>JAIOJX010000003.1:15137500-15737500 GCA_022376925.1 Tragulus kanchil | reverse complement strand
TTTGATAGAGTCTTTACTAAGAGGTTGTTCACATAAGCTACGGTACATTTATATTCTGTTGAAGTAATGCTTTTGAAGAATATTTAATTATAGGGAAAGTACTCGTAAACTAGGTGCAAAAATGATATAAGTTTATAAATAGAGAATAATTTTAAATTTGCATGCCCCAAATACCTTTAACATGAATAGAACAAAATATGAAGGAAACATTAAAATGATATGTTTATTTTTGAGGGCGTGGGATTGCAGGTGATTTTCTTTAGTTCATCCTGTTTTTCTGCTTTCTAAATTCAGCATGATCAGAATAGATTATTTTCTAGTGAGAAAAACAATCAAAATAAAGAAGTCTATGAATGAAGTGGTCTGTATCTCCAGTGAACTTTTTATCATGCATTTCTGTTTCACTGCAGAAGCGTTCACTTAGGGATTTTAACTGTAAATAGTGAAGAATGTATTCTCTGTGTTAAAGAAAAGATTCTGATAAAGAGTATTTTCTTTTTCCTGGAAGTATTGGAGTGCCTTGCATATTAATACAATTTCTCTGAGTAATTATGTTACTAAGTATGGTATGTAAAATAATTCCTACAGTGTCTGCCTGCTTATCCTCCTGGAACTAGACTGCAAGCATTAAGGGAGCTCTCTTGGTAATGGAGGTCACAAATCAAAAGAAAGAATATATGAAAAAAGGATTAGAACAAAAAGAGCTAAAGCCCAAGCTCTACATCCCTGTTATAATGAATCCTATAATTTGACAAATGTAAGCGGGTAAAAAAAATGGCACTTAATGAATTAAGGATGAGCTGCTGTTCCTCATTGTCATAAAAACCTTTTCCCCTGAAATCTTGAAAGATTCAGCAAAGAAAGCACATATAAATTAAAGTAAGTTGTTAGACATAAGCAAATGATCATTTTTTATAAATAATGTTCATTGACACAAGTCATTTTCCTCTTTAGCATTGTAGTATAAATAAAAAATGATAAAGTTTTTATGTTTATTTTTACTTCTGAATTTAACAAACTAATAATTAGCTCTTAAGTGTTAGTAAGCTTCTTCTCAATACTACAAAAATTACAAAAATGAGCAGCTAACATCTCTAGTCACATGACATACAGGGTTTAGAGCATTCTTTTGGGTGTGATACCTAGGCTTTGAGCCAAGTATCTATTTTGAGCCTGAAGAAATGAGTATTTGCAAGTCTTACTTTCATCCATTAGTATACCAGGAGGAAATGAAAGTGATAGCATAGATCAATACAGTTATCAATTTCCACGAAAATTTCCAATTTAGGACATTAAAAAAAGATTGTATTCTATAAGAAAAGAATATCATAGCATATTTTTTCTCACTCTTTTTTCTTTTCTCCCCCATCATGCCTCTTTCTAATTTGTATTTATTTTTCATCCAAATTTATTCTTTGGCATGTGTAGACCTCCCATTGCAGTGGTCCCTCTCCGTGCAGAGCGCCGGCTCTGGGCACATGTGATCCAGAGTGCTGGCTCAGAATTGGACACAACGGTCCAGCTGCTTCTGGGCATGTGGGATTTTCCTGGGCCAGGGATCAAACTGGTGTGTGTCCCTTGCACTGCAAGGCGTACTCTTTAATCACTGGACCACCAGGGAAACCCTTCACTTATTTTTAGTTGTGTTGTTATTTCCTACAATGGGATAAGTCATTCTCCTGGAAAGCACTTCCAAAGAAGTAATCATTGATAATTTGGCATCCAAATTCCAGGTTAGTGTAGGTACAATGAGACTGCATTTAGGGCAAGGTTAGTAACTGCTAAGGCAGTTATTTCAGGGTCCAATCCAAGTGTAATCCAGTATGACATGAAAGATAATATGCACCAGAAAGTGCATGACCCTTTGCACAGTTGGAAGGGTATATATAGTACTTTCTGTTTCTTCTTGCAATAAGGTGTGTGAATTGTGAATGTGGGCAATTTGGGTGCACATGACCACATCTTATCCTAGAATTGCTATGGAAGTGTATAAATGGGGTTAAGAGATGTGCCCCAAACCAGGGCATATCATGAAAGTTCTGTTGAGGAAATTAAACATTTTTTCTTTCCTTTGTGTTTCTGATCTGGTTTTCTTCACAAATCCTTCCACTTCTTAATGTGAACTTATTTGCAGGGATGCATTAGAAAAATCAAGAAATAGGATTATGATATTTCAGTAGCGGTTTTTAAAAAAGATATTTCGAGTTAAAGTGCTGATGCTCTGAGAGCTTAATTGTGTTTAAAAATAAATGAAAATCTGATGACTTACATCTTTCACCTCCCCCAAACCTTCCTCTAATATAAATGCTCTTTCAATACAAAACTCCTTAAGCAGAACTTGACATCCTTTAAAATCAGTCACTATCATAACATGATGTTGTCTGCAAACGTTTTTCACTTCATCTGAAATGTCTGTGTGGATGAACATGGATCCTGTTGATAGCAGTGACTGAATGCGTCACTTTCATGGTGTAATGGAGCTAATGTCATTATGAAACGTGATAATGAGCTTTCAGAATGCACAGAGCTCCCCCAAACTTTTCACAGATCAAAACAAAAACCTGGAGTAAAGAGTGATACGTAAACATCTCTTAATCACTTTATCTTTAAGTAAATGATCCTGTGAACAGACAGGGTAGTTTCAAGAATGACCTTAAATACTTGGAGGTGGTTTACTGCAAGTAACTAGAATTGATTCCCTAAATTATTTAAGTTGAAGAGATGTGTAGAAAGGAATAAGTAGTATGATTTAAGAGCCTGAGGTCATTTCTCACTTTTAAAATGAAGACAGTTTACTGAAAAATAATGAAGACAGCATTGTACTGAAAATGAATTATTATTCCTTTATATATAACCCTCTAAAAAAACTATTGAATATAGCTTACAGTTGATCATTTGTGAGGTGCTTACCCATTTTGTAAGATTATTCAGACCCTCTGTCTCTATTCTCTTTCTGGCTGCTGTCTACCTTCTGTTCATATTGTTTATACCATCCTTATGGGGTTGGGTTGATAGAGGCGAAATGCCAAAAAAAAACAAAACAAAGAAACCCAGAATTTAGATGAGTCAGTATGTTGTCTTATTAACATTAGCAAAATGTTTTCCCAAAAGCTGTTAAGTTCAGATTTTCAGTGTACTGTTGCAAGAACATAGGATTATGCATATCTGTTCGAGGAAATTAAACATTTTCTTTCCTTTGTGTTTCTGATCTGGTTTTCTTCACAAATCCTTCCACTTCTTAATGTGAACTTATTTGCAGGGATGCATTAGAAAAATCAAGAAATAGGATTATGATATTTCAGTAGCGGTTTTTAAAAAAGATATTTCGAGTTAAAGTGCTGATGCTCTGAGAGCTTAATTGTGTTTAAAAATAAATGAAAATCTGATGACTTACATCTTTCACCTCCCCCAAACCTTCCTCTAATATAAATGCTCTTTCAATACAAAACTCCTTAAGCAGAACTTGACATCCTTTAAAATCAGTCACTATCATAACATGATGTTGTCTGCAAACGTTTTTCACTTCATCTGAAATGTCTGTGTGGATGAACATGGATCCTGTTGATAGCAGTGACTGAATGCGTCACTTTCATGGTGTAATGGAGCTAATGTCATTATGAAACGTGATAATGAGCTTTCAGAATGCACAGAGCTCCCCCAAACTTTTCACAGATCAAAACAAAAACCTGGAGTAAAGAGTGATACGTAAACATCTCTTAATCACTTTATCTTTAAGTAAATGATCCTGTGAACAGACAGGGTAGTTTCAAGAATGACCTTAAATACTTGGAGGTGGTTTACTGCAAGTAACTAGAATTGATTCCCTAAATTATTTAAGTTGAAGAGATGTGTAGAAAGGAATAAGTAGTATGATTTAAGAGCCTGAGGTCATTTCTCACTTTTAAAATGAAGACAGTTTACTGAAAAATAATGAAGACAGCATTGTACTGAAAATGAATTATTATTCCTTTATATATAACCCTCTAAAAAAACTATTGAATATAGCTTACAGTTGATCATTTGTGAGGTGCTTACCCATTTTGTAAGATTATTCAGACCCTCTGTCTCTATTCTCTTTCTGGCTGCTGTCTACCTTCTGTTCATATTGTTTATACCATCCTTATGGGGTTGGGTTGATAGAGGCGAAATGCCAAAAAAAAACAAAACAAAACAAAGAAACCCAGAATTTAGATGAGTCAGTATGTTGTCTTATTAACATTAGCAAAATGTTTTCCCAAAAGCTGTTAAGTTCAGATTTTCAGTGTACTGTTGATTTAGTTTATAGTATGTGTGTCTTCCATTAAATTAGAGCATCCTAAACTTCGTTGAAAAATGACAGCAACATGATACAGGGAAAAGCTTTGAAACTAGACAGAGTGAGTTTCAGATCCCAGCTCTGCTAGTACTAATCATAGGACTTGGGAAAGATAATTTATTTTATTAGCGTCTGTTTTTTTCATCAGTTCATGGAAAATGAGATATCAGAGAGAGAGAAAGGGAGAGTGTTATAGAAAGTTGTTTTGAGAATTAATAACAATATGTGTTAAAATCTGATGTATAGTATTGCACAGTTTTTACCTGGAGTGTTTCTCAGTTTATTACAGCATGCTCAGTACCAGAAACTGGTTACTTGATTATATTATGATTGCAAACTACATTTTGAGAAGCAGTTATCAGAAATGTCATTGGCCAGAGTTTTAAAAAACACATAGATTTAATGGCCCATTAGTCACATAATCTTAGGAAGATGGTGGTTCTAAGTCATAGAAATGCATGCACCAGTTTTTATTTAATACACAGAGAATTTCCACAAATTAGGAGACAAACACAGAAGAGAACGTTCAAAGTGATAAATCTAGAGACCTCAGTTTTTCCTCAAATTGTGTTCACTGCCAAATAGTCATGTATAAAAAGATCTCAATTTATGTACCTTCCGGACTAGATATGATCCTGGAATTGGTTATATATAAAATTCTTTTGAAAAGGTAGAAATTTAAATATGTTAGAAAACCTTGATGTTCAAAGAAATCAGAAACTTCTGATAGATGCTCTGGAGTATATTTTTGGATTTCTTGAAGATGCAGTTATAAATCATGTCACAGAAATTGCGTCTTACTCTTTTCATTCCTGCCTGACTCTGCTTTCCAGGCTTCTCATGCTCCCCTGGGAAGGAAGCAATTTTGTAAACTAATTCATATCCAGGTGCAATCACTTTGTGAAGAAATCTCTTGGAAAAATTGTTTTCCCAGTGTGTTGTAGTTTATTTAAAAGTGAAAGTGAAAGTTGCTCAGTCTTGACCTATTCTTTGTGACTCATGGACAAGCCATGGGATTCTCCAGGCAAGAATACTGGAATGGATAGCCTTTCTCTTCTCCAGGGTATCTTTCCAACCAAGGATTGAACCCAGGTCTCCCGTTTTGCAGGTGGATTCTTTACCAGCTGAGCTACAAGGGAATCCCAGTTTATTTAAAGTTATTTCTTTGTTTACTTTTAAATTTTGGCCTCTTTTATTGTTTTTTTTTAAATTTATCTTCACTCATCTTTAGTCTTCAGCCTACGTGGGGCTCCCATTGCAGTGGCCTCCCTCCCTGCAGAGCATTGGCTCTGGGCGCATGCGCTCCAGAGCTCTGGCTCGTAGTTGGAAACGCTGGTCTAGCTGCTCTGCGGCACATGGGATCTTTCTGGGTCAGGGATCCAACCAGTGCCCTTGCACTGCAAGGTGGGCTCTTCCTTCACTGGATCACCAGGGAAGCCCTATTTAAAGTTAATTTTAAAAATTCAGAGAACACAGGGCTTAATTCCTTTATCAGGAAACCATTACATTAACAAGTGTTGAACAGTTAAAGGGAGTGGGACTGAAAAAGCAAACAAACAAAAACAGGGAGTGGACTTGTGAACAGGCAGGAGGTGGTGCTGACTGGGAGAACAGGAGAAGCCGCTGCACCATCTGTCATCAAAGAAATCAAATCAAAGTTCATTGTAGTCTCCAGAGAAGGAATTGAGATGCTGAGTGATGCACAAGAGCCAATGGAGTGACTCAGTGTGGTCAAGGGACCTTTTAAAAGTCAAACTTTTATTTTTTCAAAGTCCATAGCTATTCAATACTATCCCTATTTTAATTGGAGAAAAAAAGAGCAGATGTGTTTTGTCGTTCATGATAGTGACCCATTGAGCACCTTATGAAGAATTAGCTTGATTATTGATCACTGTAGGGAGTGTCATTCATTAAAAAAAAAATCCACTTGCATTAAAGCTGTGTTTACCCCATTTTACCCTGTATTTTTCAGGTTCCTTAGTGACCCCTTGACTAATTTATTAACCATCTCTTACAAATGTTGCCAAGTTTCAGCGGGATGGAGAAGTTGTAATGAGACTGAAGACTCACTAGCCATCATCCTACGTGCACATTGGACATAACTACTTATTTAACAGGGGAATGGTAGCACAGTTGATGGATGCACGGCAGGGGAGTGTCTCTGGTACAGGAATAGGCAGGAACATGTCTGAGCTCTCAGGAGAGATAGCAGAAAGGTGAGATTGTGCTGGATTTTTTCTATTCTTGAGTTTCAGCCTGCATACCAAAGCGATTTCTTTAAGGAACATCTCAGTTAATTAAGAAACTTCATCCAAAGGTGGATAGTCTTTGTGTAAACATCAAAGATGTGAAAACAGTAAGAAAATGAATTTAAGAAAATGAATTTCAGGAAAGTCAAAGTCAGTAAGCTTAAATAAATTATAAGAAAAGGATCTGTAAGTAAAAGAATCCATGCAAGCTAGATTATTTTTTAAAGCAGTGCTCATAAAGTAGACAGAGGACAGAGGGACAGAATGAAGCCTGGGGAGCTATGTCAAGAGGAGTGGACCAAAAGGTGAACTGGTACAACAGTCCTCTTAAACAAATTATTTTTATTGAAGTATAGTTAATTTATAATACCATGTTAGTTTCAGGTGTACAGCACTGTGATTGAGTACTTTTGCAGATTATACTTCATTCTAAGTTATTACAAAAAGTAATTTAAAAAACAGTTTTTATGGAGAAGCCGCTGCACCATCTGTCATCAAAGAAATCAAATCAAAGTTCATTGTAGTCTCCAGAGAAGGAATTGAGATGCTGAGTGATGCACAAGAGCCAATGGAGTGACTCAGTGTGGTCAAGGGACCTTTTAAAAGTCAAACTTTTATTTTTTCAAAGTCCATAGCTATTCAATACTATCCCTATTTTAATTGGAGAAAAAAAGAGCAGATGTGTTTTGTCGTTCATGATAGTGACCCATTGAGCACCTTATGAAGAATTAGCTTGATTATTGATCACTGTAGGGAGTGTCATTCATTAAAAAAAAAATCCACTTGCATTAAAGCTGTGTTTACCCCATTTTACCCTGTATTTTTCAGGTTCCTTAGTGACCCCTTGACTAATTTATTAACCATCTCTTACAAATGTTGCCAAGTTTCAGCGGGATGGAGAAGTTGTAATGAGACTGAAGACTCACTAGCCATCATCCTACGTGCACATTGGACATAACTACTTATTTAACAGGGGAATGGTAGCACAGTTGATGGATGCACGGCAGGGGAGTGTCTCTGGTACAGGAATAGGCAGGAACATGTCTGAGCTCTCAGGAGAGATAGCAGAAAGGTGAGATTGTGCTGGATTTTTGCTATTCTTGAGTTTCAGCCTGCATACCAAAGCGATTTCTTTAAGGAACATCTCAGTTAATTAAGAAACTTCATCCAAAGGTGGATAGTCTTTGTGTAAACATCAAAGATGTGAAAACAGTAAGAAAATGAATTTAAGAAAATGAATTTCAGGAAAGTCAAAGTCAGTAAGCTTAAATAAATTATAAGAAAAGGATCTGTAAGTAAAAGAATCCATGCAAGCTAGATTATTTTTTAAAGCAGTGCTCATAAAGTAGACAGAGGACAGAGGGACAGAATGAAGCCTGGGGAGCTATGTCAAGAGGAGTGGACCAAAAGGTGAACTGGTACAACAGTCCTCTTAAACAAATTATTTTTATTGAAGTATAGTTAATTTATAATACCATGTTAGTTTCAGGTGTACAGCACTGTGATTGAGTACTTTTGCAGATTATACTTCATTCTAAGTTATTACAAGGTAATAACAGTTTGCACTCCAGTCTTATTTTTAAAAGCAAATATCTTATTTGGATTAATTAAAGAAAAATATATTATGTATGCTACTTTTACAAAAATTACATGGTCCTCCACTGTAAATATAGGTTTTTGTTATGTCCATGACAGAACATAGCGTATAACTTTATATTTTACAATTATGAGAATTTGAAGACCCTGGCAGAGCTCCATGAGGAACTGCAAAGATCTCTCATCAGTAGCTGAATAATGCCTGCACATGTAATTAAATAGGTATTTGCTCTTAAAATGTCTGAGAATGGGAACTTCCCTGGTGGTCCAGTGGTTAAAGAGTCCACCTTGCAGTGCAAGGGGCACCGGTTTGATCCCTGGCCTGGGAAGATCCCACATGCCATGGAGCGGCTGGACCGATGTGTCCAATTACGAGCCAGTGCTTTGAAGCGCATGCGCCCAGAGCCGGTGCTCTGCAACGAGAGAGGCTGCTGCGATGGGAGGCCCACACAGGCCAAAGAACAGGGGTGGATGAAAATAAATAAATGAAAGACCAATAAAATCGGCCAAAATTAAAAAAAAAAAAAAAGATGTCTGAGAATGAATCAGTCACATGGAAGATAACCGATTACCTGAAGACAACTATCTGAAGGCAACTAGTTATCTGAAGGCAGCTAGTTTACTGCTAGTGGTGGAAGTTTGATGGAATATATTCAGTTTTTTGAAATTAGTTAAGCAGAAATCGATTTCTGGTAAAGGTCTACACTTTATCCAGAAGTTCTAGAGGAAGGTCTGCACCATTGCTTAATGAAATTCCTGTGCCATGAAAGAGGGCTTCCCTGTGGCTCAGATGGAACAGAATCTGTCTGCAATTCAGGAGACCCAGCTTGGATCCCTGGGTCGGGAAGACCCCCTGGAGAAGGGGATGACTGCCCACTCCAGTGTTCTTACCTGGGAAGTCCCATGGACAGAGGAGCCTGGCGAGCTACAGTCCATGGGGTTGCAAAGAGTCGTACACAGCCGAGTGACTAACACTTCATTTCATGCCATGAAAGCAGCGTTTTGAGCAGTGAGAGCTGTGGAGATGAGACTGCATTCTCATCTCTGTGGCTCTTCTGACTCTGGCCAGGACACCCCAACGGTCTGTCCTCATGTTGCCCTAGGCTAGGGGCCCCTGAAGGACCCTCTCAGGCAGTCTGATTCTCTTTTGAATTCTCTCCTTGAAAGTTTGTGTAAAGAATCTACATACAAGATCTAAATGGACCAAACCCTTGTGTCTCTGTGTGTGTTTATATATGTTTGTGTGAGTGTGTCTGTGCTCAGGTGCTGTCATGTCTGGGTCATCTGGATCCCGTGGACTGTAGCCCAGCAGGCTCCTCCGTCCATATATTATCTGTCCAGTCAGTATTAAAAAACATCATAGGGCTCCGGTAACACAAACTACTGCAATATGGGTGGATTGCAACACCATAGCTGTACTGCCTCACATTTCTGAGGACAGAAGTCTGAAATCAGGGCGTCCCAGGGCTGGGATGCTCCCCTGGAACCTGTAGAGGAGAATCCTCCTCTGCTTCTTCCGGCTTCCGGTGTTGCTCTGGTCCGTGGTGGCCTTTGCAGCGGCGCCCCTCCAGTCTCTCCTTCCGCGTGCGCGGCCATCTTCCTTCTGTCTCCACGGGCTTTCTCCTCCCTGTGTGTCTCTCTTCCCTTCTTACAAGGGCACCAGCTAGTCGAGGGAGAAGTCTGTCCGTCAGAGGCAGAGAGCATTTCTTTCTCCAACCATTAATTTAATTTTAGAATAGGATTTTCTCAGTTTTTTTTTTATAGCCCAATGCTGTCGTTTTACCAGTCTTGCCTGGAAGGGAAAGATTTTTTTCAATGGTGGTAATTGATACAATGGTTTGGGGTAACCGTTTGTGCTTACTTTTAACATTTGTATAAGTGAAATACTGAATATCATAATGTGTTTTTTTCTATATCTAGTACTTTGTCTTCAGTTATACAATGAACAGATGAATGCATATGCGTAGAAAAGATGTATGCTTCCTGTTATGTGCGTATGTAGATACTCACAGCTGATAAAATGGCTGAGAAAATTTATAAGTTACCTTTTCTTTTTTCACTTCTCTCAGGCACTGTGTACTGTTTTGTTCTCTCATAGCCGCAGTTTGGTTGCCTCCGTTTTCATGATACTGTGGAGATGAGACTGCATTCTCATCTCTGTGGCTCTTCTGACTCTGGCCAGGACACCCCAACGGTCTGTCCTCATGTTGCCCTAGGCTAGGGGCCCCTGAAGGACCCTCTCAGGCAGTCTGATTCTCTTTTGAATTCTCTCCTTGAAAGTTTGTGTAAAGAATCTACATACAAGATCTAAATGGACCAAACCCTTGTGTCTCTGTGTGTGTTTATATATGTTTGTGTGAGTGTGTCTGTGCTCAGGTGCTGTCATGTCTGGGTCATCTGGATCCCGTGGACTGTAGCCCAGCAGGCTCCTCCGTCCATATATTATCTGTCCAGTCAGTATTAAAAAACATCATAGGGCTCCGGTAACACAAACTACTGCAATATGGGTGGATTGCAACACCATAGCTGTACTGCCTCACATTTCTGAGGACAGAAGTCTGAAATCAGGGCGTCCCAGGGCTGGGATGCTCCCCTGGAACCTGTAGAGGAGAATCCTCCTCTGCTTCTTCCGGCTTCCGGTGTTGCTCTGGTCCGTGGTGGCCTTTGCAGCGGCGCCCCTCCAGTCTCTCCTTCCGCGTGCGCGGCCATCTTCCTTCTGTCTCCACGGGCTTTCTCCTCCCTGTGTGTCTCTCTCTTCCCTTCTTACAAGGGCACCAGCTAGTCGAGGGAGAAGTCTGTCCGTCAGAGGCAGAGAGCATTTCTTTCTCCAACCATTAATTTAATTTTAGAATAGGATTTTCTCAGTTTTTTTTTTATAGCCCAATGCTGTCGTTTTACCAGTCTTGCCTGGAAGGGAAAGATTTTTTTCAATGGTGGTAATTGATACAATGGTTTGGGGTAACCGTTTGTGCTTACTTTTAACATTTGTATAAGTGAAATACTGAATATCATAATGTGTTTTTTTCTATATCTAGTACTTTGTCTTCAGTTATACAATGAACAGATGAATGCATATGCGTAGAAAAGATGTATGCTTCCTGTTATGTGCGTATGTAGATACTCACAGCTGATAAAATGGCTGAGAAAATTTATAAGTTACCTTTTCTTTTTTCACTTCTCTCAGGCACTGTGTACTGTTTTGTTCTCTCATAGCCGCAGTTTGGTTGCCTCACAGTCAAGAATTAAACCATGTTCCACGCAGCAAGGAGGGTGTGTGAATCTGATCGGACGTTGGGGTTTGATATGAAGCTACTTTTTTGATTTGGGAAACAACATCCTCCCCTGAATGGCTGCCTTTCATTCAGAATTGGTCAGAACTGGTCACCATTCTATCACATGGTCACTCTAAGGAAACACATTTTATAGCACAGAGCTCTTGAGAAGATACTTGTGAATGGCTGATGTTGCCTGAACTCACAGAGCCTGACAAAAACAACACTGGAAAAGGTTAAATGATAGAACTCGGGATTGTGTGCATGCACTCAGTCGCTCAGTTGTGTCCTGTTCTTTGCGACCTCATGAATTATAGCTGGCAGGGCTGGGACTCTTGTAGTCATCCTTCCCCCTACAGTGTGAGAAAGGAGTTGACAATCCTCTGAAAATGGCTAAGTAGATGTAGAAGTTGGGTCACTTTTCAGGGCATGTAGTTTACCTGGATCAACCTAATGTTCTGTATGCAAAATATATCAAAAGCAAAGTATTTACTTTGAGAATTTGATTATATTTATGTGTTATTTCTACTACTGTAACTAGTATTAAAACAGTATTTTAAAATTGTGTTTTAAGGGGCTTCTCTAGTGGTCCAGTGGGTAAGGACACAGCCTTGCAGTGCAAGGGGTGCCGGTTCGATCCCTGGCCTGGGAAGATCCCACGTGCCGCGGAGCGGCTGGACTCATGTGTCCAATTACTGCGCCGGGGCTCTGGAGCGCGTGTGCCCGGAGCCGGCGCTCTGTGACAACTTTTCAATGGTGGTAATTGATACAATGGTTTGGGGTAACCGTTTGTGCTTACTTTTAACATTTGTATAAGTGAAATACTGAATATCATAATGTGTTTTCTATATCTAGTACTTTGTCTTCAGTTATACAATGAACAGATGAATGCATATGCGTAGAAAAGATGTATGCTTCCTGTTATGTGCGTATGTAGATACTCACAGCTGATAAAATGGCTGAGAAAATTTATAAGTTACCTTTTCTTTTTTCACTTCTCTCAGGCACTGTGTACTGTTTTGTTCTCTCATAGCCGCAGTTTGGTTGCCTCACAGTCAAGAATTAAACCATGTTCCACGCAGCAAGGAGGGTGTGTGAATCTGATCGGACGTTGGGGTTTGATATGAAGCTACTTTTTTGATTTGGGAAACAACATCCTCCCCTGAATGGCTGCCTTTCATTCAGAATTGGTCAGAACTGGTCACCATTCTATCACATGGTCACTCTAAGGAAACACATTTTATAGCACAGAGCTCTTGAGAAGATACTTGTGAATGGCTGATGTTGCCTGAACTCACAGAGCCTGACAAAAACAACACTGGAAAAGGTTAAATGATAGAACTCGGGATTGTGTGCATGCACTCAGTCGCTCAGTTGTGTCCTGTTCTTTGCGACCTCATGAATTATAGCTGGCAGGGCTGGGACTCTTGTAGTCATCCTTCCCCCTACAGTGTGAGAAAGGAGTTGACAATCCTCTGAAAATGGCTAAGTAGATGTAGAAGTTGGGTCACTTTTCAGGGCATGTAGTTTACCTGGATCAACCTAATGTTCTGTATGCAAAATATATCAAAAGCAAAGTATTTACTTTGAGAATTTGATTATATTTATGTGTTATTTCTACTACTGTAACTAGTATTAAAACAGTATTTTAAAATTGTGTTTTAAGGGGCTTCTCTAGTGGTCCAGTGGGTAAGGACACAGCCTTGCAGTGCAAGGGGTGCCGGTTCGATCCCTGGCCTGGGAAGATCCCACGTGCCGCGGAGCGGCTGGACTCATGTGTCCAATTACTGCGCCGGGGCTCTGGAGCGCGTGTGCCCGGAGCCGGCGCTCTGTGACAACAGATGCCACCGTGACGGGAGGCCCACACGGGCCAAAGAACAAAAGATGGATGAAACTAGACGTACGAAAGACCAGTGGAAGTGGCCTGCCCACCCCCCTCCCTCCCCACCCCGCCCCCAAATTGTGTTTTAAGTTTTAGTAAGTTATACAGACTAAGCTTTAAAAATGTAATCAGTGGTGTTGAGCCTTATGGGTGGCTCATTTGAGAGATTTCCAAGCAGAGTACATAGACCAAATGCAGTTAATAAAATATCTGTTTGTATAGTAGGTTTCTTTTTCATCGATATTAATGAATACACGTATTACCATGGTAAGAGCTGTGTGAATATAAGGCCAGGTGCTTAGTGGTGAGGGGAACAGATCATGGGCTTACATTCCGCTTTATCACCTGCTTGCTGACTGCTCTTGGCCAGGTCATTAGCTGTTCTGAACCCATGCTTCACAGTTGTAAAGTGAAGTGGGTAATATCTGTCCAAAAGGTTTGAGGATCAAATGAAATAATTTATGTAAACCACTTTGCACACTCTCTGGTGCTTAGGAATATTTTAGTGAATAGAGGTGATTAATAATGACGCTAGTGTTAAGTAATGTCAGATACTTTGAAATGTAGTATAAGCATCAGTTTCAGAGTGGCAGAATCATTCATTTTATTTGCACTCATTGAATTATTTCAACAACGCATTAAAAGGTCAGGGGAAGGGCTTCCCCTAGTGGTCCAGTGGGTAAAGACACTGCCTTGCAGTGCAAGGGGCGCCGGTTCGATCCCTGGCCTGGGAAGATCCCACGTGCTGTGGAGCGGCTGGACTGATGTGTCCAATTACCGAGCTGGAGCTCTGGAGCGCATGCGCCCAGAGCCGGTGCTCTGCGACAACAGAGGCCACCGAGATGGGAGGCCCACACGGGCCAAAAAATAGAGAATTGAAAGACCAATAGAAGTGGCCCGCCCATCCCCCACCCTCCCCACCTCACCCCCAAAAGATAAATTAAAAAAAAAAAAGGTCAGGGGAAGGATAGAGAATGAGGCAGTTTGTCTTTAATTGGCTGATGTGCTGTGTTTGGGGGAAAAAATCCTTGTTTTAATTTCAAAGGATAAGTATAATCATAACAGGTAAGTGTCAGAGAAAGTAAAGACTTTTAAAGCCTTCAAATTGTCCCTCAAATAATGTCACAACTTAGTGGTAAAGTGTTCCTAAAATACTTTAATGTTCATTTATTAGGGACTGTGATTTCACTACTTGGTTTAGTGTAACATCAGCAAAATGTCAAGGATCCTTCTAATATTCTTACTTGTAGTATCAAGCCATTTTATGAGTACAGGAGATGGCCTCATACAAATCAATGAGGAAAATGAGAGTTCTAATAGATGGACAGATAAAGATAATGAATAGATGACTCACAAAGGAAAAGGAAAACTGGAAAATAACCACAGGAAGAAAAATGTTCTCTGTAATAAGGGTAGTAGAAATTAATACAGCAAAATGTCTATTTCATTTCTTGGCTATTGTGATAGGAAAACTTTTTGCTATGAAGAATTGAGGTCCAGTGGCACTGATTACTCCCCTAGGTGATTGATGGCAGTGAAATGGTGAAACCATTTCCCCTCAGTTTGATAGTAAGTATCAAGGGCCTTGTACATATTTGTACTTGTAGACCCCCAAATCTACCTTTGGAAGTTAAACCTAGACGATAATACGAAGCTAGGAGAAGGTATATGCTTCTTGGAAGAAAAAGTATGACAAACCTAGACAGCATATTAAAAAACAGAGACATTGCTTTGCTGACAAAGGTCTGTATAGTCAAATCTATGGTTTTTCCAGTAGTCATGTATAGATGTGACAGTTGGACCATAAAGAAGGCTGAGAGCCAAAGAACGGATGCTTTTGAACTGTGTCGTTGGAGAAGACTTTCAGGAATCCCTTGGAAGGCAAGGAGATCAAACCAGTCAATCCTAATGGAAATCAGCCATGAATATTCATTGGAAGGACTGATGCTGATGCTGAAGCTGAATCTTCAATACTTTGGCCACATGATGCGAAGAGCCAACTCATTGGAAAAGACCCTGATGCTGGGAAAAAATAGAAAGTGGTAGAGGATGACAGAGAAAAAATAGAAGGTGGAAGGGGATGACAAAGGATGAAATGGTTGTATGGCATCACTGAGTCAATGGACATAAATTTGAGAAAACTCTGGGAGAAGGTGAAGGACAGGAAATCCTGGCATGCTGCGGTCCGTGGAGTTGCAAAGAATCAGACACAACTGAGTGACTGAGCTGAACTGATAATGGAGGCAAGGTTCATCACAATGTTATTTGAAATCACGAAGACTGGAGACTTACTTGGTGGTGCAGTGGATAAGAATCCACCTGCCGGGCTTCCCCTGGTGGTCCAGTGGGTAAGGACACCGCCTTGCAGTGCAAGGGGCGCCGGTTCGATCCCTGGCCTGGGAAGATCCCACGTGCCGCGGAACGGCTGGACTGATGTGTCCAATTACCAAGCCGGAGCTCTGGAGCTCATGCGCCCTGAGCCGGCGCTCTGCAACAACAGACGCCACCGCGATGGGAGGCCCACAGGAGCCAAAGAACAAAGACGGATTAACAGAGAGAAACGAAAGACCAATAGATGTGGCCCGCCTGCTCCCCTCCCTCCGCAGTCCGACCCCCGCTCAAAAATAAATAAGTAAAATAAATCTTTAAAAAAAAAAAAAAAGAATCCACCTGCCAATGCAGGGGACATAGGTTCCATCCCTGATCTGGGAAGATCCTACAACTAAGCTGGTGCACCCAACTACTGGGCCTGTGCTCTGGAAGACCACCAGATGCAACTACTGAAGCCCATGGGCCTGGAGCCTGTGCTCCACAACAAGAGAAGTCACTACAGTGAGAAGCTTGAGCACCACAATGATGAGTAGCCCCTGCTCACCACTAGAGAAGGTTTGCATGGCAGCAAAGACCTAGCTCAGCCAAAAAAAGTATTAAAAAACACTGGAACAATGCCCACTACTGTGGTTGAGTGAATATTTTAGTTATATACTGTGTAGTCAACACATGTGTTACATATATATATATATATGTATATGTATATATTGCAACTATCGTGTTGAGAATAGCAGAATGTGAATTTATATGTACATCATAATTAATGTCTTATAAAAATGTACATAGAAAAACTTGAAGGAAAGTTCTAAATTACAGTTTTGGTTGCCTAAATGAGTTGGTATCATGATTTTTTCCCCCTTTGTATGTTCTGCAGATTTTCTTTGCTCTAGTGCATATATATTTTTTGCAAAATGTCTTATGAAATAAAAAAGATTCTCTTCTCATCAAAATCGACTATTTTTTACCTTGGGGACAAGTTTATGTTGGCCTCCAGGGCAAAAGATGAATGCTTAAACAAGTATTAATGAGTTCTAGATTTGGTAGTAGGGGAGCATGAAAATGTCAGAGGTTAATACAAATTTTGATTGGGATGATTTATATGTTGAAACTTCATGTCCGTGGTATTCTGGCAACTTTTCCTTTAAAAAAATTTGAGAATATGTTTAAAAACTGAAAGTGGTAGTACTTTTAAATAATAAAGCACTGACAACAGAAAAAGGTTTCTGTATATACCAAGTGCTTCTCTTTCCCGTGGCCAACAGCGTAAGTACAGTCAGTGTATCTTGGTCTGTAATTTATCATACTACTTTTCTGTCAAAACATAGGAGATTTAAGATTGTGTTTAATCTTCCAAAGATGTTCCCCTGAATAAATAAAGAGGAACTGTAAACATGCTACATTGTTTGGTGAATAAGCCATCAGTCATGAAAATTTTTTTAAAGGACCCCAGAGACATCCATTAAACCATGCCCACAGGTCACTTTCTCAGTTACTGTTATGGACTGAATGTTTGTGTCCTCTAAAAATTCATAAATTGAAGCTCTAATTCCCCATGGGGCTGTATTTGGAGAAGGGGTTCTGAGGAATTAGTGAAGGCTATCAGAGGTTATAGGAATGTGGTCCTGATCATAGGATTAGTGTTATAAGGGGAGACACAGAGTTGGAACTCTCTTTGCCTGCATTCCTACACTGAGGAAAGGCTGTGGGAGCACATAGAGAAAAGGGGGCCATCTTCAGTTGAAGGGGTGACCTCTCACCAGCCACCAGCTGGTGTGACCTGCTGGCCCCTTGGTCTTAGGCTTCCTAGCTTCCAAAACTGTGAGAAAATAAATTTCTGTGTGTATCTCATTTTGTTACAGCATTCCAAGCAGACTAATATAGTGACCTTTGAAAGGATCAGGCGCATCATTTCTTCTTCCTGTGACTGTTCCTTCCCTTCAGCTTCCAGGAATCTATATTCTCATGATTTTCTTTCTGTTTCTCTCTTCTCACAATATGGGGTCATCTAACAGTCTGTAAAATATTCAGTGAATGTCTAGTGAACTTTGTTATGTGGAAGGCACTATTCTATATAAACACAAAAGCATCGCACTTAGGTAGGCAGGGCCATTATCCTCATTTTACAGGTGAGTGAACTGAGACTCAGAGAAGCTAAGTGGCGTGTGGAGTCATACTGTAAATGAGAGACTTGAGATTGAAGCCAGTCCCCTGGTTTCTGAGCCGGGTGCTTTACCACTGCACCCTCTGTTTCTTTCCGTGCCTCGTGAGTGACTGAAAACCCAGAGGTGACTCAGTGAGGGCAAGCGCTTCTAGGAGAAACCTAGAGAGGGAATGGTCCATGTCTCTCTGATTGGGCAGTGTGATAGGAAGATACGTTTTAGAACTGGATGACCCACAGGATCGAGTATTACTTGGTAAAAGCACATTTCAGAATGGGAGAGCCCAATTCCTGGGGCTTTTCCCTCCCAGCCAGAGTCCGCTGATTTAGGGCAGCGCTGGCCTTGTGACCGTCAAAGAAGGCAGCAACACTGATTTTGAGAATACGGTTAGTCATCTTCACAATCTGGGAGATCTTGGATTTGTTTCTAAACTTCTATTCCTGAACTTCATTTGGTTACAAGGTGATACATCATATTTCCCTAGTCGTAAATCATTCAGAACTTAAATATAAAATGTGTGGAGGCTCTTAGCACAATGCATGGCATAAATCCAGGTAAAGTATAGGATTGATATTCTCTTATGGGAATAATGGTGACTGACCAGGAACTGCAAATCAGCGAGCAGAGGACCTTCAGGCAGATCAGTTTTTTTTTTTTCCGAGAAAATTCCTTCAGGTCCCTCCAGCATATGGCAAAAAAGCTGCTATTTATTATGTGGGTAACCCCGGGCAATTATTGAATCACTCTGAATCTCAGTTTACTAATCTGTTAAATAATAATGACATTTACTTTGATGAAGATTAAAGTTAGATAATAGTGTCTTTAATCGCTAACTTTCTTTTTTTTTAAATGTTTCAAACCATTTAGAAAATGTTATCATTGGAAAGGTCTTTGGTTGTCATTTTTTTCCAGTTTTCATTTTATGGCCATCTTACCTGAAACTCAGTTATGTCTTTTTGCCATTCAGTGGGCTCCTGAAATGATAGAGATTTTAATTTCCCCTAAGTTTAGAAATGAGGGAGGGTTTATCAGAGAAATTACATCCTAAAAAATAAGAGAGGAGAAAATGGATTATAAGACAAAATGTAAGCTGGCAGAAAGAGATATTTCCATTGGTTTAAAATGAGGCAAAACTGAGTTGGAATAAGCCTCAGCCCTGACATTTCAGAAAGCAATGAAGTATTTGCCCAGGGACCTGTGAGATAATTTGTCATTTTGGATTTTTAAAGTAGTAGTTAAGAAAGCACTGGTGAGCAGTTGGCTGACTTGGGAAACTGGTGTTCTGAGAGAATCTGTTTTCTTTGTTCATGGGAGGTAACCTTCTCTAAACAAGAACCTTAAGGGGCCATATTTTGTGACAAAGTATACATTTCAGGAGGAAAACAATGTCCATTATCTCTTTAATTTTCTTTGATGTCTTATATGATGAGTTATTAGAGTTATAAGGGACTCAAAAATCCCTAATGTAAGTCCTTACCCTTGAACAGGTTATATGCCAATCTGGGAGATCTTGGATTTGTTTCTAAACTTCTATTCCTGAACTTCATTTGGTTACAAGGTGATACATCATATTTCCCTAGTCGTAAATCATTCAGAACTTAAATATAAAATGTGTGGAGGCTCTTAGCACAATGCATGGCATAAATCCAGGTAAAGTATAGGATTGATATTCTCTTATGGGAATAATGGTGACTGACCAGGAACTGCAAATCAGCGAGCAGAGGACCTTCAGGCAGATCAGTTTTTTTTTTTTCCGAGAAAATTCCTTCAGGTCCCTCCAGCATATGGCAAAAAAGCTGCTATTTATTATGTGGGTAACCCCGGGCAATTATTGAATCACTCTGAATCTCAGTTTACTAATCTGTTAAATAATAATGACATTTACTTTGATGAAGATTAAAGTTAGATAATAGTGTCTTTAATCGCTAACTTTCTTTTTTTTTAAATGTTTCAAACCATTTAGAAAATGTTATCATTGGAAAGGTCTTTGGTTGTCATTTTTTTCCAGTTTTCATTTTATGGCCATCTTACCTGAAACTCAGTTATGTCTTTTTGCCATTCAGTGGGCTCCTGAAATGATAGAGATTTTAATTTCCCCTAAGTTTAGAAATGAGGGAGGGTTTATCAGAGAAATTACATCCTAAAAAATAAGAGAGGAGAAAATGGATTATAAGACAAAATGTAAGCTGGCAGAAAGAGATATTTCCATTGGTTTAAAATGAGGCAAAACTGAGTTGGAATAAGCCTCAGCCCTGACATTTCAGAAAGCAATGAAGTATTTGCCCAGGGACCTGTGAGATAATTTGTCATTTTGGATTTTTAAAGTAGTAGTTAAGAAAGCACTGGTGAGCAGTTGGCTGACTTGGGAAACTGGTGTTCTGAGAGAATCTGTTTTCTTTGTTCATGGGAGGTAACCTTCTCTAAACAAGAACCTTAAGGGGCCATATTTTGTGACAAAGTATACATTTCAGGAGGAAAACAATGTCCATTATCTCTTTAATTTTCTTTGATGTCTTATATGATGAGTTATTAGAGTTATAAGGGACTCAAAAAATCCCTTAATGTAAGTCCTTACCCTTGAACAGGATTATATATAAACCTGACCAGATGGATGGATCAAGTTAATGAAACAGACACCGTTGAAGACCTACTATGAACCAGGCAGTGGATCAGCAATACAAATGAGGTACCGAAGGGAAAATAATACAGTCCTTTCCTTCTCGAAACAAACACAACAGGAAGAGGAGTGAAAGGGAACAGGACTACAAAGTTACCATAGTACCGACTGGATAAACACTATGAATTACTGGTTTATATAAAGTCTTTTAAGAATGCTGAGAAGGAACTGGATATTCCTAGGAAGAAATAGAATGCTTCACGAAGTTCATTATACATGAGCAGAAATCCGAAGGCTGAAGGCTATCTCAAGTGAAGGAAACAATATGTCTAAAGACATGAAGACTAGAAGAGAGAATAAAAAACAGAATCATGTAGCAAGGGTAGCTGAAACTTTGTGCCTTTTTTTTTCTCAAACAAATGATGATATCGAAAGCCCAGAAGAGCATCTGTTCTACTTACTGTCCTCTCTGGAAAGAATGCCACAGCCAGTCTTTTGGGTCCTGCACTTGTCACTTTCCTGATTGTCAAGCGTAGATGATGAAGGATTGCCTAAAGCTGAAATCATTTTTCTCCAAATTGGTTCTTGAAAAACATGGACACCATTTTTCTTACAAACTTTTGTAAAGAGTCATCATGTAAGGCTCATTAGTCCTTTCTCCATCTTTTCTACGTTAGGCAATTCTGGCTGTTCCTGGAGTTGGGGGAGATAGTACACAGGTTTTGACCCCTCTTTAATGTCCCTGATATTGTGGAATATGATATTCTATGAAAATAAACATGACTTCCTTTCAAGTAATGAAAGCTAGAGACTATCCAGCATGAGGACGAGGACTCTGATGTCCCTTCGTGGTTGCTTAGGTACCTGTGAGTGACGAGAGGTGAGCCTACAGAAGAAGGCATGGAAGGATGTCACAGTGACTGGGTGATTTCTTTGGGAGAGATGGAGTGGATCTAGATTGGGGCCAAAGAAGGAGTGAGTTTGGAGAGAGAAAAGCTAACATGGCTTTGAGTTGTTTGCAGAGTGTGTTGAGGAGAGTAGAACAGGAAGAAAAATGAGGAGCTTGAACTCTTGGAAGGAAAGGCCAAGAAAGAAACCTGTGAGGAGGAAGGACTGGGGAGGAACAATCGTAGAGGTAGGAAGAGAACCAGGAAGGTGTAGCATGAATGAATCACAGAGAGAGCATTTGAGGAGAGAGGAGGCTTCGTTAGCACGGATTAGGGGGACTTCACTGGTAGCTCAGCTGGTAAAGAATCTGCCTGCATTGCAGGAGACCTTAGTTCAATTCCTGGGTCTGGAATATTCCCAGGAGAAGAAATAGGCTACCCACTCAGTATTCTTGAGCTTCCCTGGTCACTCAGCTGGTAAAGAATTCACTTGTAATGTGGAAGACCTGGGTTTGATCCCTGGGTTGGGAAGATCCCTTGGAGGAGGGCATGGCAACCCACTCCAGTACTCTTGCCTAGAGATCCCCTGGACAGGGGAGGCTGGTGGGCTACAGTCCATGGGATGGCAAAGAGTTGTACATGACTGAGCAACTAAGCCCAGCCCAGCCCAGCCCAGGGGAGATAAAATGGGAGGAGGACTGAGGGTCCAGTAGGTAGGGGGTCACTGGTGACATGGTTGAGAATGATTTCAGAGAAATGTGAGCAAGAGCCAGCTTGCATTGGAATGATGAGTGGATGGGAGATAGAGCATATTACTTTGTTAATTCGTTGGCAGAGAAGAGAGGAAAAAGGAGAGGAAGAGAGTTCCATGGGATGGTGTTGAGTGCATGTAAATACAGACGAGTTGAGCACATCAGTATTTGATCTGAGAGTGCCAGCTAGAAGAGAGGGAGCAGCGGAGGATGCCTGGAGCAGGAAATATACAGAGGAAGTTTCCAGACGAGGTGGTAGAGACTGGGATAAAGAGTATGAATAGGAGGATTACTTCTTGAAGAAACAGGACACTTTCTTCTCTAAGACTAGAGGGAAAGACACAGGAATGGATGAAAGTGTAAAAGAAGAGAGTGGACTGTGTGAATGTTCTAGTTTTTAAACTTTTACCAAAAGGAGCATTTGCTTCCCAATAACTAGCATTTGCTAGCATTTATTTTATTCTCCTAGAATTGTGTAGGTTTTTTTTTTTTTTTTGCTTTGCGTTTTAAAAGAAATGGAAGTATGATATTAACAAGTCTTTGGAGCTTTGCAGAAACCAGTCATTGTCTAAAGCTCTATTACATGCTGGTCTAGAAATGGTTTTCTTAGGAGGAAATTCCCAGCCACAGCTTTCCAGTGTGTTTCTCATATAATCAACCTTTGATCAGAATTGGAGAATTACTGAATTACCATAATTTGTAATGATAATAATTTTAGGAGTCATTGAATATATGTACTGTACAAAGTTTTAAAAAATAATACATGTATATATATATATATATATATATATATGGCTGAGCCCTTTCACTCTTTACCTGAAACTGTCACAAAATTCTTAATTGGCTATACCCCAATATAAACTGTTTTTGATGTTAAAAACATAATATATTGACAAGGAACCAATAGCTGCTGATATTAAGATAGGAATAGAATATTTACATTCTACTGGGCTGAACCATTTCACCATTTTTGTTCTACAAAGGTAGCAGTTTCATGCTGTTCAACATGATGATAATGTCAAACTTATGAGAATATCTGAACAAATACATCCTTCCAGTGAACAGTAATGTGAGTCAGTGTCTGTAGTGGAGAGAAGCCAGGACTGTGACCCCAGTAAGGACTAGAAACTGTTTTCACCCCCATCTCTTATTCGCTGGGGCACATTGCTTCATATCTCCAAGCCTAGTTTTCATTTTAAAGTGTGATAATGATAGTACCCAATGCATAATGTGTTTATGCTCCTTTTAGTAACATGCCTGACCTGCAGTAAACACTCAGTTAAATAGCTAATAAAATGAATAATAAGAGTAGTAATAACTTAATATCTATGTAGCTACATACGATTTTAGAACAAGCCTCTTGTTTGTAGTAGAGGTTATTGTGTGTAATGAAAATGCTGAATTGGTAGAAATTAACATACACTGCATGTGGTAATATTTATAGCTTTTTAAAATCCTTCTGAACAGGTTGAATGAATACAGTTGCCCTGGGCACCTAGAAATGATGGTGCTGTGCTGCTCAGTGTGTGGGCGTCGACTCTGTTTATAATGTTAGTTATGCGCCAGCAGCTCTCAGGACAGAACTCTGGGGTTGTTTAAAGGTTGGTTTATTCACTGTGTGATTGAAGGCTATTTCCTTTATTTAAAGAGCTCCAAATTATCCATTTTCTTATCTTCCTGACTATGGTGCCTCATATTATACAGGAATATTTAGAAATGTGGTGATTAATGTCAGGAAGATATAAATTCCCGACCAGGTCCAAGCTTTCCAGTGTTTCTCATATAATCAACCTTTGATCAAATTGAATATATATATTTTAATATATTTTTAGGAGTCATTGAATATATGTACTGTACAAAGTTTTAAAAAATAATACATGTATATATATATATATATATATATATGGCTGAGCCCTTTCACTCTTTACCTGAAACTGTCACAAAATTCTTAATTGGCTATACCCCAATATAAACTGTTTTTGATGTTAAAAACATAATATATTGACAAGGAACCAATAGCTGCTGATATTAAGATAGGAATAGAATATTTACATTCTACTGGGCTGAACCATTTCACCATTTTTGTTCTACAAAGGTAGCAGTTTCATGCTGTTCAACATGATGATAATGTCAAACTTATGAGAATATCTGAACAAATACATCCTTCCAGTGAACAGTAATGTGAGTCAGTGTCTGTAGTGGAGAGAAGCCAGGACTGTGACCCCAGTAAGGACTAGAAACTGTTTTCACCCCCATCTCTTATTCGCTGGGGCACATTGCTTCATATCTCCAAGCCTAGTTTTCATTTTTAAAGTGTGATAATGATAGTACCCAATGCATAATGTGTTTATGCTCCTTTTAGTAACATGCCTGACCTGCAGTAAACACTCAGTTAAATAGCTAATAAAATGAATAATAAGAGTAGTAATAACTTAATATCTATGTAGCTACATACGATTTTAGAACAAGCCTCTTGTTTGTAGTAGAGGTTATTGTGTGTAATGAAAATGCTGAATTGGTAGAAATTAACATACACTGCATGTGGTAATATTTATAGCTTTTTAAAATCCTTCTGAACAGGTTGAATGAATACAGTTGCCCTGGGCACCTAGAAATGATGGTGCTGTGCTGCTCAGTGTGTGGGCGTCGACTCTGTTTATAATGTTAGTTATGCGCCAGCAGCTCTCAGGACAGAACTCTGGGGGTTGTTTAAAGGTTGGTTTATTCACTGTGTGATTGAAGGCTATTTCCTTTATTTAAAGAGCTCCAAATTATCCATTTTCTTATCTTCCTGACTATGGTGCCTCATATTATACAGGAATATTTAGAAATGTGGTGATTAATGTCAGGAAGATATAAATTCCCCGACCAGGTTTATTTCTCCTGTGACCATAAGTTCATTTAACATGAATTTACTCTGCTTCTTTCCTAGAATATGAGAATAACAGATTTGCTTATGTCTTGGGACCATCCAGCAGACAAATAAGGGATGTGATATTGCAGCACTTATTTAGTCAATATCTTTCTGTTTCTTCTCTGATAAACACTGTATCTGATTTCTCTTCTCAGAGAGGATAGAATCCGGTAGGGTAGATGGATTTAGAGACAGTTGTACTCTGGGTAGTGAAAATGCAATGAAAGAGGGAGGCACTCGGTAGAACCCAGAGGACCGGGCCATCCCCTGGGACTTTTTAGAAAGGGAGACAGTACTTGAGGCTGGTGTAGATTCAGAATTTCAAGATGCAAAATTTCTTTTTTCTACAATTGAAGGCTGAGATACCAAATCCTCATTTGAATGTCTTGATTTACTTTAATTCCTGAAGTTCTTGAATTTTATGAATATATATTTGCTAAATAACTCTCGAGTCACTGGAACAAGGGTCCTGTCATTCATTTAAAAAATGTTGAGTGTCTGTTGTATGCTGAACATTATGCTAGGTGTGGCTTGAAATATGGAAAGAAGTGATCAATCACCTTTGCCCTTAAGAAGTTGTGGCCTCCATGCATTAAGGCAGAATGAGATAGGTGCTCCTATAGGGAATTGGATAATATCTCTGTGAGGCTGAGATCATGAAATGTCCATAGCGTATTCTGAATTGGTAGAAATTAACATACACTGCATGTGGTAATATTTATAGCTTTTTAAAATCCTTCTGAACAGGTTGAATGAATACAGTTGCCCTGGGCACCTAGAAATGATGGTGCTGTGCTGCTCAGTGTGTGGGCGTCGACTCTGTTTATAATGTTAGTTATGCGCCAGCAGCTCTCAGGACAGAACTCTGGGGGTTGTTTAAAGGTTGGTTTATTCACTGTGTGATTGAAGGCTATTTCCTTTATTTAAAGAGCTCCAAATTATCCATTTTCTTATCTTCCTGACTATGGTGCCTCATATTATACAGGAATATTTAGAAATGTGGTGATTAATGTCAGGAAGATATAAATTCCCCGACCAGGTTTATTTCTCCTGTGACCATAAGTTCATTTAACATGAATTTACTCTGCTTCTTTCCTAGAATATGAGAATAACAGATTTGCTTATGTCTTGGGACCATCCAGCAGACAAATAAGGGATGTGATATTGCAGCACTTATTTAGTCAATATCTTTCTGTTTCTTCTCTGATAAACACTGTATCTGATTTCTCTTCTCAGAGAGGATAGAATCCGGTAGGGTAGATGGATTTAGAGACAGTTGTACTCTGGGTAGTGAAAATGCAATGAAAGAGGGAGGCACTCGGTAGAACCCAGAGGACCGGGCCATCCCCTGGGACTTTTTAGAAAGGGAGACAGTACTTGAGGCTGGTGTAGATTCAGAATTTCAAGATGCAAAATTTCTTTTTTCTACAATTGAAGGCTGAGATACCAAATCCTCATTTGAATGTCTTGATTTACTTTAATTCCTGAAGTTCTTGAATTTTATGAATATATATTTGCTAAATAACTCTCGAGTCACTGGAACAAGGGTCCTGTCATTCATTTAAAAAATGTTGAGTGTCTGTTGTATGCTGAACATTATGCTAGGTGTGGCTTGAAATATGGAAAGAAGTGATCAATCACCTTTGCCCTTAAGAAGTTGTGGCCTCCATGCATTAAGGCAGAATGAGATAGGTGCTCCTATAGGGAATTGGATAATATCTCTGTGAGGCTGAGATCATGAAATGTCCATAGCGTATTGAGGTTTCATAGACTAGATAGTGGAAATTTATCTGGATCTTTGCAAGTGGATGGGACATGGAAGTGAAGTGAGCTTCTGCAAAGGCAGGGAAGCATGAAATTGCGTAGATTCTACAAGCTGTTAGGATGTCTAGAGGGTAGTGATTTTGAAACAATGAAGTAGGAAGTAGATTGGAAAAGGAGATGGGGCTAACATTTAAGGATTTTACCCTTTGTAGTCTCTGCTAAGATCTCTACTATAGAGTTCTTTGTTCTCTTGAGAATGAAGGATCTAAAACTGTAGTTTTTACTATACTTTAGACAAAAGAATAATGCCAGACTCAAAGATCAGGTCCTTAGCAAAACCTTTACTGAGCCCTGGTTGCAGTGTGATTTGAGCTAGTGGGGAGGAGAGATGAGTTAGGAGACACCTGGTCAACCACTCTGAATGGGTGATAAGTGATCTTTAGTTCAAGGTGGAGAAGAAAGCATATATAGAAATCTTCCCTTCTCACCCAAAGTGCAGAGAATTTATAAGAGAAGACTGTCATACAGAGGGAAGTACATCAGAAAGAGAAAAACAAAGAGCATATATCAGTGCATGCATATGGCATCTGAAAAAACTGTATAGGCACTCTTATTTACAAAGCAGAAATAGAGACACAGATTATAGAGAAAAATGTATGGATGCCGAGGGGGAAAGGAGGGGATGGGATGAATTTCGAGATTGGAATTGACACATATACACTTTGGATACTATATATAAATGGGTAACTAAGAAGAACCTACTTTATAGCATAGGGAACTCTACTCAGTGCTTTGTGGTGACCTAAATGGAAAAGAAATCCAAAAAAGAAGGACTATATATGTGTGTGTGTGTGTGTGTGTGTGTGTGTGTGTGTGTGTGTGTGTATACACACACATATATATATATCATGTATATATATATGTGTGTATATATATATATCACATATAGCTGATTCACTTTGTTATATAATAGAAACTAACACAACATTGTAGAGCAACTATAATCCCATAAAAGTAAAATCTTTATGCAGGTTGGCAAAACCCCCCCAGCAATCCCAAAACAAAATCAGTTGTTACAAATGTTTCCACTAAAATAAGAAAGTGATGAGGTTAAGCATAAGAGCACAAGGGAAAATTATCTCCCATAAGAGAGGAAACCAGTAGGGAATTATAAAGACCTGAGAAAGGGTTCCATCCTGAAAGAGATCATAATTACTTAACATACACAAGGATTTGTTCCTGAGGAAACAGAGATAATTGAATAGTCTGAAGAAGACTGTAAAATGAGAAGATTGACTATTTTCAGGGTGAAAAATGTCTTCACACTTATAAAATCAAGATAGGTATTTGTAAAATAAGAGTAGACATTTAGAGATCTTGGAAATACGCAAGAAAATTATTAAAGTGAAATCATAGCTGGTAGACTGCATAATACCTTGGACATAACTTAATAGGAAATCAGTGATTTAAATGATAAGCCTAAATGATAAATGATAAACCTGCACCCCAGAATGAAGCAGAAATAAAGACATGGAAGCAATGATAGGAAATTTAAACTTTAAGAGATGTGGAGGTTGGATTCATAAATTCCAACATCCATACAGTGATATGAACATACAGAAGGTAAAAAAGACAATACAGAAGAAGAAGTGGAACAATGGGAATATGAAAGAATGAACCGGATTGTATTGAATGGTTGAATATATGAGAAAGTTGTAGCTATTGTCCAATGTTTAGATATAGGGCATGAAGATGGAAGAGTTGAGGCTTTTAAGAGAGTGAATCGGTGATGATATCACTAAATTTAGGAAGAAAAGAAAGTTGTGAGCAAAGCATTTAAATTAGGTTTTGGATTTTTTTGGGAGGGGGATTGGAAATGCAGGGAACATCTATGTGAACATTCTTAGCCAGTACTGGAGAGTAAGCACAGAGGAAAGATAAGGAAGAAGTCACAGAGGCAGCCCTTGAAGGAATTCAAGTGGATCATATGATGGGAAATGTGATAAAACAGGGTACAAAGAATTCTATTTGATATACAATTGTTGAACTATGTGGTTTTACTTTATTAAATCAAAGTTGATTGTGGTAACACAACATTGTAGAGCAACTATAATCCCATAAAAGTAAAATCTTTATGCAGGTTGGCAAAACCCCCCCAGCAATCCCAAAACAAAATCAGTTGTTACAAATGTTTCCACTAAAATAAGAAAGTGATGAGGTTAAGCATAAGAGCACAAGGGAAAATTATCTCCCATAAGAGAGGAAACCAGTAGGGAATTATAAAGACCTGAGAAAGGGTTCCATCCTGAAAGAGATCATAATTACTTAACATACACAAGGATTTGTTCCTGAGGAAACAGAGATAATTGAATAGTCTGAAGAAGACTGTAAAATGAGAAGATTGACTATTTTCAGGGTGAAAAATGTCTTCACACTTATAAAATCAAGATAGGTATTTGTAAAATAAGAGTAGACATTTAGAGATCTTGGAAATACGCAAGAAAATTATTAAAGTGAAATCATAGCTGGTAGACTGCATAATACCTTGGACATAACTTAATAGGAAATCAGTGATTTAAATGATAAGCCTAAATGATAAATGATAAACCTGCACCCCAGAATGAAGCAGAAATAAAGACATGGAAGCAATGATAGGAAATTTAAACTTTAAGAGATGTGGAGGTTGGATTCATAAATTCCAACATCCATACAGTGATATGAACATACAGAAGGTAAAAAAGACAATACAGAAGAAGAAGTGGAACAATGGGAATATGAAAGAATGAACCGGATTGTATTGAATGGTTGAATATATGAGAAAGTTGTAGCTATTGTCCAATGTTTAGATATAGGGCATGAAGATGGAAGAGTTGAGGCTTTTAAGAGAGTGAATCGGTGATGATATCACTAAATTTAGGAAGAAAAAGAAAGTTGTGAGCAAAGCATTTAAATTAGGTTTTGGATTTTTTTGGGAGGGGGATTGGAAATGCAGGGAACATCTATGTGAACATTCTTAGCCAGTACTGGAGAGTAAGCACAGAGGAAAGATAAGGAAGAAGTCACAGAGGCAGCCCTTGAAGGAATTCAAGTGGATCATATGATGGGAAATGTGATAAAACAGGGTACAAAGAATTCTATTTGATATACAATTGTTGAACTATGTGGTTTTACTTTATTAAATCAAAGTTGATTGTGGTACAAAGAGGTCTGTCTCATTAAAAAATTGATCACAGGGAAGATGAAAGGCAACATGCTTTGTTATCTGGCAGTCCTTTTTCATATTTTGTGTTTGAATTATGTTGTTTAGTTTATGTTTGATATGTTAATTAACCATTATGTTTGGTTTTTATTAATATTTTTCCATGTACCCCATAATATGGCTTCTTTCATTCTATCCCACTCCCTTCACTAAAGAAACAGGTTTAAATCATCATAGCTACTAAATTGCTCAAATAAGAGGTCTCTGGTTTAACCCCATAGTTCTAACAAGGTTAGAATAATCATAGTTGTCAATTCTTAAGAAAACAGGAGAGATACTGATTTTATAAGGATGCTTTTCATGAGATAGTGGGCATAAAAGTATAATATATTTTTTCCTGTGCGATCTCAATCCATTTAGTATGTAAGTGTTTCGACAGTATTGTTTTTTTTTTTTTTTTCTTTTTTTTGGTGCCTGCCCAGGTGGTATATTGAACTACAGAGTTCTGTTCCAAAAATGCTATCACAATAATAATAGAGGATGACTGTGTAATGATATTTAATGTATCCATACATGCGTGCTTAGTCCCTTCAGTCATGTCTGACTCTTTGCGACCCCATGGACTGTGTAGCCTGTGGGGCTCCTCTGTCCATGAGATTCTTCAAGCAAGAACACTGGAGTGGGTTGCCGTTTCCTTCTCCAGGGAATGTATCCATAGCTTAATGAAAAACCCCTTTTTCCCTTTTAGCCTTGGAGTATATCATTATTAAACTACTATACATGGCGGTATGATGCACTGAGATCCCTCTGTTGTGGTAAATTCTTCTCAGCAGAAGTTCTGAATCTGCCTGTGCTGGCAGCTCTTTATTTGAGAGTGTAGTTGCTAGCAGGGGTCTTTTTAGGAGACGCGTTTAGATATATTACTCACGAGTTGTTAAATATGTATAAATCTGGGAAAACACTTTATGGTCTTGTTGGGATTCTAAGATGCATGGTTTGGGCTCTGGGGGACACAGTTGAGTTTTCAGGCCTGCCTTCAGATGATTCCCGTGCTTTTCTGTCTCTACTGCCCATTGTCAGCACAGGAGGCGCTATTCCCTGGGTTTAGGGAAGAGTGGCTTCGACTGGGAGTAGATGTTCTGCTCAGACTTGTTTTGTGAAACTAGGAAGCGCCCCGGAGAGTCAGCCTGCCTATCTGCTTCTTTGTCACATGCCCCGCAGCTGTGTTTCATGTGAGTGTGAAACATGTTCCTTTTTTTTTTTTTAAAGCCTTCTATTTCTTAACAGTGTTTTAAACATGTTTATTTTTGGCTGCACTGGGTCTTTGTTTTTTTTGTGGGGGGAGGGGTGAGTTGGGGAGGGAGGGGGGGGACGGGCCACTTCCATTGGTCTTTCATTTGTCCATTTTCATCCATCTTTGTTCTTTGGCCCGTGTGGGCCTCCCATCGCGGTGGCCTCTGTTGTCGCAGAGCACCGGCTCTGGGCGCATGTGCTCCAGAGCTCCGGCTCGGTAATTGGACATAGCAGTCCAGTTGCTCCGCAGCACATGGGATCCAGGCCAGGGATCGAACCGGCATCCCTTGCACTGCAAGGTGGTGTCCTTACCCACTGGACCACCAGGGGAGCCCTCCTGCACTGGATCATTGTTACTGTGCGTGTGCTCCTCTACTTGTGGCGAGAGGGTAGGCTTCTCTTCATTGTGGTGCACACCCTGCGCTCCCTGTGGGGGCTTCTCTTGGTACAGAGCACCGGCCCTAGGCGCATGGGCTTCAGTAGGTGTAGCTCGTGGGCTCAGTAGCCGCGGCTCCTGGACTCTGGAGAATGATCTCAGTCGTGTGGCGGTCGGGCTTTGTTGCTCCGTGACATGCGGGATCTTCCCAGACCAGGGATGGATCCTGGGTCTCTTGCATTGTCAGGTGGATTCCTTACCACTGGACCAGCAGGGATGTCCCAAAACATATTTTCACACCACAGGCAGGCACACCTTCTAGGGGTACGAACGCATGGATCGTTTTCAGGATTTGCAGCAACATGCTGCTTTCCAGATTCTCAACTTCCACATGAACTCTTTTCTAAAATTGCCTGAGAAAATATCTGCTTTGCACTTTCCTCCTCTCACTTTACAGGGAAAAGCCATCTGATGTGTAAATATAGTACATTTGCTCCAGCATTAGAAACCTCCCATACATCAAAAGGAAAAAAAAGGGATAATTAGAAATATTCGTTTTGGAGGAGGGCTTCTTTAATGATTCATCAAGGAAATTTAAACCTGCTGAATTTCTTGCCTTTCTGTATCTTACATATAATTCTGTTAAGGATAAGCTGGGCCTTGCCATGCAGGTTAGTGAGGCCGGTTGTTTTTGAAAATAGCACCTGTGTTTTCCAGGACTACCAAAGTTTTAAAGATACAGTGGATAAAACCACAGATACATATTTTATGTGGTTTCTTTTGGATTCACTGCAGTTTTCAGTATGATAGTTAAAACCTGTTTTATCAAAGCTTGTCATGAAATATTGATTTCAAAGTTGATCCTCATCTTATTTTGTCTTATAAAGTATTTAATATTTCATATCTCCTACTAACAAAAAATTAACATCCAAATTTATGAAAATTTGGGGGTAATGATTTAAAACTGTGGAAAAAGGGTGCATTTTTTTTTTTCAAAATTCATACAGGGGGAATGCAAGCAGAATATTTTGAATAACATTGAAAAAAGGTCTCCTTAGATATCACCAGGGATTCTCCAGAGACCTCAGTTGGTTCCTTGTGCATACAAGCTTACCTCTTTGGATGGTTTATACTCGCTGCTTTTAAATCCCTGCTGTTCACCCTGCATTCCCTCTGGAGTATCTTATCCAGGAGAACTTCCGGAGCTCACTGCTAATTGATAGAAGGCAGGGTCAGAGGGCAGCCTTCCCAAAGACAGTTGGTTTATGCCAGACCTTCTGTGTGGTGCCAAGTGCCGGGATGAGTGCGTGATGAGTCAAAACTGCTGGGTGTGCTCTCGTAGCAACTGATACCCACCTCTTTGCAGCTTACAGCAGCCAAGATGTATTTGCTGCTCACGCTGCATGTGCACATGTGGGTCAGCTCTGACTGTGTTTGGTCTCTCTTCACTTGAGAATTCAGGTGGATGGATCAGCCTCTGTCTGGGGGCGAGGAGATGGTGCCAAATACAGGTTAGGTCCCAAAGCCTTTTGCCTTGGATGGCAAAGACTTTCAGCTCATTTTTCCTTGATGAGAGGGCCAGATCTGGTTTTAGTAAGGGGTGAGGAATATGGTCCATTCTTAGGGAGGGCCAGCCAATGCTATCAAAGCAAAGTTTATGCTGACTGAGTTACACAGGCAGGGAAAAGTTTATTTAAGACTATTGCAATAGTGGAGCTCACGCTCCAGTTTGAAGAGATGGGCAAGTGTACATATAATTGCTCTGACGTCTGACCAACAAACAGCAGAGCAATAAACTGGGAACATGGTACAAACTGGGCTCAAAGGGATAGCAACCAGCATTTTGAAGTGTGGAGAGAAAGCTCTCCCGATGTGTGGTGTCTCTCCCTGGAGCCACCGACCCCCTTCGCCGAGCTGGCCCCCTTGTCCCCCTCCTCCCACCTCTGTGTTTCTTTTTTTCAAAATTCTGTATGTTTCCTTCATAGCAATAACTATAATTTGTAACTGTTTTTTGTTTCCTTGCGATCTTGTTTGTCTACCTCCTTCACCAGACTATAAATTTCATGGAAATAAGGAAAAAAAAGAAAAAGACTATTGCGATAGGAGAAAAAGACCCAAACACAGTCTGCAGGCAATTCTATTTGAAACAAAGGGCAGGTTTTTTTTTTTTAAGAACTGGAGTGGGACATAGGGGTCATTTGCCATCTGTGTTTGCTAACTGGTCTTATCCATACAAGAAGAAAAGTTCCGTTTCTCATCGTCATGACAGGAGGTCGTTTTACAATAGGAGTGATGCAGTCACTGACTTCAGGCTCTTACCCTCCGCTCGCCCACAGGGCCTGGGTGAGGGGCCCTGTCCTCTCTCATGATGCCATTTCACAGAAATGGCTCCTAGGTCCTGGAGGAAATAGTCCACGGGTTTGAAACTGGCAGAATGCTTTTTAGAAAGGGTTCCATCTCAGAGGGGCAGAGAAAAAAACTTGTTATAAGTTTTCTAAACTGAATGTGTACAAGAAATGGAAGATCAGGGGCCTGGAGTCAGAAAGAAGCCTATGTAAAGTTTAGTAAGCTAAGGAGAATTTTAAGGCCATCTTGGTGAACACTTAAGAACAGTAGTGCAATCTGATGATCACAGTGTAGGACATGTGTGTGCCCATGTGTATGTGCATGTGTGACGGGCTTGATTGTAGGCAGCAGAAATCAATATGGTGCTATCAGCAGAAAAACTCATTTTTGTAAACTATTGGGGACTCATAATTGAATTGATTGGAGCTGAAGAACCAAGTTTGAAAAAATACGCACTGCAGGTCATGAGACAGCAGCATAACTGGGAAATGGACAAACTGACATATAATTGCTCTGACGTCTGACCAACAAACAGCAGAGCAATAAACTGGGAACATGGTACAAACTGGGCTCAAAGGGATAGCAACCAGCATTTTGAAGTGTGGAGAGAAAGCTCTCCCGATGTGTGGTGTCTCTCCCTGGAGCCACCGACCCCCTTCGCCGAGCTGGCCCCCTTGTCCCCCTCCTCCCACCTCTGTGTTTCTTTTTTTCAAAATTCTGTATGTTTCCTTCATAGCAATAACTATAATTTGTAACTGTTTTTTGTTTCCTTGCGATCTTGTTTGTCTACCTCCTTCACCAGACTATAAATTTCATGGAAATAAGGAAAAAAAAGAAAAAGACTATTGCGATAGGAGAAAAAGACCCAAACACAGTCTGCAGGCAATTCTATTTGAAACAAAGGGCAGGTTTTTTTTTTTTAAGAACTGGAGTGGGACATAGGGGTCATTTGCCATCTGTGTTTGCTAACTGGTCTTATCCATACAAGAAGAAAAGTTCCGTTTCTCATCGTCATGACAGGAGGTCGTTTTACAATAGGAGTGATGCAGTCACTGACTTCAGGCTCTTACCCTCCGCTCGCCCACAGGGCCTGGGTGAGGGGCCCTGTCCTCTCTCATGATGCCATTTCACAGAAATGGCTCCTAGGTCCTGGAGGAAATAGTCCACGGGTTTGAAACTGGCAGAATGCTTTTTAGAAAGGGTTCCATCTCAGAGGGGCAGAGAAAAAAACTTGTTATAAGTTTTCTAAACTGAATGTGTACAAGAAATGGAAGATCAGGGGCCTGGAGTCAGAAAGAAGCCTATGTAAAGTTTAGTAAGCTAAGGAGAATTTTAAGGCCATCTTGGTGAACACTTAAGAACAGTAGTGCAATCTGATGATCACAGTGTAGGACATGTGTGTGTGCCCATGTGTATGTGCATGTGTGACGGGCTTGATTGTAGGCAGCAGAAATCAATATGGTGCTATCAGCAGAAAAACTCATTTTTGTAAACTATTGGGGACTCATAATTGAATTGATTGGAGCTGAAGAACCAAGTTTGAAAAAATACGCACTGCAGGTCATGAGACAGCAGCCCCCAGCTTTTGGCAGGGACCCTGCTGTGTAGCCAGAACTGGGCCGCTGCTGCCGGGCAAAGATGTGAGTGCCACCATCTACTGTTCCAGCTGCTGTGAACGAAGCTGGCCACTCCTTCAGTTTTGGTCCAGAGCCAGAGTCTGATTGGCAGAGCTTGTTCCAGAGCCAAGGTCTGATTGGCAGAGCCCATCTCTGATTGGCAGAGCTTGTTCCAGAGCCAAGTCTGATTGGCAGAGCCAATAGCTGATTGGGAGAGCAAAGGCCACACATCCTGGATAAAGCGGAAGGGATTCTCTCTCTCGCACGTCCTGGCCTCAGCCCCTGGGTAATGAATGGGGAGGGAGTGAGCCCCAGCTTTGGTAATGGGAAGTTGGGTGCAGTCAGTCCCCTGCATACCAATCTTCACTTTGTGAACTTTCAAAGATGTGTACGTGCGTTCAGGTGTGAGTGAAATCGGAGCTTGTTCTTCATCTCCTCTTGCTGATGATCCTTCAGCTCTACGATCTCTCACCTCCACTCCCTCCTCCAGTCAGTAACTTTTCTTGCCTGTTCACTCGATGCCAGCCCTTGTATGCCAGCTGTCGTGCTGTGCTCTTGTACTTTTTAAGGTACTCTCCTGTAAGATGAAACATGTGGCCTTTATTTTTTGTGTTTGTTTATGTGTTATTGGTATGTAAAATATTATAAACCTATTACGGTACAATACTAGATAGCCGATTAGTTGGGTACCTAGGCTAAAGTTGTTGGATTTATGAACAAATTGGGCTTACAAATGGGCTCTCAGAATGGAACTTGTTTGTATGTAGGGGACTTACTGTAATGAGTTCCGCTAGAATTGAACGTAACTGGGGCTAACCGCCTTCCCACCCACTCAAAGGGAAAGTTGGATAGACAAAATGAAACAAAACAAAACAAAACCGAGAAGAATCATGTGACCACTGTCCACCTGAAGGAGGGTGTGGTTGTGAAGAGAGCTGGGGAAACGGTTTACCCACTTCTTTCCTCTCTCTCTGTGGAACCCCTGGTGGTCAACAGACCACTGGTCTTCTCATACCACCTAGTGCCTACCTGTAACCCCTGATTGACCAGGACAGCCTGGGGGTCCCTCTCTGAAGGATCTTCCAGTACCTCATGGAGGAAGCTCTCTCTCGTAAGCTCCTTGCCCTAAGATGGCGTGAATGTATGAGTGAGGTTTGCTAAACATCTTGTGTTTATCAAACTACACATATAAAATTCTCTCTTAAGAGTACAGATTTCCTAACAGTTCCTTTAAAGGAGAGGTCTTTGAAGCTGCAAAAAACTAGGGCTCAGATCTGTTCCTTTTCTACCTGAGTTGAAGGTTCCCATCAAATCAATGGAGTTTTCATGCATATTTTGCAAGGAGTTTTAGAGACGGTGGCAGATGATGTCTGTAGAGTGCACAGCGCTGGCATCTAGGGGAATGAATAAATGGTAATGATTACTAGGAAAGGGACATGTCTGACTCTTCTTCTTTCCCCTCTGCCAGAGTTATTTCCCCACAGCAGTCACATTCCCAGTATTTGTTCAGGAGGAAGGAGCACGGGTCTATTTTTGAATTGGCTTCTGGGGGCCGCAGAATGCCATGTGCTCTGGCTCTGTGTTTCCTCATAGCCTGAGGATCTCCCATGCCACTCGGCTGGCCTCAGTCAAGCAGGACCAGAAGAGGCCGGATCTTGGGCAGAACAGATTGGAGCCTTTCTGCAAGGCCATGGGGTCACTTGCCAAGCGGCAGTGCTCTGCAAATAGGAAGCATCTTGAGGAAGGCTTTATTAGCCGGTCTTCTCTGTGCCCTCACACTAGGGCTCATTAATCATCTGAATTGTACAAGGCCCCAAGTGGTTCATGAATAGGTAATTAATTAAAATGTTATATGCAAGTGTCATGCAGTATGTGAAGGTTTTTATGGAAATTATTAACATTTCTCTGAAAATTTCTCTTTGGGCCTATTTATAAATCTATGCCTAAAGATACGCTATCTCTGATATTATAAATATACTGTGTGTGTGTGTGTGTGTGCGAGTATGTAGAGTGCTTGATGATGATTAAGATTTTATTGGTGTGGGCTTCGTTTTTTTTTATAAAGCTGGAAGTTAATACCAAAATTTTCTCTAAGTGTCATTAAAACTTCACACCATTTTTTTTTTTTCCAGTTTTAAAGAGTAACCATCTTACAAAATTGAACAAATCAGAAAGTTTTATTGGCAGAAATATTCTGTTTCTTAAACTCTGGTTGCCTTTTCTGGTCTTCTCATACCACCTAGTGCCTACCTGTAACCCCTGATTGACCAGGACAGCCTGGGGGTCCCTCTCTGAAGGATCTTCCAGTACCTCATGGAGGAAGCTCTCTCTCGTAAGCTCCTTGCCCTAAGATGGCGTGAATGTATGAGTGAGGTTTGCTAAACATCTTGTGTTTATCAAACTACACATATAAAATTCTCTCTTAAGAGTACAGATTTCCTAACAGTTCCTTTAAAGGAGAGGTCTTTGAAGCTGCAAAAAACTAGGGCTCAGATCTGTTCCTTTTCTACCTGAGTTGAAGGTTCCCATCAAATCAATGGAGTTTTCATGCATATTTTGCAAGGAGTTTTAGAGACGGTGGCAGATGATGTCTGTAGAGTGCACAGCGCTGGCATCTAGGGGAATGAATAAATGGTAATGATTACTAGGAAAGGGACATGTCTGACTCTTCTTCTTTCCCCTCTGCCAGAGTTATTTCCCCACAGCAGTCACATTCCCAGTATTTGTTCAGGAGGAAGGAGCACGGGTCTATTTTTGAATTGGCTTCTGGGGGCCGCAGAATGCCATGTGCTCTGGCTCTGTGTTTCCTCATAGCCTGAGGATCTCCCATGCCACTCGGCTGGCCTCAGTCAAGCAGGACCAGAAGAGGCCGGATCTTGGGCAGAACAGATTGGAGCCTTTCTGCAAGGCCATGGGGTCACTTGCCAAGCGGCAGTGCTCTGCAAATAGGAAGCATCTTGAGGAAGGCTTTATTAGCCGGTCTTCTCTGTGCCCTCACACTAGGGCTCATTAATCATCTGAATTGTACAAGGCCCCAAGTGGTTCATGAATAGGTAATTAATTAAAATGTTATATGCAAGTGTCATGCAGTATGTGAAGGTTTTTATGGAAATTATTAACATTTCTCTGAAAATTTCTCTTTGGGCCTATTTATAAATCTATGCCTAAAGATACGCTATCTCTGATATTATAAATATACTGTGTGTGTGTGTGTGTGTGCGAGTATGTAGAGTGCTTGATGATGATTAAGATTTTATTGGTGTGGGCTTCGTTTTTTTTTATAAAGCTGGAAGTTAATACCAAAATTTTCTCTAAGTGTCATTAAAACTTCACACCATTTTTTTTTTTTTTCCAGTTTTAAAGAGTAACCATCTTACAAAATTGAACAAATCAGAAAGTTTTATTGGCAGAAATATTCTGTTTCTTAAACTCTGGTTGCCTTGGTTACTCTTGAAATATTAAACTGGGCCTTTAGATAGTGAGGACTAGTCTCCCATTTATTTTGGGCCCATGATGGTATTAATTAAACACTCTCTACGGCAGGCGAAGAAGAAATTTACGAGCTGTCTAGAAGGGAAAATGGTTATGGCAGCCAGCAGTTTGGTTAATTTCTGAGCCCAAAGGACAATGACATCACTGATATGGAGGATCATTATCTTTGAGACATACATGAGTCTTTTTCGGAATATACACAAAGGCACATCTTTGACCAATTATTTATTTTTTCAGAATACAGCAGGGAGCATTCTGAGCTTCCCCAATGGCTTAGCTGTTAAAGAATCTGCCGGCAAGGCAGGAGACCTGAGTCTGAACCCTGAATGGGTAATATCCCTTGGAGAAGGGCATGGCAACCCACTTCAGTATTCTTGCCTGGAGAATCCCATGGACAGAGGAGTCTGACAGGCTACAGGTCATGGGATCACACAGAGTGGGACATGCCTGAGTGATTAAACACAGCACAGCACGGGGAGCACCCTATGATCCTCATTCACATCTGTTAATTTTTTGTTTTTTCCTTAAAGCGATAGTCACAGATGACTCCTAAAGCAAGCTGTCCCCACATGTTTATTAGCCGGTCTTCTCTGTGCCCTCACACTAGGGCTCATTAATCATCTGAATTGTACAAGGCCCCAAGTGGTTCATGAATAGGTAATTAATTAAAATGTTATATGCAAGTGTCATGCAGTATGTGAAGGTTTTTATGGAAATTATTAACATTTCTCTGAAAATTTCTCTTTGGGCCTATTTATAAATCTATGCCTAAAGATACGCTATCTCTGATATTATAAATATACTGTGTGTGTGTGTGTGTGTGCGAGTATGTAGAGTGCTTGATGATGATTAAGATTTTATTGGTGTGGGCTTCGTTTTTTTTTATAAAGCTGGAAGTTAATACCAAAATTTTCTCTAAGTGTCATTAAAACTTCACACCATTTTTTTTTTTTTTCCAGTTTTAAAGAGTAACCATCTTACAAAATTGAACAAATCAGAAAGTTTTATTGGCAGAAATATTCTGTTTCTTAAACTCTGGTTGCCTTGGTTACTCTTGAAATATTAAACTGGGCCTTTAGATAGTGAGGACTAGTCTCCCATTTATTTTGGGCCCATGATGGTATTAATTAAACACTCTCTACGGCAGGCGAAGAAGAAATTTACGAGCTGTCTAGAAGGGAAAATGGTTATGGCAGCCAGCAGTTTGGTTAATTTCTGAGCCCAAAGGACAATGACATCACTGATATGGAGGATCATTATCTTTGAGACATACATGAGTCTTTTTCGGAATATACACAAAGGCACATCTTTGACCAATTATTTATTTTTTCAGAATACAGCAGGGAGCATTCTGAGCTTCCCTAATGGCTTAGCTGTTAAAGAATCTGCCTGCAATGCAGGAGACCTGAGTCTGAACCCTGAATTGGGAATATCCCTTGGAGAAGGGCATGGCAACCCACTTCAGTATTCTTGCCTGGAGAATCCCATGGACAGAGGAGTCTGACAGGCTACAGGTCATGGGATCACACAGAGTTGGACATGCCTGAGTGATTAAACACAGCACAGCACGGGGAGCACCCTATGATCCTCATTCACATCTGTTAATTTGTTCCTTAACTGTCGTTCTCCACCCTCACCCCTTTCTCAGAGATAACCTGCTGAAAGTAGCGATAGTCACAGATGACTCCTAAAAAGCAAGCTGTCCCCACATGTTTATTTAAGGCGTGTTGTTTGACCTACCATGATGGTGGACTAAAGCCTCATCCCAGCATCAGAATTTCAAATCTGAAATGAAACGTAGGTGTTTGCTGAGCTCAGCCCACATTTTTCAGATTAGGTGACCAATGATCAGAGAAGTGCATTTCATTTCTGAATTTTGGATTTCCAGTGTACCGTTTTTCTATTCTGGTTGAGACGGGAGACATTCCTGCCTTTTCCTCATAAATCAAAGTCCCTATTTAAATAACACTATTGTAGGAAAATTGTTTGGTAGTGTTGGAGTTTTAGAGATTATCTTGGTAGAGTTATGAAATCACAGGGTGGAAAGGAACCTTGAGCAAGGATGTAATCTATCACCCCAGCCGTAGGTTCCTGCAGGCTTCGAATCCCACCCATCCTCCTTTCTTATTCCTTTCCCACTATGAGCTCTCAAAATGTGGGGAGAGGAACTTTCCTGATGGTCCAGTGGTTAAGATTCCATGCTTCTACTGCCAGGGGTTGCGGGTTCGATCCCTGATGGGGGAACTAAGATCCCACCTGCTGTATGGTGCTGCCTAGAGATAAACACATCAATACAACAATGATTTAAAATATGTGTGGGGGCACAGTGTGAGGACAGCCGGGTCCAGGAGCAAGGGAGTCTGTGTAAAGAAGCCTGCTTTGCTTATTTAGTCCATTTTGGTTAACCCACCGAGTTGGAACTGTGGCCTGTGATACTGTTGAAAGATGGAACCATAGCTATGAGAGAGTATTAGAACTTGCTTATGATAAATGTAAAAGCCACCTGACCTGAATGTTAGTCATTCCACTTATACTGTTGTGTATAATCCATCACAAAATTCGTACTGATAACTTGTGTTGAATGATCAGTTGATTAATAAATAATGTCTAGAATAATGGAGAAGGAAATGGCAACCCACTCCAGTATTCTTGCCTGGAGAATTCCATGGACAGAGGAGCCTGGTGGGCTACAGTCCATGGGTTTGCAAAGAGTCGGATACGACTGAGCAACTACCACATCAAGAGTAAACAGCCCTAGAGGGGAAAACTGACACTGTGTGCTGTGTTCTACCCGTGGGTCACTTATATTCAGTCTCTACCACCAAGTGAAAAAGATACTATTGCTAACATATTACAAGTGAAGACGCTGGGAATCAGGAAGTTTTCTGTCCTTCTTAAGGTGACAGGGTTAATAAGTCGTGATGGTGGAATTTGAACCTGGATCACTGACTCTTGGGGCAGAAATGATGTCAAATATCAGAGAAGAGCATCCTGGTATCAGCACAGTTCAGCCTATTTAGGTTTTCCTCCTCTTGCCTGAAAATAATTCATTTCATATGATCTTCTAATGTACCTGTTCCTACCGGAGCAAAGATACAGCCTTGGAATTTTTTTTTTAAGTTTTCTGATTGCCTGAAGTTTAGAAATGGTGGGAGAGTGGATTTTATAAAGCTAACAACTGGAGAGGAGGCGATGAGTAAGGAAAAACTTAAGGCACAGATTGATAAAGTCCTCACTGGCGCTGTCAGGGGGAGCTCGGTGCTCTAGAGGAGGAAGATGGAGGTGGAAAATGGGGATGAGAAACGAGTGAAACTATTGAACTGCATATCTAATAAGTGTGGGAAGTGGCAGAAAGGATTTTTTCTTCTGGAAGCCTTAAAATCCCCAAATGATTAATCGGACGATTGACAGAAAGTGAGGCCTTGCTGTAGCATAGAAACTAGGTAGAGGGTACTCTTGAATTTCTGAAAAATTGGAATGATAGACCTAGGGGTCTGTATTACTTAAAATACACACCCACACAGACATCCACATGCATGCACGCACATGTATAAACACACACACACCCCCCCCCCAGCAGAGACCCATGAGATTGTATAGAAATTATTTTTAAAAAATGATTATGAGAGTGTTAATCTCAGGCCAGCTTTAATCTCAGTAATAAGAGGGGACTTTATAGATTAGATGAACACCTTTTAATGAAGAAACGTAGAACTTAGATTTTCAGTTAAGACTGCTAAATCACAGTTTTAGGATCCAGTGTGACAGGAAATGCCCAGATGTGGAATTAAATATTATTTCATTAGTATGAAACCTTACAGCAGGTGGCTGAGCGCAAAGAAGCAATGACCACAAAATCCTGAATTTCCACAAATTTATTGTCCAGCCCTGCAGTTACCGCTTCTTCTCTCCCACCTCTTGTGTCTGCCTGCATGGGCACTTTCACAGTTCAGAGCTGGCACAGTGTGTGCAAATGGTTTTTCATTCTTATTCTGTCTTAGGGTAGCCCAGCCTGAGCTGCAGGGCTTGTTCTTACCGATGGTAAATACCGTCCCAGAGTTCTTACCTCACTCTAATTCAGCCTCCAAGGAAAGCTTGCTCAGGCCTTTCTGGTTCCTCGAGTATCTTTTCTATGTTTAAGGCTGCATCTCATAGCATGAGGGATCCCAATTCCCCAACCAGGCATCAAACCCATACCCCCTACATTGGGAATGTGGCGTCCTAAGCACTGAACCTCCAGGGAAAGTGTTAGTTGCTTAGTTCTGTTTAACTCGTTGCGATCCCATGGACCACAGCTCTCCAGGCTCCTCTGTTCATGGAATTCTCCGGGCAGAAATACTGGAGTGGTTAGCCATTTCCTTCTCCAGAGGTTCTTCCCAACCCAGGAATTGAACCTGGGTCTTCTGCATTGCAGGCAAATTCTTTGCTGTCTGAGCCACCAGGGAAGCCCAGGAAATTCCCTCCCGTATCTTTTCTTTGAATGCATTCTCTCAGTGGGGCCTCCAGCCAGTCTTAGGGAGCTCCTTGGCACTTTCCACCTTTTGTTTTCTACATGTGATAACGTGGTTTGCTTGTGACTTATATAGCTGAGATTCCCAGACCTCATTACTTCCTAGAGCCCTTAGGCAAAGACCAACCAAATAAACAAAGTTAATGATTCTGCTTAAGTAGTTAGGTTAAAACAACTTAATGAGTATTTATGTCCTAGCAGTTGTGCCTACTTAATGAAAGCTACCTTTCATCAGGTAGTTACTTTTTTGTTCTTGTCAAGCATTTTACGTACATTATTTCATTTTAATCTTTCAGCAATACATTTCATTCAGCCATTTATTCAATAACATTCATGGAATAACTGCGATGTCCCAAGCATTGTTTTAAGGGCCACAGGTATAGGTGGGAAATCACAGTTTTAGGATCCAGTGTGACAGGAAATGCCCAGATGTGGAATTAAATATTATTTCATTAGTATGAAACCTTACAGCAGGTGGCTGAGCGCAAAGAAGCAATGACCACAAAATCCTGAATTTCCACAAATTTATTGTCCAGCCCTGCAGTTACCGCTTCTTCTCTCCCACCTCTTGTGTCTGCCTGCATGGGCACTTTCACAGTTCAGAGCTGGCACAGTGTGTGCAAATGGTTTTTCATTCTTATTCTGTCTTAGGGTAGCCCAGCCTGAGCTGCAGGGCTTGTTCTTACCGATGGTAAATACCGTCCCAGAGTTCTTACCTCACTCTAATTCAGCCTCCAAGGAAAGCTTGCTCAGGCCTTTCTGGTTCCTCGAGTATCTTTTCTATGTTTAAGGCTGCATCTCATAGCATGAGGGATCCCAATTCCCCAACCAGGCATCAAACCCATACCCCCTACATTGGGAATGTGGCGTCCTAAGCACTGAACCTCCAGGGAAAGTGTTAGTTGCTTAGTTCTGTTTAACTCGTTGCGATCCCATGGACCACAGCTCTCCAGGCTCCTCTGTTCATGGAATTCTCCGGGCAGAAATACTGGAGTGGTTAGCCATTTCCTTCTCCAGAGGTTCTTCCCAACCCAGGAATTGAACCTGGGTCTTCTGCATTGCAGGCAAATTCTTTGCTGTCTGAGCCACCAGGGAAGCCCAGGAAATTCCCTCCCGTATCTTTTCTTTGAATGCATTCTCTCAGTGGGGCCTCCAGCCAGTCTTAGGGAGCTCCTTGGCACTTTCCACCTTTTGTTTTCTACATGTGATAACGTGGTTTGCTTGTGACTTATATAGCTGAGATTCCCAGACCTCATTACTTCCTAGAGCCCTTAGGCAAAGACCAACCAAATAAACAAAGTTAATGATTCTGCTTAAGTAGTTAGGTTAAAACAACTTAATGAGTATTTATGTCCTAGCAGTTGTGCCTACTTAATGAAAGCTACCTTTCATCAGGTAGTTACTTTTTTGTTCTTGTCAAGCATTTTACGTACATTATTTCATTTTAATCTTTCAGCAATACATTTCATTCAGCCATTTATTCAATAACATTCATGGAATAACTGCGATGTCCCAAGCATTGTTTTAAGGGCCACAGGTATAGGTGGGAATGAGGCAGGTGGAGCCCTATTCTCAAGAAATTCTCAGAAGAGGTAGTAAAAAAGGGAAAGAATAGAGTAATAGCAGGTAGAGAAGACTTTTGAGAGTTCCTCTGACCACAAAGGAGAGTGAACTAGTCCGTCTTAAAGGAAATCAACCCTGCATACTCCTTGGAGGGACTGGTGCTGAAGCTGAAGCTACAATACTTTGACCACCTGATGTGAAGAGCTGACTCATTGAAAAAGACCCAGATGATGGAAAAGATTGAAGACAGAAAAAGAGGAGGGTTGACAGAGGATGAGATGGATGGCATCACCAACTCAATGCACATGAACTTAGGCAAACACTGGAAGATGGTGAGAGACAGAGAAGCCTGGTGTATTGCAGTCCATCGGGCTGTAAAGAGTTGGACATGATTTGGCACCGGAAAACAGCAACAAAGGTAGAGATAAAGTCAGTGGTTAAGAAAAATAAATCAGGAACTTCCCTCATGGTTCAGTGGCTAAGACTCCATACTCCCAGTGCAGGGCCCCAGGTCTGATCCGTGAAGTCACTTGTCAGTGGTGCATTTCATGCTCAGTCACATCCAACTGTTTGCGACCTCATGGACTATAGCCCTCCAGGCTCCTCTGATCATAGGATTTTTCAGGGAAGAATACTGGAGTGAATTAGCATTTCCTCCTCTAGGTGTGAAGACTTTAGCTGGGATTCAAATATCTCTAATCAAAGAACTGAGGCAATGTAACAAAGAGCCTTGCATGAATTCAAGAATAAAATTATGAACATTTTTGTTGAAACGTGTGAGTGGATACATCATTGTGAGTACCTGAGATTTCCTGACATTAACTCTTACCTCTAAAGAATTGAGAACTGCAAGGGACCTCTCTGGAGGTCCAGTGGTTAAGACTCAACACTTCCCATGCAGGAGGCATGGGTTTGATCCGTGGTCAGGCAGCTAAGATCCCACATACCACACAACATGGCCAAAACAAACAAACAAACAAACAAAGAATCGAGAACTACAGAAAGATCAGTCTCATTTACACACCTAAAAGGAGATAAAACCTATTATCCTGAGGGTGGAATCACTGAAGACAAGCAAACTGGTCTGGAGGAAAATAATATTTATTTAGTTCAAGAGAGAAAGAAAATCAGCATTTTCATGTAAGAGAAACATCAACTGGGAATCAGATTTCAAATTCAACAGTGTCACTTTCTGTGAAAGAAAAGTCAAATATTCCATTCACCTAAAATTTTAAGGGATTATATAAGAAAGAGAGCCTGCAAAGGATAGTAATATATTTTTTACTTATTGTTTTTCTGAGCAGTACAGTGGAAAAGCGAGCAAGAGAGTGCTGGCCAGGAGGAGACTGAGAAAGCTCCAAGGAAGAGCTGTTAGCTGTGGGTCAGTCACTCTCATCACTCTGTGTTTTGGGCATCAGAGTAAATTATCATCTGTTAGCACTACTCTTGGAAGATTTTCATCAGATAAGAGTAATCTTCACTTCCTCAGTGCTTTGGGAAGCACATTACAAGTGAAAGCATAGAAATACCAGTTCACATTGATGTATTTATTCTCATATTTTATGTTTAATTAAAATATTATTATGAAAAAAATTCTAAGAATGCAGAATGGGCTTAAATGAAAAATACACAGTTTTCTAATTCCAGTATAACTCCCCAGAGACAATGGCTTCCAGATTTCAGTTTATACATTAATTGACAATTGGGCAATCTAGCCTCCAGGCTCCTCTGATCATAGGATTTTTCAGGGAAGAATACTGGAGTGAATTAGCATTTCCTCCTCTAGGTGTGAAGACTTTAGCTGGGATTCAAATATCTCTAATCAAAGAACTGAGGCAATGTAACAAAGAGCCTTGCATGAATTCAAGAATAAAATTATGAACATTTTTGTTGAAACGTGTGAGTGGATACATCATTGTGAGTACCTGAGATTTCCTGACATTAACTCTTACCTCTAAAGAATTGAGAACTGCAAGGGACCTCTCTGGAGGTCCAGTGGTTAAGACTCAACACTTCCCATGCAGGAGGCATGGGTTTGATCCGTGGTCAGGCAGCTAAGATCCCACATACCACACAACATGGCCAAAACAAACAAACAAACAAACAAAGAATCGAGAACTACAGAAAGATCAGTCTCATTTACACACCTAAAAGGAGATAAAACCTATTATCCTGAGGGTGGAATCACTGAAGACAAGCAAACTGGTCTGGAGGAAAATAATATTTATTTAGTTCAAGAGAGAAAGAAAATCAGCATTTTCATGTAAGAGAAACATCAACTGGGAATCAGATTTCAAATTCAACAGTGTCACTTTCTGTGAAAGAAAAGTCAAATATTCCATTCACCTAAAATTTTAAGGGATTATATAAGAAAGAGAGCCTGCAAAGGATAGTAATATATTTTTTACTTATTGTTTTTCTGAGCAGTACAGTGGAAAAGCGAGCAAGAGAGTGCTGGCCAGGAGGAGACTGAGAAAGCTCCAAGGAAGAGCTGTTAGCTGTGGGTCAGTCACTCTCATCACTCTGTGTTTTGGGCATCAGAGTAAATTATCATCTGTTAGCACTACTCTTGGAAGATTTTCATCAGATAAGAGTAATCTTCACTTCCTCAGTGCTTTGGGAAGCACATTACAAGTGAAAGCATAGAAATACCAGTTCACATTGATGTATTTATTCTCATATTTTATGTTTAATTAAAATATTATTATGAAAAAAATTCTAAGAATGCAGAATGGGCTTAAATGAAAAATACACAGTTTTCTAATTCCAGTATAACTCCCCAGAGACAATGGCTTCCAGATTTTTCAGTTTATACATTAATATTGGCTCAGGTGGGCAATATTAATTAAATTATTTAAATTATGTAAGTTAATTTAAAAATCCGTGGGCAATGCAGGAAACCCAGGTTCGATCCCTGGGTCAAGAAGATCCTCAGGAGAAGAGAATGGCAACCCATTCCAGTATTCTTGCCTGGAGAGTTCTGTGGACAGGGGAGCCTGGAGGGCTGCAGTTCATGAGATCACAAAGAGTTGGATATGACTGAGCACAGGACACAGCACATGTGACTTCCTCTCTACGCGCCCCCCTCACCACAGCAAACCAGCCAACCAACAGAACTCCATCATGCACAGCAGTGAGGGATTCCAAAGCAGGTGACCAGATGTCTCGCGCTTCACGGTGGCTCCCTCAGCTGGGCGCTGGTGCCTTCCTCCGCATTTGTCAGCCTCCTGACCAAGAGGAATGAAGATGATGTCTAGTTCCCTTCTCTGATACTGAACCTTATTATTAGAACACCTCAATTACAGTGTTTTGCATGTTGTTTAAAGGCTTTGATGCATGAAACTTTAGGATTCCTTCTGGAATGACAGAAACAACAAAGGGTTAATAAATATTTATAAAGAACTTTTTAAGTGTTCTAAATGATATCAATAGAATCTTGAAAACCGTGAGATTAATTGCTTTGTAGCAAGCATCTGACATATAAACAATAAGGATGATTGAGTAGTTGTATGTACCTGGCACGGAGCCAACCGTGAGAAAAAATTAATTGCTTTGTAGCAAGCATCTGACATATAAACTAGATGAAGAGCTGGGTTAGCTGTGGGTCAGTCACTCTCATCACTCTGTGGTTTGGGCATCAGAGTAAATTATCATCTGTTAGCACTACTCTTGGAAGATTTTCATCAGATAAGAGTAATCTTCACTTCCTCAGTGCTTTGGGAAGCACATTACAAGTGAAAGCATAGAAATACCAGTTCACATTGATGTATTTATTCTCATATTTTATGTTTAATTAAAATATTATTATGAAAAAAATTCTAAGAATGCAGAATGGGCTTAAATGAAAAATACACAGTTTTCTAATTCCAGTATAACTCCCCAGAGACAATGGCTTCCAGATTTTTCAGTTTATACATTAATATTGGCTCAGGTGGGCAATATTAATTAAATTATTTAAATTATGTAAGTTAATTTAAAAATCCGTGGGCAATGCAGGAAACCCAGGTTCGATCCCTGGGTCAAGAAGATCCTCAGGAGAAGAGAATGGCAACCCATTCCAGTATTCTTGCCTGGAGAGTTCTGTGGACAGGGGAGCCTGGAGGGCTGCAGTTCATGAGATCACAAAGAGTTGGATATGACTGAGCACAGGACACAGCACATGTGACTTCCTCTCCGCGCCCCCTCACCACAGCAAACCAGCCAACCAACAGAACTCCATCATGCACAGCAGTGAGGGATTCCAAAGCAGGTGACCAGATGTCTCCCCTCACGGTGGCTCCCTCAGCTGGGCGCTGGTGCCTTCCTCCGCATTTGTCAGCCTCCTGACCAAGAGGAATGAAGATGATGTCTAGTTCCCTTCTCTGATACTGAACCTTATTATTAGAACACCTCAATTACAGTGTTTTGCATGTTGTTTAAAGGCTTTGATGCATGAAACTTTAGGATTCCTTCTGGAATGACAGAAACAACAAAGGGTTAATAAATATTTATAAAGAACTTTTTAAGTGTTCTAAATGATATCAATAGAATCTTGAAAACCGTGAGATTAATTGCTTTGTAGCAAGCATCTGACATATAAACAATAAGGATGATTGAGTAGTTGTATGTACCTGGCACGGAGCCAAGTGCTTTCTATAGTGTACCTGATTTAATCCTCACAACAATTCTGTGAGGCAGGTACCTTTCCTGTCTCTGTTTGACTGCAGATTAAGACTCTGAGGCTTAAAGACATTAAATAATATGGTCATAGCTATCAAGAGGTAAGTCTGACATTTTAACTAACCATAACAGTTGTATCAGAATATCACATATAACCCTTCCTCCCTTCTTCTTTCCCTCCCTTCTTTCCTTCCTTCTGGTGTTATGGGGAGTACACTTACCATGACATAATTAATTAAAAAAAATGACATTCAGCATAAGGTAATAATATTAATATTCTGTTATCACACATGCATTTATCATTTAGTGAACTGTAGTAGCTGACTGGGTATCACTTGCTCAATTTTGCTCTGAATGTAGTAAAGAAACACATCCATTATCTTACTGCATAAGTTACTCAACACAATTGAATTGAGAGATTTTATTTTTCTATAATACTTTTAATAATACTCAAAAGGGCTTCCTTGGTAGCTCCGTGGTAAAGAGTTCACCTGCCAATGCAAAAGACACGGGTTTGATCCCTGATCCGGGAAGATCCCACATGCTGTGGAGCAACTAAGCCCGTGAGCCACAGCTCTTGAGCCTGTGCTCTAGAGCCCTGGAGCCACAGCAACTGAGTCCATGTGCCGCAACAACTGAAGCCTGTGTGCCCTAGAGCTCGAGTTCCACAACAAGAGAAGTCACCACAACAAGAAGCCTGCTCACCTCAACTAGAGAGTAGCCCCCACTCCCTTCAACTAGAGAAGAGCCTGCAGCAGCAGTGAAAAAACCCAGACTAGCCAAAAATAAATAAATAAAATTTAATTAAAAAAATCCTTGAAAAAAATTTGCCTACTCAAAATTCATGATATATTACAGATTTTTTTTAACTTGCAACTGTGAGAAACTTTGGAAGCACATTTCCTCGGAGGAGGAGCAGTTGGTCTTTGAATGTATGCCCATTTGTATTTCTTACTGCAAGTCATTTACATTTCCATGTTTTAGCTATTGAGTCGTGCTCCTGAAATGTCAAATGCAATTATCATATTTAGCAAGGACTGGAAAAAACTTCCCTCCAAATATTTTCCTCAGGAAAGAAGAGACTTTTTTTCTGCCTTGTTTGAGCTCAGTAGCCAGAAGTTTCCAGGTTGTGTAGCTGTCCTCCAGCCTCCTCACAGAGCATCTGCTCTTCAGAACATCTTGTTGGCAATCAGTGTCCTGGGGAGGCTGATTCTAATGGAGACGTTCACTTCCATTCAGAGCCCTGGAGACTACCAATGCTCTCCTTAAACAGAGACCACACCTCTCAACTGACCTTGAGTTCCTTCAGCCTGAGAATGGTGGAGGGTTGGTTAGAATTCCTGCACTTTGAAAGCTGTTTCTTGAGAGTAAAAACAGCCTCTTTATTTATACCCTCACCTCTTCCTACTTTGTTTCAGTTTATCTGTTTAATCTTACACAGATTATCATACTATCTTTACTTGATCATTTTTACTCATTAGTTATTTTTACTTAATGATCTAAAGGATTGATGCTTCTGAATTGTGGTGTTGGAGAAGACTCCTGAAAGTCCCTTGCAGAGCAAGATCAAGCCAGTCCATCCTAAAGGAAATCAGCCCTGAATATTCATTGGAAGCACTGATGTTGAAGTTGAAGCTCCAATACTTTGCCCCCCTGATACGAAGAGCCGACTTATTGGACGTGACCCTGATGGTGGGAAAGATGGAGGGCGTGAGGAGAAGGGGGCGACAGAGGATAAGGTGGTTGGATGGCATCCCTGAATCAATGGACATGAGTTTGAGCAAACTCTGGGAGATAGTGAAGGACAGGGAAGTCTGGCATGCTGCAGTCCATGGGGTTGCAAAGAGTTCGACATGACTTAGCAACTGAACAACAACAGCCTTATAGGTTTAGTAATCTGTGGTTTTAAAAGCACTTAGACCTACCCTATTTTGTTCTCTATCTGCTCCTTAAATCTGTGAGTTAGCAGAAAAAGTTCTATTTGATGAGAAACTATAACCAGGAAGAATCTTCGGGAATCATGTAATGCCACTCTAACTGATGAAGGAATCAGATCATTGGGCTTAGAATTTGTAACATCAGTTATTGGTCCTGAGACTAGACCGTGCTGTTGATATGAAACACTTCCAAAATAACAGTTTTCATGAGTTGATCCTTTCAATTAATGTGAGTTTCTAAGGCTTTGCTGTATTGTCGACCCCTTGGCTTTTGCTGAAATGATGTCGAACTTTGCAATTCAGTATGACTTCTAGGGCACTGTGATTCCAGCAGTTTCTGAAAGTATGCTTGGCCATAAAGAGAGTGTCTGAATGATTTAAGACAAGAATCCTTTATTCCTAAAATAATTCTGCTCACTAATGTGATCAGGGAGCTCAGTTTCAGTTTGACAGGGGTTTCAAAATAGAACTTCATGAGGGAAAACTGCGATATTCATGGGTTAGAATTCCTGCACTTTGAAAGCTGTTTCTTGAGAGTAAAAACAGCCTCTTTATTTATACCCTCACCTCTTCCTACTTTGTTTCAGTTTATCTGTTTAATCTTACACAGATTATCATACTATCTTTACTTGATCATTTTTACTCATTAGTTATTTTTACTTAATGATCTAAAGGATTGATGCTTCTGAATTGTGGTGTTGGAGAAGACTCCTGAAAGTCCCTTGCAGAGCAAGATCAAGCCAGTCCATCCTAAAGGAAATCAGCCCTGAATATTCATTGGAAGCACTGATGTTGAAGTTGAAGCTCCAATACTTTGCCCCCCTGATACGAAGAGCCGACTTATTGGACGTGACCCTGATGGTGGGAAAGATGGAGGGCGTGAGGAGAAGGGGGCGACAGAGGATAAGGTGGTTGGATGGCATCCCTGAATCAATGGACATGAGTTTGAGCAAACTCTGGGAGATAGTGAAGGACAGGGAAGTCTGGCATGCTGCAGTCCATGGGGTTGCAAAGAGTTCGACATGACTTAGCAACTGAACAACAACAGCCTTATAGGTTTAGTAATCTGTGGTTTTAAAAGCACTTAGACCTACCCTATTTTGTTCTCTATCTGCTCCTTAAATCTGTGAGTTAGCAGAAAAAGTTCTATTTGATGAGAAACTATAACCAGGAAGAATCTTCGGGAATCATGTAATGCCACTCTAACTGATGAAGGAATCAGATCATTGGGCTTAGAATTTGTAACATCAGTTATTGGTCCTGAGACTAGACCGTGCTGTTGATATGAAACACTTCCAAAATAACAGTTTTCATGAGTTGATCCTTTCAATTAATGTGAGTTTCTAAGGCTTTGCTGTATTGTCGACCCCTTGGCTTTTGCTGAAATGATGTCGAACTTTGCAATTCAGTATGACTTCTAGGGCACTGTGATTCCAGCAGTTTCTGAAAGTATGCTTGGCCATAAAGAGAGTGTCTGAATGATTTAAGACAAGAATCCTTTATTCCTAAAATAATTCTGCTCACTAATGTGATCAGGGAGCTCAGTTTCAGTTTGACAGGGGTTTCAAAATAGAACTTCATGAGGGAAAACTGCGATTAGATATTCATGGGTAATATTCTTAAGTGTGTGAAGTAGAATGTTAATGAGGAGGGGATATTGATTTTATTTTACTTTAATTATCCTGCAGTTGCATTTGTATCTGCTGCCGATTGTAAAGCACTTGGTGTGTTTAGTTTGCCTCCTCTTCTTGCTTGGGAGCTGTTGTGAAGAAAGGCATGGAATTCATTGCAGCAGAGGTAACCTCAAATGTAATAGGCCTATTGTGAGTAAGCAAAGAAAATCCTTAACAAAGTTTCTTGTACTAGAACTTAGTGGCAAAATTGTGTCACAGTCTTACCTTCTTAGCTCTGAAGGCTCTCCTCTGAACTACAGACCTCTGTGAGATTAGGAATCAAATAAAATATAATAGCAGAAAAATAGCCAGCCCAGTCATTCAAATCTAAAATATTAGCTTCCTTTTAAAGTCTTCTGCAATTTCTTTCTTTATCCAGCATTTGGAGATTAAGGATTTCCATTTCGTGGAAGAGAGCAGTTGTCTGGAGGCTTCTCCTGGGTGAATTAAAGAAGTGAAAGAAATTGGTTGAGACCTGATTCTGGGCGGCAATAGAGACTCACATGGGACCTGGCCCTGTTGTTTTTCTGTTACGGAAATGTTGTGGATAATAATGATCATTTTGATAACTTCCATTTTCTCTGAAAATGATTGAATTGAAACTATAAGCTTGGAAATTACAGAGTGCTATGTTAAAAGCCTTTGGCGGGGAAGCTTGTGTAGAAGTTGGATTTTCTTCACCTTTGCTACTGTTTGGGTCCAGTTTCATGTTTGCTGGAAGAGACTGAAGTGAAACGTGTTGATTTCCTCAGGGTCTCACCCCAGTGTCCATGACCAGTAGAAGTGTAGATGCTTCAGGTGGAAAAAAACCTTTGAATGATTTTCACCTTACTCAGTGTGTCTTATGAGAAATCCCTGTGGATATCTAGAGGTGTTTTTCAGTTCTTCTCTCCCATCCTCAGTCCTTATCTTCCTTCCATTAAATTTCTGCCCAGATTGACTGTGCTGCAGCCTCCATTACTCTTTCTATGCCCACATCATAAAGAATATCTTCTAAAGGAAACTGTGCCACATGCTCCAACATGGATGAACCTTTAGGATGTTATTCTCAGTGAAAGGAGCCAGTCACAAAAGGACAAACACTGACTCTACCTTCATGAGGTACCTACAGTTGGCAGATTCACAGAGACCCAGAGTACAATGGTGGCTTCTAGAGAGTAGTGGAGGGAGATGGGGAGCAGTGTCATGGGCACAGACTTTCAGTTTTGCAAAGAGTTTTGGAGGAGGAGCATGGTAATGGTGGCACAGCAATATGGATGCACTCAATGCCAGGGAACTGTATCCTGGAAAATGGTTAAGATGGGGGCTTCCCTGGTGGTCCAGTGGATAAAGAGTCTGCCTTGCTGTGCAAGGGGCACCGGTTTGATCCCTGAACTGGGAAGATCCCGCGTGCTGCAGAGCGGCTGGACCGGTGTGTCCAGTTAGGAGCCAGTGCTCTGCAGTGACAGAGGCCACTGCAATGGGAGGCCCACACAGGCCAAAGAATGAAGATGCATGAAAATAAATAAATAAACGCCAATAAAAGAGTCCATAATTTTAGAAAATGGTTAACACGATAACTTGCATGTTATGTGTATTTATAGACTTCCTGGGTGGCACTAGTGGTAGGAACCTGCCTGACCGTGCAGGAGACTAAGAGACCCAGGTTCAATCCCTGGGATGGGCAGATCCCCTGGAAGAGGGTGTGGCAATCCATTCCAGTATCCTCGCCTGGAGAATCCCATGGACAGAGGAGCCTGGTGGGCTACGATCCATAGGGGAACTGTGTACTTAAAAATGATTAAGATGATAACTGTATATTTTACCACAACTAAGAATAATTAAAGCAATCTTCTATCATGCTCTCTGTTGTATCTAGGAGCTCCCCTCTCAACTAGGCAGACTCACCTTTTCTAATTGTTACTTATGAAACATTGCCCCAGGTACTCAGATGCAAAGTCTGTAATCTTCCTTTCTCTCCTCTCACATATTCAGTGCCTCCCCAGGCCTGGGTGGATTTACTCCTGAAATAAATCTCTCTCTCTGTTCCATCAACTGCTTTCTGTCGGTGCCGTGGAAGCCCTGTGCTAGACACCATCCTCTCTCCTGGACTCCTGTGACGGGACAGCCTCCTAACTAGTCTCTAACTCAGGCTTCACCAGCCTCTTTTGAGTTGCTCCCTCTACAGGAAACCGTCTGCCTGCATCGTTTCACTCGGCGGGCCTTTCAGGTCTTCCTGAGAAGCTCTCATTTCACAGACGACCTCCCTCGTCATCCTTTCTGTCTGTCCTCCCTCCCTCCTCTTCTCCCCCAGCCTCTGCCATGTTGCTGCCTGAACCCCTATTTATTTTCTTCAGCACACTTACCACACGATGTCCTTTTCTTGCTGTTCAGTTGATGACTGTCTTTTCCAGAGGAATACAAACTCCACAAGGGCAGGGGCCTCATCTTCTCTGCTAAACCCCCTGAGCCCCAGGACAGGGTACAGAACATGGTAGATATTCAGTGAATGTATCGAATGAATGAACAACAGTGCATATACTTGTGCAGTTTTTTTTTTTTTTGTCTTTCACAGTTTAAAAATAATTTGCTTAAATGTTTGAGATATATCACATAGTTCATTGTGATATGGATATTCATGGATTGGAAGACATTGTGTGTTTATAGTTTGTTTCAAAAATATCTAAAATATAAGACTCCTAACTAATGATTATAAAAATGAGGAATTGTGTTTTCAGAGAAGCAAGGTAGGATCAGCCAGTCACCAGTTTGGATGCGGCAGAGCACTTAGGTTTGTCTGACATGGGACCAACCACTTGAGCCTCTTTACTGTGAAATTTGGATAATGATACTGCCCCATCCACTTTAGGGTAGTTATAAAGATTATGTTTTCCGATTTCTTGTTTGTAGAGTGTTTTAACATTTACAGAGTGTTTTCTTATTTATGCCTTGTAGCAACCCATCACTTATTTGAAATACTTCCCTCTTTTCTAACTTAGGCAGACTCACCTTTTCTAATTGTTACTTATGAAACATTGCCCCAGGTACTCAGATGCAAAGTCTGTAATCTTCCTTTCTCTCCTCTCACATATTCAGTGCCTCCCCAGGCCTGGGTGGATTTACTCCTGAAATAAATCTCTCTCTCTGTTCCATCAACTGCTTTCTGTCGGTGCCGTGGAAGCCCTGTGCTAGACACCATCCTCTCTCCTGGACTCCTGTGACGGGACAGCCTCCTAACTAGTCTCTAACTCAGGCTTCACCAGCCTCTTTGAGTTGCTCCCTCTACAGGAAACCGTCTGCCTGCATCGTTTCACTCGGCGGGCCTTTCAGGTCTTCCTGAGAAGCTCTCATTTCACAGACGACCTCCCTCGTCATCCTTTCTGTCTGTCCTCCCTCCCTCCTCTTCTCCCCCAGCCTCTGCCATGTTGCTGCCTGAACCCCTATTTATTTTCTTCAGCACACTTACCACACGATGTCCTTTTCTTGCTGTTCAGTTGATGACTGTCTTTTCCAGAGGAATACAAACTCCACAAGGGCAGGGGCCTCATCTTCTCTGCTAAACCCCCTGAGCCCCAGGACAGGGTACAGAACATGGTAGATATTCAGTGAATGTATCGAATGAATGAACAACAGTGCATATACTTGTGCAGTTTTTTTTTTTTTTGTCTTTCACAGTTTAAAAATAATTTGCTTAAATGTTTGAGATATATCACATAGTTCATTGTGATATGGATATTCATGGATTGGAAGACATTGTGTGTTTATAGTTTGTTTCAAAAATATCTAAAATATAAGACTCCTAACTAATGATTATAAAAATGAGGAATTGTGTTTTCAGAGAAGCAAGGTAGGATCAGCCAGTCACCAGTTTGGATGCGGCAGAGCACTTAGGTTTGTCTGACATGGGACCAACCACTTGAGCCTCTTTACTGTGAAATTTGGATAATGATACTGCCCCATCCACTTTAGGGTAGTTATAAAGATTATGTTTTCCGATTTCTTGTTTGTAGAGTGTTTTAACATTTACAGAGTGTTTTCTTATTTATGCCTTGTAGCAACTCAGTGAAATAGGTATGCTTATCTGCCTTTTATAGAAGAGGAACTTAAATTCTGAAATCCCAGAGCCAGTGCACAGCAAGGGTGGGTTCAAGCCGAGGCCCATTGGCTGTGTTTCTGTTATTCTGTCTTTGGCATGACTGCTGCCTGCTTTGTGTATTCCAGCTTAGGGAGGCCATTTGAAAATGCTGTAAAACCATGTATTGTTAGGGTTTTTAATTGTGATGAGTTTTGCCTGTGTAAGTTTGCTGTGTTTTTTTTACATGTTAAATGATTGAGCACCTGGGCAGTGGACAAAAACACACAGATACATACTCCATCTAATTTTTTGAAAAGCAATGACTCAATTGCAAAATTGTATATTTAGCTTGAATTTAGAAGAGAAAAAGAGAAAATAAAGGCGCTTGAAGTCATTTAACTTTCTGAATGTGACTCGATGTCTCTGTTTGCTTTTACTCGACATGCTTTTGGCTACTTGAGGGTATTTACTATGTGACATTTGTGATCGGAAATGTTTATTCACACATATGCAGTCCACCTGCTGTTCCCCAAATGGGCAGAGAGGCTAAAAAAGTGGAGTAGGTCTAAATGAAGTCATATACTCTGTGCATGTGTATGTGTGCCTGTGTATATGAGTGTGTCTATATGCATATATATGTAATCTTTATGTGTATATGTGTATTTTATTTAAAATTTTTATTTTATAGTAGAGTATAATTAATAAACAATATTGTGTTAGTTTCAGGTATACAGCAAGGTGATTCAGTTTTTTTAACAATTTTTTAAAAAAATTATGGCCTCTTTTATTGGTTTTTTATTTATCCATTTTCATCCATCTTCATTCTGTGGCATGTGTGGGCCTCCCACCGCAGTGGCCTCTCTCTTTGCAGAGCACCGGCTCTGGGCGCATGTGCTCTAGAACGCTGGCTTATAATCAGACACACCAGTCCAGCCGCTCCGTGGCTCGTGCGATCTTTCTCGGCCAGGAATTGAACCAGTGCCCCTTGCACTACAAGGTGGATTCTTTTCCCACTGGACCACCAGGGAAGCCCAAGTGATTCAGTTTTACATGTACAGGTATCTACTATTTGTCAAATTCTTTTTAGGTTATTATGGACTATTGAGCAGAGTTCCCTATAGTATACATACCATGTATATGGGCATATATCATGTGCGTATATCACGCACATGCATGAATACGTGTTTGTGTATGTATGTGTACTTGTCTGTATACATATACACACATATACATATGTACAACATATACAAATGTATGTATGTATATATTTTTTCTCCTGACAAGGAACAAACTGGTCTGGCTGTTTTTATTGAGGCATCATCTTCCATCTGTGCAGCGGAGACAGAAGAGGTCCTCCAAAGTGTGTTCCCTTTGTGAGAAGAGAAAAAAAGAAAAGTAAGTAGGCTTAGATTACAAAGAATTGGAGCTCCATCAGCTAAGGGCCAAACTCAGAGGAAGGTGGAGCTCCAGGGATTTCGTTAGAAGTTGCCCTGTGGGGTCTTCTCAAGCAGTGGGCATCCTGAGCCAAGGTGGCATGTGGGATGACAGACAATGATCGAATGTTTCTCTCCCCTGTCTCTAATGACCTTTTTCCTGCTGAGCCCCATGCCACACGTCCACAGGTTTAAACTTTGGCTTTGCATTGTCATGCATCCGGCAGTTCTGTGGACAGGTCTGGAAAGTTTGATGTGATTCAAAGTAACGCCTGGATGCCTTCCGCTACGGAGACCTTTGTGTGTGGGTATAAAACACTGTAGGACGTAAGGCCTGATCTAAAGATATTTGAAAATCCAAGTAAATTGTGCACATTAGGCACACGATTTTCTGTTATGTTTGACTCTGCGGGCCCCTGTGCAAAACATTTTTCTGAGAAAAACTACTTCCTCTGCCCCTGAATGTTCCTTTACATATCTATTTCTCATCAGCCTCTCTGATAGATAAGTTCCCTTTGCTGTTTTATAGATCTAAGTGTGGATTCTCATAACTCTCCATGTGTGTTCTTCACCTGTGTTCACAATGGACCGGCGGAACATTGTTTAGTTTATTGTCCTTCAGGTTCAAGGATGCTGCTGTCAGTGGTGAGGTGTGCATGGCAGGTGGATGTGATTGAAGAGGCCCCTGTGATGAACTGTGTCTGCGATGTACTTTGCTATGAAAACTGTTCTTCGGCATGTGGCATGGGACTCTCTCGACTAGGATCAGATCTGATTTACTGGGGGCCCTGGCTTTCATTCTCAGGACCAGTCTAGCAAGGGAGGCATCCTAACACGTTCTCTGGCTTGGTGGCGGCAGCAGTGGCTGCTTATCAGTGGTTTTCAGGAAAAACAAGCTCTTTGAGGTTCTTCTTCAGTGTGCTTTTAAAACACGTCTCTGCTGCCTTTTGCACTTGCCTGAGTTCTGTTCACCTTGCAGCAGCTTTTGTGATATCACATTTCTATCCGATATCTGGTGAAGAGTGAGTATACTGCTGAGCACACCACTTCCAAGCCGATCAAGTGATTAGGAACATAAAGGACTGTCATCTGCTGAGCACTTTTTTTTTTTTTTTTAAACTTTTATTTATTTATTTTTGGCTTTGCTGGGTCTTTGTTGATGTGTGGGTTTAGCTGCTCTGCGGTATGTGGGATCTTCTCGGATCAGGGATCGAACCTGTGTCTCCTGCATTGGCAGACGGGTTCTTATTCACTCAACCACAAGGGAAGCCCCGCTGAGCACTTTCTGAATGCAGTGCCAGGCGTCTCACTTATGCTATCTCATATATTCTTTGCCAGAAAGGCAAAGCATTATCCCCATCTTACAGATGACGACATTGAGGCTCAGTGTCAGCTGGCTCAGTTTTTTCCAGTTTAGTGCATTTGCATTTGCAAAACCAGTTCAGGACCCAGGTCAATCAAAACACCAAGGCCCAAATTTCCCCTGGTGACCATGCCCCATGGCTTGTGGGTTATATGATAGGTTCTGGCACTTAGCTGTTAGCTATATGACTCTCTGTAGTTAAAGCATGACCCGTGTGCAAGACTCTTAACGGTGTTATTTATGGCCTGTCTCCACCACCTCGATGCACTGTGGATTTGACACCAGGAAGTGCCCTTTGAATGGTAGATCAATGGCATGTTGGCGTCCTGGTCTGTCTGCCAGCCTGCTGAAGGACACGTTGACATTTCTGATCTGGCTGGCTACTTCTTTATCTGGCAAGCTGCTGTCAAAGAGCTTGTTCCCCAGGTAGCAGAATTCAGGGACAGTTTCTTTCTTTCCATTGATAATGAACACCTGTAAATGAGTTTGCATTCTTCTAAGTGGAGGTTGGTATCTAAGCTGATTTTCTACTGGCAACTGCCAGCTTTTAGCATTTCATTTGCAGAGTGTCACTGGTTATCCAGTGAATTCCTTACCGTATATATGGTAGAAAACAAGTATGTACCTATTTTCTGGTGTGCCCCGTCCCTCTGTATCACTTGTTCATGGGAATTACATCTGGCCCACATCCCCGGGATGAGCATCTATCCCAAGTCATGCTGACTGCGTATTCTGTTTCATTTAACAAACTTTAGACAATGAGACATTGTATGTTATACAGGGCTATAAATTTAGTAAGTATTGATGATCATAGTAATTTTCAGATACAGCTGCATATCAGTCTTCATTATAATTTATATAGAATATTGGTTTTGCTTCAAAATCAAAATAAAATTTTTAGAAAATTAGGTAAGACTTTAGTTAAGTTTCTTAATCTTAGTTTTGAGTCATTTCCTTTAAAACAGAAATAATATGCGTACTGAAGAAGACTCTTAAGAGACCCTTGGACCACAAGGAGATCAAACCAGTCCATCCTAAAGGAAATCAAGTCTGAATGTTCATTGGAAGGACTGATGCTAAAGCTGAAGCTCCAATATTTTGAACACCTGATGTGAAGCGCTGACTCATTGGAAAAGACTTTGATGCTGGGAAGGGTTGAAGGCAGGAGGAGACGGGAGCGACAGGATAAGATGGTTGGACAGCATCACCGACTTAATGGACATGAGTTTGAGCAAACTCTGGGAGATGGTGAAGCATGGGGAAGCCTTGCGGGCTACAGTCCATGAGGGTCACAAAGCCTCAGTTCTTCCGATGAATAGTCAGGGTTGATTTCCTTTAGGACTGGTTTGATCTCCTTGGGGTCTCCAAGTGTCAGACATGACTTAGTGACTGAGCAACAACAACAAATACACATTTTTATTATTTGTTGTGCTCATTTACTCCGTTGTGTCTGATTCTTTGTGGCCCCATGGACTGCAGCCACTAGGCTCCTTTGCCTGTGGAGATTTCCAGTCAGTAATACTGAAGTGGGTTGCCATTTCCTACACCAGGGGATCTTCCCGACTGAGGGACTGAACCCTTGTCTCTTGCGTCTCCTGCTTGCAGAGGTGAATTCTTTACCGCTGGTGGCACCTGGGAAACCCATGCTTCTCATTGAGTGAAAGGAAGTAAGTATGCTTCGGTGTGAGTCCACACTCCTTTACTTTCATCCCAGAAGCATACTTATTCCCTTTCATTAACTATGTCTAAATAAGACAAATTCCATACCAGGCAGCTTTTGAGAACTAGCCCTGTACCCCCCTGAGCCCCCCTGCACCCCCTCACTGGTTGAGTGATCTTTCTAATATGCAACTTGAGTCAAGTCCATCACAGCATAAAGGCCTTCGGTACATCTGCTTGTCTTATGTCCTGTTCCCACCCTCGCCCTGTACATACGCCCAGGAGCTGTATCTTTCAGCCCTACTGTGCTGCAGACTCCTTCTCTAAAGGCATCATTGCTCTGTTGTCCATGACTCGGTGCGGTTCGTATTGGAGTTGCTTATGGGATTTCATTAAGACTCTTCCTAGCTGTCCTATTATTTTGGAAATTGAATAAAGTCTTTCAAGACACCAGAGCTAATTAATACACTTGGTAATCTGCTACTTCATTAAGAGGAAATCCTTGAGGAGCCCCTGAAGCTTCAAAATGTGCATTCTAGGAATCATTTTGTTGCCTTTCAGTAATAGTAACAATAGACATGAGCAATTGACATTGACAATGTGCTAGGTACAGTGCTCAGAGCTTTATGCGATTCCCCATTAATCTGCACAACAATCCTATTTGGAGAATTTCCCCAGCCTGTTTCGAAAGCCTTGTTCCCCTTGTTTGCTGCCATTTTGCTGCAAACATATTACAGTTCTTTCCCTGGTGTCTTCTTCTCATTATGTATATGAAATTGTAAAATGAAGAGGGGACCCAAAAATCTGCTTGTGGGAAATGTATTGTGTTGGCCTAAACTCAATGGGCATGAAACGAACCCAGAAAGTGAGAGGTAAAAGAGACAGAATGCGTCTGAAGATATTTAGTCCTAGTCTCTGAATTTTTTCAGATAATTCCCTTGATGTATTTTGTCAATTATAAACTCAGGGAAGTATGGAGATCTTTATTTTCTCGGCTTGTCGTTTTGCCCAGAAAATTAATCTTATTATATTCCTCTTATTTCTTTTAATTCCCCTTAGCCTTTCTTATAACAATTATCTATCATTCCTGTTAGGTAAATTGATCCTGTTTCCAAACTTTAATTAACATTTTGTTATTGATCAAACTTAGAGGTCATGTGCTACTCATGGAATTAATGTGAATATTATGTGTGATGGTTATTTTAAAATGCAATTGTATCGATTTCGGATATAAAACCATTGCTTCCTTCAAGAGAGCAATATGCTGGGTGAAAAATGATGCCTTCACTGCTCCCAGTTCAAGATGTGTCTGCCAGTTTCAAGGATTTTCATTTTGAAATGTCAAAACTAAAAAGGGAAACAAAAATAACATTAACAGAGCGACGTAGGAAATTATATTATTTGAGGATGTCAGATTGGAAGATGGAACATGTTTTTTGCAGACTTGCCTGAAAATAGCAATGAATAACAGAGAAAATCTTTAATGCCATCTTTGAGCTTCTACTTGATAAAAGGAACTACTGTATAGCTTCGAGGTTTAAAAACTCTTTGCAGAAATAGACACCAGAGCTAATTAATACACTTGGTAATCTGCTACTTCATTAAGAGGAAATCCTTGAGGAGCCCCTGAAGCTTCAAAATGTGCATTCTAGGAATCATTTTGTTGCCTTTCAGTAATAGTAACAATAGACATGAGCAATTGACATTGACAATGTGCTAGGTACAGTGCTCAGAGCTTTATGCGATTCCCCATTAATCTGCACAACAATCCTATTTGGAGAATTTCCCAGCCTGTTTCGAAAGCCTTGTTCCCCTTGTTTGCTGCCATTTTGCTGCAAACATATTACAGTTCTTTCCCTGGTGTCTTCTTCTCATTATGTATATGAAATTGTAAAATGAAGAGGGGACCCAAAAATCTGCTTGTGGGAAATGTATTGTGTTGGCCTAAACTCAATGGGCATGAAACGAACCCAGAAAGTGAGAGGTAAAAGAGACAGAATGCGTCTGAAGATATTTAGTCCTAGTCTCTGAATTTTTTCAGATAATTCCCTTGATGTATTTTGTCAATTATAAACTCAGGGAAGTATGGAGATCTTTATTTTCTCGGCTTGTCGTTTTGCCCAGAAAATTAATCTTATTATATTCCTCTTATTTCTTTTAATTCCCCTTAGCCTTTCTTATAACAATTATCTATCATTCCTGTTAGGTAAATTGATCCTGTTTCCAAACTTTAATTAACATTTTGTTATTGATCAAACTTAGAGGTCATGTGCTACTCATGGAATTAATGTGAATATTATGTGTGATGGTTATTTTAAAATGCAATTGTATCGATTTCGGATATAAAACCATTGCTTCCTTCAAGAGAGCAATATGCTGGGTGAAAAATGATGCCTTCACTGCTCCCAGTTCAAGATGTGTCTGCCAGTTTCAAGGATTTTCATTTTGAAATGTCAAAACTAAAAAGGGAAACAAAAATAACATTAACAGAGCGACGTAGGAAATTATATTATTTGAGGATGTCAGATTGGAAGATGGAACATGTTTTTTGCAGACTTGCCTGAAAATAGCAATGAATAACAGAGAAAATCTTTAATGCCATCTTTGAGCTTCTACTTGATAAAAGGAACTACTGTATAGCTTCGAAGGTTTAAAAAAACTCTTTGCAGAAATAGTTTATCCTTTCCAGAGCATCTTCTTGTCTCTGTGCATAAGTTCACTCCCAGTGGCATGCTTAATCCATCTTCACGGCCCTACATATCTTCAAGTGTGTGCATAAATTCTGTCAGGAAGGAACTGCGACCTCGTTGTGAATAACTGCAAGCAGTACTGTGTGTGGGACTTGATGTAAAACATGGCCCCAGACGATTGCTCTGTGCTTAGTTTGTTTAGGGTTATAAGGCTGGATGTGAGCTCCTGTCCAGGCCAGTCAACATTCCTGAACGTTTGCTGAAGAGCTGGAGCCTGAAAAACATCCCTTGATCCATTGCTATAAATTCTCCTCCAGCCCCCAGTGACTCCAGGTGTTCAAAGACAGCATAAGGTACGTTGACCCCTGTGCCTCGATGTCCTTCTGGGCCAAGGAGAGAGATTATTGTATCTCGCACATAAAGTTACGGTGAGATTAGATGAAATAAAACACTCAGAACATCTTGAGCAGAGTGCATGGCACATAATAAAATATGCTCTCAAGTGTTAGTTTAAGGCATATTTTTTGTCTTTGCTTTTAAGAATAGGCTTGCGTTCATCAGTCTCAGGAACCAAATGATTTCTTTCTATTTTTGTATTTCTGAATTTCATTTTTGATCATTAAGTATGTCTACTCATGAATATGCTTTCCTTCAAGAGAGCAATATGCTGGGTGAAAAATGATGCCTTCACTGCTCCCAGTTCAAGATGTGTCTGCCAGTTTCAAGGATTTTCATTTTGAAATGTCAAAACTAAAAAGGGAAACAAAAATAACATTAACAGAGCGACGTAGGAAATTATATTATTTGAGGATGTCAGATTGGAAGATGGAACATGTTTTTTGCAGACTTGCCTGAAAATAGCAATGAATAACAGAGAAAATCTTTAATGCCATCTTTGAGCTTCTACTTGATAAAAGGAACTACTGTATAGCTTCGAAGGTTTAAAAAAACTCTTTGCAGAAATAGTTTATCCTTTCCAGAGCATCTTCTTGTCTCTGTGCATAAGTTCACTCCCAGTGGCATGCTTAATCCATCTTCACGGCCCTACATATCTTCAAGTGTGTGCATAAATTCTGTCAGGAAGGAACTGCGACCTCGTTGTGAATAACTGCAAGCAGTACTGTGTGTGGGACTTGATGTAAAACATGGCCCCAGACGATTGCTCTGTGCTTAGTTTGTTTAGGGTTATAAGGCTGGATGTGAGCTCCTGTCCAGGCCAGTCAACATTCCTGAACGTTTGCTGAAGAGCTGGAGCCTGAAAAACATCCCTTGATCCATTGCTATAAATTCTCCTCCAGCCCCCAGTGACTCCAGGTGTTCAAAGACAGCATAAGGTACGTTGACCCCTGTGCCTCGATGTCCTTCTGGGCCAAGGAGAGAGATTATTGTATCTCGCACATAAAGTTACGGTGAGATTAGATGAAATAAAACACTCAGAACATCTTGAGCAGAGTGCATGGCACATAATAAAATATGCTCTCAAGTGTTAGTTTAAGGCATATTTTTTGTCTTTGCTTTTAAGAATAGGCTTGCGTTCATCAGTCTCAGGAACCAAATGATTTCTTTCTATTTTTGTGTGTGCTTTTACTTGTGTGCATTTTCCTGAAGTAGAAGGCATAATTTTGTAGTCTTCCAGTAAATTTCTGAGAGCTTAGATGTGAGTGAAAGGGAAGAGTGATTTGAAGTATGGAGTGTCACGCTGGGTCAGCACATTAACTGCTTGTTCTCTGCAAGGCATGGGAAAGGCTGAGAAAGGCCCCACAAGGCCTCACAGAATTGCTATGGCTACCCGCCCTCCCACCCTTCTATTCAAATCTGTCCTCTTTTCTGGTCTCTGCTGTCCTTATCACTTTGGTTCCTTAGCTGCTCTGTCCCTTGTTGTCTCACCTGTTTGGATTATCCATCTGTCACATGCCCAGTCATGTCTGCCTCTTTGGACTGTAGCCTGCCAGGCTTCTCTGTCCACGGGATTTCCCAGGCGAGAATACGGGAGTGGCTTGCCATGCGCTCCAACAGGGGATCTTTCCACCCCAGGGACTGAACCCGACACTTCTGCGTCTCCCATATTGCAGGCGGATTCTTTACTGTTTGAACCATCAGGGAAGCCTCTTTGGATTATGGCTCATGTGTATTATGTTGGGTGTTGAATGTTTTTAGACTTATTTAGCTGTGCTGGGCCTTACTGGTGGCATGTAGATCTTTGATCAGTAGTGGCATGGGGGTTATTTACTTGCGGTATGTAGAGCTCTCAGTTGTAGCATTTGGGGATCTAGTTCTCTGGCCATGGATTGAACATGGGTCCACTGCAATGGGAGCACAGAGCCTTAGCCACTGGACCACCAAGGAAGTCCCTGTCTGTTAGATTTTTGGATTGGTTCTCCCTAAAAACCTCCTCCTAGAATGTCTCCTCTTCTCCCTACTGTCAGGAAGTTAAATCAGACAGGAAGGCAAAAGGTACTGCATTTGTCAGCATCCCCACAACAGCCCTATGCTGAAGACATTTATTGTCCTCTTCTATGATTGATGGGCTTCCCTCGTGGCTCAGTCAGCAAAGAATCTGCGTGCAATGCAAGAGACCTAGGTTCGACTCCTGGTTTGAGAAGATCCCCTGGAGAAGGAACTGGCAACAGATTCCAGTATTCTTGCCTGAAGAATACCATCAGTATAGAGAGAATAGATAACTTCCCAAGGCCATAGGGCTGGCGAATGACTTGCTGGGTCTCGAGGGCTGTATTGAGGATGGTTGGTAACTGGTAAGAATACAGCTCAGAGCAGGGACTTGGGAAGACAATAGTGAACCCTCCCCCCCCCGCTCCCCCCGCCCATACATGGAGTTGCCAATCAAAATAGAGCTGTCCTAGGCCGACACCAGGGATTTCTGAGGGACCTTTCTCAGGAGGATCACAAGTGAAGCAAGGCTCCTCAGATGTAGAAGAAACAGCTGGCTTCTACTTAGTAATCATTTCTCCTTTAGTTGTTATAGGACCCTAGTTTTTAGCTACTCATATTGCCATCTGAGGGGCTTCCTAAGTGTTTCTGGTGGTAAAGAACCCACCTGCCAAAGCAGGAGACATAAGAGATGTGGGTTCAATCTCTGGGTCGGGAAGATCCCCTGAAGAAAGGCATGGCAAGCCACTCTAGCATTCTTGCCTGGAGAATCCCATGGACAGATGAGCCTGACATGGGGTCACGAGGAGTTGGACACAGCTGAAATGACAGCACACGTGCACATTGCCATCTGAGACAGATGGCTTTCCTTGGGCTTCCTTGCAGCTAAATGGAGCCATGCCACAATTTAGCTGGTGAGTTGTGAGTGAAGGGTCGTGTGAGGTGACTGAGAATGTTGTCCAAAGCAGGGGTTGACAGCCCCCGGGATCTAATGCCTGATCTTCTAAGGTGAAGCTGATGTAGTGATAATAGAAATAAAGTGCACAATAAATGTAACATGCTCGAATCATCTGGAAACCATCTCCCTCCCGGTCCGTGGAAAAATTGTCTTCCACAAAACCAGTCCCTGGTGCCAAAATGCTTGGGGACCGCTGGTCTAAAGGGACCTGACTGACTGGAATGGCCTTCTCTTTTCTGACACCCCTGCTCCTCACCTATGACTCAGTTGAATGTATTCATCTTGAGGCTGGAATGCCTCACATTAGGAAACGGGTCCATAGTGACACCATAGAATTGTCCTGCCAGCCCAGAACTGCTTCTGTGGACCACTTTTATATAAGAAAGAAGGACACTTCTGTCTTTTTTGTCACTAAATATACATAACTGAACCTAGTTAAGTCCATGTTAAGTCTACAGCTGTGCAAAATGACATCTAGAAGAAAACTATAAAAATCTAAGATAGAGAAAAGACACAAGGGACAGGGCAGACAAGCGCAAAGGACCAAACATCAGAAAACCTGCCCTGGGACCTCAGTCCTGAGGAAAGGACAGAGGAGGTCTGGCCACTCAGGAGTCCTGGCTATGAAGGGGCAGGCCAGTAGGCTCCCTGCACCCACCACCACTGGGACAGGACACAGGAGTCAGCACGAGGCTAGAAACTCACCTATCCATTGTCTGAGCCCTGAGGCCCCTGAGAGTGACAGAGGTGGGCCAGGTTGTGGGAAATGCCCACCAGATGTATCAACAACCTTTTGGGCAAAGGGCTCTGTGGCTTGCATTTGCTCATTGCTCCTGGTTACTACCAGAGTGGACACTAGGAAGACCACAGTTCAGCTTCACACTGTAGCCACTGGGTGGGCCACAGGAGCATCCCTTCAAGCCTGACTGTCTAGCACTTCTGAACACAATGAAAGTGTTAGTCGTTCAGTCATGTTTGACTCTTTGCAATCCTGTGGGCATAGCCCACCAGGCTCCTCTGTCCACGGAATTCTCCAGGCAAGTATATTGGAGTGGGTTGCTATGTCCTCTTCCCGGGGATCTTCCCTACCCAGGGATTGAAGTTGGATCTGCCACATTGCAGATGGCTTCTTTACTATCTGAGCCACCAAGGAAGCCCTTCTGAACATGGTGGGGTTGTATTTATGCTGCATGGTGTATTTATGCTGCAAAAGCCTGTTTACCTTGAATCCGTGGTACAAGCCGAAGGCACTCCAGTCACATGCCATGACCATGCTATCCTCTTCATGAACCAACCCTCCACTCTTCTCTCTCCTTATTCCTTTTCCTTCTCTAGATGTTTTCCTCATCTCCTTGACTTGAACTGAAGCCTGGCAGGCCCCTAGGGTCATGGCTTCTCTGCAGCCCTCTCAGCGGCCAGCTGCCAATCATCTCACAGCTTTTTCTTCTCAGGGTTTGGAAGGGCCTTTCTTGTTCTGAAATACAGTTTTCTGAGCAGTGTTTCTAGAACATCCAGAGGTTTGTATTGCTAGCTATGTTACTCTTTCTCTGTGTGACCTCCGAATGGACCTATATGGTTCATTCAGGACTGGTTTCTTGACAACAGTATGACAGGTAATCTAATATTGGAAAAGGAAATTGCAACCCACTCCAGTATCCTTGCCTGGGAAATTGCCTGGACAGAGGAGCCTGGTGGGCTAGTTCATGAGGTCAAAGAGAGTTGGACACAACTGAGTGACTAACACACGCAGTCTAATATATTTGATAAGTAGATGATGGAAACTATCTTTGGTTTTTAGGGTGACAGTACATCTAAGTACAAGCAGTATCTAAATTAGTTTGCTTCGTTGAGTTAACATAGAGCTTTGGCTACAGGCAAATGTATTCATATATGGTACTGAACAGTTGTAGTGAAAGCAAGATCTTGTGTACAGGGTAGAGACTGCTTTCCTTGAGAAAGGAACAACCACAGAAGATCTCTTGATCATTGCATGTTTTCCCTGGGATCTCAATTATATTATTTTAAAAATTAATTATAAGCTCACTGGATGGGATTAGTGGGCTATTATGTAGCCAAGTGTCTAGTCAGCTTTAATTCACTTTTATAACTAAGTGTGAGCTCTAAAGAAATGAGCATCATTAAACATCTATTGATTTGTTTTAGCTTCTGATTTCTGCATTGCTTCTGTGTGTAATGTTTTAGTTTTAATTTTAAAAGCTAGACTATTACTTGTTCCAAGACAAGGCTGAGGTTTTCGTAAACTGTAATATATGTTACCTGAAATGTAGAAGCTTGACTTACCAAGAAACAATCTATCGACAGTCTTATTTATGTTTGGTAAAGAAAAGCCTAGGAATGCTTGTCAGTCAGCATTGGAGAAGACATGCAGATTCTGACTTCCTGTGGTTACTCGAATAGCTTGCTGGCAGGTTGAGCGAGAAAAGGATGCAGTTAAATCTTCTCATAGTAGCAGACCCTTCTCTGTTTCTGATTCTTTTAGTTTTTGACCCTGCACCCCTAGGGTCATGGCTTCTCTGCACCCCACGGCCCGCTGCCAATCATCTCACAGCTTTTTCTTCTCAGGGTTTGGAAGGGCCTTTCTTGTTCTGAAATACAGTTTTCTGAGCAGTGTTTCTAGAACATCCAGAGGTTTGTATTGCTAGCTATGTTACTCTTTCTCTGTGTGACCTCCGAATGGACCTATATGGTTCATTCAGGACTGGTTTCTTGACAACAGTATGACAGGTAATCTAATTTTGGGAAAAGGAAATTGCAACCCACTCCAGTATCCTTGCCTGGGAAATTGCCTGGACAGAGGAGCCTGGTGGGCTAGTTCATGAGGTCAAAGAGAGTTGGACACAACTGAGTGACTAACACACGCAGTCTAATATATTTGATAAGTAGATGATGGAAACTATCTTTGGTTTTAGGGTGACAGTACATCTAAGTACAAGCAGTATCTAAATTAGTTTGCTTCGTTGAGTTAACATAGAGCTTTGGCTACAGGCAAATGTATTCATATATGGTACTGAACAGTTGTAGTGAAAGCAAGATCTTGTGTACAGGGTAGAGACTGCTTTCCTTGAGAAAGGAACAACCACAGAAGATCTCTTGATCATTGCATGTTTTCCCTGGGATCTCAATTATATTATTTTAAAAATTAATTATAAGCTCACTGGATGGGATTAGTGGGCTATTATGTAGCCAAGTGTCTAGTCAGCTTTAATTCACTTTTATAACTAAGTGTGAGCTCTAAAGAAATGAGCATCATTAAACATCTATTGATTTGTTTTAGCTTCTGATTTCTGCATTGCTTCTGTGTGTAATGTTTTAGTTTTAATTTTAAAAGCTAGACTATTACTTGTTCCAAGACAAGGCTGAGGTTTTCGTAAACTGTAATATATGTTACCTGAAATGTAGAAGCTTGACTTACCAAGAAACAATCTATCGACAGTCTTATTTATGTTTGGTAAAGAAAAGCCTAGGAATGCTTGTCAGTCAGCATTGGAGAAGACATGCAGATTCTGACTTCCTGTGGTTACTCGAATAGCTTGCTGGCAGGTTGAGCGAGAAAAGGATGCAGTTAAATCTTCTCATAGTAGCAGACTTCTCTGTCTGTTCTAAGACTTCAGACATATTTCTGACACCAATAATGAATTACACTCATGTGTTTCAAGTCTCCAAATAAAACATCTTTAAGAGCTACAGACCATGCCTCATTCCCTGGACTCAGTTAAAATTCATTTAAACAACAAAACTCTGTGGGGGAAAAAAAAAACTGAAATGGAGTTTACAGATACAGAAATTAAATTTATGGCTACCAGGGGGTAAAAGGAGGTAGGTATAAGTTGGGAGATTGGAGTTGACACATATACACTACTATATATAGAATAGATAACTAATAAGGATGTTTTGTATGTACAGGGAGCTCTACTTAATCCTCTGTAATGACATATATGGGAGAAGAATCTAAACAAGAGTGGATAGATGTGTATGTATTTGTATAACTGATTCACATTGCTGTACACCTGAAACCAACACAACATTGTAAATCAGTTACACCACAATAAATAATGTTTTGGTTCTGATCACACACACACACACACACACATTTCATTATGAGAGCTGGTATTTGCAAAGGTGTTTCATCACTGTGCCCAAGTGTCCCAAAAATGTCTGCCGTATTTGGAGTTGGAGCCATCCAGCAGCCTTAACCACTGAGACATGGCAGAGAGTCAACTCTAAAGTGGCTCCCCGTTTCCCTCCCAGTAATATCTAAGACCCCAACAGCAGTTCCCAAGGCCCACATGATCTGTCTCCTGTTACCTCTAGGGCCTCATCTCCCACCCCGTCCCCTCTACTTTCCTGGCGGCAGCTACCAGACCTGCTTGTTTCATCCTCCCATCTTAGACCACCTGGAAAGCTTCCTCTTCATATTCATGTGATTAATTCCTTCAGTCCTCCTAAGTTTAAATTTTTAGAAAAGCTTTTGAACAAGGCTGAGGTTTTCGTAAACTGTAATATATGTTACCTGAAATGTAGAAGCTTGACTTACCAAGAAACAATCTATCGACAGTCTTATTTATGTTTGGTAAAGAAAAGCCTAGGAATGCTTGTCAGTCAGCATTGGAGAAGACATGCAGATTCTGACTTCCTGTGGTTACTCGAATAGCTTGCTGGCAGGTTGAGCGAGAAAAGGATGCAGTTAAATCTTCTCATAGTAGCAGACTTCTCTGTCTGTTCTAAGACTTCAGACATATTTCTGACACCAATAATGAATTACACTCATGTGTTTCAAGTCTCCAAATAAAACATCTTTAAGAGCTACAGACCATGCCTCATTCCCTGGACTCAGTTAAAATTCATTTAAACAACAAAACTCTGTGGGGGAAAAAAAAAACTGAAATGGAGTTTACAGATACAGAAATTAAATTTATGGCTACCAGGGGGTAAAAGGAGGTAGGTATAAGTTGGGAGATTGGAGTTGACACATATACACTACTATATATAGAATAGATAACTAATAAGGATGTTTTGTATGTACAGGGAGCTCTACTTAATCCTCTGTAATGACATATATGGGAGAAGAATCTAAACAAGAGTGGATAGATGTGTATGTATTTGTATAACTGATTCACATTGCTGTACACCTGAAACCAACACAACATTGTAAATCAGTTACACCACAATAAATAATGTTTTGGTTCTGATCACACACACACACACACACACATTTCATTATGAGAGCTGGTATTTGCAAAGGTGTTTCATCACTGTGCCCAAGTGTCCCAAAAATGTCTGCCGTATTTGGAGTTGGAGCCATCCAGCAGCCTTAACCACTGAGACATGGCAGAGAGTCAACTCTAAAGTGGCTCCCCGTTTCCCTCCCAGTAATATCTAAGACCCCAACAGCAGTTCCCAAGGCCCACATGATCTGTCTCCTGTTACCTCTAGGGCCTCATCTCCCACCCCGGTCCCCCTCTACTTTCCTGGCGGCAGCTACCAGACCTGCTTGTTTCATCCTCCCATCTTAGACCACCTGGAAAGCTTCCCTCTTTCATATTCATGTGATTAATTCCCTTCAGTCCTCCTAAGTGCAGGTTTTAGTTGCTCAATTATGTCCGACTGTTTGTGACCCCATTGACTGCTGCTCACCAGGTTCCTCTGTCCATGGGATTCTCCAGGCATGAATACTGGAGCGGGTTGCCATTTCCTTCTCTAGGGGATCTTCCCAACCCAGGGATTGAGCCCAGGTCTCCTGCATTGTAGGCAGATTCTTCACTGTTTGAGGGAAGGGAAGCCCTACTAAATCTGTGGTCAGATGTCACATCCTCACAGTAAGAACTGAGCTGACCTGGACTCTTTGACCTATAGTTACAACTTGCCATCTTTCCCCACTCTCCCCACGCTGCCCCTCCTCATTCTAATTTACGATTTCATTTTGCCATGTTACATATCATATTATAACTGTATTATTTTCCTATTTACTATGTCTCCTGCTTTTATATATCTCCCCCAAGCCACATGAGGGCAAAGCTCTTTGTTTTGCTTACTAATATATCTCAGGGCTTCCCTGGTGGCTCAGACGGTAAGGAATCTGCAGCTATGCAGGAGATCCAAGTTTGATTTCTGTGTTGAGAAGTTGCCCTGGAGAAGGAAATGGCAACCCATTCCAGTATTCTTGCCTAGAGAATCCCATGGACAGAGGAGCCTGGCTGGCTACAGTCCATGGGTTTGCAAAGTTTGACACGAATAAGGCACTAACACACAATATACCTCATGGACCTAGAAGATCACGTTGCTGTTTATCGAATGGGTGGCTTCAGAGTATATGTCATGTCCCATCCGTAATGCCTCACATTTGAATTCCTCACAAGTTACCAATTTGTTTGATATGCTATCCAACTTTGCTTTGGACTGTGACCTTCATTCATTCCCAGCTTGATCTCACAATCTCCTTTCTGTGTACGTTCCCAGGGCTACCTGTGGAAGGATCTATGAGGCCAGGAAGCCTAGTCCAAAAACTTATGGCCGTGGGTTCATGGCAGGTGGCTATGGTATTCTGCTTGGTTATCTCTGTGATTAGAGACACTGTTGATAAATGACAGCCTGCCAAGCATCTATTACTGCATCCCAGCTGTGCATGGACTGGGTGTGCATCCCTCAGACAGCTCTGTGCAGACGCACCTGTTTCACTGTGAGCGCTGGCATGTCTCAGAATTTCTGATGATGGCAGCTAAGTAGATGGAGCGATGTGGGACCTGATGTAAGGGGCAACATTCCTTGTCTAAAAGGAAGCTTGGCCTGTGAAATGGCATCATCAGAATTTCAGATGAGAGCTGATCTGCTTTCCAATTAGTTTCCCTTTCAAATTTCTAAATCCCTCACATGGAGGAAGCCATCCTAGATTAGGCTGTTTGGAATAATGATATCGTCCACCCCAGGTTTCTGTGACTAATATTGATCTCTACTTGTGAAATCCACGAGAAGTGCAATGAAACAGAAACATTTAGAAATTGATATAGAAAGTGAAAAATCCATCATTTTTATGGAGAGTTGTGTTTTGGTGCCATTGCATGAATAATGCTGTATTAATGTTGAATTCCTGTTGTAGAGGATCCATCCAGCGCTCCAGGTACATGGCTCTACGAACTGTAGACTGTGTTGATGCTAGCACTGTGCTTAGAGTGTGAGTGTCCGATATGAAAGGGAAGGTACTAAATAATGAGCTGAGGACTCTCTGTATCACTTGCTTTTATAGTACTTGACAAGCACCATGTGGGACTATATGAATGCTTTTTCGTGAAATTGATGAAGGCGGGTATTTAATATTTATTAGGTAATAAGAGTAGCGTGGTTTCATTTCAGGTTTCAGAATAAAATAGGTTTCCATCTATATATTCATTGAACTGTAAATGCACAGAAATACTTGTTTGAATATGTATGTGTGTGTATATATATATATATATATATATATATATATATATACACATCACTATCTATTTATCTATCTATATCTATCTATCAATAGACTATTTGTGCCAAATGCTGGATGCTTGTGTCAGAGGAATTGTGACCTTCAGATTAATTCATATGTTGTGAAATAAAATGCAGCCTTCAGTTAAAATTGTGATGAGTTTAAACATCCAAGCCATCTTAATACAGATCTGTTTTTAAAATAAGCCCTCTAAGATGAACACCTGCATATTGCTGAGTTACCATGACACATGGTAGTGACTGTGAAATATTATTTCATCCCCTAAATTCTGTTTTTAATGTCTTTTTAAAAGTGAATTGATCTGACATTAATGAAACCTATTATAATGAATCACCTCAGAGAACTTCGTTTTAATACCTGATGCCCCGTCAACCCATTAGAAGAGGTGAAGGGGAAATGCATTTTCCTTATTCGGGTACTTCTCACCCCCATTTGAAATTCTTGATCAAAGGTTTTAATGTGCTCTGCCTCCTATCCTGCAATTCACTTCTTTGTATAACCGCACTGGTTTCCTCAGATGCCTTGGTCCTTATCCTCTACACTCATCATCTATATCCATCAACACCAGTGTGCTCATGTGTGCAGTTATTCAGTCATGTCTGACTCTTTGCAACCCCATGGACTGTAGCTCCCCGGGCTCCTCTGTCCATAGGGTTCTCCAGGCAAGAATACTGGAGTGGGTTGCCATTTTCTACCTGACCCAGTGATGGCACCCACATCTCCTCTGTCTACTGCATTGATAGGTGGATTTTTTACCACTAGTACCATTGGGAAGCCCATCAGCACCAGTGTCCCATCTTTGATGTTACACATCATCTCCTCCCTTCTGCTCCATGCCTTTGGATAGTTTGTGCTTCAGCACCCCATACAATCCTGTGATACTGAATGGAAGCAGTCCCCGCCTCCCACGTTCATCTCCTCATTCCTTCCAGGATTCCCCTAAGAGGCGGGTAACTCATCTGTGTCACTTTCTTCCCATCATCTTTTCCATCCCAAGTGCTCTCGGGGAGTTTTCACCTTTCAGAATTTTAGGAACCAATCTCAAAGGTTCATGTCCTCCTCTTTGATTTGCTGGGGATTTAGAACTGTTGTTCTCATTGAGGGAATTACTCAGGTCACCAGAATAGGACGTCTGGAACAATTTCTGGAGAAGGCTCAGGTCTCCTCTTTATTGTTGATTTTTCAGAGATCTTTTTCATCACTTGAGAAGCTCCAAGATGATATGAGGAGGCAAATTTATTGTATTCAGTAGGTTATGGAGAAGACTCAAGAGACTGATCAGTGATAAAGCCCTCTATCCATTCATCCAATTCACTCCCCCATCCATTCATCCAATTCGTTCATTCACTCTTTTATTCATTCATTTACTGTTTATCTCTTATGGTGCCAGCTATATTTCTCTTTACACAGGCATTTGGGGCTTAATCCTTTCTTTTAATGTAAGCCCCAATCCTGTTACACTATCTTAGACTAGATTTAGTCTATTTTAAAATTAATTCGTTTCTGCCATCTGCTTTCTATACTTCCAAATTGGAGCCTCACACTCCTTCTTACTGGGACTGTTTCTTGGGAGCTAGCTTTCTGATGTGAGAAGAAACCGTGGTGCTGGAAACCAGGTACTGTATGTCAGAGGCCTTGGATGATGCTTGGAGGAAAACATGGGCAGTGAGTTCCCTCAGGAGGCTGAGTTAAAAGTAGGGTTTAAGGGGTTCCCTGGTGGTCCAGTGGGTAAGGACACCGCCTTGCAGTGCAAGGGGCGCTGGTTCGATCCCTGGCCTGGGAAGATCCCATGTGCCGTGGAGCGCCTGGACCAATGTGTCCAACTACCGAGCCAGAGCTCTGGAGCTCATGCACCCAGAACCAGTGCTCTGTGACAACAGAGGCCACTGTGATGGGAGGCCCACACGGGCCAAAGAACACAGATGGATGAAACTGTATAAATGAAAGACCAATAGAAGTGGCCCGCCTGCCCCTCTCCATCCCCACCCACCAAAAAAGAACTTTTTTTTTTTTAAAAAGTAGGGTTCAAGTGTAAAGTACCTGAAAAATACATACAGTTAGGACATACCTACCTATATTTTATAACAGTGGCATTTCCTCCTGCCAGACTCTTCTTCTTTTTTTGAATTCCTTTGTTGAATTATCACTGTATAAAGATGTGAGGTCTATTTATTTGTCTGTTAATTGTCTGTCTTTTCTTCGTAAATTGTACCTCTGTGACAGCAACCCTGTTTGGTCTTGTTCATTGCTGTAGAATATAGTAAGTGAAAGTGGAAAGTGAGCGTGTTAGTTGCTCAGTCATGGTCTGACTCTTTGAGCCCACAAGGCTCCTCTGTCCATGGAATTCTCCAGGCAAGAATACTGGAATGGCTTGCCATTTTCTACTCCAGGGGATCTTCCCAACCCAGGGATCGAACTCAGGTCCCCTGCATGACAGGCAGATTCTTTACCATCTGAGCCAACAGGAAAGCCCAGCGATTGTGGAGTCTCAGTGAACTTCACCATTTTGGCGTGACATGAGGTGTGCTTTTGGGTCCCAGGATATTCACCAGTTTCCTTGCTCACATACCCATAGCCTTAGTAGAAGTCCAGGTGAACAAACATTGTCTTTATGTAGTTCCTTTCTTCTATGATACCAACTTAATTGCCTGTTTATGCCATCATTATCATTATTGTTGTTATTATGTCTCCTTTATTACCATGGTTATTGTTTGGGTGATGAGATAAACTTCTGATGCTTAAGCTGCTAGAAACCTCACCAGGATCAATCCTCAGCCATTCCTGTCTTCTCCACCTATCCCTCTTCAAACCATGGTCCGTGATCCATCTGGAGTTGGGTCACTGATGTCCGCGCCTAGTGATTACCCTGCAGCTACAAGTGCTCGGCTTGGTCTTTTATGTTTGCATAAATGGCTGTGCTGCACGTTTGTTGAATCCCAGATCAACACTTTGCAGAGCTATATTAGCTGCTCCCATTTTCAGAGAACAGAGTTATGTATTGTCTAAATGTCTTTTATATTGTGAGAATGCTGGAATCTTTTAAATGTATTGTTTTCTGTTATTTTATTAGATAGTTTCCTTACTCCAAAAATCTTTATTTTCTCCTCCTGTAGGAAAAAAAAAAGATAATACAGATGATGCTATTTTCCTGTGGAAGTACGGCACTGGAGACAGCTGTCTTTTTATTGTGTTCCTGGGAAACTTAAAATTTTACATCCAGGTTGCATGAAACTCACCTAAATGTCTGCACATTGCAGTAATATACTGCTGCCTTGGTTCAGTTACTCTCTTTTGGTCAAGAAGACACAGAACCTTTTATAGATATTAATTCTTTACAACCCCAGTGTGGCAACTGGGAAGAAAGTTACAGAAGAGATAGATAATTTTCCTGACATCAGAGTTTTCAGAAGCGAGAAAAGTTCTGTTAATTTCACAATTTCTCAACCAGAGTATTTCCTAATTAGTATTTCTAACAGTTTGGAAATATCCTACAAACTTAAAAACTTACATCAAAAGGGGCTTTTATCTGCCTGGTCAGTTGCTGCCAGGCACATTAATAGGAAAATGTCTCTAGGGCAAAAATTAAAAGAAAGCTTTTTGTAGAATTTTGAAAATAGTATAAAAGAAGAATTGAATTGAAATACTGGCATTGGTTTTAGCGCCTGCATATTATAGCAAAATATACAAGAAAACATGAAGTCCTTCTGCCTCGTAGGCATGTAAGGTGCTCAGTGCATCTTTCCTTGTTTTGAAAATTCCTTAGGGAACCCATTTCTGTTGTGCAGTATTTCTCTGTTGTTGAAAAGCTGAAACCATATTTAAAACTATTGTCTTTAAAAGATACGTACTATTAAGGTATAATGAATCTCAGTGTGTGTTTGTCTGTTTCAATAACGATGTCTCCCTACAAAATTTGAGGAAATTTGGGAAATTCTCTGAATCTGTTTGCAGATCTAGTCCATGTGTGTGCACGTTTGTTGAATCCCAGATCAACACTTTGCAGAGCTATATTAGCTGCTCCCATTTTCAGAGAACAGAGTTATGTATTGTCTAAATGTCTTTTATATTGTGAGAATGCTGGAATCTTTTAAATGTATTGTTTTCTGTTATTTTATTAGATAGTTTCCTTACTCCAAAAATCTTTATTTTCTCCTCCTGTAGGAAAAAAAAAAGATAATACAGATGATGCTATTTTCCTGTGGAAGTACGGCACTGGAGACAGCTGTCTTTTTATTGTGTTCCTGGGAAACTTAAAATTTTACATCCAGGTTGCATGAAACTCACCTAAATGTCTGCACATTGCAGTAATATACTGCTGCCTTGGTTCAGTTACTCTCTTTTGGTCAAGAAGACACAGAACCTTTTATAGATATTAATTCTTTACAACCCCAGTGTGGCAACTGGGAAGAAAGTTACAGAAGAGATAGATAATTTTCCTGACATCAGAGTTTTCAGAAGCGAGAAAAGTTCTGTTAATTTCACAATTTCTCAACCAGAGTATTTCCTAATTAGTATTTCTAACAGTTTGGAAATATCCTACAAACTTAAAAACTTACATCAAAAGGGGCTTTTATCTGCCTGGTCAGTTGCTGCCAGGCACATTAATAGGAAAATGTCTCTAGGGCAAAAATTAAAAGAAAGCTTTTTGTAGAATTTTGAAAATAGTATAAAAGAAGAATTGAATTGAAATACTGGCATTGGTTTTAGCGCCTGCATATTATAGCAAAATATACAAGAAAACATGAAGTCCTTCTGCCTCGTAGGCATGTAAGGTGCTCAGTGCATCTTTCCTTGTTTTGAAAATTCCTTAGGGAACCCATTTCTGTTGTGCAGTATTTCTCTGTTGTTGAAAAGCTGAAACCATATTTAAAACTATTGTCTTTAAAAGATACGTACTATTAAGGTATAATGAATCTCAGTGTGTGTTTGTCTGTTTCAATAACGATGTCTCCCTACAAAATTTGAGGAAATTTGGGAAATTCTCTGAATCTGTTTGCAGATCTAGTCCATGTGTGTGCAAGTTATTTAAGTGAAGTCAATTTTATATTTTCAGAGAAAACCCCAAAATATATGCAGATTTGAAAGTAGGCCTCAAATGCTAAGTTACTTTCTAGTTTTAGGATTATTTTTTTCTCTTTGATTGGCTGATTCCATTTTGGAGGGCAAAGAGGTCGAGAAGCTGGGGAGGAGGAGGACCAGGGTGCAGTGCCCTGAATTGCAGATGTAATACAGGTGAAGAATTTTGGTGGTGAAGAATTCTATTACTGAACATGGGAAACTCACCCGTTCGAATAATAGTATTTCATTTTTCATTGCTCGATATAGTAAGTGACTAGATTAACTATTGAAAATATATTTTCTCTCTCCAGAATCCAAAGAGAGAAAAAAATTTCACCAGCTAAATTTATTAACTTGTACTGCTAAAGCAGATGGTATGATAGCAAAATATTGATTTTTCTATACTGACAGAGCAGCTGATAACTTATTTTCAGTTTGACTTAATGTATAAACTGTGAGTTAGGTCAAGGGATTTTTATGCTATTTTGTACTGGCTTATCTCGGCCTTTACAAATCCAAATATTGACTTTTCAAAAGGAAAAAAAATCTAATTTAACTCATTGGGTTTTTCGTAACACAGCCACAGATTTTCCTTAAAATTGTGTCTACCCTGTACATGTGTTTGTCTTTTATTTCCCGTCATGTAGCCATGAAAAGAGGACAGTTCAGTACTGGAGTCCGCCTCTGTGTCCACACATACTGCAGTTTCTGTGGCCCCTCTGTTCCTTTGCTTTTCTCTTTGAATTGCTGGGAATATATTCTCATCCGTTTCTCCCACGCAGACCTGAAGATTCTGTGCATTGTGTTTCTGTGGGGTCTCCTTTTTCCTCCCTGTGAGTGGTGAGATGAATCAGAGTTGATGAAATGATGTCCCCAGCTCTGTGGTCTGTAACTGATCCTGCCTCCGTGCAGGACATTTGATCCCAGTGAATGGCGATGAGTATCTGTCTCTCAAAACAGTGCCCCTTTACAGAGAAGAGGAGCTTCAGAAGATTCCTGGAATCCCTTTTGTTTGTAGATCTAGTGGGTATGCGGTTACGTTATACACATTTTATTTAGGTGTTTTCCTAGAGAAGCAAAATGTAGTCATGTTGGAGGATGGGTCCCAAATGCTAAGTCTAGCTATTTTGATGCTGAAATATTTTTGGAGTATGTGTGTCGTAGGCCTTTGTGTCCCTGTTTCACCCATTATACTTACCTTGTTGAGTGGAGTTCTTTTGTTGATTATGATTGTGAAATATTTTATATCTGTAAAAAAGTATAGAGGATAACAGCATTTTCGCTAAATCCCCAGTTGGAGAAATAAAACCTAAGGATTCTCCCTGGTCTCATGACCGTTTTTCCCAGATGTAATTGCTAGCTTAAGTGTGATGTGATCATTTTATGCATTGTTTTATACTTGTGTTACAGTTGCATGCGTATCTAAACAAAAATGAGATGATGTACATATTTTAACACCTTTATAGGGAAGGCATCATGTGGCCTGCTGTACTTTTCTGGTTGGCTTTTTAGCTTAACATTGTACTTGTACTGGCTTATCTCGGCCTTTACAAATCCAAATATTGACTTTTCAAAAGGAAAAAAAATCTAATTTAACTCATTGGGTTTTTCGTAACACAGCCACAGATTTTCCTTAAAATTGTGTCTACCCTGTACATGTGTTTGTCTTTTATTTCCCGTCATGTAGCCATGAAAAGAGGACAGTTCAGTACTGGAGTCCGCCTCTGTGTCCACACATACTGCAGTTTCTGTGGCCCCTCTGTTCCTTTGCTTTTCTCTTTGAATTGCTGGGAATATATTCTCATCCGTTTCTCCCACGCAGACCTGAAGATTCTGTGCATTGTGTTTCTGTGGGGTCTCCTTTTTCCTCCCTGTGAGTGGTGAGATGAATCAGAGTTGATGAAATGATGTCCCCAGCTCTGTGGTCTGTAACTGATCCTGCCTCCGTGCAGGACATTTGATCCCAGTGAATGGCGATGAGTATCTGTCTCTCAAAACAGTGCCCCTTTACAGAGAAGAGGAGCTTCAGAAGATTCCTGGAATCCCTTTTGTTTGTAGATCTAGTGGGTATGCGGTTACGTTATACACATTTTATTTAGGTGTTTTCCTAGAGAAGCAAAATGTAGTCATGTTGGAGGATGGGTCCCAAATGCTAAGTCTAGCTATTTTGATGCTGAAATATTTTTGGAGTATGTGTGTCGTAGGCCTTTGTGTCCCTGTTTCACCCATTATACTTACCTTGTTGAGTGGAGTTCTTTTGTTGATTATGATTGTGAAATATTTTATATCTGTAAAAAAGTATAGAGGATAACAGCATTTTCGCTAAATCCCCAGTTGGAGAAATAAAACCTAAGGATTCTCCCTGGTCTCATGACCGTTTTTCCCAGATGTAATTGCTAGCTTAAGTGTGATGTGATCATTTTATGCATTGTTTTATACTTGTGTTACAGTTGCATGCGTATCTAAACAAAAATGAGATGATGTACATATTTTAACACCTTTATAGGGAAGGCATCATGTGGCCTGCTGTACTTTTCTGGTTGGCTTTTTAGCTTAACATTGTACTTTAGAGCTCGATCATATCAATATATAGAAATATAGTTTATTGCACTATGCACTTGCATTGTATGAGTTTACCAGATTTTATATGTCTTTTCCCTTATTGATGGGCATTTAGATTTTCCCAGTGTAGGCAAGCGATACATGTGCATAAGTCTGAGATGTTCTCTCGGGCATTTTCCTAGGAGTAGAGTCATCATGCCATAAGGTATACACGGGGCTTCCCAGATGGCTCAGTGATAAGGGACCCACCTGGTAATGCAGGAGAGGCAGGAGTTGTGGTTTCGATCCCTGGGTCGGGAAGATCCCTGGAGAAGGAAATGGCAACCTACCTCAAGATTCTTGCTTGGACAATCCTATGGACAGAGGAACCTGATGGGCTGCAGTTCATGGGATCCCAAAACGTTGGATATGACTTAGTGCCTGAGCATGCCTGCACACACACACACACACACGCACACACACACACACACACACAGAGGTATCATAACTTTAGTAGATCTTGCCCAATTACTGTCCAATTTATGCTCGTCCCAGCAGCGTGTAAGAGTTCTAGTTGCTATATAGTCTTATCAGCAGTGGTATTGACGGGCTTTTTTTCAGTCTTTTTTTGTGTGTGTGTGCGTGTATCTTTTAAATTTATTTGTAATTGGAGGATGATTGCTTTATAATATTGGGTTGGCTTCTGCCATACAACAGCGTGACTCAGCCACAAGTACCCATGTGTTCCCCTCCCTCCTGAACCTCTCCCCCAGCTCCCACCCCACCCCACCCCTCCGAGTTGTCACAGAGCACCGGTTTGAGCTCCCTGTACCCTTACAACAGCTTCTCCCTGGCTCTCTGTTTGTTTTTTTTAAAGATTTATTTATTTATTTATTTTTGGGTGGGGGTCGGGTTGGGGAGGGAGGGGAGTGGGCGGGCCACTTCTATTGGTCTTTCATTTCTCTATTTTCATCTGTCTTTGTTCTTTGGCTCCTGCGGGCCTCCCATCGCGGTGGCGTCTGTCGTCGCAGAGCGCCGGCTCTGGGCGCATGTGCTCCAGAGCTCCGGCTCAGTGATTGGACACATCAGTCCAGCCGCTCCGCAGCATGTGGGAGCTTCCCAGGCCAGGGCTTGAACCGGCGCCCATTGCACTGCAAGGCGGTGTACTTACCCGCTGGACCACCAGGGGAAGCCCTGGCTCTCTGTTTTATACGTGATGATGTATATAACACATGACACACACCAGGCTCCTCTGTCCACAGGATTCTCCAGGCAAGAATACTGGATTGGGTTGCCATTCCCTCCTCCAGGGGGAATTATCATATATAGTATATGTGTGTGTATATATGTGTATCAATCATATGATATATATAATAAAGACTTGGCTAAGAGGAGGCCGCTCTCAGCTGACGGTGCCCTCAGGGCCGGGTCCCCAGCCCTGCCTGGCTGTCACTGCTGTCATGACTGTGCTCCACACTCTCACATTCTGGTGTTCTTCGGCCTCACGGTGCATCCAGTGCAAAGACTTGTGTTTGGCTCACGTTATTACAATGTTCAGAAAAGCTTTATTGCTTTTAGAGACTGTATTCACTAGGTTAGCCTCTAAGGTGGATGATTCCAGAAAAGCTTTATTGCTATTGATCTTGCCCAATTACTGTCCAATTTATGCTCGTCCCAGCAGCGTGTAAGAGTTCTAGTTGCTATATAGTCTTATCAGCAGTGGTATTGACGGGCTTTTTTTCAGTCTTTTTTTGTGTGTGTGTGCGTGTATCTTTTAAATTTATTTGTAATTGGAGGATGATTGCTTTATAATATTGGGTTGGCTTCTGCCATACAACAGCGTGACTCAGCCACAAGTACCCATGTGTTCCCCTCCCTCCTGAACCTCTCCCCCAGCTCCCACCCCACCCCACCCCTCCGAGTTGTCACAGAGCACCGGTTTGAGCTCCCTGTACCCTTACAACAGCTTCTCCCTGGCTCTCTGTTTGTTTTTTTTAAAGATTTATTTATTTATTTATTTTGGGTGGGGGTCGGGTTGGGGAGGGAGGGGAGTGGGCGGGCCACTTCTATTGGTCTTTCATTTCTCTATTTTCATCTGTCTTTGTTCTTTGGCTCCTGCGGGCCTCCCATCGCGGTGGCGTCTGTCGTCGCAGAGCGCCGGCTCTGGGCGCATGTGCTCCAGAGCTCCGGCTCAGTGATTGGACACATCAGTCCAGCCGCTCCGCAGCATGTGGGAGCTTCCCAGGCCAGGGCTTGAACCGGCGCCCATTGCACTGCAAGGCGGTGTACTTACCCGCTGGACCACCAGGGGAAGCCCTGGCTCTCTGTTTTATACGTGATGATGTATATAACACATGACACACACCAGGCTCCTCTGTCCACAGGATTCTCCAGGCAAGAATACTGGATTGGGTTGCCATTCCCTCCTCCAGGGGGAATTATCATATATAGTATATATGTGTGTGTATATATGTGTATCAATCATATGATATATATAATAAAGACTTGGCTAAGAGGAGGCCGCTCTCAGCTGACGGTGCCCTCAGGGCCGGGTCCCCAGCCCTGCCTGGCTGTCACTGCTGTCATGACTGTGCTCCACACTCTCACATTCTGGTGTTCTTCGGCCTCACGGTGCATCCAGTGCAAAGACTTGTGTTTGGCTCACGTTATTACAATGTTCAGAAAAGCTTTATTGCTTTTAGAGACTGTATTCACTAGGTTAGCCTCTAAGGTGGATGATCGATACCCCGGAGACCTTTATTTTAAAGGCGTTTATTAAATACTGGGAAGGTACGTTACTGAGGGCCCAGAACCGGTGAAAATAATAACTGAGCTTGGAACTCTGACTGTGACCTGCACATCCATCCAGTTAGCATAAACAGGGTAAATATTTACCTCCAAAACCTTAAACAGAAAACCAGACAAAGAGATTTATATATGATAGTAAATGAGGAGGGGGCATTATAGCTTTATGAACAAAGTTAAGAATTTGAGGTTTAGACTATTGAAAGATAACTGAATTATGCGAAACCAAAGAGACGTGATGCTGGAATGTGAGCTGGGCCTAGCAGATACTTGGCGCCAGCCTGAATGACAAGTTTGTATCTAATTGCCTTCCCTTCCCTCCCCACCGCTCCATGTCAAGACCCATTTTACTTGATTGGAAATGGTGCTCAGAGATGGAGCGAGGTTTCAGGATAGGGAAGTATGGCAGGAAAGGCGGTTTGCTTTGAAGATCCTGTATTACTTTGGCCTGCGTCACAACAGCAGCTTCTAAATGTCATGTCCAATGTGTGCAAATGTTTTGTCCAGTGTGTGATGCTGTGTACAAGCTATATTCCCCAAAGGAGTAGGGCTCTGTTTTGTGTTGAGTTTTTTTTTTTTTTTTTTTTTTAAGAATTTTTCTTTTTTTGGCCACTTCTATTGGTCTTTCATTTGTTCATTTTCACCCATCTTTGTTCTTTGGCCCGTGTGGGCCTCGCATCGCAGTGGCCTCTGTCGCTGCAGAGCACCGGCTCTGGGCGCATGCGCTCCAGAGCTCCGACTCGGTAATTGGACACATCAGTCCAGCTGCTCCGTGGCACGTGGGATCTTCCCAGGCCAAGGATCAAACCGGTGCCCCCTGCACTGCAAGGCGGTGTCCTTACCCACTGAACCACCAGGGAAGCCCGGATTCTGTTTTGTGATGTTTCATGTGGCTATATATGACTTTTTGCTCACCTAGTAATTAGTAACTCTTGGTTGTTAATGGGTAATGAGGTACAACTTGGATAGCTTGGAGAGAAAATCATTGGTCATTTTGTTAAATTGAATTCTAGATGTAAACTGCCGATGGCAGTGGGTTTATCCCACCCATCATATAAAGCAATGTTGCCTTTCCCAAGAGTTCCCAGTAGACGTGATTTCTTGGTCATATAAAATTGGCTATGTTCTTTTATGGTAATGTGAGAAATGAATATTAAAAGACTTAAAAGAAAGCTATAAAATAGGAGTTTAAATTTTGTGTTTTTACCTAAGATGTTATATTATTGATGCTTTGTAGTTTACATTGTTTCTGTTCAAAGCGGATTTCCTTTTGGACTTTATTTCTTCTTTTTTTAATCAAAGCAATATATATTTACTGTGAAAGATTTAACAAATAGTGCAAAGAGCAATTAACATATAGTGCCATGACTAGCACACATGTTACAGAATGAGATTTGATTTCACAGTTGTTATGTTTTGGGGTCAGTCACTCAGCCCACTCAGCAAACACGGAGCTTTCCTTTTTACTGAGGTTGCTCCTACCTACACGTGAATGCTGCCTTTAACAGTCGGTAGGGACTGCTATTATCAGGCTGTTTATGGAAGGCACAGTGGCAGAGTGGCTAAGAGCATCCTCCCAGAGCTGACTGCCTGGGCTCAAATCCCATTTCTACTACTTGTTGGTTGTATAACCATTGCAATTCCTTTACCCTCTCAATTTTCTCATCCAATAAAATGGAGATAGTGGGCATATTCAATCATAGGGTTGTTTTGAGAATTAAATAGGTTAACATAGATAAACCACATGAAATAAAAAAAATATATACATTCGTTTGATCGCAGTGGCCTCTGTCGCTGCAGAGCACCGGCTCTGGGCGCATGCGCCCAGAGCTCCGACTGAATTGGACACATCAGTCCAGCTGCTCCGTGGCACGTGGGATCTTCCCAGGCCAAGGATCAAACCGGTGCCCCCTGCACTGCAAGGCGGTGTCCTTACCCACTGAACCACCAGGGAAGCCCGGATTCTGTTTTGTGATGTTTCATGTGGCTATATATGACTTTTTGCTCACCTAGTAATTAGTAACTCTTGGTTGTTAATGGGTAATGAGGTACAACTTGGATAGCTTGGAGAGAAAATCATTGGTCATTTTGTTAAATTGAATTCTAGATGTAAACTGCCGATGGCAGTGGGTTTATCCCACCCATCATATAAAGCAATGTTGCCTTTCCCAAGAGTTCCCAGTAGACGTGATTTCTTGGTCATATAAAATTGGCTATGTTCTTTTATGGTAATGTGAGAAATGAATATTAAAAGACTTAAAAGAAAGCTATAAAATAGGAGTTTAAATTTTGTGTTTTACCTAAGATGTTATATTATTGATGCTTTGTAGTTTACATTGTTTCTGTTCAAAGCGGATTTCCTTTTGGACTTTATTTCTTCTTTTTTTAATCAAAGCAATATATATTTACTGTGAAAGATTTAACAAATAGTGCAAAGAGCAATTAACATATAGTGCCATGACTAGCACACATGTTACAGAATGAGATTTGATTTCACAGTTGTTATGTTTTGGGGTCAGTCACTCAGCCCACTCAGCAAACACGGAGCTTTCCTTTTTACTGAGGTTGCTCCTACCTACACGTGAATGCTGCCTTTAACAGTCGGTAGGGACTGCTATTATCAGGCTGTTTATGGAAGGCACAGTGGCAGAGTGGCTAAGAGCATCCTCCCAGAGCTGACTGCCTGGGCTCAAATCCCATTTCTACTACTTGTTGGTTGTATAACCATTGCAATTCCTTTACCCTCTCAATTTTCTCATCCAATAAAATGGAGATAGTGGGCATATTCAATCATAGGGTTGTTTTGAGAATTAAATAGGTTAACATAGATAAACCACATGAAATAAAATCTATATAAATAGTAGTGAGTGAGTGGAGTGATAGCCTCGCTCAGTCATGTCCGACTCTTTTGCAGCCCTATGGACTATTGTCTGCCGGGCTCCTCTGTCCATGGGACTATCCAGGCAAGTATACTGGAGTGGATTGTCATTTACTTCTCCAATACAGTAAGCAAATGTTTATTATCATTATCATGGAATTACTGGGCAACTGGTACTGACATTTTAGCAAACTGTATTGCATACATATATATATATATATATATAATTTTTTTTTTTGCTCTACTTTTTCCATATAATCCACAGTGAGAACTTAATTCTTTTAATGACTGTGTAATATTCCACGGAACGCATGCACTATGATTCACTAAGCCTTAATATTGATCACTTAGGATATTTTTCCTTTTCTCTCCTTGTTAAATAATAATTAGAGACATATTATTGCTCTTCTGGTTTGTTGAAAATTCTGATTTTTTCAAGGGTGTTTTGTCTTAGTTTTTACAATGCTTCATATTTATGAATATGAAGAAGTATAAACAATATTATTAGACACCCATGACTCAACAACCATTAACACAAGCGAATGTGTTGCCATATTTACTTTAGATTTTTCTTTTGCTGGGGAATGCTTTACGGTTATAGGGTGGAAGCGGGAGAATTGGCTGCGGAGGGGCAGACTCAATCTGACAACGGCTACTCTTAGAAAGATTTCAGGTTTGTCTCCATCTCTGCCCCTCCCTCTCCCTTTCTCACTATATGCTGTCCTAGTCTGAGCGTGGATGGTCTACCTTTTTTCTGAGAATGCTAAAACAGGTTACAATTTTCAATGGGCAACCTTTTAAAAAGGAGCATAAACAGTTGCTCCTACTACGTGAATGCTGCCTTTAACAGTCGGTAGGGACTGCTATTATCAGGCTGTTTATGGAAGGCACAGTGGCAGAGTGGCTAAGAGCATCCTCCCAGAGCTGACTGCCTGGGCTCAAATCCCATTTCTACTACTTGTTGGTTGTATAACCATTGCAATTCCTTTACCCTCTCAATTTTCTCATCCAATAAAATGGAGATAGTGGGCATATTCAATCATAGGGTTGTTTTGAGAATTAAATAGGTTAACATAGATAAACCACATGAAATAAAATCTATATAAATAGTAGTGAGTGAGTGGAGTGATAGCCTCGCTCAGTCATGTCCGACTCTTTTGCAGCCCTATGGACTATTGTCTGCCGGGCTCCTCTGTCCATGGGACTATCCAGGCAAGTATACTGGAGTGGATTGTCATTTACTTCTCCAATACAGTAAGCAAATGTTTATTATCATTATCATGGAATTACTGGGCAACTGGTACTGACATTTTAGCAAACTGTATTGCATACATATATATATATATATATATAATTTTTTTTTTTGCTCTACTTTTTCCATATAATCCACAGTGAGAACTTAATTCTTTTAATGACTGTGTAATATTCCACGGAACGCATGCACTATGATTCACTAAGCCTTAATATTGATCACTTAGGATATTTTTCCTTTTCTCTCCTTGTTAAATAATAATTAGAGACATATTATTGCTCTTCTGGTTTGTTGAAAATTCTGATTTTTTCAAGGGTGTTTTGTCTTAGTTTTTACAATGCTTCATATTTATGAATATGAAGAAGTATAAACAATATTATTAGACACCCATGACTCAACAACCATTAACACAAGCGAATGTGTTGCCATATTTACTTTAGATTTTTCTTTTGCTGGGGAATGCTTTACGGTTATAGGGTGGAAGCGGGAGAATTGGCTGCGGAGGGGCAGACTCAATCTGACAACGGCTACTCTTAGAAAGATTTCAGGTTTGTCTCCATCTCTGCCCCTCCCTCTCCCTTTCTCACTATATGCTGTCCTAGTCTGAGCGTGGATGGTCTACCTTTTTTTTTTTCCCTGAGAATGCTAAAACAGGTTACAATTTTCAATGGGCAACTGGCTTAAAAAAAGGAGAGATAAAAAGTGAAGGAAAATAAAACAGAAGAAGCATAAACAGCCTGATTTTCTGTCAGTGCTTGCTGTGTTTCCCCTGCCCCTGGAGTCCCTGCTGACCACATCTCCACTGTGTCTTCTCTTGAATTCTGGGCTCCCCTACGCTGCACGGATGCTTCTGGAACCCTACTCATTCGGTGCCATTGCAACATCATCTGTGTCAGAGAGCAACACTGAAGGCAGCAGTTTTCCCAGGTCTGTCCAGGAGAAGCTGGTTTTGAGCATTGTCCTTACTCTAAGAAGCAAGGAGTCTGAGTGACAAAGTGAAAAGACAGAGGAAGAGCATTTGTGGAGGGACATCTTGGATTTGGTGTTTTATTTAAGACAGTCTAGTTTAACTCTTACACAGACTGCAAGATAGGGTTTATTTCCCCCACTTGATGAATGAGAAAACAATCTTGAAGGATTAAAGGACCGTGCTTGGAGTCACCATTGCCTGTGAATAGGATATACAAGACTATTTGTATCATCTATCGCTCTCCATCAGATGGAAAGCTCCAGGAGACAGTCAGACATGTTTGTGTTTATTCCTGGCTTATTGAGGGCTTATCACTAAGGACTTCACTTGTTATTTTACTCAATCCTCTCAGCAGTCTAAGGAAGTAAGTCCTATTATCTGTCTATGAAAAGAGCCTGATGCTGGGAGAGATTGAAGGCAGGAGGAGAAGGGGGCTACAGAGGGTGAGATGGTTGGATGGCATCGTTGACTCGGACGTAAGTTTGAGCAGACTTTGAGGGATAGTGAAGGACAGGGAAGCCTGGCATGCTGCAGTTCATGGGGTCACAAAGAGTTGGACACGACTGAGCGACTGAACAACCACCAATCTATGTTTTATTTTACACATGAATAAACAGCGGCACAGAGAGGTTAAGCAGATTCTCATAGAATCTTACAGTGGTCATAGGGAAATTTGGAACCATCTAATTTAACTTCATAGTCTGCTAGGTTAATAGCTGTGTTATATTGCAGAGGTTGCGTGTTTGTGTGTAGGGCTCTATTAGCGTGGATGGTCACCTGCTAAAACAGGTTACAATTTTCAATGGGCAACTGGCTTAAAAAAAGGAGAGATAAAAAGTGAAGGAAAATAAAACAGAAGAAGCATAAACAGCCTGATTTTCTGTCAGTGCTTGCTGTGTTTCCCCTGCCCCTGGAGTCCCTGCTGACCACATCTCCACTGTGTCTTCTCTTGAATTCTGGGCTCCCCTACGCTGCACGGATGCTTCTGGAACCCTACTCATTCGGTGCCATTGCAACATCATCTGTGTCAGAGAGCAACACTGAAGGCAGCAGTTTTCCCAGGTCTGTCCAGGAGAAGCTGGTTTTGAGCATTGTCCTTACTCTAAGAAGCAAGGAGTCTGAGTGACAAAGTGAAAAGACAGAGGAAGAGCATTTGTGGAGGGACATCTTGGATTTGGTGTTTTATTTAAGACAGTCTAGTTTAACTCTTACACAGACTGCAAGATAGGGTTTATTTCCCTCACTTGATGAATGAGAAAACAATCTTGAAGGATTAAAGGACCGTGCTTGGAGTCACCATTGCCTGTGAATAGGATATACAAGACTATTTGTATCATCTATCGCTCTCCATCAGATGGAAAGCTCCAGGAGACAGTCAGACATGTTTGTGTTTATTCCTGGCTTATTGAGGGCTTATCACTAAGGACTTCACTTGTTATTTTACTCAATCCTCTCAGCAGTCTAAGGAAGTAAGTCCTATTATCTGTCTATGAAAAGAGCCTGATGCTGGGAGAGATTGAAGGCAGGAGGAGAAGGGGGCTACAGAGGGTGAGATGGTTGGATGGCATCGTTGACTCGGACGTAAGTTTGAGCAGACTTTGAGGGATAGTGAAGGACAGGGAAGCCTGGCATGCTGCAGTTCATGGGGTCACAAAGAGTTGGACACGACTGAGCGACTGAACAACCACCAATCTATGTTTTATTTTACACATGAATAAACAGCGGCACAGAGAGGTTAAGCAGATTCTCATAGAATCTTACAGTGGTCAAGAGGACGATAGGAATTGGAAACCAGCTAGTTTAACTTCAGAGTCTGCAGTGTTAATAGCTGTGTTATATTGCAGAGGTTGCGTGTTTGTGTGTAGGGCTCTATTTGTGAATATGTGGATATATGAGTTTGTATATGCATGTGCATATTTCTATTTCTTTGCCCATTTTATTTACCATGGAATTTCTAGCACATACAATAATGCTTGCCACAGTAAGTATTTAATAAATATTTGTTGAATAAATGAATACATTTATGTAAGTCACGCTCTCGGTTGAAAAGCTATGAAGGGGACAGTGCTCTGAAAGTAAAATAATTCAAGATGAATTATGACTTTATGAAGTGACTCATTAAAAAGATACAGGATACACATGCCTTCATATATAATATTTATCCTTCTCTTTCTGACTTACTTCACTCTGTATAATAGGCTCTAGGTTCGTCCACCTCATGAGGACTGACTCAGATGCATTCTATTTTAAAGCTGAGGAACATTCCACCGTATATATGTATCACAGTTTCTGTGGGGAATCTAGAAAGATGAGTACCGATGAGCCTATTTGCCGGGCAATGGTGGCGACACAGACCTAGACGCAGATACTCTGGGAGGGCAGATGGAGAGAGCAGCGTGGAAATGTATATGTTACCATATGTAAAACAGATAGCCAGTGGGTGTGTGATCCACAGAGCTGAACTCAGGGCTCTGTGACAACCTCGAGGGGCGGGGTGAAGCGGGAGGTGGGAGGGAGGCTCAGGAGGAGGGACGTATGTGTACCTGTGAATGATTCATGGTGATGTATGGCAGAAACCAGCACACTATTATAAAGCAGTTATCTTCCAGTAAAAATTTTTTAAAAATAAAGTAAAAAAAAAAGGCAAGAAAAAAAAAAAAACCCGAACAGGTACAGGAGCGAAGAGACATGGGTCCTCTGGGGATCCAGGATGGGCAGCACCCAAGCTATTCACCACCTGTGTCTACTGTGATAAGAAGCTGGTGGCGGGGCAGGTGGAGGGTTGGGAAGAAAGGGTTTACTGGAGTCAGAGGAGAGTGAGTGCACAGAGCCGGCAGCTTGAGAGGACCAATGGCGTGCGGTGAGGGGCACAGCAACTCCAGGGAACCCACAGGGAAGGGGTCGGGAGAATAAACCCCCAAGCCTCTCTCTGCTTGCCTTTCTCTAGGGTCCTGCAAGAGCTCCCTACTTGCCAAGCCCGAGTGGGAGCCAGGGGAAGGGGGCTTCTTGCTGTAGTCCCCACAGGTGAGCCTCCAGGACAGGGGGCAGGGTGGAGAAACCCGGAAGACTCTGGATGGACCAAAGAATGAGGTGTGGCTGAGGAGGACTGTATAGGATGTCTTTCTCTCGCCTGAGCTGGCTGTGTCTAGGACCTCATGTTTTCTCTGGGGACATGCCTGTTTCTGAATTCCAGATATCTCAGGCACCTGTTGTCTTGTGAGGAAAAGACAGACCTTAGGGGTGTGTTTAAAAGCATTAGGCAGGAACTGGCCAGCAATGGAGACTGCAAGGAAGAAATGCAGCGTGGTCCCACTTCCTCGGAAGGCATCTGGTAAAGAAAGGGCGGTGGACTCAGGAGCTCCGTATATATGTATCACAGTTTCTGTGGGGAATCTAGAAAGATGAGTACCGATGAGCCTATTTGCCGGGCAATGGTGGCGACACAGACCTAGACGCAGATACTCTGGGAGGGCAGATGGAGAGAGCAGCGTGGAAATGTATATGTTACCATATGTAAAACAGATAGCCAGTGGGTGTGTGATCCACAGAGCTGAACTCAGGGCTCTGTGACAACCTCGAGGGGCGGGGTGAAGCGGGAGGTGGGAGGGAGGCTCAGGAGGGAGGGGACGTATGTGTACCTGTGAATGATTCATGGTGATGTATGGCAGAAACCAGCACACTATTATAAAGCAGTTATCTTCCAGTAAAAATTTTTTAAAAATAAAGTAAAAAAAAAAGGCAAGAAAAAAAAAAAAACCCGAACAGGTACAGGAGCGAAGAGACATGGGTCCTCTGGGGATCCAGGATGGGCAGCACCCAAGCTATTCACCACCTGTGTCTACTGTGATAAGAAGCTGGTGGCGGGGCAGGTGGAGGGTTGGGAAGAAAGGGTTTACTGGAGTCAGAGGAGAGTGAGTGCACAGAGCCGGCAGCTTGAGAGGACCAATGGCGTGCGGTGAGGGGCACAGCAACTCCAGGGAACCCACAGGGAAGGGGTCGGGAGAATAAACCCCCAAGCCTCTCTCTGCTTGCCTTTCTCTAGGGTCCTGCAAGAGCTCCCTACTTGCCAAGCCCGAGTGGGAGCCAGGGGAAGGGGGCTTCTTGCTGTAGTCCCCACAGGTGAGCCTCCAGGACAGGGGGCAGGGTGGAGAAACCCGGAAGACTCTGGATGGACCAAAGAATGAGGTGTGGCTGAGGAGGACTGTATAGGATGTCTTTCTCTCGCCTGAGCTGGCTGTGTCTAGGACCTCATGTTTTCTCTGGGGACATGCCTGTTTCTGAATTCCAGATATCTCAGGCACCTGTTGTCTTGTGAGGAAAAGACAGACCTTAGGGGTGTGTTTAAAAGCATTAGGCAGGAACTGGCCAGCAATGGAGACTGCAAGGAAGAAATGCAGCGTGGTCCCACTTCCTCGGGAAGGCATCTGGTAAAGAAAGGGCGGTGGACTCAGGAGCTCCTGAGGGGTTTTGTCTCATGCTGTCTGATAATATTTGCTGCTGTCCAGCACTTGACAGATGGGGTTTCCTGTTGCTGGACCAAGCTGGAATCTGCACCGTTATTTCTTCATCACGGCTCTGGCTGCTCTTGGCAGGAACCGTGGTGGTGGTGGTGGTTTAGTCACTAACTCATGTCTGACTCCGTGCAGCCCTATGGACTGTAGCCCGCCAGGCTCCTCTGTCCACGGGATTTTCCAGGCAAGAAGACGGGAGTGGGTTGCCATGTCCTTCTCCAGGGATGGCACTTAGGTCTCCTGTACTGCAAGCAGATTCTTTACCACCAAGTCACCAGGGAAGCTCAGTAGGAACAGTCTTTATCACCAATTTTCTTTTTTCCCTCCAAGTCCCGAGTCCATGCTACCTCTCAGGAGATAATTTTAGTGAAGAGCCTAGAACCGTCACTCATGGATGAGTCTGGTGCACCATTTTCTTTTCCTAGAAAAGCACCAACGGCTCCCCAAGCTTTCCCCTTATGGGCTGCCTCTTTTCATAGGAAGGTGCCCTGGGGAACCAGTGACAACCTATGGTAGTTTCCAGGTTTCCAGTATATCCTCCTCTTGAATAGTTGGCCTCCATTAAGACCCTTGCAAAAAAGGATATGTTTTCAGATCTCAGATGGTTTACCTGGCTCATAGATGGTCTTATTCTCTTCTACCTCTGCTTAAGGTTCCCACCTTGGAAATTGCCCTGCTGGATACTTGGTATTATTCTTTCCTTCTCTCTTACTCATTTTAACTTCCAATATAGTTTTATCATCCTCACGACTCTATTTAAAGGTAGAACATCATATAAACAACATGAAAGAATTACTGTGTGTGATACAAGTTAAATTTCCTAAGAATGCTACTTTGTGCTGATCATTGCCTATAACTATGTTTTGAATTCTGTTCTTTCAACTTGACATATTGATAGAAGTGTGAGGAGTGGGGGTAAGCAGACCTGAGCTCATATTAGCATAGGTAAGATTGTTGAATTCCTGTATCATTCATTCATTCATTCCAACAACATTTACTGATGCTTCTTAAGTGCCATGCACATTTTTTTGTGTACATCCTGGCAAATTGGAGGTAGGCACAGCAGACAGTGGGGTGACTTTATGAGATAACGAAAGTCATGTCTGTCTCGGAGGGTGGTTGTCAGGAGGAGCTGATGCCTATGAAGCAGCCAGTGTGGAATTCGACATTGTCATCTGTCGTCTCATTTGTCATCCTTTTCCTGCAGATACGAAACATAGTAATAGGTACATTTTTAAGATTCTTGCAAAAGATCATCTGGAAGGAAAATACTTTTGGAAGATCTTTTTCAAGAGATGATTTTAAAGCATCACTAAAGCTTTGCATTTTTGAATTTGTTTACTCAGCTTTTAAGTTGTAAAGTAAGATGCATCTTGTACGGATGTAAGGTAGAGGAGTCCTCTCTCAGACCTCTCAAGTCACCTTTCTTTTTCTGTTACTTAAAGAGCTTCCATTAGAAATGGTGCTGATTTTCTTTTCCTCTAAACTGTCGACTTACTCCAGCTAGCCAGGTTGTCGGTGACAATCTGCTCTATGGATACACTTTATCTTAAAGTAAAATAACTTCTGTGGAACTTTATTTGTTTATTTAATTATTATTTTTAAAAATTATGGCCTCTTTTATTGTTTTTTTTTTAAATTTATTTATTTTCATCCATCTTTATTCTTTGGCCTATAAAGATGGGTCAAAAAGATGGGTGGGCCTCCCATGGCAGTGACCTCTCTTATTGCACAGCTCTGGCTCTGGGTGCATGTGCTCCAGAGCTCTGGCTCCTAATTGGACATACTGGTCCAGCTGCTCTGTGGCACATGGGATCGAACCAGTTCCCCTTGCACTGAAAAGCGGACTTGTTACCCACTCGACCATCAGGGAAGTCCCGTGGAACTTTATTTTAACTTTTTTCTCTTCTCATAATTTTATGTCTCCTAATAAACCTATGACATTTTATCTGGCCCAGGGATTCTGTGAATTTATGTATTAGATAACTAAGTCATACGATGTAAAACTTTAAGGCAGTTTGACTGGCTTCATGAATTTAATTCTGTAATTGTTGACGTTAATGTGGTCTGACAATGTCATGATTTTCCCATTTTTCGTGCCTCAGGGTTGAACCTTCTGTTCAAGCTAAACATATTGTTAACTGAAACCATGATGGTCTACTAAGAAATGTTAATCTCATTAAGAAAATAAAATGCCAAAAATAATCTTAAAACCATAGTAATACTAAACCACAAATGAACATTTGTTTCAACGACTTTAAAATTTTTGCTTGACCATTAATAGTATTTACAAACTAGTCAAAAAGATTTGAAGAGGCCTGCTGTCTTTAGGTGGCTACAAGAAATTCAGTACAGAATATATTAGCAATAAGGTATCGTCTGACTCAATGTTATTGATAACTTTTAAGTTATAAAATCCATCTGAGCACACTGTCTTGTCTGCTTGTCTCTTAAAGTCTCCTTTCTGCCCTTCTCCACCTGCTCTGTCTCCTGTGCTTTGCATCTTACTTTACAACTTAAAAGTTAAGAAGACAAATTAGAAAGTTTAAAGCTTTAGTGATGCTTTAAAATCATCTATAGAAAGGATGATCTCATAAAGTCATCTGCAGTCTGCTTTGTCTATCTCCAGATTGGCGTGTTAGTCATATTTGGCTGCTTAACAAAATAAAATAGATGGACTGGGGGTAAACAGCAGAGATTTATTTTTTCATGGTTCTGGAGTCTGGAAAGTCTAAGACCAGGGCCCAACAGGGTTTGGCATCTGGTAAGAGCTCTTTTCCTTGCTTGCAGACGGCAGCCTTCTTTTTTTTTTTTTTGTGGCACCCTTCTTGATGTGTGTTCACATGTCCTTTTCTTTGTGTGTGTGTGTGTAGAGACCACTCTCTAGTGTGTCCTTTCTTAAGGGCATTAAGCCCATAGTGGGGACACAGCCCTCATAACCTCATCCAGCCCTACTTACTTCCCCAAGACCCCATCTCCAAATTCCACCGTGCTGGGAATTAGGGCTTCATGAATGATCGGGTTGGGGACCCACACATCTGGTCCATAGCCCCCCATACATCCCACATCAAGGCATGGCCTCTGGCTTACTGTTGAGTCTGGCCAGTAGGGAGCATCAGGAGAGAGAAAATGGAGAACAGTGAACTCAAGGCTTGTCATGGGCTGGCCGTGCCCCTTGACCCAAGGCCACGTTACCCATCAGTCAACCTTCTTCACGCTTCCTATCACCCCAGTGGCCGTAACCACTGCACCTCCTCCCTTCAGTCTAGTGGAGGTGGCGGTCCAGACACTGCAATCCCTTGGCTTTCTGTCTTTGCCCAGCGTCCTGATTCATTGCTGTAAGAGATCCTTTTACTCAGCCTCCCTCACATCAACTGACTTGAGCGCTTCTCTTAGGGCCTGCTACAGTCCTGATTTATATGCTTAATTGAAAATACATTTGAACATTTTAAACATTATTATACATTAGATTGAAATGAATAAACAAAAATTGCTAATAAGAAACTTTACCTTCTCCATGTCTTAGATCCTTCTGCTGCCCTCCCTTCTCCATGAAACAAAACAAAAACTTATTTTTTAAACTGAGGGAATGTGGATACTGCTTTGTTAGTGGGAGAGCAGTTAGTGATGCCCTTCCCTTTTGATTGATTGGAAAGCAGCAGGGTCAGGGAAAACCTTTGGGGGAAATAATAATCAAATTACTTTCTTTCTGTATGGGGCAGCTTTTTTTACAACTTAAAAGTTAAGAAGACAAATTAGAAAGTTTAAAGCTTTAGTGATGCTTTAAAATCATCTATAGAAAGGATGATCTCATAAAGTCATCTGCAGTCTGCTTTGTCTATCTCCAGATTGGCGTGTTAGTCATATTTGGCTGCTTAACAAAATAAAATAGATGGACTGGGGGTAAACAGCAGAGATTTATTTTTTCATGGTTCTGGAGTCTGGAAAGTCTAAGACCAGGGCCCAACAGGGTTTGGCATCTGGTAAGAGCTCTTTTCCTTGCTTGCAGACGGCAGCCTTCTTTTTTTTTTTTTTGTGGCACCCTTCTTGATGTGTGTTCACATGTCCTTTTCTTTGTGTGTGTGTGTGTAGAGACCACTCTCTAGTGTGTCCTTTCTTAAGGGCATTAAGCCCATAGTGGGGACACAGCCCTCATAACCTCATCCAGCCCTACTTACTTCCCCAAGACCCCATCTCCAAATTCCACCGTGCTGGGAATTAGGGCTTCATGAATGATCGGGTTGGGGACCCACACATCTGGTCCATAGCCCCCCATACATCCCACATCAAGGCATGGCCTCTGGCTTACTGTTGAGTCTGGCCAGTAGGGAGCATCAGGAGAGAGAAAATGGAGAACAGTGAACTCAAGGCTTGTCATGGGCTGGCCGTGCCCCTTGACCCAAGGCCACGTTACCCATCAGTCAACCTTCTTCACGCTTCCTATCACCCCAGTGGCCGTAACCACTGCACCTCCTCCCTTCAGTCTAGTGGAGGTGGCGGTCCAGACACTGCAATCCCTTGGCTTTCTGTCTTTGCCCAGCGTCCTGATTCATTGCTGTAAGAGATCCTTTTACTCAGCCTCCCTCACATCAACTGACTTGAGCGCTTCTCTTAGGGCCTGCTACAGTCCTGATTTATATGCTTAATTGAAAATACATTTGAACATTTTAAACATTATTATACATTAGATTGAAATGAATAAACAAAAATTGCTAATAAGAAACTTTACCTTCTCCATGTCTTAGATCCTTCTGCTGCCCTCCCTTCTCCATGAAACAAAACAAAACTTATTTTTTAAACTGAGGGAATGTGGATACTGCTTTGTTAGTGGGAGAGCAGTTAGTGATGCCCTTCCCTTTTGATTGATTGGAAAGCAGCAGGGTCAGGGAAAACCTTTGGGGGAAATAATAATCAAATTACTTTCTTTCTGTATGGGGCAGGTATAACCCTCACTCGATTTGTGATCAGGGCAAAGAGGTATCTATCCTGGAACGTTGCTAGGTGATCACGACTCACTGAAATTGTCACTTATTAGTTTCATTGCTCAGGGCTTATTCCCATCTCTAGAGTTCAAGCTAGGAATTGTGATGGTCTTAAATAGTATACTTTTCCAGACACAGAGAACAATGCTCATGACAGCTTCCGATAAATTTAGTTTGTCAAGTGAATTTGTTATCCACATTCCATTGAACCGCAGTATTATGGTGGGAATGAGGCTTCGGACTCAGGTGAATGCCCCAAACAAAATCCACTTAGCAGGCAGCAGTCAAGGAGATCAGATGCAGATAGCAAGATGTGGCCTGGGCAACGGTGGCTCAGGGTCTAGCAAGGTAAGAGGTGCTTCCAGAAATCTCAAGGGCCAGAGGGAAAAAGGGCATAGACATCTGTCTGCCTAGAACTCCAGACAGCCGAAATGTCTGTCAACAGGTCGTAAGTTGTAAGCAACCTGGTAGATTACAGGTACCAGGGCGATGGTTTCAAAGATGGTATGACACCGCCCCTTATATTCAGTTATTTGTCTCTTTAGCATGGATGAGTGAAAAAAAATGATTACAGTTGACACTTGAAGCCAAGGGATTAAGGATGCTGACTGTCCACACAGCTGAAATTCTGAGGATAACTTCTAATTGGATCTTGGTATCTCTGGCTCCTCTGTATCTGTTCCTCATCCAAAATTCCATCAACCATGGATTGTGAAGTACTGTAGTATTTACTGCTGAAAAAATTCACATCTCGGTGTACCTGTGCCATTCAAACCCGTGTCTCTCCTTCAAGATGGCAAAAACCCAACATTCGTGCTAATATGAAATGTCCTCTTAGGATCGTAGTTGTTATTCTTAATTTTATAACTGATTCTAGATGCTTGCACAATCAACTGTAGCCCATGGACTTTAAAATGCCTCCAATTCTGAAAGACAGATGGTGAAGTGGACAGTGTGATGGGATGATGATCAAGGTTATTTTTCCATGGGCAACCGTAAAACACCAATCTCCATTCTTTATTTAAAACTTCCTCGGACAGTCGGGAAATGCTGAAGTAAATATGATGGGGCAGGTAAAACCCTTCGATGTTTCATTGCTGCAGGTGATCACGACTCACTGAAATTGTCACTTATTAGTTTCATTGCTCAGGGCTTATTCCCATCTCTAGAGTTCAAGCTAGGAATTGTGATGGTCTTAAATAGTATACTTTTCCAGACACAGAGAACAATGCTCATGACAGCTTCCGATAAATTTAGTTTGTCAAGTGAATTTGTTATCCACATTCCATTGAACCGCAGTATTATGGTGGGAATGAGGCTTCGGACTCAGGTGAATGCCCCAAACAAAATCCACTTAGCAGGCAGCAGTCAAGGAGATCAGATGCAGATAGCAAGATGTGGCCTGGGCAACGGTGGCTCAGGGTCTAGCAAGGTAAGAGGTGCTTCCAGAAATCTCAAGGGCCAGAGGGAAAAAGGGCATAGACATCTGTCTGCCTAGAACTCCAGACAGCCGAAATGTCTGTCAACAGGTCGTAAGTTGTAAGCAACCTGGTAGATTACAGGTACCAGGGCGATGGTTTCAAAGATGGTATGACACCGCCCCTTATATTCAGTTATTTGTCTCTTTAGCATGGATGAGTGAAAAAAAATGATTACAGTTGACACTTGAAGCCAAGGGATTAAGGATGCTGACTGTCCACACAGCTGAAATTCTGAGGATAACTTCTAATTGGATCTTGGTATCTCTGGCTCCTCTGTATCTGTTCCTCATCCAAAATTCCATCAACCATGGATTGTGAAGTACTGTAGTATTTACTGCTGAAAAAATTCACATCTCGGTGTACCTGTGCCATTCAAACCCGTGTCTCTCCTTCAAGATGGCAAAAACCCAACATTCGTGCTAATATGAAATGTCCTCTTAGGATCGTAGTTGTTATTCTTAATTTTATAACTGATTCTAGATGCTTGCACAATCAACTGTAGCCCATGGACTTTAAAATGCCTCCAATTCTGAAAGACAGATGGTGAAGTGGACAGTGTGATGGGATGATGATCAAGGTTATTTTTCCATGGGCAACCGTAAAACACCAATCTCCATTCTTTATTTAAAACTTCCTCGGACAGTCGGGAAATGCTGAAGTAAATATGATTTTGCTCTTAGCACTTTATGATGTAACAGGGAATAAATGGGTTTCCTTTCTAACAAGGCACAAATCACCTTAGACAAAGGAGTAATGGCCTTGAAATAGACTTTCATAATTTCCCAGCCTCAGAAGAGGCTACAGATGTCTGCCTGGAAAGGTGATGAGCAACATTTCTTATGGTACATCAGCTTCATTTTCCTGGGCTGAAGATTAATAACACAGGAAATTGAAGAACGTATTACAGTAAAGCTCAGAGAAAACCAGAGGCAAAATAGCTGAAGCAAGGTCAATCTCTAAGCCAGGAGTTAACAAGATCAGTGATGGCTGGCGGCATTGCCTGGGTATTTTTAATGAAAATTGCCCAATGAGCTCTACCAGGTAACTAAGCTTAGTCATTTTCTCTTCATTCCTGGAGGATTGCACTCTTAGAACAGTCACGTTTAAACAGAAGTATATTATTCAGGTCTAACAAGTGGCAATTGCCCCAGTGACTGAATCAGTAATAGGATAATCAGAATGAATGTATTTATGGAGAATTATTGTGTGTGCTAGTGAATTTTAGATGAATAATTAAGCAACTTAAAGCTTGGGACTTCCACACCATTAATATCTGGGATTTCCAGTCATTCCTTATAGAAAGGTCTCATTTATCTGAAAGTGTGCTTTAGCTCACACAGTTTTTAAATTAAATGTATTTATATTTAATTGGAGGATAACTGCTTACAGTGTTATGTTACTTTCTGCCATACATCAGCAGGAGCTGTGTGTTGGCACACATGGAATGGACATGTCCCCTCCCTCCTGCCTTCCCCCGCCACCTGCCCCTCTGGGTTGTCACAGAGCCCCGGACTGAGCTCCTGCATCACACAGCCAATCCCCACAGGCTGTCTGTTTTCCATAGGGAATGTTTTTCAAAGCTCCTCTCTCAGTTCCTCCCACCCTCTCCTTCACCCCCAGCCCCGTGTCCACAAGTCTGTTCTCTACGCCTGCATCTCTGCTACTGCTGTACAAATAGGTTCATCAGGTCCATTCGAGGGTTGATATACGGTATTTGTTTTTCTCTTTATGACTTATTTCTCTCTATATAACAGGCTCCAGGTTCATCTGCCTCACTAGAACAGACAAGAATTCATTCCTTTTCATGGCTGAGTGATATTCCATTGTAGATATGGGCTGCCGCTTTTGTATCCCTTCACCTGTTGATGGACCTCTAAGTTGCTCCCACATCCTGGCTCTTGTAAATAGTGCTGCAGTGAACAGTGGGGTACATGTGTCTTTTAGAATTGTGGTTTTCTCAGGGTATACGCCCAGTAGTGGGATGGCTGGGTCATATGGTAGTTTTAGGGCTAGTTTTATATATTTTTTGAAGTATACATTTATTTCTTAAATTTTGGCCTCTATTTATTTATTTGCTTATTTATTTTTCATCCATTTTTATTCTTCAGCCTGTGTGGGCCTCCCATTGCAGTGGCCTCTTTTGCTGTAGAGTGCTGACTCTGGGTGCATGCGCTGCAGAGCACTGACTTGTAATTGGACACACTGGTCCAGCCGCTCTACGACATCTGGGATCTTCCTGGTCCAGGGATCGAACCAGTGTCCCTTGCACTGCAAGGCAGACTCTTTACCCACTGGACTCCCAGAGAAGCCCCTATTCCTAGTTTTTAAAGGAAGCTCTATACTATTCTTCATGGTGGCTGTATCAGTTTACATTCCTACCAACAGTGTAAGAAGGTTCCCATTTCTTTACATCCTCTCCACCATTTATTTGCTAATTTTTATTATTTTGTTTTATTATTTACAGTGTTCCAGCATTTATTGTTTGCAGAATTTTTTTGATGATGGGTTGTTTGACCACTGTAGTTTATACAATTTAATGATAGGACTTCTTTGCAGGGGGGCCATCTCTTCTTGTAGTTTTTCCATGTATCTATTTCAGTGGGTTTATGAATATGAACTTGGTACAAGGTGTCAAACCTCAAAAAGGAGCTTCTGTGACACCATTACATCTCAAAAGGGCAAAATGGAAGGTGTGCTGGGGTTTGATTTGTAAACAGTGTGTAACCATGTAATATTCCCTAATATTTGTTCATGATCTATACGATGTGTTTGCATGTGAAAGAGCTACTTATTGTTGTAAGCCAGACTTGTTTTGAACTATTTTATTTCATCAAAGAAAAGAAAAATTTCCTGGTTGAATTTTTAGAGTTAGTACGTTAAGTGTGAAGTCCAATCAGGACAAGAATGGAGTGAATCCTGAGTGAAATTGGAGAGAAGCAGAGATGGAGGGGATGGTGAGTCACTTTTCTTTTGCCAACAGAAATGTGGTCGGGGCTGTTTAGCAGATGCCCTGTTGCCCAGGTGATGACATACAGGCGTCCTTGTTGCACAGAGCAGCCCAGCCCCCAATGTTAGAACAAGACGCTCTATTCCAATCCCCTTTGCAATATGGCTGCCCCCCACAGGTCCCCACAGGGGCTCAGACTCGCTCCTTACACCCTTTAGTTAATTTCCACATTGGTGCTGGCAGGTTGAGGTACACAGAACATCTTTCTGATGCCCCAGTTTGGGCCTGAATCCCAGAATCATCTCAAGTAGACATTCATGAATGGACCCAGAGCAATTGCTTTCAGAACAGAATACCTATACCTATTTTGCGGTGTCACAAAATAACTGCTTGGATGTTCTTTCTGGAATGAATTCAGGGATAAAAAACTTGTAAATTAAGAAACATTAGGTTGGGCTTCTCTGGTGGTCCATTGAATAGAGTCTGCCTTGCCGTGCAAGGGGCACTGGTTCGATTCCTGGCATGGGAAGATCCCATGTGCTGCAGAGTGGTTGGGCCGGTGTGTCCCATGACGAGCCAGCGCTCTGGAGCGCATGCGCCCAGAGCTGGTGCTCTGCAATGAGAGAGGCCACTGCAATGGGAGGCCCACATGGGCCAAAGAATAAAGATGAATGAAAACAAATCAAAGACCAATAGAAGAGGCCAAAAAAAAGAAAAAGAAAAACCAAGCCGGGAAACAGTAGGTTATTCCTAGTGTCTAACTTGGGGATGGTAAGAGAGAGAAAACGGCTCATATGTTACAATAGCATATACACTGTAATTTGGTCAAAAGGAGTTGTACATTCCGGAAAATGGAAGGTGTGCTGGGGTTTGATTTGTAAACAGTGTGTAACCATGTAATATTCCCTAATATTTGTTCATGATCTATACGATGTGTTTGCATGTGAAAGAGCTACTTATTGTTGTAAGCCAGACTTGTTTTGAACTATTTTATTTCATCAAAGAAAAGAAAAATTTCCTGGTTGAATTTTTAGAGTTAGTACGTTAAGTGTGAAGTCCAATCAGGACAAGAATGGAGTGAATCCTGAGTGAAATTGGAGAGAAGCAGAGATGGAGGGGATGGTGAGTCACTTTTTTTTTGCCAACAGAAATGTGGTCGGGGCTGTTTAGCAGATGCCCTGTTGCCCAGGTGATGACATACAGGCGTCCTTGTTGCACAGAGCAGCCCAGCCCCCAATGTTAGAACAAGACGCTCTATTCCAATCCCCTTTGCAATATGGCTGCCCCCCACAGGTCCCCACAGGGGCTCAGACTCGCTCCTTACACCCTTTAGTTAATTTCCACATTGGTGCTGGCAGGTTGAGGTACACAGAACATCTTTCTGATGCCCCAGTTTGGGCCTGAATCCCAGAATCATCTCAAGTAGACATTCATGAATGGACCCAGAGCAATTGCTTTCAGAACAGAATACCTATACCTATTTTGCGGTGTCACAAAATAACTGCTTGGATGTTCTTTCTGGAATGAATTCAGGGATAAAAAACTTGTAAATTAAGAAACATTAGGTTGGGCTTCTCTGGTGGTCCATTGAATAGAGTCTGCCTTGCCGTGCAAGGGGCACTGGTTCGATTCCTGGCATGGGAAGATCCCATGTGCTGCAGAGTGGTTGGGCCGGTGTGTCCCATGACGAGCCAGCGCTCTGGAGCGCATGCGCCCAGAGCTGGTGCTCTGCAATGAGAGAGGCCACTGCAATGGGAGGCCCACATGGGCCAAAGAATAAAGATGAATGAAAACAAATCAAAGACCAATAGAAGAGGCCAAAAAAAAGAAAAAGAAAAACCAAGCCGGGAAACAGTAGGTTATTCCTAGTGTCTAACTTGGGGATGGTAAGAGAGAGAAAACGGCTCATATGTTACAATAGCATATACACTGTAATTTTGGCTAATAGCTATATAACTGACCCTCGTAGTTGCTACCATAGAAAGTAAAAAATGCTGATATCCCTGAATATCTCAACCAAAGACTCCACTCTGTCTTTCAGATGGAAGCTAGTTCCCTATATGAGCTTCCCTGGTGGTTCAGATGGTAAAGAGTCTGCATGCAGTGTGGGAGACCTGGATTCTTTCCCTGGGTCAGGAAGATCCCCTGGAGAAGGGAATGGCCACCCACTCCAGTATTCTTGCCTGGACTCCTATGGACAGAGGAGCCTGGCGGACTACAGTCCATGGGGTCACAAAGGTTCAGGTACGACTGAGACTGACCCATTCCCTTTCCCTATATAATCTCAAGCAGAATAGTACAGTCATTTCCATTCTTCTTTCTTCTCCTTCCTCTCTCCTTTCCTTTCCCTTCCCCCCTTTTTTTGCAGAGTCTAAATGAACTGAATATCTAAGAACGTGACTCAGCCCGAGAGCAGCAAGCTGTGTATCCTAGGACACACATAGCTCCTTTCTCACGTGACCTGTGGATTTTCAAGATGTTCTGATTTCTGTGTCAGGACATCGGCTTCTATGGTGGTTTCAGTTATGCTGAGGTTCTGAAGGCTGATGATGGCACGTGAAACTCCAGAGCCTCATAACTGTGAGCACCACTGATTTGGACAAGTCACAGTGAAACCTTGAGATTTGCCCCAAATTTGAATATGAGAAACCTGGGATTAGCTGTTAGGCATCTATTAGAAATTAAGAAGACAAGTGTGCATTTTTATGTATGTTCACAGTCTTATGTTCTAAATGAAAATTGTTCAGTCCTGGTCCAACTCTTTGCGACCCCAGGGACGAGCTGTGGAATTCTCCAGGCAGGAATGCTGGAGTGGGCAGCCGTTCCTTCTCCAGAGCATCTTCCCAACCCAGGGACTGAACCCTAGCAATGGGAGGCCCACATGGGCCAAAGAATAAAGATGAATGGAAACAAATCAAAGACCAAGAGAAGAGGCCAAAAAGAAAAGAAAAACCAAGCCGGGAAACAGTAGGTTATTCCTAGTGTCTAACTTGGGGATGGTAAGAGAGAGAAAACGGCTCATATGTTACAATAGCATATACACTGTAATTTTGGCTAATAGCTATATAACTGACCCTCGTAGTTGCTACCATAGAAAGTAAAAAATGCTGATATCCCTGAATATCTCAACCAAAGACTCCACTCTGTCTTTCAGATGGAAGCTAGTTCCCTATATGAGCTTCCCTGGTGGTTCAGATGGTAAAGAGTCTGCATGCAGTGTGGGAGACCTGGATTCTTTCCCTGGGTCAGGAAGATCCCCTGGAGAAGGGAATGGCCACCCACTCCAGTATTCTTGCCTGGACTCCTATGGACAGAGGAGCCTGGCGGACTACAGTCCATGGGGTCACAAAGGTTCAGGTACGACTGAGACTGACCCATTCCCTTTCCCTATATAATCTCAAGCAGAATAGTACAGTCATTTCCATTCTTCTTTCTTCTCCTTCCTCTCTCCTTTCCTTTCCCTTCCCCCCTTTTTTTGCAGAGTCTAAATGAACTGAATATCTAAGAACGTGACTCAGCCCGAGAGCAGCAAGCTGTGTATCCTAGGACACACATAGCTCCTTTCTCACGTGACCTGTGGATTTTCAAGATGTTCTGATTTCTGTGTCAGGACATCGGCTTCTATGGTGGTTTCAGTTATGCTGAGGTTCTGAAGGCTGATGATGGCACGTGAAACTCCAGAGCCTCATAACTGTGAGCACCACTGATTTGGACAAGTCACAGTGAAACCTTGAGATTTGCCCCAAATTTGAATATGAGAAACCTGGGATTAGCTGTTAGGCATCTATTAGAAATTAAGAAGACAAGTGTGCATTTTTATGTATGTTCACAGTCTTATGTTCTAAATGAAAATTGTTCAGTCCTGGTCCAACTCTTTGCGACCCCAGGGACGAGCTGTGGAATTCTCCAGGCAGGAATGCTGGAGTGGGCAGCCGTTCCCTTCTCCAGAGCATCTTCCCAACCCAGGGACTGAACCCTATGTTCTAGGTGGAAAATAAATTATCTTTGTTTTAGAATAAAAGAATATAGAATCAAAGACAGCCAGATAGGATTAGCCCAAAGTTGCAGGACCAGGTAATTGTTTCAGGAAACAGTTTCCTTAGACTAGTGATCTTCCTACAGGGTTCTTCTGGTGGGAATTTTATACTCCTCAGAGATGAATATCTTTTCTGTCGTCCATTACTTAGATTTCTCTTAGGCCATTCTTAAATAATTTGGGCAAATTTTATGTTGTTTAAGTGGAGCATGTTTGCCTTATTACTGGGAGTGCGTTTAATTTTTCCAAAGGGTAATTGAATGGTTCTGAAATTGAATGCCTGGTTTATGTGCAGCGATATATTAGCTTGTAAGTTGGCAACTGAGGGAGTCACTAGGAATAAAACATTTCCTCCAAGCATCACAAGTATTTTAGGAGCTTACAATGTGAATTTTGATCACGGACATCCTGTGTAGACAGGAGATTTAATTGCTTGTACCTGACAAGTAAAGCCATATACAAGGTCGTTTAAGAAGGCAGTATGCACCCAATCGAGTTTGGCCTAATTAAGTTATCCAGGGGACTCATATGTGGGAGCGCCGATGCTGTCATTACAGACTCTCTCCACTAGGAGGCGCAAGCATTGAGTCTATTCTGGGACTTGGCAACCTTTTCATGAATTATCAATAAAATCCACAGATTAAGAAACAGCAGACTTCAACATTCTAAAGGTCATATTTCTTCCCAAAACGGCACATTTTTACTGGAAATGAACATCAATACTTTTTGATATTTTTCTCACTGCATAGACAGGATTATTTTAGATAATTATGTGAGACGTGTCCACCTTTCATGTTTTCACGCAGGAAGCAATATCGGAAAAGGCAAAGCCATGTATCTTAAAGTTCTTATGCATCCATTCCTAGCTGAATCAGAATATCATTGATAGAACGTTTCCTGTGAATAGCTTCATTTTCTTGTTTTTAATAAGTGATCGGCTTATAAATTGATTGGTATGTTTCCTTCCTATTAGCTCTTTGCCTGGCAATTCTGTTTACCCCCTGTTTTTTCTCGGTTTTCATATCTTTGTGAACGACCAAAATCATTATTTTGTTTTTTTACTTATACATTATTTTTACATTTTAAATTATTTTACTTATATATTTACTTATGTTTCAGTGATACAGTAATATAATAATACTGCTATTATTATTACACAATTATCAAGTATCTTAGAATTTAAGAAATAAGAGAACAGGTACTTCAGCTGGAGGAAAAATTTAAAAAGCAAGGAAGTATTTTATAAGTGTGTAATCATTTGCTGTGGCTAATCTCAAGATAATGTCTTAGGAAATTTGTCATGCCACTTCTTGGCTGATCTTGTTAAGTGCTTTTGGCTGAGTCTCTGGGCTTCTGTTACTGCTTCCCCGGTCCTGGAAATGAGGTTTAAGTGGAGACACAACCAGAAGTATCACTTCGGTGGAGAATGACTAGTTTTGAGGAGGGAACGAGATACCTAAGAATGAATTTGATGGACTAAGAAAGATTTTAGAGCATTTAAAGGCAACTTTCAACGGACTTCTCTATCTATTTCAGAGAGGAACTGCCTTGAAGAGTTTCAGAATTTAGGTGAAGACATTCAGACATTACATTATCTTTTGTTTTGTTATGGTGATTTTTATTTTTGTTGAGAAAAGAGAACTGTCTTCTGAACATGTACCATTTCAATGGAACAACACGTGATAGTTTCAATATTTGTCATATCTACTGTATTTTTCTACTTAGAGAAATATAGTGTCACAGTTATGTGCTTGAAGGCTTTAATCTATGTTATACTGCTTGGTATGAATGCACCTTTATGGCGCATACAGAGAATAAAATGAAATATTCAACTAAGATATGAAAGGATATTTATACCGGGTAGCTCATAGATAAAGCCTTTTCACAATGAATAGTATTGTAGGAGCCAAGTCATCTTGATGTCATTTATGTTAACTGGTTAATCTTTAGGCAGTCAGTAGCTTCCCGGTGCTCCACTGTGACTCTATCTGGCTAGTGTTCTGCATAAATATTTTTATTATATTTAATATTAATATTATATTTAATGTGGTGTTTAGTTAAATCCCTGGTTGTTGGGATTTGTCCCCTTACTTTGATATAAGCCAGAAATGTTTTTAGCCAGTCTCTTTGAAAGAAAGCCCATGAAATGTTCATTTTGCAGGATCCCATAATTTGCAGGTTCTGGTCAAGAGTAAAAATATAGCTTTACTTTTAAAGTATGGATATTCTTCATGTATCAGATATTTTTTTCTTGTCAACATACTATATATACTGCCATCTTTGGGATAAATATTTACCCATCTTTTGCTCTAAAAATAGGTACTTAACAGCATTTGTGGAGATCCATTCTGAACAACAGTAATCAATTTGATCTGGCCCCTAAAACAGGTGTCATTATGATAAATGGCCCTAATTAAGCTGAGACTTCAGGTAGGGAGCCAATTGAGTTAATGCATTCGCACCTATGTGGCCATGGCCGGACAAGTACAGATGTTACGGAGGGGTAAAGGCAGCACTTTATTAACTGAGTCAAGTCTCCAAGTCTTGCATTTCCCATCATTTGACCAAAATATCTGTGTGTTGTGACATCAGTGGTTTTAGCTTTCATATTTCACAATGTTGCAGGAGAAGGAGGCATCCATGAAAATTTCCATTCTTTTGAGTCATTTTTTAAAACTGATCTCTATCTTGCCATGAGAGACAAGTGCATAAACATGACTAATTAGAAAAGAAGCCTCATTGTTTCTAATTCATGATTCATATTCCTTCTGTACAGTATGGATTTCGCAGCTGAAATCAAAGCTCTCTTATGTCTTCTTATGTTCAGCATGGACAGTCTAGGTAAAGAATATGCAGGATTCTCTCCCTGCTTACTGCTTCCCATTTAGAAGGACTTTTGGTGCAAAAATGATACCAGCGACATGACCTTCTCTCCTGAATTTATATCGCTTTGTGATCTCAGAGTGCAAGATCCTGCCATCAACAGTGTTGTAACTAGAGACTCCAAGAGAAGATGTCATTCATTTTTCTGTCTTTACTTACTCATTTTTGAGTTTTTTTGATGTTTTGTTCGTTTGTTTTGAGGGGGAGGTGAATACTTGGGGTGAATATTTTAGTAATCCAGTGAACTGAATTGAACTTTTTCATATAGAGTTCAGCGAGCATTCTGTAAAGGATCAAATAGTTCATTTTGCAGGATCCCATAATTTGCAGGTTCTGGTCAAGAGTAAAAATATAGCTTTACTTTTAAAGTATGGATATTCTTCATGTATCAGATATTTTTTTCTTGTCAACATACTATATATACTGCCATCTTTGGGATAAATATTTACCCATCTTTTGCTCTAAAAATAGGTACTTAACAGCATTTGTGGAGATCCATTCTGAACAACAGTAATCAATTTGATCTGGCCCCTAAAACAGGTGTCATTATGATAAATGGCCCTAATTAAGCTGAGACTTCAGGTAGGGAGCCAATTGAGTTAATGCATTCGCACCTATGTGGCCATGGCCGGACAAGTACAGATGTTACGGAGGGGTAAAGGCAGCACTTTATTAACTGAGTCAAGTCTCCAAGTCTTGCATTTCCCATCATTTGACCAAAATATCTGTGTGTTGTGACATCAGTGGTTTTAGCTTTCATATTTCACAATGTTGCAGGAGAAGGAGGCATCCATGAAAATTTCCATTCTTTTGAGTCATTTTTTAAAACTGATCTCTATCTTGCCATGAGAGACAAGTGCATAAACATGACTAATTAGAAAAGAAGCCTCATTGTTTCTAATTCATGATTCATATTCCTTCTGTACAGTATGGATTTCGGCAGCTGAAAACAAAGCTCTCTTATGTCTTCTTATGTTCAGCATGGACAGTCTAGGTAAAGAATATGCAGGATTCTCTCCCTGCTTACTGCTTCCCATTTAGAAGGACTTTTGGTGCAAAAATGATACCAGCGACATGACCTTCTCTCCTGAATTTATATCGCTTTGTGATCTCAGAGTGCAAGATCCTGCCATCAACAGTGTTGTAACTAGAGACTCCAAGAGAAGATGTCATTCATTTTTCTGTCTTTACTTACTCATTTTTGAGTTTTTTTGATGTTTTGTTCGTTTGTTTTGAGGGGGAGGTGAATACTTGGGGTGAATATTTTAGTAATCCAGTGAACTGAATTGAACTTTTTCATATAGAGTTCAGCGAGCATTCTGTAAAGGATCAAATAGTACATTTCAGGCTCCACAGGGCATATGGTTCCTGCTTCAACTATGTACTTAGCTGCTGTTGTGACATGAAAATAGCCGTAGACCATACACATGTGAATAAGCATGGCTGTGTTCCAATACGAGTTTATTTGTGAAATGCTGAAGTTTAAATTTCGTAAAATTTTCACAGGCCATGAATATTCTTATTTCTTTTCTTTTTTTCCCTTGTAACCAATGAGAGATGCAAAAAATATCCTTAGCTTGTGTGTGCATGCTCATTCAGTCATGTCCTGCTCTTTGTGAGCCCGCGGATGATTGCCAGCAGGCTTCTCTGTCCGCCAGACAAGAATACTGGAGTGGGTTTCATTTCCTTCTCCCAGGATCTTCCCAACTTAGTGATCAAACCTAGTCCTCTGCAAATAGGCAGTGAGCCAGTTTTGGTCTGCGGGCCCATTTGTTTGCCCTGTTATAATGCATTTCATGAAACTCTGTGACACACACAGAGAATAAAATGTGTTTAGTGATGGAATAGTGAAGTGAAAGTGTTAGTCACTCAGTTATGTCTGACTTTTTGTGATCCCATGGACTGTACCCCACCAGCTTTTCTGTCCATAGGATTCTGCAGGCAAGAATACTGGAGTGGGTAGCCATTCCCTTCTCCAGGGGATCTTCCCAACCCAAGAATCAAACCCAGGTCTCCCGAATTGCAGGCAGATTCTTTACTTGTCTTAGCCACCTTCAAGGATGGAGAAAAAAGTCAACTGATTAAAATCAATGTTATAAAAGACTATGTAATTAAAGACTAGCCCCCAAACCACAGTAGGAGGGGTAAAGGTGTAAGAGTGAGGGGGGAATGTCAGGGGCTGCGTTCTGAGAGTGTGAACTCACAGTGTGGGCTGACGGAGGTGGGGTAGCCTGAGCAATAACAGCACCCAACCGTGGTCGTCAGGGGGCTTGTCAGTAAGTGGTTCAGAGCTGAGCACTGGAGAAAGAGGGATGGCGACACCCTCATTGGTGGTGCGATTGAGCATAGGATCACAGTAATGAGGTGAGGGGCTGGAGTGGGACAGGCAGATGCCGTGAGCCTCTGAGAAAGAGACGTGTGGGACTGGGTGGAGAAGTCACGGTTTAGAAATGGCAGAGAAAGTGCTACTCAGGAATGCTTGAGGATGGGTGTGAGAAATGAGCAGGCTCTCCTAGGGAGGGCTAAACAGGAAAGACACGTCCTCAGAAAGCAAGATCTCTTTCGGGTAAGGAAGAAGCTGAGCATTCTGACTTGAGTTTGAGAAGATAGGCATGCATGTGTGGGAAGGAGTCGGGCTCTTCGTGAGCCCAGAGGAAAGGACTGGATGGGTACTGACAGTGGAAACTATCAACAGGCATGAGAAGGAAGGAAAGAAGCTTAAGAAAGTGAAAATGGGAGAAATAATTGTTACTTAAAGATGATTATCTGGGGGCAGTGCTGAAAGATGAAAGCAAGGGAAAGGGGCAGACATGCTGTTGACGGGTCTTGGGGCTCTGACTGAGACTTGTAAAAGCAAGGTCATTGGCAGAGCATCTGCAGACCTGATCCCAAGGAAGATGTGTTGGCATGTGTAGGTCCTGTATCTTCTATACTGTATGAGGTCTTGGTAGGACAAAAAAAGAGGTCTACTTGTGCATAGGAAAGAAGAAAACTGTAAAGGATAAATTCCATAATTTCGATAGGCATGCATTTGTTAAATGAGAAAGCAAAACAATTTATTGCTTGACAGATACATCTGTTTTCCCTTATTAATGCATTGGGTCTTTTTGTTTGTTTGTTTTTAGGTAATATGCCATCCTTGAATTGTGCCATAGAAATATTTCTTTTTCCTACAAACTGAAAAAGAGACAATTACAATAGAATGAAGTACTAACTTTCTAAATGGGGCCACTATCAGGCTATTAGGAGTAGGATTTCCACCCAGAGAAAGGCCGCTTTCTTTTGAAGCTATGTAACATACCACATGCAAAATGCTTGCCGTGTCTCCTTTGGGTGGAATATTACAGTTTATGATGTTGGTTCTTTGTTCTTTTTATTCCTTTAGTTCTGTGTAGTAACTATTACTGTCCTACTGAAAGCAATAGCCAGTGGGGGAAGTAAGTTTTGAATTTGACAAACATAGGGCGTTCTTTTTATTTTCCAGGGTTCAAAATAACTAGAAAAGAAACTAGTTGGAAGAACTTTAATACAATAAATCTGAAATGGAAAGAGATCCAGTGACAAGGTCTGGAAAAGATACCTAACAAATCAAAATGAAACCAGTTATGAGGAAGAGGGAAGAGACAGAGGAAATTGGGAAAACAGTAAAAGAGATAATGAGACACAATAGAAAAAGATGAAATGATAGAAATTTGTGTTTACCTGGAAGCTATAATCCAGAAGTGAAATTTGATAGAAGTGGGGAATTTGGTGAGTTTGGGAAACAAGTTAATGATGACTTGGATCTAGGAGGTTAGGGACAGGGCTTAAGCAAGTCTGTAAACAGGAAATAAAAATGTGAAGGAATTTAGATTTAATCCAGGGAACTTGGGGGAGATTTTGTGCAAAGCACTGGCTTGGTTAGAATGGCAGCAGGGAAGTTAATTAGCATTCAGGGTGCAGGAGCAGAAAGAAGCTGGAGAAAAGCAGCTTAGGGCAGGTGAGTCCAAGGAGATGTTCCCTTTTGTGTGCTAGAATGGGTTTTGGAATGGAGGCTGAATCCTGAACAAGACCCTTCCTTTTGGGTCCTTACTTATTCATTTGTTAAATTAAAGAAAGATATCATATATTTGTCTTCCTCTGTCTGGCTCACTTCACTTAATGTGATAATTTTTTGGTCCATCCATGTTGCTATAAATGGTGTGATTTCATTCTTTTTTATGGTTGAGTAGTATTCCATGGTGCATATGTACCATGTCTTCTTTCTTCATTCATCTGTCAGTGAACACTCAAGATTGCTTTCATTTTATGGCTATTCTAAAGAGTGCTGCAATGAACATTGAAGTGCATGTATCTTTTCAAATTTATTTTTCTCTGGATATATGCTCAAGAGTGGGATTTGTGGATCATATGGCAACCCTATTTTTAAAGTATCCTCCATACTTTCTCCATAGTGACTGTGCCAGATGACATTCCCACAAACAATGTAGGAGGCTTCCTTTTTCTCCACACCCTCTCTGGCATGTACTTGTAGACTGTTTTCTTTTTTCTTTTCTTTTCTTCATCACTTCTGTTGATATTTCATTTATTTATTTTCATCGGTCTTTGTTCTTTGGCCTGTGTGGGCGTCCCATCGCTGTGGTCTCTGTTGTCGCAGAGCACTGGCTCTGGGCGCGTGCGCTCCAGAGTGCCAACTCAGTAGTTGGACGCATTGGTCCAGCCACTCTGCAGCATGTGGGATCCTCCCAGGCCAGGGATTGAACTGGTGCCCCTTGCACTGCAAGGTGGTGTACTTACCCACTGGACCACCAGGGAAACCCCCTTTGTTGTTTTTAATCTAAGACTTTACTCAGCCCTGGATTCTGTTGAGCACTCTCTTTGAAATATATCATTTCGAATTCCTTAACGTTGGATTTTTTTCTGGTTTATTCTTACCTCAATTAATGATTTTTTCACTCCTCTGTTACAAAATTTTGATGTTCCTGCCCATTTAACCTGGGACTGTCTTTCCTCTTCTCTCCCGACACTTTCTCTCTTTTAGATTTCACTCTGTAACCATGAGTTTAATATTGTCTCCAGTTGCCATCTTGACATCTCCTGTTGATTGTCTTATAGGTTTGTCAAGTTTCTCATATCTGAAGCGAAATCTTGGATTTCATCCTCCTCCAAATTTATCCCTCTTTCAGTCTGCCCAGTTTGAGAAAAACACTGAATCATCATTAATTTGTCCTTTTCAACTTTTCACATCCAATTTATCACCAGAAACTATAGCTTTCACCTTCTGTGTATCTCACAATCATCTCCTACTGTCCATTTCTACCATCAGTTTCCTAAGCCACACCTCACAGCCCTGACTTGGACCCCTGCCACAGCCCTCCAAATTCCTCCACTCCCGGACTTGCCACCTCTCATTCTCTCTTCAGCTGAAAGTGCTTCCTTTTCTTAAAGTTAAATCTGGTTTTGTCTCTTGGATGAACTGTGCTCTCTTTAACTCTGGGCAACAAGATTCTTCGATCTGTCATTCCCATCTCACTGCATGCCTCATTTCCCTTTGCTGCTGAGACCTCAGCATAAATGTAGTTAATTCCAAAAGGTTTCCTCAACCTCCTGACAAGAGTAGATCCTGTTGCCGTGATTATTCTCAGAATAATAGTTCTCTCAGAACGATGATAGTTTTCTTAGTAAGACTTATGATCTCAATTATGTATATTTACATGTTTGTTGGATGTTTTATTTGCTAGGCTAGAAGCCTCCAAAGATTAAAACAAAGTCTTCGCCGGTCCTTGTTTTTTCCCTGACACAGTGATTGTGCATAGAACATAGCTGCTTCCAATAGGTGTTTGTGAACAGAATGAGTAGATGACTGTTTGCCAGGTGTTGATTCTATTTGGTGTTGATGTGAAAAGAAAGGATAAAAATGATCCAGATTGTAAGATGATTACCATGATGCCTCAGTAACAGGAGAAGTCGTGAGGATTGGCAGCACAATGTGGGGAAATGAAAAAATGTAACAGTGAGGGTTAGAACTTGAAAAATGACAAAATGATTATATCTTTGCAGGGATGAGGAAAGAGGGCAGTGGAAAGGTCTGAGGAAAAATTGCTGGGAACTCAGCATTCTCTAATTTTTTTGTGGAAGATCTTATACTTAAAATCTTTTCAGACAACCTGACTCAAAAATAGAATTCACCAAACTACTCAGGAAAAAGTACAGAACAGAAACCACGAAGGCATTAAACTTGAGAAAGAGTGCATAAATATTAAGTCCTCAGTCTCTGTGTGCATACCGGTGAGTCCATGAATACACACCAAGGAAATAGTTAAGTGGAAGGTTATTTTCATGTCTGATGCTTATTGATTATCAGAGAATCCCCTTGACGACTGTCTTATGTCTTACAGTGTTGGTTTGAAAGACATCCCTTCATCAGGCTACATAAATGAAATCGATCATTTAGCAGCAGTTGGCTTATCGTATTGCACTACTTTATATGAAAGATGCTATCCATAAAGGCAGTTATAATGGGTAGTTTAATAAGGCAAACACTGCTAAAGAACACAATTTAACTGTATTCTTAGCAAACACAATACTTTTTGCAGTGCACTCGTTTGTTTTATTAAAGCCAATTATACATTTGTTTTGGCTCATTTTTACTGTACAAAAGGAATTTGAAATACTTAATAGTCAATTACTGTGAGCATGCAGATAAAAATAATGAATGTTATCACCAAAAGACTTTATATATGAGGCAAGGCAGACATGAATATAGCATGTGGAAATTTGTCAGAAATTAATGACTTCTATTTTAAGCCTCTGTAAAGTATTCAAGGACGGAAAACCTTTACCTTTAAAATCAGTGGAATTCCTACCTGGGTCCATGTCGGTGGCTGACATGATTATATCTAAATGGGATAGTGGTGAAAGCTACAATCAGGGTCCTTGGAAGAAAGCTGGCTTTTTCCTCAACAGCATCTTTGACACAATAGACAGGAAAACTCTTGGTGCTTAGATCTCTATATTTAGTCTGGAATGTTTGATGCTTTTATGAGTCATCAGAAAGGAACTCTGAAACTTGACTTCAAAAGATAATGGAGAATGACACACTTAAAACCAGATTTTGGGTTGGGGAATGATGACAATACCTATAATAAAATTATGGTTATGAATTAATAAGTAGGTGTCTTTTATTCACCTATCATTTATGTTGCACTCATATGTCAGGCTCAGTACTAGATATAGAAAATATTTTGGGGTCAGTCCTAGGTATATAAGGTAGGTATGGTCCTTGCAAGATGAAGTGGAAAATCTCAAGGTGAAACAAAGCATTGACTTGGTTACTCCAGTGACATGTATTATACCTGTTTAGAGGAATTAAGAGTTCCAGGCGTTCTCATGGAGATCAGGAAATGGGAAAGTGCGCCTTTTAAAGACTGGTGGTTTGGGCATACCGGTGAGTCCATGAATACACACCAAGGAAATAGTTAAGTGGAAGGTTATTTTCATGTCTGATGCTTATTGATTATCAGAGAATCCCCTTGACGACTGTCTTATGTCTTACAGTGTTGGTTTGAAAGACATCCCTTCATCAGGCTACATAAATGAAATCGATCATTTAGCAGCAGTTGGCTTATCGTATTGCACTACTTTATATGAAAGATGCTATCCATAAAGGCAGTTATAATGGGTAGTTTAATAAGGCAAACACTGCTAAAGAACACAATTTAACTGTATTCTTAGCAAACACAATACTTTTTGCAGTGCACTCGTTTGTTTTATTAAAGCCAATTATACATTTGTTTTGGCTCATTTTTACTGTACAAAAGGAATTTGAAATACTTAATAGTCAATTACTGTGAGCATGCAGATAAAAATAATGAATGTTATCACCAAAAGACTTTATATATGAGGCAAGGCAGACATGAATATAGCATGTGGAAATTTGTCAGAAATTAATGACTTCTATTTTAAGCCTCTGTAAAGTATTCAAGGACGGAAAACCTTTACCTTTAAAATCAGTGGAATTCCTACCTGGGTCCATGTCGGTGGCTGACATGATTATATCTAAATGGGATAGTGGTGAAAGCTACAATCAGGGTCCTTGGAAGAAAGCTGGCTTTTTCCTCAACAGCATCTTTGACACAATAGACAGGAAAACTCTTGGTGCTTAGATCTCTATATTTAGTCTGGAATGTTTGATGCTTTTATGAGTCATCAGAAAGGAACTCTGAAACTTGACTTCAAAAGATAATGGAGAATGACACACTTAAAACCAGATTTTGGGTTGGGGAATGATGACAATACCTATAATAAAATTATGGTTATGAATTAATAAGTAGGTGTCTTTTATTCACCTATCATTTATGTTGCACTCATATGTCAGGCTCAGTACTAGATATAGAAAATATTTTGGGGTCAGTCCTAGGTATATAAGGTAGGTATGGTCCTTGCAAGATGAAGTGGAAAATCTCAAGGTGAAACAAAGCATTGACTTGGTTACTCCAGTGACATGTATTATACCTGTTTAGAGGAATTAAGAGTTCCAGGGGCGTTCTCATGGAGATCAGGAAAACCCTTCCAGAGGAAACTGTAGTTAAACTAAGCCTTTCATTTAAATAGGAGTTAAGCAAAGGCAAAGGGGGCAGAGGAAGGAACATGTGCATAGGTTTAGGTCCTGGAGGCTTTGGAAAACTGAGGACAGGCTCCAAACTGACTGGAGCTTAGAGTGTTAGGAAACATGGCAGAGATATGCCCAGGAGATGGATTCAGAACGGGTTTAGAGTACCTTGCTTATAATTATAAAGAAGTTTGTACTTGAATCTAAATCCTGGGAAGCTTCTAAAGATTTTAAGGAGGGTCAGAATGTGATCCCACTTTTTTGTCCTTTTAACCAGTGGTCCCCAACCTTTTCGGCACTTGGGATCAGTTTTATGGAAGACACGTTTTCCAGAGACTAAGGGTAGAGGGGTGGTTTGCGGATGATTTGGGTATATTACACTTAAGTGGGTAGATTCAGGAAATGTTCCTGGGTTAGGATGGCCAGGAGGTCAGCAAGTAGGTGGTTCTGCATCTCAAAAGAGTAGACTGGCCTAATGTATGTTTGAAAGTTATCAGCCTTTAGACACATTGTAGGTGAAGTCATGGGACTCAATCAAAGGCCTTCAACTGTGGTCTTCAAACTGAGATACTCCAAGATTTCTGTGGGCACACGAACAACATAATTTTAAGGGAATCCAGTTGTTAGGTTCCATATGTTGTCTTCCTAAGATCAGTGTTCCTGAGAATCCTTCTGTGGTCAAGTAGATTCTTCTTCGATTGATCTTTCACAGAGTTCTCACACTGAATAAAGAAGAGCAGATCTGCAATTCATTCTTATTCTCCCTGGTGCCTCTGTAAGCCCCACACGAAAGCAATAGCATTTATATGGAGAAAGTGAATAAACCCAAATGGTCGTAAAGATTATAAATCCTTTTGTAACTCAGTTAATTTTCTTTTTTCTTTTCATGCAATGAAAGGAATGTCTAATAGACACGTCAGCTGATACATAATTAAAAATAATTTTGGATGCTAGATAACTATTTGAATTTTGGTATGTAACTCAGGAGTTTAAAGATTTGAGTGACATTACTGTAGTAAAATCTTTCCATTTCTATCTACCTATTTACATAAAGAATGTTCTAGGCACTTACATGAAAAATGAAAAGCAGAAATACACTTAATACAGAACATTGCAATAAGTTATATTATCCATGGACCCATGGAGTAATTGAAAAACAACCTCATTTTAATCAATTAATAGTTCCATATAAATGCTTTTTTATAATACATATGTGTCAAAATATGAAATTTTTTGTATCATTCATGTGTGTTTAGAGTAGTAAAACATGGCAGAGATATGCCCAGGAGATGGATTCAGAACGGGTTTAGAGTACCTTGCTTATAATTATAAAGAAGTTTGTACTTGAATCTAAATCCTGGGAAGCTTCTAAAGATTTTAAGGAGGGTCAGAATGTGATCCCACTTTTTTGTCCTTTTAACCAGTGGTCCCCAACCTTTTCGGCACTTGGGATCAGTTTTATGGAAGACACGTTTTCCAGAGACTAAGGGTAGAGGGGTGGTTTGCGGATGATTTGGGTATATTACACTTAAGTGGGTAGATTCAGGAAATGTTCCTGGGTTAGGATGGCCAGGAGGTCAGCAAGTAGGTGGTTCTGCATCTCAAAAGAGTAGACTGGCCTAATGTATGTTTGAAAGTTATCAGCCTTTAGACACATTGTAGGTGAAGTCATGGGACTCAATCAAAGGCCTTCAACTGTGGTCTTCAAACTGAGATACTCCAAGATTTCTGTGGGCACACGAACAACATAATTTTAAGGGAATCCAGTTGTTAGGTTCCATATGTTGTCTTCCTAAGATCAGTGTTCCTGAGAATCCTTCTGTGGTCAAGTAGATTCTTCTTCGATTGATCTTTCACAGAGTTCTCACACTGAATAAAGAAGAGCAGATCTGCAATTCATTCTTATTCTCCCTGGTGCCTCTGTAAGCCCCACACGAAAGCAATAGCATTTATATGGAGAAAGTGAATAAACCCAAATGGTCGTAAAGATTATAAATCCTTTTGTAACTCAGTTAATTTTCTTTTTTTGCTTTTCATGCAATGAAAGGAATGTCTAATAGACACGTCAGCTGATACATAATTAAAAATAATTTTGGATGCTAGATAACTATTTGAATTTTGGTATGTAACTCAGGAGTTTAAAGATTTGAGTGACATTACTGTAGTAAAATCTTTCCATTTCTATCTACCTATTTACATAAAGAATGTTCTAGGCACTTACATGAAAAATGAAAAGCAGAAATACACTTAATACAGAACATTGCAATAAGTTATATTATCCATGGACCCATGGAGTAATTGAAAAACAACCTCATTTTAATCAATTAATAGTTCCATATAAATGCTGTTTGATATAATTAATACATATGTGTCAAAATATGAAATATGTTTCATTGTGTTTATCAATTGCATGTAATGGTAATTTAATGAGAATTCAATCTAGAAGAAAAATGTTATCACTTAGAAAGTTATTGTCCCAGGAGATTAAAAAAAATTAAATTTACCAACATATTTTTTTGCTGAGATGTGTAATAAGATGATCAATAAAAGACTTTCAAGCATAAAATATATCACGTTGGGTTGAAATTTTGTTGGAGCAATAGAACAGAAAACTGAGTTCCAAGACTGAAAAGAATGATACAGCAATTTCTGATGTTAAAGAAGAGTTTATCCATGTATTTTTTAACTGGATGAAGGTGTAAGTAAAATCACTAGTGATTTCACACGTTTTAAACATTGGACATATTTTTAAAAATGAGGTGACTGTTGTATTTTTAAATGTTGTTACAACATTTACAAAAGTAGAGGCAATTATATCTTTTGTCAGTGATACTTAGTACCAAATTAGATAGTAATTTTTGGATGTCAACTTAAAAATAGGAGAGGTTTTTCAAATTCATTTTAGCAGGTATATGAGAATAAATGTTTTAGGACCATTGGTTTAGATGAAAAGAGAAAGGCGGTTAGGTCCCCAGAAGCATCATCATTCAAAGATTCTGCTATTCATACCTTCACCAGTGTAACAAGGAAAGGAAGCAAGAGAAGACTTGCTAGCTTTGGTTTTAGGTTGTCTCTATAAGATTGGGATTAAGCTATTTATGAGAGTCCGGGTGGGATCTGGAAGGATAAACCAAAGAGAGTTTAATCTTTGAACTAGCTAATGTGGAGATGGGAGCTTCAACCAATTGTTGAGGAGTTAATCTGGAGATTGACATGATCCTAGAGAAGTATCAGTCTCTTTGGTATATGATACTCTTCACATACTTATTGGTAGGAAATTATTAAAGCAAGTAGATAACGTAGACCTTAAAATTACTAGAAATTGCATAGTATTAAGGGACCATAAGGGTAATTTGAGGCAGAGAGGATAAATTTTTTACCCAAGATTACCTTCAGGAATGTAATGGAATTATATCAATTCCAATCAATTAATTGATTTTATCAATTACATTGATGGAATCTCAACTTATTGCTTTCCCACTGAAGAAGTTTTAAACTTACCTTGTACTTCCCTGTGGCGTTTCTTACAGAGTTCGTACAGCAGAAGTGAGATGAGAAGATAGGAGAAGTGCGTGTGCGTGTCCCTCTGCCTGACTTCAGAACTCGATCTCAATGCAGATGTCTAAACCCCACAAATGCACTTCCAGGACAATCTCTCCTCTGCCCCTAGAATTTAGTATTCTAACATCTGTCTGGCACATGTCTCCCTCCTATCTCCACCTTCAAAGTCCTCTGAATCCTTTAAAGGCCAGCCACTTTGCGAACTTTTCAAACAAGCACAAGTATGCCCTTGTCCTCTGTACCAGCCCTGTTCAGGAGAAAAAGAATACAAATGACAAATGCAAATCCCTTAGATAATTTATTTCTTTTCTATTAGCTACATGTACAAAAGTAAAGAAAAAACAGTTGTAATTAATTTTTAATATCCTTTATTTAAATCATTATGTCCAAGATATTATCTGTTTAACATGTGATCAATACAAAAGTTATTAAAGAGATATTCTATATCCTGAGTTTTGTGGGTATTGTCTTCAAAACCTATTGTGTATCTTATATTTCTAGCATACCTTGGTTTAAACTAGGCACATTTCGAGTGCTAATACCCATATGTAGCTCGTTGCTACTCTACTGGACAGTGAAAATCTCTATGACAGTTATTAGTGCTAAAAATTCCATTTTTCTTTGCCGATGATTTCTTGAATGTTCTGGTTTCCTGAGCAGATGGTAAGATTGTAAAAGGCAGGGATCATATTTTACATTTAGTTGATATTCTTAAGGTGCTCAGCTGTTGGTGTGCAACCATTGTAAGATATCTCCATGTATCCCATTTGTTAAATTATTTTGATTAATGAAACTTTTTGTTAAACCATTTTGGCGATACCAGTCTGTTGACTGGCCCTTTGGGAGCAGGATAGCTCTTTTTGGAACAACAAAGCTGTCAGAATTTTGAATAATTGACAAGGCTGTTCATAGCGGTTGCTTGTGTAATTAGACAATCATTTAAATTTGTGAGCATCCTGGGGGTGGGACTGTGGTGTCTTGTCGACTACATCCAGTCACAACAGCTTTTATTTTAAGTATGAACATCTTTACATACAGATTAAGAGTTCTTTGGAAGATATTAGATGCTCTTAAAAAAAATTATGAGTGTAAATTTTCCCCAGGGTCCTTGTCAAGTTGGTTAATATCATCATGCTTATATTTGACTTCTCTGAGAACCTAGGTTTAAAAATAAATTGGCTTGTCTGTACCAACCGGTCCCTTAGAAAGTTTTCATTTTTCTTAAGGGAGACGGAGAAGAGAAGTGTACCTAGATTCTGGAAATGTCATTATCTCCTTCCGAGAAGCCTGTATATGAGAGTTATGGCCTTCAGGATAAACAAAGTGAAAAAGGGCCCCTTGAGAATCTTAATTTGTTCAAACTCCAATGAATGTAGGGAGATAATAAAGCGGTTTTAAAAAGCTGGCCTGAACTTCAGCACAGTATTTGAAACAATTCCTTTGGGGAAATTACATCACCCTTACATTCAGGGTCAATGAAAAAACAGTAATTATTCTGAGTGATAGGAATTTTTTTGTAGCCTCCACCATGATGATAGCAGTGATATGAATTCAACCTTTCAGCTTCTTTAACTGCAGCTCTATGACCTTAAAAACCTTTGAGGGGTACTGAGTAGGGGGAGGATTGCCAGAGACATCACTTTGTTCTACTAACTTTATACTAAAATAAACTTACAATATGAAATTTTAGTCTAGCAACTTCTAGACTAGAAAAGGGTTATGCCGATGATTTCTTGAATGTTCTGGTTTCCTGAGCAGATGGTAAGATTGTAAAAGGCAGGGATCATATTTTACATTTAGTTGATATTCTTAAGGTGCTCAGCTGTTGGTGTGCAACCATTGTAAGATATCTCCATGTATCCCATTTGTTAAATTATTTTGATTAATGAAACTTTTTGTTAAACCATTTTGGCGATACCAGTCTGTTGACTGGCCCTTTGGGAGCAGGATAGCTCTTTTTGGAACAACAAAGCTGTCAGAATTTTGAATAATTGACAAGGCTGTTCATAGCGGTTGCTTGTGTAATTAGACAATCATTTAAATTTGTGAGCATCCTGGGGGTGGGACTGTGGTGTCTTGTCGACTACATCCAGTCACAACAGCTTTTATTTTAAGTATGAACATCTTTACATACAGATTAAGAGTTCTTTGGAAGATATTAGATGCTCTTAAAAAAATTATGAGTGTAAATTTTCCCCAGGGTCCTTGTCAAGTTGGTTAATATCATCATGCTTATATTTGACTTCTCTGAGAACCTAGGTTTAAAAATAAATTGGCTTGTCTGTACCAACCGGTCCCTTAGAAAGTTTTCATTTTTCTTAAGGGAGACGGAGAAGAGAAGTGTACCTAGATTCTGGAAATGTCATTATCTCCTTCCGAGAAGCCTGTATATGAGAGTTATGGCCTTCAGGATAAACAAAGTGAAAAAGGGCCCCTTGAGAATCTTAATTTGTTCAAACTCCAATGAATGTAGGGAGATAATAAAGCGGTTTTAAAAAGCTGGCCTGAACTTCAGCACAGTATTTGAAACAATTCCTTTGGGGAAATTACATCACCCTTACATTCAGGGTCAATGAAAAAACAGTAATTATTCTGAGTGATAGGAATTTTTTTGTAGCCTCCACCATGATGATAGCAGTGATATGAATTCAACCTTTCAGCTTCTTTAACTGCAGCTCTATGACCTTAAAAACCTTTGAGGGGTACTGAGTAGGGGGAGGATTGCCAGAGACATCACTTTGTTCTACTAACTTTATACTAAAATAAACTTACAATATGAAAATCAGTGTTCTAATAGAAATTCTTAGAGCAACTTCAGAGTGTAGATTTTCTGCATGAAAAGGGTTATATGGTTTTTTTTTTTGTAATTATGACCACTATGTTAAAACAATCAAGGTGTGCTGATTTACTTCTGACTGATGTGATTGATTTCCTAAAAGCTTTACCAGGCAGTAGGGTGGGGTTGGGGGAAGACAGGGCCAGCAATAGGAGATGTTATTGTGATGAATCAGAAATACTCAATCCTATCACAATACAAAAGCAAATTGAGTTGTTAAGCATTCTGTCTATTTTGGTATTAGTCAAAGGAGGAAAAAAAAAAAACAACTGTGCTTTTAATCTAGTTCTAGGTAATTTGCAGGTGGGGAAAAAATTATACAAGCTGGTTTTAAATTTTTATCAGAAGAAATGACATTTGAAGCCTCTGGTGCTAATTATTGAGGTGCATTCTGCTAGGGATGGAAGTCTATGGGTGGCTCAGAACAGAAATCTGCCAAATGTGGTATATTCCGTACGTAGATAATGAACTGTTGTCAGTACCCCCAAAGGGAAATCTGGATATATTGCATTTTTTCTCTAAGGTAGGTATCACTGTGTTTGAAAATAAAATTGTTGTTGCTGCTAATACCTATTAACTGTAAATGTTATTCACTTGTCTAATGCTAGGAAGTCACAGCATGTACTGAACATTAATTTTAATCTCTTCCAGCAGCAGTGAAATTTTACTCCGTAAGCTACTCAGATGGAATGAGATCAGCTACGGAGGTGCTAATTTGGTGCACTATTGCTAAATCATCTCAGATGACTGAAGTCAGGCTTTCAATCGTGATTTGGAATCAACCCATTGGAAATGAAGTGATTTAAAAAACAAATCAACCCTTAAACATTCAAAAGGGTCAATGAAAAACAGTAATTATTCTGAGTGATAGGAATTTTTTTGTAGCCTCCACCATGATGATAGCAGTGATATGAATTCAACCTTTCAGCTTCTTTAACTGCAGCTCTATGACCTTAAAAACCTTTGAGGGGTACTGAGTAGGGGGAGGATTGCCAGAGACATCACTTTGTTCTACTAACTTTATACTAAAATAAACTTACAATATGAAAATCAGTGTTCTAATAGAAATTCTTAGAGCAACTTCAGAGTGTAGATTTTCTGCATGAAAAGGGTTATATGGTTTTTTTTTTTGTAATTATGACCACTATGTTAAAACAATCAAGGTGTGCTGATTTACTTCTGACTGATGTGATTGATTTCCTAAAAGCTTTACCAGGCAGTAGGGTGGGGTTGGGGGAAGACAGGGCCAGCAATAGGAGATGTTATTGTGATGAATCAGAAATACTCAATCCTATCACAATACAAAAGCAAATTGAGTTGTTAAGCATTCTGTCTATTTTGGTATTAGTCAAAGGAGGAAAAAAAAAAAACAACTGTGCTTTTAATCTAGTTCTAGGTAATTTGCAGGTGGGGAAAAAATTATACAAGCTGGTTTTAAATTTTTATCAGAAGAAATGACATTTGAAGCCTCTGGTGCTAATTATTGAGGTGCATTCTGCTAGGGATGGAAGTCTATGGGTGGCTCAGAACAGAAATCTGCCAAATGTGGTATATTCCGTACGTAGATAATGAACTGTTGTCAGTACCCCAAAGGGAAATCTGGATATATTGCATTTTTTCTCTAAGGTAGGTATCACTGTGTTTGAAAATAAAATTGTTGTTGCTGCTAATACCTATTAACTGTAAATGTTATTCACTTGTCTAATGCTAGGAAGTCACAGCATGTACTGAACATTAATTTTAATCTCTTCCAGCAGCAGTGAAATTTTACTCCGTAAGCTACTCAGATGGAATGAGATCAGCTACGGAGGTGCTAATTTGGTGCACTATTGCTAAATCATCTCAGATGACTGAAGTCAGGCTTTCAATCGTGATTTGGAATCAACCCATGACGTTGCAAACAGTGAAGTGATTCTTGGACTCGACTTAGAGCCAGCTCCTTGGCCATCATGAATAGTCTGAACCTGACCATTTATGCAAGATTCACAGAATTGAATCAGCCAAAGGGTATAAGTGGTATGGCCTAAAGACTCCAACCTTAGAGGTCTCCACAGGGGTAACCGTTTTTTCCATTTCAAGTCTTTTGACATTTCAAGGTAATAGCTATCAATCTAGTTCCTCCAGTTAGTCTGTGCTTTCTGCTTTCTTATATATTCCAACCAATTTTCTAGGGACCTTTCAGATGCTAATACGTCAAGTTCCATTCTAGTTCTCTCCATGGACCCTACGTATTGGTCTTTATGGCTTGCTGCAAACCTTCTTTGTTTTGATTATAAGGAATACAGCGTGTAGATCCCCCATTTCCTCACCCATCTGTTGGATCCTGGGCATATCTGGGGTTCCTAGACACCCTGTACAAATTGTAGTAGTTTCTTGACTGGTTTGGAAAACAACATATTCTTTCTTCAAGTAGGTCTCTTGTGCATGGCATGCTAGGTCCTTGTCTTTTGAGATGCAAAAGTGAATAATTTGCCTTTTTGGCTCTTCTCTAAAATAGATTCTCCCAGATGCCTACCTTTCTTCTAGACTGCAATGATGTGGGAGTGGGTAAGTGTCCTGAGCTAATAGGAAATACAGCTGAACCTTGAAAATGGCATGGGAGACGAGTATGGTAATGCTGACCCACTACATAGTTGAAAATCCACACGTGACTTTTAGTCTGTCTCCTTATCCCATGCATCCTTAGATTCAACCAACAGGAGGATCGTGTAGTTCTGCACTATTAACTGTAAATGTTATTCACTTGTCTAATGCTAGGAAGTCACAGCATGTACTGAACATTAATTTTAATCTCTTCCAGCAGCAGTGAAATTTTACTCCGTAAGCTACTCAGATGGAATGAGATCAGCTACGGAGGTGCTAATTTGGTGCACTATTGCTAAATCATCTCAGATGACTGAAGTCAGGCTTTCAATCGTGATTTGGAATCAACCCATGACGTTGCAAACAGTGAAGTGATTCTTGGACTCGACTTAGAGCCAGCTCCTTGGCCATCATGAATAGTCTGAACCTGACCATTTATGCAAGATTCACAGAATTGAATCAGCCAAAGGGTATAAGTGGTATGGCCTAAAGACTCCAACCTTAGAGGTCTCCACAGGGGTAACCGTTTTTTCCATTTCAAGTCTTTTGACATTTCAAGGTAATAGCTATCAATCTAGTTCCTCCAGTTAGTCTGTGCTTTCTGCTTTCTTATATATTCCAACCAATTTTCTAGGGACCTTTCAGATGCTAATACGTCAAGTTCCATTCTAGTTCTCTCCATGGACCCTACGTATTGGTCTTTATGGCTTGCTGCAAACCTTCTTTGTTTTGATTATAAGGAATACAGCGTGTAGATCCCCCATTTCCTCACCCATCTGTTGGATCCTGGGCATATCTGGGGTTCCTAGACACCCTGTACAAATTGTAGTAGTTTCTTGACTGGTTTGGAAAACAACATATTCTTTCTTCAAGTAGGTCTCTTGTGCATGGCATGCTAGGTCCTTGTCTTTTGAGATGCAAAAGTGAATAATTTGCCTTTTTGGCTCTTCTCTAAAATAGATTCTCCCAGATGCCTACCTTTCTTCTAGACTGCAATGATGTGGGAGTGGGTAAGTGTCCTGAGCTAATAGGAAATACAGCTGAACCTTGAAAATGGCATGGGAGACGAGTATGGTAATGCTGACCCACTACATAGTTGAAAATCCACACGTGACTTTTAGTCTGTCTCCTTATCATGGTTCCTGTGTGTTTCTTGGATTCTGCATCCTTAGATTCAACCAACAGGAGGATCGTGTAGTTCTGCACTATTTACTATTGAAAAAAGTCTGTGAATAAGTGGACCCATGCAATTCAGTCTCCTGTGGTTGAAGGATCAACTGTATAGAAGGAAAAACTCCGTCGGTGAATATGTTAAAAATATTGTTCTCTATAAGAACAGACACATTGAACAGAGTTTAGGAAGTATGAAAAAATAGATTCAGATTAGTCAATGTGAGTAAAAAAAAGCTATCTAAAGTATGAATTATACACATATGAATGACTGTGTGTTTGACTTGTGCTAGCCAGTTACTCTCTCAGAACAGTACCATAGCTGTAACTACAATCTAGTCCAGTAATTTCTTTTCACACCTAGGACACAGAGACCCACAACTCACAGGAAGCCACTCAGCAAGAATAAGAATGTGAAGTCAGGTCCTCTGGCTCAGAATCTTTGTTCATTTCTTCTCTGCTTGTCTGAGAATGGTATTATTTTGCAATTGAAGAAAATTGGGTTAGCTATCAGGATGAACTTTTTGATCCTAATAGGTTGAAACATTGAGATACATTATCAAGGACATTTGCAGTGGTTATTTTAGAAAATGGTTATGCAGCTACCTTTTTGCTCTGGCCCAGGGGCAGTCCTGTGGAATGAGGGAGGATATGGCTTGTTGATGTCAATTTCTTTACCCTGGTTTTTAGATTACATGATTTTAAGGCAGATACTTCAGAAAAGGTTTACAAATATAGGCTTGATTGAAATAGTTACCACAGAAGCTGCCCCTGTAGTTTCTCCAGACTCACTTTTTATTTCCTGTGTGTGTGTGTATGTGTGTCTGTGTGTAGGGAACTTTAATCTGCCCTTTCAAACAAATGTAAGGAATTTTCAAGATGTTTAAAAACAGAAGAGGAAGGTTGTCTTCAGATCCCTGGAGAAGATTGAGCTGCACACAAGTTTAGCTTCTTTCCTGTGATGGAATGGATTTCTATGGGAGAGGCTTTATAACTTTATGGGCCAGATAGTGTAAAAGATGTGACAGGCTTCAAAAATAATTTTTCAGTGGTTGAAAATCCATGTTTGCTGTTCTTTGTTTGGGATTCTGCATCCTTAGATTCAACCAACAGGAGGATCGTGTAGTTCTGCACTATTTACTATTGAAAAAAGTCTGTGAATAAGTGGACCCATGCAATTCAGTCTCCTGTGGTTGAAGGATCAACTGTATAGAAGGAAAAACTCCGTCGGTGAATATGTTAAAAATATTGTTCTCTATAAGAACAGACACATTGAACAGAGTTTAGGAAGTATGAAAAAATAGATTCAGATTAGTCAATGTGAGTAAAAAAAAGCTATCTAAAGTATGAATTATACACATATGAATGACTGTGTGTTTGACTTGTGCTAGCCAGTTACTCTCTCAGAACAGTACCATAGCTGTAACTACAATCTAGTCCAGTAATTTCTTTTCACACCTAGGACACAGAGACCCACAACTCACAGGAAGCCACTCAGCAAGAATAAGAATGTGAAGTCAGGTCCTCTGGCTCAGAATCTTTGTTCATTTCTTCTCTGCTTGTCTGAGAATGGTATTATTTTGCAATTGAAGAAAATTGGGTTAGCTATCAGGATGAACTTTTTGATCCTAATAGGTTGAAACATTGAGATACATTATCAAGGACATTTGCAGTGGTTATTTTAGAAAATGGTTATGCAGCTACCTTTTTGCTCTGGCCCAGGGGCAGTCCTGTGGAATGAGGGAGGATATGGCTTGTTGATGTCAATTTCTTTACCCTGGTTTTTAGATTACATGATTTTAAGGCAGATACTTCAGAAAAGGTTTACAAATATAGGCTTGATTGAAATAGTTACCACAGAAGCTGCCCCTGTAGTTTCTCCAGACTCACTTTTTATTTCCTGTGTGTGTGTGTATGTGTGTCTGTGTGTAGGGAACTTTAATCTGCCCTTTCAAACAAATGTAAGGAATTTTCAAGATGTTTAAAAACAGAAGAGGAAGGTTGTCTTCAGATCCCTGGAGAAGATTGAGCTGCACACAAGTTTAGCTTCTTTCCTGTGATGGAATGGATTTCTATGGGGAGAGGCTTTATAACTTTATGGGCCAGATAGTGTAAAAGATGTGACAGGCTTCAAAAATAATTTTTCAGTGGGACTATTTCTTGGCAATGGTAATTGATTTCGCTTAGTGTTGGCTAAAAACAAACCTGGAGGACTGGGTTGCATAAAAAAGAAAAATCTAGAGCAAAGTATTCCCTTTTTTGTGTGAGGATGTGTATAGATTTAGACAAATTTTAGAGAGATTGCTTTGTCTTTTATTATTCTCTGGTGGAGAGAAACACATTTTGGAAAACGGATTGGTCACGTCCTTTTCCTACAGTAATAATTAAAATCTTCCAAGAAAAAGCTTCCAGAGGAACTTTTCTCTCCCATTCTGCAAACAGCACACCTCCCAAGTTCTTGGGTCCTTTGCTTTTGGTGTCAGGGTGTCTATTTAACAGGATTTCTTTTTTAGTTGGGGAATACCTGTCGTGAATGCAGCCAACCTTCCCTCTCCTACCCTAAGCCCTTTCCTCCCTGTTTTGAAGTGAATGACTAAACTGCCAACCTCAAAGAAAGTGATAATAGAACACAGCCTATCACCCTCCCCAGCTTAACAAAGATAGAAATGATGTGGAACATTGTGTAAGTTTGAGGTATACAGTGTGATGATGTGATGCGCATATATATTGCAAAATGAATATTGCCAGTAAGGTTAGTTAACATCACCTCACATGTATGTGGGCCCGGTCACATCAGTCATGTCCAGCTCTTTGCAGCCCTGTGGGCTGTAGCCTACCAGGCTCCTCTGTGCAATTTTCCAGGCAAAAATACTGGAGTGGGTTGCCATACCCTCTTTTAGGGAATCTTCCTGACCCAGGGATCACATCTCTCCTGGGTCTCCTGCACTGCAGTTGAATTCTTTACCACTGAGCCACCAGGAAAGCCCTCACCTCACATAATTATCTTTTTTTTCTTGGTGCTGAGAACATTTAAGAGCTGCCTTCTTAGCAGCTTCAAGTATACAATGCAGTATTGTTAACTATAGCTACTAGGCTGTGTATTGCATACCAGGACTTACTCAATTTAAACCTGGAAGTCTGTACCCTTCGATCAACATCTTCTGTTTCCCCTAGCCCCCAACCCTTGACAACCACCTTTCTATTCTATGTTTGTATGAGTTCAGGCTTTGTTTTTCAGATTCTCCATGTAAGTGGTAAGATCATACAGTATTTGCCTTTCTCTGTATGACTTATTTCACTTAGCATAATGCCCTCAAGTTCCATCCATGTTGTTATAAATGCAGGATTTCCTTCTTTTTTTGTGACTGAAAAATTTTCTTCTGTGTGTGTGTATATCACATTTCCTTTATCAATTTATCTATAACAGAGCCTATTTGAATATGATTTCAATCTGAGAATCTATGGTATATAATTTTATTGAACTTGGGAATTTAAACTGCATACTACAGCTTAATATTTCAGTATATTTAGCTAATTTGAGGAAACTGCTATGTAATCTCTTTAGGTATAATAGTATGGTTAGTTGGGCTTCCCTGGTGGCTTATAAGGTAAAGAACCTGCCTGCAATGCAGTAGACCTAAGTTTGATCCCTGGGTCAGGAAGATGCCCTGTAGAAGGAAATGGCAACCCACTCCAGGATTCTTGCCTAGAGAATCCCATGGACAGAGGAGCCTACGAGGTTGAAGTCCATGGGGTCGCAAAGAGTCAGACGTGAATGAGCGACTAACACACACACACACACACGTGCGCACACACTCGCACACACACACAGTTCCAATATACCTTCCAGCTGTGTTCTCACTCTCTGTCCACTCTGCAACATTGATCTCTTAAGAGACAAAACCCCAAAATTCGAGTTTCATTCAGAATTGATGTAAGCTGAGAATAGTTATCACCTAATTCACTAGAGTGTTGTTTTCCTTTTGAAGGATACAAGTATATGTAAGCTTCCATTATTCATATATTTGCCATAAAGCTTTGTAGTCCCTTTTAGCCTAAACTCACAGTCAGAATCAATGTATCACCGTAATCGATGTGCCTGTGTGTAAAATGAACACCATTTGTTGTTGTTGAGATCAGGCTGGAGGACGTAGAGTGAGGGACTACAGTGCTTTGCTCAGGTTGTTTAAAAGCATTGGAAGGACTTCCCTGGTGGTCCAGTGGATGAAACTCCATGTTCCTAATGCAAGGAGCCTGGGTTCGATTCCTGATCAGAAAACTAGATTCCTCATGCTGCTACTAAAAATCCCACATGCTGCAACTAAAACCCAGCATACTTACCACTCCAATTAAAAAGCATTTACAGCGTCTCTAAGGATCTTTCTCATCCTTTTGCCTGAGTGTTGATCCCTTCGTGAGTCTCAGTTTCTTTCTGTCAGGATCTGGGAGCATTTCCAACCAGGGTCTACTTTGGATAGGATCCTTAGTATCTCTTAACATGTTATGCCATGTCTCCTTACATTACAGTACATATTCTTTGTACGTGTAAAAAGTAAATGTATTTCCAGTTTGATTCTGTAATAAGGGATTCCTTATGTACTGCATACAAACTGACCTTCCAAACACTTCATTATGTGTTAAAAGAATTGGGTAATTAGTGTTTCAAATGATCTAATTCACATCATTCAGAAATCCTAGGTGAACGTGCATAGATGTTTTCAGGTGTTTTATTGATATTTGGAAAAACACCCATTTGGATGGATTGGGAACATACTAATTTTCCCAATTAAAATAGTAGAATGGGGCTTCCCTGGTGATCCAGTGGGTAAAGAGTCCACCTTGCAGTGCAAGGGGCACCAGCTCAATCGCTGGCCCGGGAAGATCTCATGTGCCGTGGAGCTGCTGGACTGGTGTGTCCAGTTTGCCAGCAGGTGCTCTGGAGCTCATGTGCTCAGAGCTGGTGCTCTGCAACGAGAGAGGCCACTGCAGTGGGAGGCCCACACAGGCCAAAGAATAAAATGGATGAATATAAATAAATGAAAAACCAATAAAAGAGGCCAAAATTGTAAAAATATACTTTAAAAAATTTTAAAAATAGTAGAGCGATGGGCTTTCCCTGCCTGAAAATTGCTGTGAAACATATTTTCAGAAAAGAATTGATTCAGGTGAGGGCTGCCTGAATTTCTGTTCCAGGCACACACACATGTGTATTTTCTATAGCAGCCTATAGTCGTAGCTATCTTGAAATCTTTTGCATGACTAATCCTCACATTTATCATGCAGTTTAATTGATGTGACTTCCTAGTCTATCAGACAGTACATTTATAACCTTTTGTGTATTTCTTGAAATTTTTCTTAATTTATGGCTGCATTCCTTTCACTTGGGTTCTAAAGAGTCAGTATCTTGGGGTCTCCTCTTCCCTCTCTCCCTGGAAGATAACTTGATCTCATTGCTCTGCTGAACTCTTCACCTTAAACCCTGTTCTCTTTCTCGTCCTGCTGCCTCCCATTTTCAACTACCATCTTTTGTACATTTGTGTCCCAGTGCCACCTCAGAAATAACATAGCAGGGAGAAGATACATGATCTTAACAGCGGGCCCCAGAAATTCCATTTGGGAGGCAGTAGACTTTGTCTATAAAAATGCCCTGTAAGCCAATTGACACTGCAAACTGAGACCATGAGAGAAAAGTAGCATGAAGGCCTGTACTATCATAAGTGAAGAAAATAGCTCTAGTCATTGCTCTGTGAGAAAAGGGGATCCTTCAGGGGTGCTGTGTGATGGTTGGGAGGGGTGGGAAGAGGGGGATATACATATGACTAATCTGGGAACATATATATCTGTAAACAACAAAACTCTGTAAAAGTTAAAAGCAAAATAAAGGTTTAGAAAAAAAGAAAGAAAAGGCTGGCAGATGACAAGGTGAGACAAGGTAATGGAATCACCCTGAATATATTAGGTTGGTGCAAAAGTAATTGCGGGTTTTTATTGTTGAATTTTGCTATTTGATATTGGAATACCTTCTTAAATATGGTCATGCCAGCAGGTGCTCTGGAGCTCATGTGCTCAGAGCTGGTGCTCTGCAACGAGAGAGGCCACTGCAGTGGGAGGCCCACACAGGCCAAAGAATAAAATGGATGAATATAAATAAATGAAAAACCAATAAAAGAGGCCAAAATTGTAAAAATATACTTTAAAAAATTTTAAAAATAGTAGAGCGATGGGCTTTCCCTGCCTGAAAATTGCTGTGAAACATATTTTCAGAAAAGAATTGATTCAGGTGAGGGCTGCCTGAATTTCTGTTCCAGGCACACACACATGTGTATTTTCTATAGCAGCCTATAGTCGTAGCTATCTTGAAATCTTTTGCATGACTAATCCTCACATTTATCATGCAGTTTAATTGATGTGACTTCCTAGTCTATCAGACAGTACATTTATAACCTTTTGTGTATTTCTTGAAATTTTTCTTAATTTATGGCTGCATTCCTTTCACTTGGGTTCTAAAGAGTCAGTATCTTGGGGTCTCCTCTTCCCTCTCTCCCTGGAAGATAACTTGATCTCATTGCTCTGCTGAACTCTTCACCTTAAACCCTGTTCTCTTTCTCGTCCTGCTGCCTCCCATTTTCAACTACCATCTTTTGTACATTTGTGTCCCAGTGCCACCTCAGAAATAACATAGCAGGGAGAAGATACATGATCTTAACAGCGGGCCCCAGAAATTCCATTTGGGAGGCAGTAGACTTTGTCTATAAAAATGCCCTGTAAGCCAATTGACACTGCAAACTGAGACCATGAGAGAAAAGTAGCATGAAGGCCTGTACTATCATAAGTGAAGAAAATAGCTCTAGTCATTGCTCTGTGAGAAAAGGGGATCCTTCAGGGGTGCTGTGTGATGGTTGGGAGGGGTGGGAAGAGGGGGATATACATATGACTAATCTGGGAACATATATATCTGTAAACAACAAAACTCTGTAAAAGTTAAAAGCAAAATAAAGGTTTAAAAAAAAAAAGAAAGAAAAGGCTGGCAGATGACAAGGTGAGACAAGGTAATGGAATCACCCTGAATATATTAGGTTGGTGCAAAAGTAATTGCGGGTTTTTATTGTTGAATTTTGCTATTTGATATTGGAATACCTTCTTAAATATGGTCATGTTATACATAATTTTAATGTGAATTTCTCACTTTACTTTTTTTTGCTAATGAATTATCACTTGCTGTTTCTTTTATATTTATTTTAGACTAAGGCAAACGATTTTAGACAAAAAACAAATTTGAGCGATTTTCTTACTCAAGTTTAAAATGGGCTGTAAAACAGTGGGGACAACCTGCACCATCATTTGGCTTGGGAACTGCTAAGGAATGTGCAGTGCAGTGGTGGTTCAAGAAGTCTGCAAAAGAGATGAGACTCTTGAAGATGAAGAGCTGAATGAGTAGCCATTGGAAGTTGACAGTGCCCAACTGCTGATTCTCTGACAACTATACGTGAAGTTGCTGAAGAGCCCAGCATCATCCATTCTATGGTCATTTAGCATTTGAGGCAAATTGGAAATGAGAAAAACCTTGTTAAGTTGTTGGCTCATAAGCTGACTGAAAAAACAAAAACAAAAACAAAAACAAAACCCAGGAGGCAGAAAATGCTTTCCAAGAGTTCATCAAATCCCAAAGCACAGACTTTTTTTTTTTGGCCACTTCTATTGATCTTTCATTTATCTATCTTTGTTCTTTGGCCTGTGTGGGCCTCTAATCGCAGTGGCCTCTCTTGTCACAGAGCACCGGCTCCGGGCGCATGCGCTCCAGAGTTCTGGCTCAGTAGTTGTCCGCGGCACGTGGGATCTTCCCAGGCTAGGGATCGAACTGGCGCCCCATGCACGGCAAGGCGGTGTCCTTACCCACTGGACCACCAGGGAAGCCCCCAAAGCACAGATTTTTATGCCATAGGAATAAATAAGCTTAATTCTCATTGGCAAAAATGTGTTGATTATAATGATTTCTATTTTGGTTAATAAAGATACGCTTGAGCGTAGTTATAATGATTTAAAATTCACAGTCCCAAACCACAGTTAGGTTTTCACCAACCTAATACAATGAATAGGGATTTGAAGTTAGAAGGGAAGTACAGAAAAGGAGGAGAGAGGAGAGGGAAGGGCTAGAAAACTTACAAAGAAGTAGGAGGAAGGCCCGCATTTAATTTATCCCTCTTTCTCTGGTCTCTAGTGCCATATGTATGGTCAGTCATGTCTTACTCTGTGAACCCATGGGCTATAGCCTTTGTGACTTCTCTATCCATGGAGTTTTCCAGGCAGGAATACAAAAGTGCATTGTTATTTCCTACTTAAGGGGATCTTCCTATGTCTCTTGGTCTCTTACATTGGCAGGTGGATCCTTTATCATTGAGCCACTTGGGAAATCTGGCCTCTAGGGCAAGGCCTTCATAAAGAAGCTATCACACACTGGAAAAGCCTAACCATTGTTTTTTTTGTTTGTTTGTTTTAATTACACAGGGTGTGTTTATTATTAAAATTTTAAACATTGTTTGTTTTTAAAAAAGTGAAAAAGGCAAGTCTTGCCCTTAATTCCATCATTTGGGATGTATCCTTCCATTTTCTGGATGTATATAGATGATAATATATTTTTTCCACTAAAGGGCATATTACCCTAAAGTGTACTTTTTTCCTTTTAAGTACACCATGGACAGCTCTCCTGATTAGTCCTATCGGTCTACCTTATGATTTCCAGAGCGCCTAGCTCTTCGAAATTTGTGGTTAACCTTCACAGGTCATGCCCGAAGAGCTCAGCTGAGATCTGTCTAAGAAAGTGATGTCATTTTGGGCCTCTAAGGTATAAAGACATGGAAAACCTCAAAGGGACAGACAGACTCCAGAGAGAAGCTTGGAAACTTCAAGCTTCAAGCCCCCAAAAACCCGGGGGTCGCCCAGAGTTCTGGCTCAGTAGTTGTCCGCGGCACGTGGGATCTTCCCAGGCTAGGGATCGAACTGGCGCCCCATGCACGGCAAGGCGGTGTCCTTACCCACTGGACCACCAGGGAAGCCCCCAAAGCACAGATTTTTATGCCATAGGAATAAATAAGCTTAATTCTCATTGGCAAAAATGTGTTGATTATAATGATTTCTATTTTGGTTAATAAAGATACGCTTGAGCGTAGTTATAATGATTTAAAATTCACAGTCCCAAACCACAGTTAGGTTTTCACCAACCTAATACAATGAATAGGGATTTGAAGTTAGAAGGGAAGTACAGAAAAGGAGGAGAGAGGAGAGGGAAGGGCTAGAAAACTTACAAAGAAGTAGGAGGAAGGCCCGCATTTAATTTATCCCTCTTTCTCTGGTCTCTAGTGCCATATGTATGGTCAGTCATGTCTTACTCTGTGAACCCATGGGCTATAGCCTTTGTGACTTCTCTATCCATGGAGTTTTCCAGGCAGGAATACAAAAGTGCATTGTTATTTCCTACTTAAGGGGATCTTCCTATGTCTCTTGGTCTCTTACATTGGCAGGTGGATCCTTTATCATTGAGCCACTTGGGAAATCTGGCCTCTAGGGCAAGGCCTTCATAAAGAAGCTATCACACACTGGAAAAGCCTAACCATTGTTTTTTTTGTTTGTTTGTTTTAATTACACAGGGTGTGTTTATTATTAAAATTTTAAACATTGTTTGTTTTTAAAAAAGTGAAAAAGGCAAGTCTTGCCCTTAATTCCATCATTTGGGATGTATCCTTCCATTTTCTGGATGTATATAGATGATAATATATTTTTTCCACTAAAGGGCATATTACCCTAAAGTGTACTTTTTTCCTTTTAAGTACACCATGGACAGCTCTCCTGATTAGTCCTATCGGTCTACCTTATGATTTCCAGAGCGCCTAGCTCTTGAAATTTGTGGTTAACCTTCACAGGTCATGCCCGAAGAGCTCAGCTGAGATCTGTCTAAGAAAGTGATGTCATTTTGGGCCTCTAAGGTATAAAGACATGGAAAACCTCAAAGGGACAGACAGACTCCAGAGAGAAGCTTGGAAACTTCAAGCTTCAAGCCTACCCTGGAGGAACCAAAGAAAGGAGATTTTTTTCTTTTTTGCCTCAAAGGAAAAGAAAAAATGGCTTTTTGAAGAAGGGACTTCAAGTTGCTCTAGAAAAGCGAAGCCTGTATATTCTGAAGACCCAAAGAGAAAAGCTGACTAGGTTGATTCCTGACCTTATAGCTTTCTCCATAGAGTGAATAAGAAAGCCCACTTTCAGCAGGAGTTATAACTCAGCAGTTTCAAAACCAATCGTGGGACAAGTGAGTCAGAATAAATGGTGAAAGTTAGGTTAGAAAAGGCATTCTGTGTTTCTTACTTTCATAAAGATCCTTAACTTTTTAGGCTATGTTTTGAAATTTATTCAAGAGGCAATTAATATCTGCCCCCCAGCTGGGACAGGCGAGACAGTGAAGGCTGGGGGCTAAGTGAATCTCCGCTCACAGGGAGCTATGGCCAAGATTAGGGCAACAGAACTTCTCCTACCACTGGATTGTTGTGGAAACAATTTTCACTTCATTTCATTTTATTACAGAAATCCTTACTGAAAACATGGATGGAAATCATATCAAAAAACTGAGTAACACAAACTGGAAGGTTAAGCATAAGGAGTTGCAGAGAATAATCTCATAGAAATGAAAATGTTATAAAATTCTAACTATGGTATCAAGTATGGTATATGGTTTTTCTTTTTAAATTTTACAATATATATGTGTTTGTCTCATATACAAAAATTATTTTAATATTGAGTACATGTATGTGCCTGTATTTAAGACATAATTTTCTACCTAAAGCTTTGGGCCTCTCATCTTACTTGACATGTCTTTAGAAGACAGAGGAAATGCATTTTAATAGTGGGGCAGGCTTTTTGCTTATAATTTCTTGGGAGATTCAGCAGGTAATTATGATGCTGTCTTGACTGGGGACTTAGAACTTTTATACCAAATTTTCTCAGAGAAAGTTAGAACTAGCCTTTTCCCCCCTCTATAAGAAACCTGTAGAAAACTTTCTCCATATCAATAGCTCTAGCAATTTCTTAAATGCTTTCCTGATATTGATCTGTAATCCACAAATTTACAAGTATCATCATTTTCTTTATCCTGTACTTCAAATTGTAGACATAATGTTGCCCTAATTTCCATTTTGTCATGTATGTCATGGAATGATGCTGTTTCCTTCACAAATAAACTCATAATTGACCAGCTCATGTCTCATGAGCTTTTAATGTCTTGCTTTAGACTTGTTTAATGATAACACACATTTTATAAATTGTATTGGTACCAGAATCAGCGTATCAACTCTGTGGGATACACACAGAAAAGAAGAAAACAATGAAGTATTCAAATGCAGAAGTGTTCCGGTGCAGACCATGGTGGAGCCTCAGGCCATATTGTAGCCTGGTGTTTCATCAGATGGTCTGTGTATGAAATTGGTAGTAGAGAGGGAAGAGAGTGTCACTGTATAATAAATGAAAGTTATGTTGGTATGAATTGCGAAGGCTTCGTCACATGTATATTAAAATATTGTATCATCTCAAAAGAGTGACAGGAATGGGACCTAGAAATTCCATGTTATTTCAACTGTGTCTGAATTACTAATTTGCCTTATTAGTTCAACAGTGATCTCTGAGACTCAGTTGTTCTCTTTCTAAAAAGAATACTGATGGTTATCTCACAGGGTGGCTATGAGCACTGAGTGGCGTGCTTACGGAGTTCAGACCATGTGTGCCAGGGCAGCAATGCCACTTCAGCCTCTTCTCATACGGGGTGGTGCATACCTGGAAAGCAGGGGCCACACCTTTCGTCCCTGTATGGGCCTTTCTACAGGTTGTTAAGAAGTACTTTTTATTAGTATTTTCCTTGGTCAGAATATGTACGGTGATTGAGCAGTTGATTTGAATTTTAGATGAAGAGTCCTGAAATAGATACGGAAGTTTAGGGATTTCTAAGTACGCTGTACATGCTCATCTACAGAGAGAATTCTTGTCTGGATGTACTGAGTTACAACCAACCCTTTGTTTTCCTTGATGAGGGTTAGAATGTATCTTATCACCCAAACCAGTATGCTTTTCAGAGTGAAAAATTGTACTATGGATATTTACTCCCAGATCATAGTTGAGATCTGGAATTATCCCAGTCAAACGGATCGATGGTCACCCTGTTCTTGGCTGATGTTCATCATTTGGGATCTGGTTTATGATGGAGCAGTTCTCAAAAGCACTTCCTGTTTCTGTTGAATTAATGTCATATTTTGCTTTAGCTGTTTCACAAATAAACTCATAATTGACCAGCTCATGTCTCATGAGCTTTTAATGTCTTGCTTTAGACTTGTTTAATGATAACACACATTTTATAAATTGTATTGGTACCAGAATCAGCGTATCAACTCTGTGGGATACACACAGAAAAGAAGAAAACAATGAAGTATTCAAATGCAGAAGTGTTCCGGTGCAGACCATGGTGGAGCCTCAGGCCATATTGTAGCCTGGTGTTTCATCAGATGGTCTGTGTATGAAATTGGTAGTAGAGAGGGAAGAGAGTGTCACTGTATAATAAATGAAAGTTATGTTGGTATGAATTGCGAAGGCTTCGTCACATGTATATTAAAATATTGTATCATCTCAAAAGAGTGACAGGAATGGGACCTAGAAATTCCATGTTATTTCAACTGTGTCTGAATTACTAATTTGCCTTATTAGTTCAACAGTGATCTCTGAGACTCAGTTGTTCTCTTTCTAAAAAGAATACTGATGGTTATCTCACAGGGTGGCTATGAGCACTGAGTGGCGTGCTTACGGAGTTCAGACCATGTGTGCCAGGGCAGCAATGCCACTTCAGCCTCTTCTCATACGGGGTGGTGCATACCTGGAAAGCAGGGGCCACACCTTTCGTCCCTGTATGGGCCTTTCTACAGGTTGTTAAGAAGTACTTTTTATTAGTATTTTCCTTGGTCAGAATATGTACGGTGATTGAGCAGTTGATTTGAATTTTAGATGAAGAGTCCTGAAATAGATACGGGAAGTTTAGGGATTTCTAAGTACGCTGTACATGCTCATCTACAGAGAGAATTCTTGTCTGGATGTACTGAGTTACAACCAACCCTTTGTTTTCCTTGATGAGGGTTAGAATGTATCTTATCACCCAAACCAGTATGCTTTTCAGAGTGAAAAATTGTACTATGGATATTTACTCCCAGATCATAGTTGAGATCTGGAATTATCCCAGTCAAACGGATCGATGGTCACCCTGTTCTTGGCTGATGTTCATCATTTGGGATCTGGTTTATGATGGAGCAGTTCTCAAAAGCACTTCCTGTTTCTGTTGAATTAATGTCATCACTGCTTTCTAAGTTGACATCTTCCTGAGGATGGTCTTTCTCAGAAGTGTTAGTGCTCTTTCTGGAGGCAGATACCTGGCACCACTGGTCTGTCCCTGAGAGAGCAGTGGTACCAGGATTTGAGATGAATGGGTTTATCAGGAGACCAGAGGATTCCCGTCTCTTAATCTGATGCCTCTGGTTCTGAAGAGACTTCCCCACCTACCTCCTCTGTATCCACTAGAGGTGTCTGTTAGTCTTGCAATAGCCCTGGAATATAAAGCTCTAGGATTCAAAGCCAAAGATTATTTATACATTATTTGCAGTTTTCCAGTGATTCATATTATCAATAATATTCCTCCCCAAGATTGCTATATGGATTAGCATATTTATCTGAGAGAGACACTGGCTTGGTGTTTAGAACTGAGACTCTAGCTGCCAGATAGCTGGGGGAATCCTTGCTCTGCCCACCTCAGTTTTGTGATCTTGGGCAAGTGACTTAATTTCATCCCTTTCAATTTCCTCATTAATAATATGGAGATATCATAGTACCTACCTCCTAGTGATGTTGCAAGGATTCTGTGAATTAATGCATGTAAGATGCTTATAGCCGTGTGATACTGGGCAAGAACTATATAAATATTTGTAAGCAAAAAAGGTAGGTGAGACTTCTACATATAATCTGGTGCTGATGATATTAAGCTTGAAATGCTCACAGGCATAAATATAGGAGTAAAAGAAAGAAACAAAAGAAAGTGAGGCCTGTGGATAGTGCTGGGACGAGAAGAACAGTAGGAAATATATTCCTCAGGAGATTTAAAGGTGAAATCTCTGTCTTGGAAGATCCAGTATTTTATCATGAAAAAGAATGCAAGAGACAAATATAGTTTTTTCTTTGCTTTATTCTTTTTCTTTTTTTAAAAAAATTTGGCCTCTTTTATTGTTTATTTATTTATTTATTTTCATCCCTATTTATTCTTTGGCCTGTGTGTGTCTCCCATTGCAGTGGCCTCTCTCGTTGCAGAGCATCGACTCTGGGCACATACACTCCAGAGCACTGGCTCGTAATTGGACACACCGGTCCAGTCATTCTGCAGCACATGGGATCTTCCCGGGCCAGAGATCGAACCGGTGCCCCTTGCACTGCAAGATGGATTCTTTACCCACTTGACCACCAGGGAAGCCTTGCTTTATTCTTTGAGCATCATTGAACTTTTCAGGGATTGTGCTGCCATGGTTTGTGTTTATTTTAGTATTGTCATCCCTATCGTCAATATTTCAATCAGTTATAAAATATTAACTTTGTTTTTGGCAATCTTCTTTATATTTAAATACAGTGGTACAGCCTCAGGACTCAAGTGTGGATGAGACGGTAGTAGATTTGTGTGTGCGTATGCGTGTGTGTGCTCAGTCACTTCAGTCGTGTCCGACACGTTGCTACGCCATAGACCATAGCCTGCCAGGCTCCTCTGTCCATGGGGTTCTCCAAGCAAGAATACTGGAGTGGGTCGCTATGCCCTCCTCCAGGGGATTCTCCCGGCTCAGGGATCTAACCTGCATCTCCTGTGTCTCCTGTGTGGCAGGCAGATTCTTTACTTACTGAGATTTAATGTGTCTGTTGTTGAATTCTATGACTGAAGAAGGAGAATGGAAATGTTCATAGAGTTTATAGCACAGCACAGAATCTGGAAATGATGGCTCTAAGTCCTGGACAGAGTGGTCTTGAGAATCATAGCTTGTGAGTGAGCTGAACAAGGTCTTATCAGATTTCCAGTTCTCGAGGCAAATTTTAAAAAAAGTCGACAGCGAAGAATCCAAGAGGTTTAAATGTTAGAGAAACACAGAAGAAAGAGGTGTGGGCTTTAGAATGAGGCAGAATTGTATTCAGATTCTGGGATCGATTGTATGAGTCTTAATAGCTTGTTAAGCTCTCAGAGCCTAACAATGAGCAATGGGATTGGCATCTTCCCCTGCAGTCAGAGTAAGGATTAAATGAGATTGTACGTATGGAAGCTGCTGTTCTTAGTGGCACTTGGTGTGGGCATTTTCCTTTCCCCTACCATTCACTGGACTATCTTTATCACAGATGCCATTTTTAAAGTACATCTCCAGCATCCTGCACAGTGTCTGACATAGTAGATCCTAAATAAATATTTATTCAGTACTGAATGAATCCTCATCTAACTAGATCCATCAACCATTCGTTACATAGCCATTCTGTGTTAGTTACTTTGCGGAGAACTTGGGAAACAGAGATGAACCTGGTGTGGTCCCCTCTGCGTGGGAGCTTATAGGCTGGAAAGAGAATTTACATGGTCATACGTGGATTGCAGAGTCTGTGCAAAACACTGTGGGTGCTTCATGAATGAGGAAGTGCTTCACTCTAAAAGGGGAGTCTAGGAAAGTTTCACAGAAACTTTTACAGTAAAAGCTAAATGGGATTTAATTGTAAGAATAGAAATTCATATATTTGGGCATATAATGATATCTTTAAGCTTGTTTGATTTAACAAATCCACTACTTCAAAATGTCTTGAGTTGTATCCTAAAAATCTTATGTTCAGTTTCACAGAAAAATTTTTTTTTTTTAAAAAGATTTATTTATTTATTTATTTATTTTGGGCGGGGGTCGGGTTGGGGAGGGAGGGGAGCAGGCGGGCCACTTCTATTGGTCTTTCATTTATCCATTTTCATCCGTCTTTGTTCTTTGGCTCCCGTAGGCTTCCCACCGCCGTAGCGTCTGTCGTCGCAGAGCACCGGCTCTGGGCGTATGCGCTCCAGAGCTCTGGCTCGGTAATTGGTTAATTGGACAGACACATCAGTCCAGCCGCTCTGTGGCTCCTGGGATCTTCCCAGGCCAGGGATGGAACCGTCGCTCCTTGCACTGCAAGGCGGTGTCTTTACCCACTGGACCACCAGGGGAAGCCCCAGTTTCACAGAAATTTGTTTGTTAATGCCAGTAAATTTTAATAAAATATAACAGGAGTTGATTCTTTGTTTAGTAGTTGGAAAGCTGATATAAACTGTAAAATAGTACTTTTTTTTTAGGTGTGTATTTGTAAGTAATGGTAGGCTTCAAACTGGGGTTAAAATATGTTATAGGAGAGTGCCAGTTAGAAAAATAGGTGATAAGACCTGTGAATGAAAAAAGAAAATGGGATATATACTGCTGTTTTAAAAATGTGAGTAAATACCCTTGATAATAGTTTTTCTGCATGAAATGTGCACAAATAAAAGAAAACACAGTGGTTCTAAATTGAGGGTGAAGAGATGGCATGGTGAAGTGGAAAAAGCACAGAAGGGTGTTTTCCTCAGCTCCGGTGACCGAATGATTTTGCACGAATTCCTCCAGCTGTCAGGGGCTGTGCCTTGCTTGTCTGTGACATTAGGAGAATGAAATAGTTGAATTCTGAGGTATTTAAAATTGTTGTTCTTCATAGCTTGGTAAAGTGGCATGAACAGAGAAATTATATAGAGGCTGTGGATCTATAGGGAACATACTTCCTAGGGGGTATTTTTTACATTGAAATATGAGAAAAGTAATAAAGAGGTAGGCTTTGGTTCTGGACTAATCCACTTCAGCCAGGGCTGGTGAACATGTTAGGAATTTACAGCAAGTTCACAGGTCACCTGAACCAATCTTCTCTAGAAGAAACTGAGAGAAGGATCAACTGCATTTATGAAGCTTTATTGGAAGTCCTAGAATCATCTTAGAAAGTAAGTGTACATTACCATGACTAAAAATTTTTGTTATTTATTTATTTATTTTGGGCGGGGGTCGGGTTGGGGAGGGAGGGGAGCAGGCGGGCCACTTCTATTGGTCTTTCATTTATCCATTTTCATCCGTCTTTGTTCTTTGGCTCCCGTAGGCTTCCCACCGCCGTAGCGTCTGTCGTCGCAGAGCACCGGCTCTGGGCGTATGCGCTCCAGAGCTCTGGCTCGGTAATTGGTTAATTGGACAGACACATCAGTCCAGCCGCTCTGTGGCTCCTGGGATCTTCCCAGGCCAGGGATGGAACCGTCGCTCCTTGCACTGCAAGGCGGTGTCTTTACCCACTGGACCACCAGGGGAAGCCCCAGTTTCACAGAAATTTGTTTGTTAATGCCAGTAAATTTTAATAAAATATAACAGGAGTTGATTCTTTGTTTAGTAGTTGGAAAGCTGATATAAACTGTAAAATAGTACTTTTTTTTTAGGTGTGTATTTGTAAGTAATGGTAGGCTTCAAACTGGGGTTAAAATATGTTATAGGAGAGTGCCAGTTAGAAAAATAGGTGATAAGACCTGTGAATGAAAAAAGAAAATGGGATATATACTGCTGTTTTAAAAATGTGAGTAAATACCCTTGATAATAGTTTTTCTGCATGAAATGTGCACAAATAAAAGAAAACACAGTGGTTCTAAATTGAGGGTGAAGAGATGGCATGGTGAAGTGGAAAAAGCACAGAAGGGTGTTTTCCTCAGCCCCGGGTGACCGAATGATTTTGCACGAATTCCTCCAGCTGTCAGGGGCTGTGCCTTGCTTGTCTGTGACATTAGGAGAATGAAATAGTTGAATTCTGAGGTATTTAAAATTGTTGTTCTTCATAGCTTGGTAAAGTGGCATGAACAGAGAAATTATATAGAGGCTGTGGATCTATAGGGAACATACTTCCTAGGGGGTATTTTTTACATTGAAATATGAGAAAAGTAATAAAGAGGTAGGCTTTGGTTCTGGACTAATCCACTTCAGCCAGGGCTGGTGAACATGTTAGGAATTTACAGCAAGTTCACAGGTCACCTGAACCAATCTTCTCTAGAAGAAACTGAGAGAAGGATCAACTGCATTTATGAAGCTTTATTGGAAGTCCTAGAATCATCTTAGAAAGTAAGTGTACATTACCATGACAGTGAGGAGATTTGTCCCTTGTGGCGTTTATTTGGGGTGAATGCAGGTCATCGGAGCGGTGAAGCACAGCTGCCGCCCAAGCATGTTCTAGAAGTAAGATGTCAGCATCACAACTAGGTGCTTCCATTCCCAGGACATTAGGACTGTTTAACTGTTTGGCTCTGGCAAATGAAGGTGAGAGAGAAAATGGTACGTTTTTAGCAGCTGAAAAATAAGAGGAACAGAAGGTCAACATCTTCTGGGTTTTTTTTTTTAACGGTTTAGGTGAGAGGGACCTTTTGTCCTAATCTGGAATTTGGGGCTGAACATCAGACAAAGGCTTTTTTTAAAAAATAGAAGAGCTGAGATGATCTCAGGTTTTATATATATATATATATGTGTGTGTGTGTGTGTGTGTGTGTGTGTGTGTGTGTATGGTTTTTAAATTCTGGCCTCCTCTTTTGTTGTTTGTTTATTTATTTATTTATTTTTCATCCATCTTTATTCTTTGGCCTGTGTGGGCCTCCCATTGCAGTGGCCTCTCTCATTGCAGAGCACCGGCTATGGGTGTATTCGCTCCAGAGCACTGGCTGGTAATTGGACACACCGGTCTAGCTGCTCTGTGGCAGGTGGGATCTTCCCAGGCCAGGGATCGAACTGGTGCCCCTTTGCACTGCAAGGTAGACAATTTACCCACTGGACCACCAGGGAAGGCCCAGACAAAGGCTTTTTTAAAAATTATTTATTTATTTATTTATTTATTTATTTTGGGGGGGGCGGGTAGATAGGATGGGGAGGGAGAGGGCAGTGGGGGGCCACTTCCATTGGTCTTTCATTTATTTATTTTCATCCATCTTTGTTCTTTGGCCCATGTGGGCCTCCCATCGCGGTGGCCTCTGTTGTTGCAGAGCACTGGCTCTGGGTGCATGCGCTCCAGAGCTCCGGCTTGGTAATTGGACACATGGGTCCATGGACACGTGGGATCCTCCCAGGCCAGGGGTCGAACCAACACCCCTTGCACTGCAAGGTGGTGTCCTTACCCACTGGACCACCAGGGAAGCCCCAGACAAACGCTTTTAAGTGTCTAGTTAAGTCTGAAACCTACAGGTATTCTAGGTGCCTATTTCTACCTCTGTGACTTCTGTGTTTGAGGGGCAGCAGGTGCTTTGTTTGGGAAAAATCAAGGAAATCATTACCCAACCTTGATTGTAATTGTTCCTTTACAGAGTAAGTAATTTGGTTCTTAACCATCTTTAATGAAATGAAAAACCTGGCATCAAAGAATAGAAGATACTCTGCAAATGGTGTCTGCAAACTGACCAACAGGATGGTCAGTTAGGTATTCCTCTACCGAGCCTGGGTTTCTCAGAGCAGTAATTTATCCTTATCCAGCCCACCCACAGTGGTACCACACATCGACCAGAGAGCTTGAAGGGTCTCTTTCTCTTCAACTTTCAAGAGAAGGTACCTCTGAAAAGAACTAGAACTGATGAGAATTGAAATCTGCAAATAACTCAAAATGGGTCCCATGATATTAACAAATATTTTTTATTTAAACATTTGAATATAGAATATAGAAACTTTTTTGTGTATGATCTCCCTGAATTTATACTATCAGATATGAATGTCTACCAGTATTCTTTCTTTTATTCTTAACCTATTCTGTACCTTGGATGTCTGTACTGGTCTATAGAAGCCTACAGTGACTTCTCAGAATAATGTTTTCAAGTGTGTAAAATAAAACACAGAGGGTAACAAAAGAAATCCTTCTATATTAAAATATTATTTTCAAAATTGTACAAAATGAATAACTAAAATTTAGTAATACTGTAGTGAATGTTTGAATGTTGCTAAGAGAGTAGATCTTAAAAGTTCTCATCACAAGAAAAAAAATTATAATTATGTGTAGTGGTGGATGCTAGCTAGACTTATTGTGGTGATCATTTATCTATATAAATAAATATCAAATCATCAAATTCAAAACTAATAGAATGTTATGTACTAATTGTACCTTTTGCGTCTGTTATTTGCTCAGTCATGTCCAACTCTTTGTGTCTCTATGAACTGTAGCCCACTGGGCTCCTCTGTCCATGGGCTTCTCCAGGCAAAAATACTGGAGTGGATTGTCATTTCCTTCTCCAGGGAATCTTCTTGACCCAGGGATCAAACCCAGATTTCCTGCAATTCAGGCAGATTCTTTATCATCTGAACCACCAGAGACAAATTTTAATAACTGTTTTTATAAATTAATAAAAATTTATAAACTAAAAAGTTGTACAAAATGTGTTATGGGGTCTTTTAAGTACCACGAATTTGATAATGATGAATATAATTGGTATTGTGAGACAGTGGTTACAATCTAGTATGTTATGGAAATGTATGCAAGTTCTACTGAAGACATAGTCTTAGGATTGACTCATACTATGAAGTGTTGACCATAGTCATAATTGAAAGAAATGACTATAAACACCCACATTAATAGAATCAGTGGGAAAGGAATCAATCCTTTAATATATAACCAGAATACTAGATCTTAATAGAAAATATTGATGTGTATAGGTATACCTCTCTGCTGCTAGCTTTCTTCTTAAGATGTAAGTTTATCAGTATAGCTTGTGTTATTTAAAAAAACAGTGAACTTTCAGAAAATGAGGATTATTTTTTGTACATTTGATGGATAGTTGTAAAATATTTAATGGTTCACAAAAGACTTGATATATAGATGGCAGGAGCCAGGATTCAGACATTATATGTAGTCAACTGTTGGCTTACAAACCACAGATCTGGACAGAAACAGAAAAGCCCCTGACCCAAGGCCGGAATGGATATTTCATTCTTTTTTTAAAAGTTTTTTGGCATGAACCATTTTTAGAATGTTATTGAATTTGTTACAATAGTGCTTCTGTTTTATGGTTTGATTTTTTGGTTTTGAGGCATGGGGGATCTTAGCTCTCCTACCAGGAATAGAACCCACACCCCTGCAATGGAAGGAGGAGTCGTAGCCACTGGCCCACGAGGGAAGTCCCTGGATAGTTCATTATGATTTACACTGTTGCCTTGATGAAAGCATTCCCAAGAGGAAAAATAGCTTCTTTGACAAAGAGGAAACACAGCTCCTAGTCAGTGAGCAGTCAGGGGCTTCCTTGGGGTGACAGCCTTCAGTCATGCCTCAGGATGGAGTCTGGTCTCCTGAGGAGTCACCTTCTGGGGCTGAGAGCCAGCTGAGGTGGGAGGGATGCATCCCCATCCTTCTCCCCATCTAAAGCCATCTGAGGATGTTGGAGAACTAGTGGCTTCATCTCTGTGGTGAGATGGGATGTAGTTGGGTGACCATCATACCTGGAACACAAAACCATACCTATGATCTTTTTTTTTTCTTTTCCCCATCATGTCTCTTTTATTTGTATTTATTTTTCATCCATCTTTTTATTCTTTGGCATGTGTAGGCCTCCCAAAGCGTTGGCTTGCAATTGGACACGCTGGTCCAGCTGCTCTGCAGCACGTGGTGTCTTCCTGGGCCAGGGGTCGAGCCGGTGCCCCTTGTACTGCAAGGTGGACTCTCTACCCATTGGAGCACCAGGGAAGCCCCCTTACATATGATAATTTTTTAAAACCTCAGATAATGAAGTTCATTCTAGTAAAGAATGCTAAGAATCATCTACCACTTTCATACAGATTTCACTATGGCTCCTTGAACTGCAAATACTGGAAGAGGTATAGAGATGAGGAGATGGTGTGCTCTCTTAATTGTGGAAGAAAATGTGCCTTTTGTTCATGCACAGCCATTTTTTTTTTTAAAACCTCACCACAGAAAGGAGCTCCCAAAGCTGTATGTCACAGTGCCGGCTTCTCCCTAGCTGCCCAAACCCCTCAGATTTCTAGGGAAGTGTTTCGACTGGTCCTGGCTTGTCCACACCTGAGAGACAATTCACAATCAGATTATTTCTATTTCTGGCCCCTAGCAATAATGAATGGCCTGGTCTCTCTTTAAACATGCTCTGTCTATAAAGTAGAGCTTGACCCTCACAGATGCCTGGAAAGGGAAAGTAAACCGGTGAACTCTGAGCTTACACCTACAGAACTCCAGTTCAAGGCCTTTCTCACTTTGTTTCACAATATGGCAAAGTGAGCTCCGGGGAGATGAGAGGCACTTCAGTTCTCCAAAGCCACCCAGTGTCACTACAGGTTATTTCTAAAAGGTGAAGTTAGAAGGTTTAGTTTGCACAGTTTCATAAAAATATTTGCAAGGGTTCCCTGCTGACATTTCAAAATGCTTAAATTTGAAAATAACTTTTAAAAAGTTCTAATTAAGCAACAATAAGTGAGAGTTGACATTTTCTACTATTCACTGAAAAGTTATCAGATAACAGCTCTACCTTTTTCAAGTTCCCTACCCAAAGCCACTATATAAATATAGAATGGCATTGTGGTGTTGGGTAGGAAATCGGAGTCTGAACATCTAACATATTCCCACCCCTCTCTCCGTTCCCCCCTGCAAAGTGCTATTGATATCATCCTAAATCGAAAAAAAAGTTGACCGTTGCTGGGAAATTTTGAATAGAAATCAGCTTTCTTTCCCAAAGCTGCTCTGCACCCACGTGGTGTCTTCCTGGGCCAGGGGTCGAGCCGGTGCCTTGTACTGCAAGGTGGACTCTCTACCCATTGGAGCACCAGGGAAGCCCCCTTACATATGATAATTTTTTAAAACCTCAGATAATGAAGTTCATTCTAGTAAAGAATGCTAAGAATCATCTACCACTTTCATACAGATTTCACTATGGCTCCTTGAACTGCAAATACTGGAAGAGGTATAGAGATGAGGAGATGGTGTGCTCTCTTAATTGTGGAAGAAAATGTGCCTTTTGTTCATGCACAGCCATTTTTTTTTTTAAAACCTCACCACAGAAAGGAGCTCCCAAAGCTGTATGTCACAGTGCCGGCTTCTCCCTAGCTGCCCAAACCCCTCAGATTTCTAGGGAAGTGTTTCGACTGGTCCTGGCTTGTCCACACCTGAGAGACAATTCACAATCAGATTATTTCTATTTCTGGCCCCTAGCAATAATGAATGGCCTGGTCTCTCTTTAAACATGCTCTGTCTATAAAGTAGAGCTTGACCCTCACAGATGCCTGGAAAGGAAAGTAAACCGTGAACTCTGAGCTTACACCTACAGAACTCCAGTTCAAGGCCTTTCTCACTTTGTTTCACAATATGGCAAAGTGAGCTCCGGGGAGATGAGAGGCACTTCAGTTCTCCAAAGCCACCCAGTGTCACTACAGGTTATTTCTAAAAGGTGAAGTTAGAAGGTTTAGTTTGCACAGTTTCATAAAAATATTTGCAAGGGTTCCCTGCTGACATTTCAAAATGCTTAAATTTGAAAATAACTTTTAAAAAGTTCTAATTAAGCAACAATAAGTGAGAGTTGACATTTTCTACTATTCACTGAAAAGTTATCAGATAACAGCTCTACCTTTTTCAAGTTCCCTACCCAAAGCCACTATATAAATATAGAATGGCATTGTGGTGTTGGGTAGGAAATCGGAGTCTGAACATCTAACATATTCCCACCCCTCTCTCCGTTCCCCCCTGCAAAGTGCTATTGATATCATCCTAAATCGAAAAAAAAGTTGACCGTTGCTGGGAAATTTTGAATAGAAATCAGCTTTCTTTCAGCAATTCTAATTTAATCAGCACACTGCAATAATACTGGGCCTAATTCACATATTCTTCCTTAAAACACTCCAGATACTTTTATAGTATGCACTGTAAAAAATTTCTACCTAGGAATATTAAACATTACAGACACATAGACTGATCCAAAAGCAGTAAAGCCTTATGATGGAGTGATTTAGGATTATGGGGACCTCGCAGACATGCTCTGTTGGAGAGAGAAATCCAGGGAAAGAATCGGGGTGATCTTCCACCGACTTTGCCCAGTACTGAGCTAGCTCTGCTTGCTGTCATAGCTCCTTTGTTCTGAGTGTCTTCACATGGGAAATGAAATCACTGGTCATTCCAGGTAATTGTTCAGCGAAGTCCATGGTTTCTCAAGAGATCATAGAAGGAGAACTGAAATAAAACCAAAACTATCTGGCTTCCGGTCTCTACTGAGGAACATGAGGCAGTTTGCTTAATTTCTCTGTGACTTTTGATTTATCTTTCAACTGGAGGTAACAATCCCTACCTCACAGAATAGCCCATATATTTACATAATAATCATACATGCAATAACCCACAGTAATGCTTGGCTAATACTGGACACAAAGTGTTTCTGTTTGGTTGGTCTGAATCTACTGCCAATTACTGGGACTCAGGGCACTCATTTTTTTTTTTTTAGGGCTCTCATAAGTTGATTCATCTGATATTCTAGGGAAAATATAACTTGTTAATTCTTCTTTGGACAGAGTTTCATGGTTGTTTAATTTACAGAACTGAGGACTGGATACTCAGGTTTCATCTGCCTCGGTCTCCCTGTTTGACTATGGCACATCACTTGAGTTTTCAAAGATCTTTCTCAGTTTGAAAAGTTATCAGATAACAGCTCTACCTTTCAAGTTCCTACCCAAAGCCACAAAATTTAGAATGGCTTTTTAGTCGAGTCTGAACATCTAACATATTCCCACCCCTCTCCGTTCCCCTGCAAAGTGCTATTGATATCATCCTAAATCGAAAAAAGTTGACCGTTGCTGGGAAATTTTGAATAGAAATCAGCTTTCTTTCAGCAATTCTAATTTAATCAGCACACTGCAATAATACTGGGCCTAATTCACATATTCTTCCTTAAAACACTCCAGATACTTTTATAGTATGCACTGTAAAAAATTTCTACCTAGGAATATTAAACATTACAGACACATAGACTGATCCAAAAGCAGTAAAGCCTTATGATGGAGTGATTTAGGATTATGGGGACCTCGCAGACATGCTCTGTTGGAGAGAGAAATCCAGGGAAAGAATCGGGGTGATCTTCCACCGACTTTGCCCAGTACTGAGCTAGCTCTGCTTGCTGTCATAGCTCCTTTGTTCTGAGTGTCTTCACATGGGAAATGAAATCACTGGTCATTCCAGGTAATTGTTCAGCGAAGTCCATGGTTTCTCAAGAGATCATAGAAGGAGAACTGAAATAAAACCAAAACTATCTGGCTTCCGGTCTCTACTGAGGAACATGAGGCAGTTTGCTTAATTTCTCTGTGACTTTTGATTTATCTTTCAACTGGAGGTAACAATCCCTACCTCACAGAATAGCCCATATATTTACATAATAATCATACATGCAATAACCCACAGTAATGCTTGGCTAATACTGGACACAAAGTGTTTCTGTTTGGTTGGTCTGAATCTACTGCCAATTACTGGGACTCAGGGCACTCATTTTTTTTTTTTTAGGGCTCTCATAAGTTGATTCATCTGATATTCTAGGGAAAATATAACTTGTTAATTCTTCTTTGGACAGAGTTTCATGGTTGTTTAATTTACAGAACTGAGGACTGGATACTCAGGTTTCATCTGCCTCGGTCTCCCTGTTTGACTATGGCACATCACTTGAGTTTTCAAAGATCTTTCTCAGTTTCAGTAGTTAAGAGAATTGGCTAAAATGGATACACTATAACTGGCATATTTGACTTCAGATTTTGATTGGGTTTTCATTCCTTCAGCAAATGTTTATTGCATGTTTGTTCAATAAATGTCTATCTGACACACACATTTCCATTACTGATAAATCAGAAGTGAACCAAATTAAGTATGGTGCCTGCCTCAAAGGAACTGTCAATCTGGCTTCCTTAGTTATGTTTTCTAAGCATTCCTGATAGACAGGCATCTCTTTTATCCATCAACAGGGTATCTTAGATTTGTTCACCTAATCCTATGTAACAGTTTCTAAATCTTTAAATCTAACTAAACCTCCTCTGGTTTCTACTTAAGTATTTTCCTTTCTGCTTTTTCTCAGCAGGAAAGAAGAAAATCGGCTCTTCTAACTACCTGCAAATCTTTATGTTGGTAAAAATCTGTCAGGCTTTGTCAAGGATCTGCTCTGGGTAATACCATGTGATTGCCTTAAGTACTACCATAATGAACTCAACCATTAGGTTGCATCTCTTAATTTTCTTCATGCCAATATAAACAGTTTTGTAAATTTGCAGTATGATGCTGATTTTGAGAGTGCTGTATTATAACATCTGCAAGATGGTTCCAGTTAAGGTGAGAAATTGTGTAGGCTGAAGCATCAAGAATTGTGCATGTGTGTGTGTGTCCCTGCTAGGAGATTGATTTCTTTTGAAACGATCATGTGAGGACCTTACTTATAGGAAGGAATTGAGATGAAGCAGATTCCGGGTATTTAATCCATGAGAGAGCCCAAAGGAATGGGCTTATCAAGGGATAGGGGGAGCAGAAAGAGAATCAAGCTTTGAGATAGATAACCAGGTAGAGGTGGGGTTCTCACATTGACAGAAGAACACAGGCTAGTTGCTCTTGGCTGCATTCTGATGAATCTCGCTGGGAGGAAGGGATTGTGTGCAGGGAGCCAGAGACCAAGAAGGCTTAACAAGTGATTCTCTGAGTGGCTTGAGGTCGTTGATTAGAGCTGAGGGGATAGGCTCAACAAAAGATAAAATCTAACATAACTACATTTTGAACTGCCAAGAACTGTGTTCATTCATCAGACAGCAGAGGACATCAGATCATCTTGCTTATCCTTTTGCTTCCTGGCAAAATTGCACATTAATGATTCCGGAAGGAGGTGTGTCTCACCTATCAAATGACTTTAGAACAAAAGCTCAGCTAGGGCGAAAGACAACTTTCCTTTGGGTCTAGTATTTCCTGTGTTATTTTGTCAGTTCCTTCCTGGGGCTGCTTCAAGGAAATGGACACATTTTTTTCTATTATAGATTATTTAAATAATCACAGAGGTGTGCATGTCTGAACAGGCAGGTACACATGTTTCATGAAAAGAGGGCTCAACAAGGTGCTTCAGTTATGTTTTCTAAGCATTCCTGATAGACAGGCATCTCTTTTATCCATCAACAGGGTACAGTTTGACCAATCGTACGTTAAATTTTTTTGGCTCTTAAGTACCTTTTTTTAGCCCCAATAAAATCTTTATGTTGGTAAAAATCTGTCAGGCTTTGTCAAGGATCTGCTCTGGGTAATACCATGTGATTGCCTTAAGTACTACCATAATGAACTCAACCATTAGGTTGCATCTCTTAATTTTCTTCATGCCAATATAAACAGTTTTGTAAATTTGCAGTATGATGCTGATTTTGAGAGTGCTGTATTATAACATCTGCAAGATGGTTCCAGTTAAGGTGAGAAATTGTGTAGGCTGAAGCATCAAGAATTGTGCATGTGTGTGTGTGTCCCTGCTAGGAGATTGATTTCTTTTGAAACGATCATGTGAGGACCTTACTTATAGGAAGGAATTGAGATGAAGCAGATTCCGGGTATTTAATCCATGAGAGAGCCCAAAGGAATGGGCTTATCAAGGGATAGGGGGAGCAGAAAGAGAATCAAGCTTTGAGATAGATAACCAGGTAGAGGTGGGGTTCTCACATTGACAGAAGAACACAGGCTAGTTGCTCTTGGCTGCATTCTGATGAATCTCGCTGGGAGGAAGGGATTGTGTGCAGGGAGCCAGAGACCAAGAAGGCTTAACAAGTGATTCTCTGAGTGGCTTGAGGTCGTTGATTAGAGCTGAGGGGATAGGCTCAACAAAAGATAAAATCTAACATAACTACATTTTGAACTGCCAAGAACTGTGTTCATTCATCAGACAGCAGAGGACATCAGATCATCTTGCTTATCCTTTTGCTTCCTGGCAAAATTGCACATTAATGATTCCGGAAGGAGGTGTGTCTCACCTATCAAATGACTTTAGAACAAAAGCTCAGCTAGGGCGAAAGACAACTTTCCTTTGGGTCTAGTATTTCCTGTGTTATTTTGTCAGTTCCTTCCTGGGGCTGCTTCAAGGAAATGGACACATTTTTTTCTATTATAGATTATTTAAATAATCACAGAGGTGTGCATGTCTGAACAGGCAGGTACACATGTTTCATGAAAAGAGGGCTCAACAAGGTGTCCATGCTTCTCAGTTGTGAACATGAGGCAGTCACATTTTATGTGAGGAATAGGTTCATAAACACCTTGCATTTTTCAAAACACACATAATTCAAAGATAATTTTCCTATTGTCATAAATTATAATGGAGGGGATGCATTCCCAGACTTCATAAATCTACCACATTTCTAGTATAATTTTACTTTTAAATACACTTTTTATGTATATCAAATAACATAAAAATAACACATACATAAATAAACCTTGACCCTTTTCATAACTCTTTACCACATCTAATTTCACTCTGTGGCAGTTGATTTGCGGGGTGCATTTAACAGCATCTCCATTCACTGCATGATGCTGTTATGGGATATGAAAACAATTCTATGTTATAATAGCATGGAATGGTAAAAGAACAGGACAGTAGTCACAATAAATCCAGCAATGAACCCAGGCTCTAAAACCAGGTGTGGTACATGGGGTACTTTTATTGCTGGTATTTGTGCTTACCAAGTCAAAGTGCTGCTGCTTCTGGGAATGAAAGAGAAGCTGTTTGTGGTCAGTCTACTCAACTGCCAGCTCTGAAGGGACACGGTTCATGAATGGCTTTTTTTTTTTTTTTTTAATATTTATTTATTTATTTATTTTGGGCGGGGGTCGGGTTGGGGAGGGAGGGGAGCGGGCGGGCCACTTCTATTGGTCTTTCATTCCTCTATTTTTCATCCGTCTTTGTTCTTTGGCTCCTGCGGGCCTCCCATCACGGTGGCGCCTGTTGTCGCAGAGCACCAGCTCTGGGCGCATGCGCCCCAGAGCTCCGGCTCGGTGATTGGACACATCAGTCCAGCCGCTCCGCGGCACTTGGGATCTTCCCAGGCCAGGGATCGAACCAGCGCCCCTTGCACTGCAAGGCGGTGTCTTTATCCACTGGACCACCAGGGGAAGCCCCATGAATGGCTTTTTTTTTTAATTTTAATATTTTTTTTATTTGGCCACTTTTATTGGTCTTTCATTTATTTCTTTGTTTTTGAGCCTCCCATTGCAGTGGCCTCTCTCGCTGCGGAGCACCGGCTCTGGGCGCATGCTCTCCAGGGCGCTGGCTCCGTAATTGGACACATCGGTCCAGCCGATCCATGGCACGTGGAATCTTCCCAGGCCAGGGATCGAACCAGCGCCCCTTGCACTGCAAGGCGGTGTCTTTATCCACTGGACCACCAGGGGAAGCCCCATGAATGGCTTTTTTTTTTAATTTTAATATTTTTTTTATTTGGCCACTTTTATTGGTCTTTCATTTATTTCTTTGTTTTTGAGCCTCCCATTGCAGTGGCCTCTCTCGCTGCGGAGCACCGGCTCTGGGCGCATGCTCTCCAGGGCGCTGGCTCCGTAATTGGACACATCGGTCCAGCCGATCCATGGCACGTGGAATCTTCCCAGGCCAGGGATCGAACCGGCACCCCTTGCACTGCAAGGCGGTGTCCTTACCCACTGGGCCGCCAGGGAAGTCCCTCATGAATGGCTTTTAACGAATGTGTGTATGTGTGTGTATTTATGCAGGGTTGTATTACTTCTAATTTTTCATATTAAGCAATGATATAATGGAAAAGATATAGTATTAGTATATATATAATATAAGAACTTAATCATAACATTTCAAATTGCCATATTTCTGTTTTGTGTGATAGGGAATGTCATATCTATATACAGTAATGACTATCCTGATTACTGATATAATTTTAGGAACAATTTACTTCTCTTCTTGAACCAAAAATCTGTATGTTCTTGCGTCTTTCTGCATCCCCCAGTATCCACATGTTGAAGTTCTATCCCCCATGCGGCATTATTGGAAGTAGGGCCTTTAAGAAGGTGATTAAGATGAAGTGAGATCATGAGGGTGAAGCCATGGCCCAGTGGACAGGGCTGCCTTCCTTATTAAAGAGAAGGACACACCAGAGAGCTGTCTCTCTCTCACCTTGTGCAAAGTGGTCACAGGAGCCCATGGTGAGAGGTGGCTGCCTACAGTCTTAGAGAAGAGGCCTCAAAATGAAACATACCTCCACAACCTTGATCTTGGACTTCTGGCCTCCTAGACTGGGAGAAGTGAATTCCTGATTTATGGTATGTTGTGATAGCAGCCTGAGCAGATTAACAGCAGCGTTATTCATCCTTTCAACCCTGAATATTCTTTTCTTTATTTTATTTTATTTTATTTATTTATTTTGGGCGGGGTTGGGTTGGGGAGGGAGGGGAGCGGGCGGGCCACTTCTATTGGTCCTTCATTTATCTATTTTCATCCATCTCTATTCTTTGGCACGTGTGGGCCTCCCATCGTGGTGGCGTCTGTCGTCGCAGAGCACCGGCTCTGGGCGCACGCACTCCAGAGCTCCGGCTCGGCAATCGGACACATCAGTCCAGCCGCTCCGCGGCAAGTGGGATCTTCCCAGGCCAGGGATGGAACCGTCGCCCCTTGCACTGCAAGGCGGTGTCCTTATCCACTGGACCACCAGAGGAAGCCCCTGAATATTCTTAATTTTTTTTTTTCTTTTCCCCCATCATACCTCTATTTATATTTTCTTCATCGATATTTTTATTCTTTGACCTGTGTAGGCCTCCCATTGCAGTGACCTCTCTCGTTGTAGAGCTTCAGCTCCTGGTGCATGCACTCCAGAGTGCTGGCTCATAATTGAACACACCAGTCGAGCTTCTCCGTGGCACGTTGGATCTTCCCTGGCCAGGGTTCAAACTGGTGCCCCTTGCACTGTAAGGTAGACTCTTTACCCACTGGACCATCAGGGAAGCCCTAACACTGAATATTCTTATCAGTTCAGTTTTAATTTTCCTAATGTAAATGATGAGTGCTTATATAGATTTGATTGTCGTTTTTCACTTAAAACCTATTTTTGTTTAATTTAATTTAAAAAGTTGAATTAAGAATTTTGTCTTTATTTCTGGGAATTCAGCCATAAATGGTTGGCTGAATTTAGCATTATGAGAATTGTCTGCAACTCATTTAGAAATACACTTGGGGGATGGAAGAAACTGAGGTAGGTACCTGGCAATGGGAAGATGAGACATGGTCTCTGTCTTCAACAGAATTATCTGCTGGGCCCTGGGGAAAAGAAATGCATGTATAATAGCAGAGGAAAGCAGACCACAGAGACTGATAAGAAAGCATCGAGAGCTAAAGTGGTCACAGGAGCCCATGGTGAGAGGTGGCTGCCTACAGTCTTAGAGAAGAGGCCTCAAAATGAAACATACCTCCACAACCTTGATCTTGGACTTCTGGCCTCCTAGACTGGGAGAAGTGAATTCCTGATTTATGGTATGTTGTGATAGCAGCCTGAGCAGATTAACAGCAGCGTTATTCATCCTTTCAACCCTGAATATTCTTTTCTTTATTTTATTTTATTTTATTTATTTATTTTGGGCGGGGTTGGGTTGGGGAGGGAGGGGAGCGGGCGGGCCACTTCTATTGGTCCTTCATTTATCTATTTTCATCCATCTCTATTCTTTGGCACGTGTGGGCCTCCCATCGTGGTGGCGTCTGTCGTCGCAGAGCACCGGCTCTGGGCGCACGCACTCCAGAGCTCCGGCTCGGCAATCGGACACATCAGTCCAGCCGCTCCGCGGCAAGTGGGATCTTCCCAGGCCAGGGATGGAACCGTCGCCCCTTGCACTGCAAGGCGGTGTCCTTATCCACTGGACCACCAGAGGAAGCCCCTGAATATTCTTAATTTTTTTTTTTCTTTTCCCCCATCATACCTCTATTTATATTTTCTTCATCGATATTTTTATTCTTTGACCTGTGTAGGCCTCCCATTGCAGTGACCTCTCTCGTTGTAGAGCTTCAGCTCCTGGTGCATGCACTCCAGAGTGCTGGCTCATAATTGAACACACCAGTCGAGCTTCTCCGTGGCACGTTGGATCTTCCCTGGCCAGGGTTCAAACTGGTGCCCCTTGCACTGTAAGGTAGACTCTTTACCCACTGGACCATCAGGGAAGCCCTAACACTGAATATTCTTATCAGTTCAGTTTTAATTTTCCTAATGTAAATGATGAGTGCTTATATAGATTTGATTGTCGTTTTTCACTTAAAACCTATTTTTTTGTTTAATTTAATTTAAAAAGTTGAATTAAGAATTTTGTCTTTATTTCTGGGAATTCAGCCATAAATGGTTGGCTGAATTTAGCATTATGAGAATTGTCTGCAACTCATTTAGAAATACACTTGGGGGATGGAAGAAACTGAGGTAGGTACCTGGCAATGGGAAGATGAGACATGGTCTCTGTCTTCAACAGAATTATCTGCTGGGCCCTGGGGAAAAGAAATGCATGTATAATAGCAGAGGAAAGCAGACCACAGAGACTGATAAGAAAGCAAGTCTGGCAGAATGGAGCTAAATGACAGACCCTCTCTCTTTGAGGTCTCTCCCCATCAGCTTTTCAGCCATTTGCCAGGACCAAGGTCCTTCCCTCCTCACAGAGGTCACTCATGCTTTTCCTTTCCCTGGAATGGTCTTCTCCATCCCTTCCAGGGGTGGAGCTCAACTCAAGTATTACTTCCTTTGGGATATTTCCTTGAGCGTGGTTATGGTCGAGTCTTCCAGTTCTGGGCTAATGTGTGCCTATATTTCTGGTACTTATCTCAGTTGCTAGCAGTGTTTTGGCAAATGTTTAAGAACCAGCTTTGTTGGATAGGAGATACTTTGCTTCATTGTATTTGCTGATTCCAGTAAATACTCTCAGTTCAAGGACATCAAGCCTCCACTGTCATGTCATTGAAAGTAGAGTTGAGAAGATGCACAGCAGCAAACCATGGTGTAGAATTTCTGGCCTAATGGTGAAAATACATAGTTAAGTAATTTCAAGAATGGAGAAACAGTAAATTCGTTAGAACATGGTGAACTTAAAGTGTTTATTCTTTTTGTTTTTCATAGAATTAATTGAAAGTTTATATAGTTTAATTTTTAATATTGACTGTGTTTAACAACTGGCCTGCACAATTCTAAAAATTCAGCAAAAAGCTCTGACAACTGGTATAAGAGGGCCCCTGCACCATTACATAATTATGTGTGTGATCAGTTATTTGATGACTGTCTTCTCCATGAGAATGTGGGTGTGTAAAGGCAGGGACTATGTTTGCCTTGCTCTGAGATCAGTCATTTGTGGTAGGGACAACAAAAGCCACCGATTTATTCAAATAGGAAGGTGTTTACACAAAGAATTAGAGGCTTAGAACACCTTGGGAGGTCAAGGAAACAGATGGTTGGGTGCAGCTGAATTTCAGGAGCCAACACAGAAGCTGTCTCTGCTTCTCCCAGTCTCAATGGGAACTGCCATTGCCGATCTTAGGGACTCTCAAGAGTTAGCCTTTCCCATGGGTTTCCCTTCCGCTGCCACCAGAGGTGTCCACGTCTCATGTGATCATCTCCCATTGGCTGACTCTGACCATGCTGGGGAGGGCTGAAGAATCTGACGTCAAGATTCTCCTCTGCAATGTAGAGAATCCGCAGAAAGGAGCAAAGAGGATGTCAAGTCGCTCCACCTCTCTCTCACTCCCTGCATACACCAGCACCTAGAATTTTCTCTTAAGCATAGGAGGTACTCAGTATGTGTTGGTTAAATGATTGACTTCCAGGTGTTGAAAGTATATAACATGGCCATGATAAAAAGTACTCAACTTTACAGCAGAGGATTTATTTGGCCATCTCATTGAATTCAATTATCCTCCCTAGTACCTGTACCATTCAGATAAACCAACTTATGAAATAGTATTCTGAAAGTTAATGTAAAACTTACTTGCTTGAAATTTAAAACATATTTCTGCCTATAAATGGTGCTGAGGTCTCTAGACTGGCCCATGAAAGCCCATTTCACTCATAATGTTGCTGAAATGTACCACTAATAATATAATAGCTCACCATCCTGTAGAATATTCTGCAAGAAAATGTACTTCAAGTTCCAGTTGAGGTGCCCAGACCCACATTTTCTGCTTTGCATCATCTCTGGCAACAAATATAGGAATTCCTCCTCTCCAGTTCCTGTTTAAACTTTCAGCAACAGGAATAGGAACATCTTGATGTCAATTCAGCTTCAGTCATGACAAGGAAAGTTAAGTTCTCAGTTCCCTAGAAGTTGGAGGTAGAAATTCTGTGTGGGAGAGGAAGTTCTAGTGGCCATAATGGAAAAGTAAATTCTATGTAAGAGACTTTACATAGAATCTATGATATTATTAAAGCAACTGTTTTATGTTAGCATTTTCTATATTATGTTTGTTTAATTAAAGTCAGAGTTCTCACTGCAAAAGAATATAAGCTATACAGTTAAAATTAAATTGGAAGAATAAGCTATATCTAATTTGCATAGATTTTCTAGAATAGGTCTTGCCAGGTAAGTAAACTATACCTTAGGGATATTAGCTCTGGCAGTTCTTAAAGAATCACTTAGTAAATGACTGGGTACAGTGAGCCAACACAGAAGCTGTCTCTGCTTCTCCCAGTCTCAATGGGAACTGCCATTGCCGATCTTAGGGACTCTCAAGAGTTAGCCTTTCCCATGGGTTTCCCTTCCGCTGCCACCAGAGGTCTCCACGTCTCATGTGATCATCTCCCATTGGCTGACTCTGACCATGCTGGGGAGGGCTGAAGAATCTGACGTCAAGATTCTCCTCTGCAATGTAGAGAATCCGCAGAAAGGAGCAAAGAGGATGTCAAGTCGCTCCACCTCTCTCTCACTCCCTGCATACACCAGCACCTAGAATTTTCTCTTAAGCATAGGAGGTACTCAGTATGTGTTGGTTAAATGATTGACTTCCAGGTGTTGAAAGTATATAACATGGCCATGATAAAAAGTACTCAACTTTACAGCAGAGGATTTATTTGGCCATCTCATTGAATTCAATTATCCTCCCTAGTACCTGTACCATTCAGATAAACCAACTTATGAAATAGTATTCTGAAAGTTAATGTAAAACTTACTTGCTTGAAATTTAAAACATATTTCTGCCTATAAATGGTGCTGAGGTCTCTAGACTGGCCCATGAAAGCCCATTTCACTCATAATGTTGCTGAAATGTACCACTAATAATATAATAGCTCACCATCCTGTAGAATATTCTGCAAGAAAATGTACTTCAAGTTCCAGTTGAGGTGCCCAGACCCACATTTTCTGCTTTGCATCATCTCTGGCAACAAATATAGGAATTCCTCCTCTCCAGTTCCTGTTTAAACTTTCAGCAACAGGAATAGGAACATCTTGATGTCAATTCAGCTTCAGTCATGACAAGGAAAGTTAAGTTCTCAGTTCCCTAGAAGTTGGAGGTAGAAATTCTGTGTGGGAGAGGAAGTTCTAGTGGCCATAATGGAAAAGTAAATTCTATGTAAGAGACTTTACATAGAATCTATGATATTATTAAAGCAACTGTTTTATGTTAGCATTTTCTATATTATGTTTGTTTAATTAAAGTCAGAGTTCTCACTGCAAAAGAATATAAGCTATACAGTTAAAATTAAATTGGAAGAATAAGCTATATCTAATTTGCATAGATTTTCTAGAATAGGTCTTGCCAGGTAAGTAAACTATACCTTAGGGATATTAGCTCTGGCAGTTCTTAAAAGAATCACTTAGTAAATGACTGGGTACAGTGAACTCAAAGAGACTCCCAAGAATACTAAAAAGTGCTTTAAGTTTCTGGGGGCAAGGATCATGTCTCAGTCATTGTGTTATCCTTCCACAGTTAGCACTGTGTTTAACTAACTGGGATCCAATGATTGTCCAATGAAATAGTGCAGGTTGTCAAAGAGATCCATTGTGACAAGGAAGCATAAACGAAACTAATCTAGAGCCCAGATAATAGACCATTAGAAAATATGAGTAAGAATTGTAGATTTACAAATAGGAAGCCTGGTATACAGTAAGGACAGAGTTAGAGTTTTGATGTACTGTAATTAATACTCTCCACCAAATAGTTTGAATTCTTGGCCTCAAGCTATGAGGTACAGCTGTGATTAGCTCTGGTCAGTACGTTGTTAGGAGATACTTTTAGTCTGGAGCCATTAATTGCTAGTTTAAGATACTAGACATTTCTTTTCCTTCTTCTATGTTGACTGACAGTGTTTCAGATAGTGATCATTGTGTCAGCCTCGGTCTGTGTGATGGATGGGTAAGATGAGTGAGAAATATATAATGTGACCACACAATTTTTCATTCAAACTAGATCACTTTTGACGCTTAGAGGAGGCTCTATTAATAATCTGGCTGAGACAAGACACATAAATCAGAACAGTCCTAAGCAAACAGAGACACACCATCACATAGAACTAATTCTTTGTTATCTTAACCTCCTGAGATTGGGGTTGTCTGTTACTGCAGCGTAACTTCCTATTCAGACTTATACATGGAGGGGGTTTGGTAGAAATTCTGTGTGGGAGAGGAAGTTCTAGTGGCCATAATGGAAAAGTAAATTCTATGTAAGAGACTTTACATAGAATCTATGATATTATTAAAGCAACTGTTTTATGTTAGCATTTTCTATATTATGTTTGTTTAATTAAAGTCAGAGTTCTCACTGCAAAAGAATATAAGCTATACAGTTAAAATTAAATTGGAAGAATAAGCTATATCTAATTTGCATAGATTTTCTAGAATAGGTCTTGCCAGGTAAGTAAACTATACCTTAGGGATATTAGCTCTGGCAGTTCTTAAAAGAATCACTTAGTAAATGACTGGGTACAGTGAACTCAAAGAGACTCCCAAGAATACTAAAAAGTGCTTTAAGTTTCTGGGGGCAAGGATCATGTCTCAGTCATTGTGTTATCCTTCCACAGTTAGCACTGTGTTTAACTAACTGGGATCCAATGATTGTCCAATGAAATAGTGCAGGTTGTCAAAGAGATCCATTGTGACAAGGAAGCATAAACGAAACTAATCTAGAGCCCAGATAATAGACCATTAGAAAATATGAGTAAGAATTGTAGATTTACAAATAGGAAGCCTGGTATACAGTAAGGACAGAGTTAGAGTTTTGATGTACTGTAATTAATACTCTCCACCAAATAGTTTGAATTCTTGGCCTCAAGCTATGAGGTACAGCTGTGATTAGCTCTGGTCAGTACGTTGTTAGGAGATACTTTTAGTCTGGAGCCATTAATTGCTAGTTTAAGATACTAGACATTTCTTTTCCTTCTTCTATGTTGACTGACAGTGTTTCAGATAGTGATCATTGTGTCAGCCTCGGTCTGTGTGATGGATGGGTAAGATGAGTGAGAAATATATAATGTGACCACACAATTTTTCATTCAAACTAGATCACTTTTGACGCTTAGAGGAGGCTCTATTAATAATCTGGCTGAGACAAGACACATAAATCAGAACAGTCCTAAGCAAACAGAGACACACCATCACATAGAACTAATTCTTTGTTATCTTAACCTCCTGAGATTGGGGTTGTCTGTTACTGCAGCGTAACTTCCTATTCAGACTTATACATGGAGTTGGTGCCGGAACTGCAAATGATGTTCTCATTTTTGATGTATTACCTTTAAGTGAGTATAAATGTGTTATCTGGATTGCAAGCGACAGAAGGTCAAACTCACTGAGGTAAGGCAAAGGAATTTTGTGGCACTTGGTATCCAAAAAAGACTAAAAGGTAAAACAGTTCTAGGGTGCTGACGGAGCTAAGCTCCAACCATAACCAGAGTGAGGGTGGGATGGATATCTACCTTCTGTTTCTACTTCTTTCTGTGTGGAGCCTACCTGCTTCTCACTAAAGCCAAATTTCCTCCATGGCAGGGCAACCCATGGCCACCAGCAGCTCCTAAATCTAAATCTAACTGCTTCCATCATCAAGAAGGACAAACTTAGAGAGAGTCTTTGAATCCAGTTTGGAAAATCCTAGGCAAGATTGGCTCAGATTTGAAAAAGTGTCAGCCTCTTTACCAACTGACGAAGACCAGGAGGTTGAGTCATATAGGACCAGCGTAGTATCTCTGGAAGTACATTGGGACAAGGAGAAAAATAACTTCAAGGAGATGAATGGGAAGTGAGGAAGGCAAAAACGCACTAGACCTTGTTGTCATATGTATTTACGGAAGTGGGTAGACACCGTTAAGAAATCAAGTGCTTAGAACGTTCCTAGAGTTATTGCCGGAATTTGTAAAAAACAAAATGTTGACGTTCTTTTCCCGCTCCCCAGCTCTGTTTGTGATTTCTTTTAGATAAAAGCCTCATATTTGAAAATAGTTGGACGGAAAAATGAGCTGAGAGGCCAAGAGACTGAGTAAAGCTAACTAACCTACCTGGGCATTGAACCAGTAATTCTGCTCTTTGTAGAGTTATATTCTAATCAATCAAGCCGAGCTGTGGGAACATAAATGAAATAATGGCATTGATAATGACTGTTTAAAGCTGATAATAAACTTCCATCTGCAATTAGTTACCTTAGCCCTTAAAAAGAACAACTAAAGAATTTGACTACATCATCTTAAGTCTGTCGTCAAAGGTTAAATTATGGGGTTTGTTACTCAGTTGAAATCTCCAGCACTAGGGTTAAGATCTGCTGTCCTGTTCTGCCTCATCTGAGCAGTGAAATTTGTATTTTCAATGTAAATTTGAGGGGTATAGGAGAAAGGCTATTCCTCCCAAAGTTACCAGCCAAGGTCTCCTATAGTTCTGAAGGTATGAATGATTAAGGTCTCTGTTGTGATGAAAATAATTGCTTTAATTAGCTGTTAAACAGGTTTTGGGGTCAACATGACAATGGACTTCTCTCTGTGTTTGATTTAGAGGAAGCAGTTAATGATTTTGTTTTTATTATCTTTACCCCCTGCTTCAGAATTATTTACTTAAGCACATGGAAGGCAACAGATATTTGTTATTATAAAATCAATTTCATGCCTGACTAGACCATCTCGTCCACCTTTGTCATTACTCTTTGAGCTTTGGGTGTTATCTTGGGCTCATTTATGTTTACACAACTAGCTGGCAATGGACCCTACCAATACTTATTTGGGGAATTTGAGTCATACAGCAAAAGACAGTACATTTTCAGTCTCATTTTCAGAATGCTTTTTGTGTATTCATTTTCCCCCATTCCTATTAACATTTCTAATCAATAGAGTAATGTTTTTCTCAAGTAAAACTATCACATTGTACTTTCTCTAGTTATCTACATGATGTCAAGAATGGGTTATTTATCTAGAGTAAAAATTCAATATGTAAAAGGACTGCATCCATGAGCTATCATTTTGGTTAAAAGCATTCTTCTTTGAAATCTTTGTTTACTGAAGTCTTGTTCCTTTGTTTTCCCTAACTTTTATATAAGGCTCAAGGTGACAATCATAGCTTTTCTGAAATGTCAGTAGCTGTGAAGTTAAATAATCTAAATGCCAGTAACATTCTTCTCTCTCTTTTTTTTTTTTGGTGGTGGTGGTTCTGAATTAATTCCCAAAGACACATAAAATTAGATCTGCAAAGTCTCTTTATGCCTGTTAAACACAGCTTAGATAAAGCCTTGTGGGTGTGGGATAGGAGTGAGCTGGCCTGATTCTGATAGGTTCAGCCCACTGGATTCATCATGCCTTGGTGGCCTCAGTTGCTGGCAGGACCCAGAGCACAACCCTGTCTGGTACCTACCCTACTCCCAACAGGGCAGTTATCAGGAACCATAATGCCACTTTCTATTATCTAATTTTTCACTGATTAGCTTTGACCTTCAAGACCTAGCAAACATTTACTGAGCATATACCCAGATGTGGCTGTGTGATGCTTTACGAATTAAACCTTAGTTTCCACATTTAGAAAATGGGATTAATATAAACAGTCATCTTATCTACCTTGTGGCAGATGTTGCAAGGATTCAAAACCATGGGAAAATGTAGAAGTTGCAGAAGCTTCCGTGTAGAGGTTAATTATTTTGTTTCATTGGAGGTACACACCTAGATATATGCTGAAAATAATCTCTATAGTCCTGATGAACAAGTTTCTTCAAGAAAATTCTATGCTGTTCGTATTTCCAGGCTCCACACAACTTCAGTCTACCCAGAGTAGCCTTGCTTCCGTAGCCCTGGGGATCTAGCTGCCCACTGAGGTCTCAGTTGAGTTTTATCCTCTGCTTTTGCCTTGTCTGTTGTACTATAAATAGGTTGAAGTCAGGGACCATGTGTTAGTCTTTCAGATACTTCTCACCACTTCTGTTATAATGTGGAGCCTCTGCTGGTGCTCGGCAAACACCATCTTTCAAAAGAACACAAGTCTTCGGAAAGGTGGCAGACTTTCTAAGTGTCCTGGGAAAAGAGTGATGATTAAGTATATTGTACTAATTAAATGGACTATATGCATTCATTAAAATGATAGCTATGATGATTCTTTATTAACATAAAAATGCCACAGATTCTATTTTAATTCTAAGTGAAGAATATAGAACATAAAATTATATTTATACTACAATTACAGCTATGGAAAAACATGAATCAAGGCTGGGAGAGAACACGAACATGAAGACAATTATATTTAGGCGATAGATTAATGGGTAAATTACTTTCTTTTAATACTAGGATGCTATTTTCATAATAACTAAAGTCATACAGTGATAGACTATTTGGATTGTGGTCAGCTATGGAAAAAAAAATTACTCAGTTTCTGAAAATGGATAATAAAATGAGTTCTATAGAGACTTCCCAAGCCTTCAATGCATGAGCTAATTCTGATAGCCTTTTGCTTTAGTTTTTATCTTAAATAATGATGAACACTACTCCCAACAGGGCAGTTATCAGGAACCATAATGCCACTTTCTATTATCTAATTTTTCACTGATTAGCTTTGACCTTCAAGACCTAGCAAACATTTACTGAGCATATACCCAGATGTGGCTGTGTGATGCTTTACGAATTAAACCTTAGTTTCCACATTTAGAAAATGGGATTAATATAAACAGTCATCTTATCTACCTTGTGGCAGATGTTGCAAGGATTCAAAACCATGGGAAAATGTAGAAGTTGCAGAAGCTTCCGTGTAGAGGTTAATTATTTTGTTTCATTGGAGGTACACACCTAGATATATGCTGAAAATAATCTCTATAGTCCTGATGAACAAGTTTCTTCAAGAAAATTCTATGCTGTTCGTATTTCCAGGCTCCACACAACTTCAGTCTACCCAGAGTAGCCTTGCTTCCGTAGCCCTGGGGATCTAGCTGCCCACTGAGGTCTCAGTTGAGTTTTATCCTCTGCTTTTGCCTTGTCTGTTGTACTATAAATAGGTTGAAGTCAGGGACCATGTGTTAGTCTTTCAGATACTTCTCACCACTTCTGTTATAATGTGGAGCCTCTGCTGGTGCTCGGCAAACACCATCTTTCAAAAGAACACAAGTCTTCGGAAAGGTGGCAGACTTTCTAAGTGTCCTGGGAAAAGAGTGATGATTAAGTATATTGTACTAATTAAATGGACTATATGCATTCATTAAAATGATAGCTATGATGATTCTTTATTAACATAAAAATGCCACAGATTCTATTTTAATTCTAAGTGAAGAATATAGAACATAAAATTATATTTATACTACAATTACAGCTATGGAAAAACATGAATCAAGGCTGGGAGAGAACACGAACATGAAGACAATTATATTTAGGCGATAGATTAATGGGTAAATTACTTTCTTTTAATACTAGGATGCTATTTTCATAATAACTAAAGTCATACAGTGATAGACTATTTGGATTGTGGTCAGCTATGGAAAAAAAAATTACTCAGTTTCTGAAAATGGATAATAAAATGAGTTCTATAGAGACTTCCCAAGCCTTCAATGCATGAGCTAATTCTGATAGCCTTTTGCTTTAGTTTTTATCTTAAATAATGATGAACACTCACTGAATATAGGGAGTATTTTAAGAACAAGGCTATCGTGTCCTAGAAGATCCATCTTGGAATCCTGATTCTTATATAAAAAGCTTCAATTTGAATTTGTCTGAAAAAAGTAGAACTGCCCATTACGATATCTGAAATTTGAGACCTATGACAATCTTAATTCCTTAAACTTTTTTGTTTACGATGCACATCTTTTTGGGGACTGTTGCATTTTGTTTGTGTGACAGGAAACCATTTCTGGTGTTTGAATCATCGTGTTCTTTCCCCACATAACAGTGTCCAGTGGGGTTTTCATCAGGGAAGAAAAGACAGACACTGGAGTAAGATTTTGCTATGATTATCTCGTCATCTCTTTTTATATGCCGTGCCACTGGCAAAACTTTTTTAAAGAAGTGCCATTCAGCAAAATGATTGGCACTTGGTAAGTGGTTGATACTGAATAGGAAAAGCCAAGAGCTCATTTGAAGTCTTTATATAATGTTCTTTGTTTAAAAAAAAAATGAAGAGGAAAAAAGCCCAAAATTAGAATACTAAGAACAAGAGCCCTCTTACACTGTCCTGTTTTAATTGGCTGTTGCTCATGAGAAGAATCAATAATTTCTTTTGAAGTTTCACATCAACTGCTTAATTTTGATCAAGTCTTATAATTAATCATCTGTGAATAAAATGAATCAACTGTAATTTGAACCTCAGGTTTTTTAATAGCTACAATGATGTAAGTAATAGGTTATCTAACCTTATTCAAAAGTCTTGTATATGCTTTTAGCTATATTTTGGAGGAGCTACAAAGTATCAATTTACTTATGAGTTTCAGCAATCACATTTTCAGCACCTTTGCAGAACATATTTATTGAAATGTTAATGTAATTTTGGGTTCTTCATGTATTTTTTCTGTTTTCTGTTAACCACCAAGTAATAGTATAGTTGTACCTAGTATATTTCTGGGCACTGTGGAGGCAGAGAAGTGAGTCAAAAGCATCACAGGGTATGGATACTCTTCTCATGTTTATTAAATAATTTTAATTGTCATAAAATGACTAAAATGGTTGTGAAAAATTAAGGCTCTTCTCTTTCTGTAAATTGCCAGAACAATGTAAAAATAGTGTCAATCAACCTGCTCAACGCTTTGTACCTAAAGGTAAATTTCATAGATTCCTAAACATCTTATGATTAAGATAAAAAATTGGACTATAAATGACACTTAGTGGTCATTCGTATTGAACACACACTCTGATCAGGTGTACAATATTTTAATTGAGTAGTTAAGCAAAAAGACCTTATAGTGTAAATCAAGGAACCAATATACTGGATACATACAAAATAATCAGAGAATAACTGACTTTCAGACTGTCATATTAACTGTAGATAAAGTGATTTCAGAAAAATGAGAAATATGCAGTAGTCTTTGAGCTATTTGGGGAACATAGAACTTAAGCGGATACTTGAGTGATGGTGTGGTTGAGAAGACTGGTTTATCTCAGTATCTGTCTTCATTTTAGATAGCAAGAGAACCTAGCTGGCCAGCGGAAGGGGACACTTCTCAGGCTTCTTGCATCTACGTGTGATCATGGATCCAAGTTCTGTATGATGGGTTGTATAAATTCTGGATCATGCCATTCATGCAAGAAATATGTCCACCCCTTACTACTTTTTGTCTGTCTTACTGGGAGGGGCACAGATAAAATAGCTAGGAGCTGGAGGAGCGAGCTCGGACCAGGAAATTAGTCATGTGACTATGGCAGAGAACAAGATGGAAAGAGCCTGAGCCCCTGTCACCCTCATCTAGCAGTGTTGTCGTGTAAGCTGAGAATTTTATATGTAAGAGAAATAAGTGAGTATCTTGTTTAAGCATGTCTCACTTTCCTGTTATTGAAAATCCAACAATTTATATACTATAATGTGCCAACTCAGAAAATCAGATTTCCTCCCTCTTCCTCAGGATTTGTTTTTTTTTTTTCTTTTTAGCTGCTTTAGTTTAGTGATTTTTCTGTAAATTCTGTATTTTTTGTCATGTGCTTTTTTTGGAGTTTCTGCCTAGCTAGTTTAGTTATCAGCAAATGATCAGAGATTGTCTTTAAGTTTCTGGGATGAATGAGCCTCCCAGTTTTTGCCTAGGAGGTCTGCGTTTGTGTGGGGCTATGCCTTCACTACTCAGCAGGCAGTTTGTATGTCTGCCTTACCCTTTACTTCCTGCTTGCTGAGAGCCTCCAGATCAGCTGCAAGTGAGAACTTCCTGTGTGTTTCCTGAGCATACATTCAGCCCTGGACATATGCACAGCTCTGCTCCTGTACATGACTTTCTAGTTTCTCAGGACTATGTTGGAGCTTTTCAGATCCCCTGTAGGCATCTCGTTCACCAGATTATCCTTTTAGATATTTTTAGTTAGTGTATTATTTTACCCAGTTGTTGTCTACCACTTCACAGAGTTGAACAATTTTCTGTAATTGCTGCTGAAAAGTATTTGCAAGGAAAAGAATTTGGGGAATAGGTTTTTTTTGCTCTGGGTGGGGTTTGAGACAGATAAATAGTGAAGACAGACTTTCAACTGCGTTTTTCAGGGGAAGCACCATTCCGGTCAAATAAGGACAATTCTTTGGGAACGAGGCATTGAAAGCGCTCCAGCTTGCCTCTGGTGGCTTCCAGGCTGCTGATTTTCAGTCCAAATGTGACCTGGAGGGAAGAGGATGGCATAGAAAATGCCACAAAATTCTTCCAGACCTTCAGCTGTTCTTCTTGAAGAGATACTTTTCACTTTCTTGTGAGCATTTGAGTAACTTGCAGAGTTCTGAGGAATTTATTTTTGACATTTTTGGCCAATTTTCTCATCACTTTTATGGAAGAAAGAATTTTGGAGGTCTTTGCCATTTTGATGCAGTTCCTGTTTCATCCACTTTTATGGCTTTTCCGAATACCAGGTTATATACTATAAAAGGGGAACTGCCCAACTCGGGGAAAATATGTAAGAGAAATAAGTGAGTATCTTGTTTAAGCATGTCTCACTTTCCTGTTATTGAAAATCCAACAATTTATATACTATAATGTGCCAACTCAGAAAATCAGATTTCCTCCCTCTTCCTCAGGATTTGTTTTTTTTTTTTCTTTTTAGCTGCTTTAGTTTAGTGATTTTTCTGTAAATTCTGTATTTTTTGTCATGTGCTTTTTTTGGAGTTTCTGCCTAGCTAGTTTAGTTATCAGCAAATGATCAGAGATTGTCTTTAAGTTTCTGGGATGAATGAGCCTCCCAGTTTTTGCCTAGGAGGTCTGCGTTTGTGTGGGGCTATGCCTTCACTACTCAGCAGGCAGTTTGTATGTCTGCCTTACCCTTTACTTCCTGCTTGCTGAGAGCCTCCAGATCAGCTGCAAGTGAGAACTTCCTGTGTGTTTCCTGAGCATACATTCAGCCCTGGACATATGCACAGCTCTGCTCCTGTACATGACTTTCTAGTTTCTCAGGACTATGTTGGAGCTTTTCAGATCCCCTGTAGGCATCTCGTTCACCAGATTATCCTTTTAGATATTTTTAGTTAGTGTATTATTTTACCCAGTTGTTGTCTACCACTTCACAGAGTTGAACAATTTTCTGTAATTGCTGCTGAAAAGTATTTGCAAGGAAAAGAATTTGGGGAATAGGTTTTTTTTGCTCTGGGTGGGGTTTGAGACAGATAAATAGTGAAGACAGACTTTCAACTGCGTTTTTCAGGGAAGCACCATTCCGGTCAAATAAGGACAATTCTTTGGGAACGAGGCATTGAAAGCGCTCCAGCTTGCCTCTGGTGGCTTCCAGGCTGCTGATTTTCAGTCCAAATGTGACCTGGAGGGAAGAGGATGGCATAGAAAATGCCACAAAATTCTTCCAGACCTTCAGCTGTTCTTCTTGAAGAGATACTTTTCACTTTCTTGTGAGCATTTGAGTAACTTGCAGAGTTCTGAGGAATTTATTTTTGACATTTTTGGCCAATTTTCTCATCACTTTTATGGAAGAAAGAATTTTTGGAGGTCTTTGCCATTTTTGATGCAGTTCCTGTTTCATCCACTTTTATGGCTTTTCCTTGGTATTATTATTGTTTGGGAATATTGAGGTAATTTTTCACAAGTTACTTGAAAACTCTGTGGGAAATTTTACTTTTACTTTTTACAGTTATGTTGGGTATATGTTGTATTGTTGGTAGTAGTAGTCTTTCATACTTGGGAATGCTAAATTGGGTTTTGTAGTTAACATTTAAAAATTCAGTTCTTACTGTTTACAAACAAATATGTCTTATTAACATTAAGATATAATTACTTAACTAATACTCATGTAGTCATTGCTATGGCTACTTTTCTATTCATGTTAAAAATATTGATGTCTTTAATTCCCATAATATGTAAGGAAAATACCATTATTAACCTCATTTGTGTTAGGGAAACAAAGTCACAGGTAGATTTAGAAAGTTTCCAAGGTTAATATAGATAGTGAATGAAATAAACAAAATTCAAATCCGAGCAGTCACTCTCCAGAGTTTTTGCTTTTAATCACTATGATATGCTGCCTCTTGAAATAGTTATATTATTAACAATTATATTATATTAAATTAATTTATTCTAATATACACATGTATAACATATATATTTCTTTATCCATTCATCCATTGATGACCATTGCTTAGGTTACTTCTGTATCTTTACTGCTGTAAATCATGCTTCAATGGGCAAAAAACACAAAAAAACAGAAACAGACTCACAGATCCAGAGAATGAACTGGTGATTGCCAGAGGGGAGGGGTATAGAAGGTTGGGTGAAAAGGTGAATGGAATTAAGAGGTGCAGAGTTCCAGTTATAAAATAAATGTTCCAAGGGCATGAAAATAGACTAAGGAATACGGTCAACAAATACTGCAATGACTTTGTGTGCTGCCAGATGGTCACTGGACTTGTAGTAGACATTTTCTAAGGTAGTCACATGCCGAATCACCATGCTGTACACCTGAGACTGACACAGTATTGTACATTGACTCTACTTCATTTAAAAAAAAAGGTAATAATTGTCACTCAGGCAATTTCTTTCTTTCCTTTTGTGTTGGGCATCATTAGGCAGTTGTTGGATATTCTCAATTCTGTCTACAGTTGTTTGGTGTTTACAGGTTTCTTCTCAGTGTCATGTCATTAATATCTTTGCACTATTTTATTTTGTTTGTTTATTTTTTTGGCCTCTTTTATTGGTTATTTATTTATTTATTTTCATCCATCTTTTTGTCTTCAGCCTGTGTGGGCCTCCCATTGCAGTGGCCTCTCTTGTTGCAGAGCACTAGCTCTGGGCGTTCATGCTCCAGAGCACTGGCTCATAATTGGACACACCGGTCCAGTCATTCCGTGGCAATGTGGCATCTTTCTGGGCCAGGGATCGAACCGGCACCCCTTGCACTGCAAGGCAGACTCTTAACCCACTGGACCACCAGAGAAGCCCTCTTTGTGCTATTTTAATTTTGATTTTTAAAATAGTATTTGTATTTCACTCTTATAAGAGAGATAATGGGCTTCCCAGTTGTCTCAGTAGTAAAGAATCCACCTGCCAAGCAGGAGATGTGGCTTTGATCTCTGGATCGGGAAGATTCCTTGGAGATGGAAATGGCGACCCACTGCAGTGTTCTTGCCTGGAGAATCCCATGGACAGAGGAGCCTGGTGAGCCGCAGTCCATGGCGTCGCAGAGTCGGATATGACTTAGCAACTAAACAACAACGAGATCTAATGCATTTTGAAAAAATGGTTAAATTGTATAACAGATGATAGGGAATTACTACTCCCTAAAATGTGAATTTTTGCTCTGGTGGCTTTAACTGTATGAGGACAAAGCTTCTGAGTTAGTCAGTGCTTTGAATTGATGTTCTTGATAGCTTGCAACATATTACCCTGGTAATATGTTACCAGTAACATGGCTGGTAAAGCCAGCCAGTTTCTTTTTGTCTGTCAACACAAAGCTTGTTTGGGCACCATGTTAGCTCCTGGATAGTATTGCAAAAGTGATGTGCCACTGAAATTTTCTTTTTTGACATGTGTCTTACCTGGTGGTTAATGGTTGTGATGAAATAATGTTTTCTTCAAGAAATGAACCATTTCTTCTTGGCTGTATATTCTAGTCTTTGATGATATATATTTGCCAAAAATTGCCAATGAAACCTTCTTTATTTTCTGTTCATTTAAGAAATATCTACCACTTCCCCATTTTAGGCTTATTATTCCCATCAGCAAGGTGATGTGTAGCTGTAATTTATCAAGTATTATATTGTAAACCAATTGATTGATTACCTTCAACATGAGGGACTTAGTGCAGAGAAGAAAAGATGAAAATAGGGCCAATTAAGTTAAGTGGCCTCTCTTGTTGCAGAGCACTAGCTCTGGGCGTTCATGCTCCAGAGCACTGGCTCATAATTGGACACACCGGTCCAGTCATTCCGTGGCAATGTGGCATCTTTCTGGGCCAGGGATCGAACCGGCACCCCTTGCACTGCAAGGCAGACTCTTAACCCACTGGACCACCAGAGAAGCCCTCTTTGTGCTATTTTAATTTTGATTTTTAAAATAGTATTTGTATTTCACTCTTATAAGAGAGATAATGGGCTTCCCAGTTGTCTCAGTAGTAAAGAATCCACCTGCCAAGCAGGAGATGTGGCTTTGATCTCTGGATCGGGAAGATTCCTTGGAGATGGAAATGGCGACCCACTGCAGTGTTCTTGCCTGGAGAATCCCATGGACAGAGGAGCCTGGTGAGCCGCAGTCCATGGCGTCGCAGAGTCGGATATGACTTAGCAACTAAACAACAACGAGATCTAATGCATTTTGAAAAAATGGTTAAATTGTATAACAGATGATAGGGAATTACTACTCCCTAAAATGTGAATTTTTGCTCTGGTGGCTTTAACTGTATGAGGACAAAGCTTCTGAGTTAGTCAGTGCTTTGAATTGATGTTCTTGATAGCTTGCAACATATTACCCTGGTAATATGTTACCAGTAACATGGCTGGTAAAGCCAGCCAGTTTCTTTTTGTCTGTCAACACAAAGCTTGTTTGGGCACCATGTTAGCTCCTGGATAGTATTGCAAAAGTGATGTGCCACTGAAATTTTCTTTTTTGACATGTGTCTTACCTGGTGGTTAATGGTTGTGATGAAATAATGTTTTCTTCAAGAAATGAACCATTTCTTCTTGGCTGTATATTCTAGTCTTTGATGATATATATTTGCCAAAAATTGCCAATGAAACCTTCTTTATTTTCTGTTCATTTAAGAAATATCTACCACTTCCCCATTTTAGGCTTATTATTCCCATCAGCAAGGTGATGTGTAGCTGTAATTTATCAAGTATTATATTGTAAACCAATTGATTGATTACCTTCAACATGAGGGACTTAGTGCAGAGAAGAAAAGATGAAAAATTTAGGATGTGTTCCATTCAATGCCAAGCGAAATAGAAAGTAAGTTTCCACTAAATTGTTTGAACAATCAGAGAGCTGTAGGAGAGTATATATTTTATAATCAATATAGAGTGAATTATATTTTTTGTCTGTCTTGTATCATATAACACAAAGCTTTCTGGGTGTATTTTTAGCTGGAGCATAATCTAGAAGATAGGTCTAGGATAGCCTATCTTCAGAAAAGCTTTGTTTCCTAAACAGAATTTATCCTGTTGTACTGCAGTACGATAGTCATTTTATGAAGCAACGGCTAGTATTGAGGTAAAATAAGAGGTCTGCACTGCTGACATTCCAGAGAGACAAAACCCATGTATTCAAACACCATGTTTTAGAAAACAAATGATGGTTTCAATATCAGATTCTTATATTCCTGAATGAAAGATATTGGTTTCTGATAGTGCTGCTTCTCCTGAGGGCACCTCTATTTAACATACTCCAGTGTAGCAACCGAAATTTATATCTTTAAGGATAGTTAATGCCTTGAGCTCTGAGAAGAAAGTCAGCCAGTTTCTCATAAGTCTGAATATTGCATGGGCAAGGAGTAAACACAGAGGTGCTTGGTTTTTGCAGTATTAACAGAAACAAATAGGTCAGATTCAATGAGAGTGATTTAGAGAACTTTGAGGAGAAAAACCAGTAAGATCACTGTGACACTACAGCAAAACTCTGAGGGCCATTGTGGAAGTTTTGTCCTCATAGTGTTAAAGATAGCAGAGTACCACCAGTCTCAAGTGGTTAAATTGCCTGGATGTAGATGCATTTATTAGACATCATGAAATACTAGAATTATTTTTAGGATGAGACCTAGATTTAACTTCCGGTTCTGGTAGTAGTTATATGAGCACAGGTGTATTTCCAGAAATGGAGAACAAGGGATTCTCTCTATGGTTCGTTAGAGATCTGTGAGTTCTTTTGGACTTCCCTCATGAAACATCAGGTAAGTCTGATCTTTTTTTTTTTGATACTTTTCCCCCTTTTGCCCCATCATGCCTCTTTTTTGTTTATATTTATTTTCATCCATCTTTTATTCTTTGACCCATGTGGGCCTCCCATTGCAGTGGCCTCTCTCACCACAGAGCACCGTCTCTGGGTGCATGTGCTCCAGGGTGCTGGCTCATAATTGGACACACCAGTCCAGCCACCTCTGTGGCATATGGAATCTTCCCTGGCCAGGGATCAAACTGGTGCCTCTTGCACTGCAAGGCGGACTTTTTACCCAATGGACCACCACAGTGGACCACCAGGGAAACCCAAGTCTGATCTTTATCTTCTGCATAACTGTCTTTTGTTCTCACAACAACTAAAATGACATCTAATCAATGCTCCAGGGGAAACATAAGAAAATTTGCAGTGAGAGTCTTCCATTTGGTGATGTTGCTGGAGTTAGGACCTCTGGTCATGATAATACTTACATCAAGTTCCAAAATTTTGTCATAGTTAGGAAAATAATTTATTTCAATGAATGTTATGAATACTATGGACAGGTTAACCTCGGCTATATTTTTAATCTCCTAATTTTTCTCAGTAACTATTTTAAACTTTCAAAATGCCTTCCCCCTTAGTGTCTACTTCAGTCTGAGCGAGTGAGTCTGGGAGTAAAACTTGCAATGAGTCCTCACCTGGAGCCAGGACTACCTAGTCCCAGCATCAGTAGGGAGGAATGTGAATAGGGGAAGAAGGATGAGTTCATATTTCTGGAGTCAGTCTCCCATGAAGAGGAGAAAGTGAGAGGTTAGGAAGTATAGCAGGGTCAGATGACCAGAAGAAGTCCAGCTGGCTGTGCTTTGGCAAAAGCACAAGCAAACAACATGTGAAGGTCAATATCCAAGAGATCAAGAAATAGTGAATCAGGTGATGTTCAGAGAAGATGTGTCAGGAGATATTGGTTGGCCAAAAAGTTTATTCAGATTTTTCCGTACGGCATTACAGAAAAGCACCAGTGAACTTTGGCCAACGCAGTCCTCTGTGCCTACTGAATATGGGGTGCTTGTGTTCAAAAATGGCTTGCTTTACTGAGTTAATCGATGAGGAATACATGGGGTCAATGAGGTCCACCAACTTACCCAAGCTTGTTCTCTCTCCATGCAAGGGGATGCCAAGAATGAAAGCTACATCTTTTTCGTACAGTATCTATTTCGTTTCTCCTCTACTTCTCATTGTCAGGATTAGAGTAATCTCTGTATGTTCAGGAGTATGTAAATTCTCGTGTAAAGTTTTTATGAGAAACATGGGATCCGTGCTTTGAAGATTCATGTTCTTATGAGGCACCAGAGCTGGAAGCAGTGTTGGGAAGCAGTGTGCAGGTTAGGAGGCACAGCATGAAATCCTGAGGTTGCACGTTTCCTTCTTCAAGTTTCTTTTCCTTGCAAGCATAGTGTTAAAATTCAGTTTGCATGAAGGGTTGTTATGAGCATGAATTTTTAAAATGTGTTATTGTTTAATGTGAAATTGCAAATAAGGAACACATGCCTGGTTACCTGAGGGCATAATTGTTGGCTGGAAAATTCCATTCACTCCACGGCTGTCCCTGGTTCCAAAAACCCCGATGGATAACCTGGCTCAGCATCTCTTGAATATCTCTTCCTCATTGTGCTCCAAGCATCTGCTGTCCCAGATGCACCATTTGCTTCTCATTTTAGAGAGATGTTAGGGATGGATGGTGGGTTTATTTATTTGCTTTTTTTTAGATTTTGGATAAATACGAATGAACATTTGATCTGTTTATTTATGTTATTACCTTTCCATTCTTAAGTAATAACGCATTCTTTGTTACGCACTTGGATTAAATCATTGCTCTTGCTTCGTCATTCCCTACAACACTGCTAAGTCCTTTCAATTCTCCATATACCTGGCTTATGCAAAAGCTGCTAGCACAAGCAAACAACATGTGAAGGTCAATATCCAAGAGATAAAAAGAAAAATAGTGAATCAGGTGATGTTCAGAGAAGATGTGTCAGGAGATATTGGTTGGCCAAAAAGTTTATTCAGATTTTTCCGTACGGCATTACAGAAAAGCACCAGTGAACTTTGGCCAACGCAGTCCTCTGTGCCTACTGAATATGGGGTGCTTGTGTTCAAAAATGGCTTGCTTTACTGAGTTAATCGATGAGGAATACATGGGGTCAATGAGGTCCACCAACTTACCCAAGCTTGTTCTCTCTCCATGCAAGGGGATGCCAAGAATGAAAGCTACATCTTTTTCGTACAGTATCTATTTCGTTTCTCCTCTACTTCTCATTGTCAGGATTAGAGTAATCTCTGTATGTTCAGGAGTATGTAAATTCTCGTGTAAAGTTTTTATGAGAAACATGGGATCCGTGCTTTGAAGATTCATGTTCTTATGAGGCACCAGAGCTGGAAGCAGTGTTGGGAAGCAGTGTGCAGGTTAGGAGGCACAGCATGAAATCCTGAGGTTGCACGTTTCCTTCTTCAAGTTTCTTTTCCTTGCAAGCATAGTGTTAAAATTCAGTTTGCATGAAGGGTTGTTATGAGCATGAATTTTTAAAATGTGTTATTGTTTAATGTGAAATTGCAAATAAGGAACACATGCCTGGTTACCTGAGGGCATAATTGTTGGCTGGAAAATTCCATTCACTCCACGGCTGTCCCTGGTTCCAAAAACCCCGATGGATAACCTGGCTCAGCATCTCTTGAATATCTCTTCCTCATTGTGCTCCAAGCATCTGCTGTCCCAGATGCACCATTTGCTTCTCATTTTAGAGAGATGTTAGGGATGGATGGTGGGTTTATTTATTTGCTTTTTTTTAGATTTTGGATAAATACGAATGAACATTTGATCTGTTTATTTATGTTATTACCTTTCCATTCTTAAGTAATAACGCATTCTTTGTTACGCACTTGGATTAAATCATTGCTCTTGCTTCGTCATTCCCTACAACACTGCTAAGTCCTTTCAATTCTCCATATACCTGGCTTATGCAAAAGCTGCTACTTTAAGACTGAAAAACGTGATTTTCATTCTAATTGAAATTATGTTTTCTCATTTTAGGAAGTGTTTATTGTGTAATACTTGAATATACAAAATATATATTCAGTTCAGTTCAGTTCAGTTGCAGTTGTGACTTTTTGCAACCCCATGGAATGAAACATGCTCAAATTCATGTTCATTGAGTCAGCGATGGTATCCAACTATCTCATCCTTTGTCATCCCCTTCTCCTTCTGCCTTCTATTTTCCTCAGCACCATGATCTTTTCCAATGAGTCTCTTCGCAGGAGGTGGTCAAAGTATTGGAGCTTCAGCTTCAGCATCTGTCCTTCCAAAGAATAGTCAGGGTTGATGTCCTTTAGGATTAACTGGTTTAATCTCTTTGTAGCATAATAGTAAGAAACACCTGTAAATTCACCTTTTCAATTATGAACTAGAATGACTCTCTTTTGCCTTATCTGTCCTCCTTTCCTCCTCTTCCTCTGCATCTCATTTACCTCCAGGGGTGGCTTGTGTCCTAAATTGCTTTGGAATTTATTTTTATCACCTAAGTCTGAATCTTTAAAACAATATATTCCTTAATTTCATGTATTTTGTACTCCCAACATGGATATTGATGCATCTAATTGCTATCATTTGCTTATTTTGTAAACAAAGTTACATTTCAAAAGAAACCTCCATGATTTCCTCCTTATAGAGCAGGGCTTTTTAAACTTCAGCGTGCACACCCGTCACCTGAGAGCATGGGAGCATCTGGGTTCTGATTCAGTACGTTCATAGTGCGATCTGAACTGTGCATCACAGTAGGTACCTAGGCTAGTTCATGTTGCTGGTTTCTGTCATACTCTGATCAACAAAGGCATAGAAGATATGAAATATATGGAATATTCCCAATCAATAGATGGTAACCTACTCTAAAATAAATAAGTTCAGAAATGCATGCGTGTGTGCTCCGTTGTGTCTGTCTCTTTGTGACTCCATGAACTGTAGCCTCCAGGCTCCTCTGTCCATGAGATTTCCCAGGTAAGAATGCTGGAGTGGGTTGCCATTTTCTTCTCCAGGGGGTCTTCCCAAAGGAATCGAACCCAGGCCTCCTGCATTGGCAGGTGGATTCTTTACCATTGTGCCACCTGGGAAGCGTACTTTCCTGAAAATATACATGTTCATTCCATTCATTTCTCCCCCAAACCTTAGTAGAAAAGATGGAGATGATGAAAAGAATTATGGGACTGACTTTTAAACAATGTGGCCATTTGCCAAAATCTTTTCCAGCGATGGTATCCAACTATCTCATCCTTTGTCATCCCCTTCTCCTTCTGCCTTCTATTTTCCTCAGCACCATGATCTTTTCCAATGAGTCTCTTCGCAGGAGGTGGTCAAAGTATTGGAGCTTCAGCTTCAGCATCTGTCCTTCCAAAGAATAGTCAGGGTTGATGTCCTTTAGGATTAACTGGTTTAATCTCTTTGTAGCATAATAGTAAGAAACACCTGTAAATTCACCTTTTCAATTATGAACTAGAATGACTCTCTTTTGCCTTATCTGTCCTCCTTTCCTCCTCTTCCTCTGCATCTCATTTACCTCCAGGGGTGGCTTGTGTCCTAAATTGCTTTGGAATTTATTTTTATCACCTAAGTCTGAATCTTTAAAACAATATATTCCTTAATTTCATGTATTTTGTACTCCCAACATGGATATTGATGCATCTAATTGCTATCATTTGCTTATTTTGTAAACAAAGTTACATTTCAAAAGAAACCTCCATGATTTCCTCCTTATAGAGCAGGGCTTTTTAAACTTCAGCGTGCACACCGTCACCTGAGAGCATGGGAGCATCTGGGTTCTGATTCAGTACGTTCATAGTGCGATCTGAACTGTGCATCACAGTAGGTACCTAGGCTAGTTCATGTTGCTGGTTTCTGTCATACTCTGATCAACAAAGGCATAGAAGATATGAAATATATGGAATATTCCCAATCAATAGATGGTAACCTACTCTAAAATAAATAAGTTCAGAAATGCATGCGTGTGTGCTCCGTTGTGTCTGTCTCTTTGTGACTCCATGAACTGTAGCCTCCAGGCTCCTCTGTCCATGAGATTTCCCAGGTAAGAATGCTGGAGTGGGTTGCCATTTTCTTCTCCAGGGGGTCTTCCCAAAGGAATCGAACCCAGGCCTCCTGCATTGGCAGGTGGATTCTTTACCATTGTGCCACCTGGGAAGCGTACTTTCCTGAAAATATACATGTTCATTCCATTCATTTCTCCCCCAAACCTTAGTAGAAAAGATGGAGATGATGAAAAGAATTATGGGACTGAATCCTTTTGACCTAAGAACAATGGTGAGCCACGTCCTTGCCTAAAAAATTCTCAGGTAACATTAAACCAATTGCCCCCTCCCCGCCCCCGTCGCCCCCTGATGGCTTGCTTGGGTGCTTTCCTATCACGGTTCCTGTAGGGAGAATCCTGGGCATCGTATCTTTTGAGAGCTAGGATTTTCAGGCACTGGTAATGTGCATAGGCTATACATGGCTTTATGCACACGGGCTCGGAGACTGAAGGTGTTTTTACTTGCTGGTCATGCACTCCATCATTGGATGAATCTTTGCCTTTGGTGAGGTCCTAAGAGTATAAGATAATCAACTGGGAAGGGAAGAGCAGGGAGCTGTGTGACAGAACTTTGAGCCCTTCTTCAGTGTGATTCAGATGAAAGATCCACAACACTGATAGGGAGATGATTTATCATCCTTGTATTCCCCAGTGCATCAGTTTCAAGGAGCAGCTGACACTTCTGATCCTCTTAAAGATATACAATTTTGCAACAGTTTTACATTCAGAGAGATTAAAGAATACATGTTACTTAGTGCTATTTATTCTGCTTCTGAATTCATAATGTTAGACTGTAAAACTACAATCACCTTCTGCTTTCAGAAGGGCCAATGAGAAATGGAAATGCAGCCACCTATTCCACATTTCTTAATAACGTGGGATAGAATGGGGAATTGGGCTCTTTGGCTCTAAGGGGTGTTTGCTTTAGCAAGAGAAATGAGTGTTTAGAAGAAAAAACTCATGAATTACTTCTCACAATATTTACCATTATTCTAAGCAATGATGAATTTGAGAAGTGTGTTATGGTTTGGAGTGTCTCTCTAGCTTGTTTAGCGGTATGAGTGGAAGTTTAATTAAAGACAAGGTGTTCTTTCCTTGCAAGTGACAGAAACCCATTTCAAATCTAAAGCCAAAAGGGAAATGACTGGGCTCATATAAAGCTTCAGGCATAGGTAGATCCAGGGCTTAATCAAGTTATCAACCCTGTCTCTCTCTGGAGCTCAGTTCTGTGTTCCTTGGTGCTGGCTTCATTCTTTCCCAGGGGATGGCCAGGCTGGTCATCTACAGTTTGAGGCTGACCTTGTCTGCTAAGTGCCAGTCTCAGAGAGTGGAATGAGCTATTTTCTGAGTAGCTGAATCACTTAGTGTTTTCCTTCTTATCCTTTGTTGTAACCTCTTCTCTTCTCCTCCTTTGTTAATCCTTTAACTCTTAAATCACTCTTATTTATACATACAGTGTATTCCTATTTGCTTTCTTAATTCCTTCCTCCCTTTCTCTGTGTACCTAAGATGGTTGAAAGCTCAAGATGTGGGTGTGGGTAGGGAGAGATGGTGTGGGTAGGGAGAGATAGTGTATGTTGATGTAGTCATTTAAAATGCTATTAAATAATAGTTAATATCATCAGGTAAAAATGTTCACAGTTTATTAAGGGGAAAAGCTGATTCCCAGATACTCATAGACTATGATATCTTTTGGAAAACGAAATGGCAACCCACTCTAGTATTCTTGCCTGAAGAATTCTATGGCCTGGCAGAATTCCATGACCTGGAGAATTCCATGGGATCACAAAGAGTCGGGCACAGCTGAGTTACTGTCACTTACTCAGTCATGGTATCTTTTAAAACACAAGTAGAATATCTACGTGTGTAGCCATAACGATATATGTCTGTGGATTCAGTTGCTCAATTTGTGTCCGACTCTTTGTGACCCCATGGACTGTAGCCAGCCAGGCTCCTCTGTCCGTGGAATTCTTCAGACAAGGCTACTGGAGTAGGCTGTCATTTTCTTCTCTAGGGGATCGTCCTAACCCAGGGATCAAACCCAGGTCTCCTGCATTGCAGGCAGATTTTTTACTGTCTGAGCCACCAGGGAGACCCTGGGATGCCATAATGATATAAAAATAACATTAAAGATATCCAGTAGGATGTACTCTAAAGAGTTAACATTGATTACAGTCAAGGATATGTGAATTCCTAAATTTTAGCTTAGTATCCTTAAGTCTTTTCTCCAGAATAGTTTACACTTCTAGAAAAGGTCTCTTGCCTCTCTCAATGGAAGATAGGGTTGTAGAGTTGGCTCCATTACCCTAGGAACCGAATGCAGAGGAAGACTGAGGATTTGGATGGCCAGGCTGGTCATCTACAGTTTGAGGCTGACCTTGTCTGCTAAGTGCCAGTCTCAGAGAGTGGAATGAGCTATTTTCTGAGTAGCTGAATCACTTAGTGTTTTCCTTCTTATCCTTTGTTGTAACCTCTTCTCTTCTCCTCCTTTGTTAATCCTTTAACTCTTAAATCACTCTTATTTATACATACAGTGTATTCCTATTTGCTTTCTTAATTCCTTCCTCCCTTTCTCTGTGTACCTAAGATGGTTGAAAGCTCAAGATGTGGGTGTGGGTAGGGAGAGATGGTGTGGGTAGGGAGAGATAGTGTATGTTGATGTAGTCATTTAAAATGCTATTAAATAATAGTTAATATCATCAGGTAAAAATGTTCACAGTTTATTAAGGGGAAAAGCTGATTCCCAGATACTCATAGACTATGATATCTTTTGGAAAACGAAATGGCAACCCACTCTAGTATTCTTGCCTGAAGAATTCTATGGCCTGGCAGAATTCCATGACCTGGAGAATTCCATGGGATCACAAAGAGTCGGGCACAGCTGAGTTACTGTCACTTACTCAGTCATGGTATCTTTTAAAACACAAGTAGAATATCTACGTGTGTAGCCATAACGATATATGTCTGTGGATTCAGTTGCTCAATTTGTGTCCGACTCTTTGTGACCCCATGGACTGTAGCCAGCCAGGCTCCTCTGTCCGTGGAATTCTTCAGACAAGGCTACTGGAGTAGGCTGTCATTTTCTTCTCTAGGGGATCGTCCTAACCCAGGGATCAAACCCAGGTCTCCTGCATTGCAGGCAGATTTTTTACTGTCTGAGCCACCAGGGAGACCCTGGGATGCCATAATGATATAAAAATAACATTAAAGATATCCAGTAGGATGTACTCTAAAGAGTTAACATTGATTACAGTCAAGGATATGTGAATTCCTAAATTTTAGCTTAGTATCCTTAAGTCTTTTCTCCAGAATAGTTTACACTTCTAGAAAAGGTCTCTTGCCTCTCTCAATGGAAGATAGGGTTGTAGAGTTGGCTCCATTACCCTAGGAACCGAATGCAGAGGAAGACTGAGGATTTGAATGCTGGCTCTGTAAACTTTTGCTTAATACTGCTGGTCTTAGGATGGTACAAATACATGCCTTTAACTATGCCTGAGGAGAGATGGGGTGTGTGCATGCGTATGTGGTGGGGAGAATGTGCCAGGCTGAGCTGTGCAAGGCAGGGAAAGAGGACTGGGAGAGAAGTCAAACTCCCCGGCTCCTGTGGCAGCACTGCCAAGGCTGAGCTCCCCTCTGGAGGACCTCAGAATGCAAAGAGATCTTTGCTGTGGATGCACAGCATTGTAGAAATTGACTCCAACAGTCATAGTCCCCAATCCCCACCATTTCTCATAAAAGTAAATCAGATGCTCTTCTATATAACATCCTACAAGTCCCTGTCCAATTTCTAATTAAAAATCTAAATAAATCTCTTTTATTACAGTGTACTTCCCATGTTCAATATCTAGGAAATACATCCAAGTTACTTCTTTTCAAGTACTTTTGACCATAAAAATATACAGGAGATTTTTATATAATACTTTGAAATATTTGAATATTGGCTATTTTAAGATCCTTAAGGAGCATTATCTCCTTAGAGATTCTTTAAGATCATTAAAGAACATTATCCATATATAGCTTGATATTAAGTAATTACTTAATATCGAGCTATGTGTGAAAAGTAACTTAGTGAAAATTTCAAAATGGAATAATACCTAGTATCAACTTTAAAGTAACATTGATGACATTTTATTTTTCTTTTCAGGGACTTTGTCAGTGGCTGAAAATCATTGCAGTATTTTTTATCCTTATCTCATATAGGGATAGTGGTCCTACTCTTCTTAATTATTTTGCCATAAATTTCCTATGTTAGATATTGACATAAAATGGCAGTATTTAACAGGCATTGAGTATCATGTTTGCCTGCTTTCTTTGGTCTTATTTTTTCCCTCTTTCTCCTTATTCTTTAGTCCTTTTTTAGTGAAAAATACCAAAACTTAACATTTGTTTAATGTTTACCAATTGCTAGGCTCTGTTTAAATCCTTCGTGTATATTAGGTTGTTTGTTTAATTGTCGTAGTAATGAGGAATGATGTTATCAAATGTTGAGGTTGAAGCGTCAAAGTTTAAAGCCTTGAGTGCTAAGCTGCTGGGGTTCTCAAACTACAGTCCTTAAGTCAGCAGATCAACATCACTTAGGAATTTCCTAGAGACACAGATTCTTAACCATCACCCTACCCTAGGTTTACAGAATGAGAAACTCTGGGGAGTGGGACTTGCCTGTCTGTATTTTAACATGTCCTTCCAATGATTTTCATCCATGCTTAAGTTTGAGGGGCTTCCCTGGAAGCTAAGACGGTAAAGAATCTGCTTGCAAAGCAGAGAGCCAGACTCAGTCCCTAGTTCGGGAAGATCCCCTGGAGAAGGAAATGGCACCGACTCCAGTATTCTTTTTTTTTTTTTTAGTTTTTAAATTTTTTTTATCTTTTGGAGGGTGGGGTGGGGAGGGAGGGGGACGGGCGGGCCACTTCTATTGGTCTTTCATTTCTCTATTTTCATCCGTCTTTGTTCTTTTGGCTCCTGTGGGCCTCCCATCGCGGTGGCCACTGTTGTTGCAGAGCTTCTGCTCTGGGCGCACGCGCGCCAGAGCTCCGGCTCGGTAATTGGACACGTCAGTCCAGCCGCTCCGCGGCACGTGGGATCTTCCCAGGCCAGGGATCAAACTGGCGCCCCTTGCACTGCAAGGCAGTGTCTTTACCCACCGGACCACCAGGGGAAGCCCCCGACTCCAGTATTCTTGCCTGGAGAGCCCCATGGCCAGAGGAACCTGGCAGGCTTTAGTCCATGGGGTTGCAAAAAGTCGGACATGACTGAGCAACAAACTAATTTTAACTTTAAGTTTGAGAATCACTCATATCATTCTTCTCTTAACTTGATTGAAAAGTTTGCTCTTGGTGTTGATTAAAATAGTCTACAAACCTGTAGGGGTGTAGAAAAGGGAACCTTCTTGCACTGTTGGTGGGAATGTGTTTTTGAAAATTGAAGCATAAAATGGCAGTATTACCAATTGTTTGCCTGCTTTCTTTGGTCTTATTTTTTCCCTCTTTCTCCTTATTCTTTAGTCCTTTTTTAGTGAAAAATACCAAAACTTAACATTTGTTTAATGTTTACCAATTGCTAGGCTCTGTTTAAATCCTTCGTGTATATTAGGTTGTTTGTTTAATTGTCGTAGTAATGAGGAATGATGTTATCAAATGTTGAGGTTGAAGCGTCAAAGTTTAAAGCCTTGAGTGCTAAGCTGCTGGGGTTCTCAAACTACAGTCCTTAAGTCAGCAGATCAACATCACTTAGGAATTTCCTAGAGACACAGATTCTTAACCATCACCCTACCCTAGGTTTACAGAATGAGAAACTCTGGGGAGTGGGACTTGCCTGTCTGTATTTTAACATGTCCTTCCAATGATTTTCATCCATGCTTAAGTTTGAGGGGCTTCCCTGGAAGCTAAGACGGTAAAGAATCTGCTTGCAAAGCAGAGAGCCAGACTCAGTCCCTAGTTCGGGAAGATCCCCTGGAGAAGGAAATGGCACCGACTCCAGTATTCTTTTTTTTTTTTTTTTAATTTAATTTTATTTATCTTTTGGAGGGTGGGGTGGGGAGGGAGGGGGACGGGCGGGCCACTTCTATTGGTCTTTCATTTCTCTATTTTCATCCGTCTTTGTTCTTTTGGCTCCTGTGGGCCTCCCATCGCGGTGGCCACTGTTGTTGCAGAGCTTCTGCTCTGGGCGCACGCGCGCCAGAGCTCCGGCTCGGTAATTGGACACGTCAGTCCAGCCGCTCCGCGGCACGTGGGATCTTCCCAGGCCAGGGATCAAACTGGCGCCCCTTGCACTGCAAGGCAGTGTCTTTACCCACCGGACCACCAGGGGAAGCCCCCGACTCCAGTATTCTTGCCTGGAGAGCCCCATGGCCAGAGGAACCTGGCAGGCTTTAGTCCATGGGGTTGCAAAAAGTCGGACATGACTGAGCAACAAACTAATTTTAACTTTAAGTTTGAGAATCACTCATATCATTCTTCTCTTAACTTGATTGAAAAGTTTGCTCTTGGTGTTGATTTTTCCCTTTATTAAAAGTAGTCTACAAACAATAAATGCTGTAGGGGGTGTGGAGAAAAGGGAACCTTCTTGCACTGTTGGTGGGAATGTGAACTGATACAGCCACTATGGAAGACAGTGTGGAGATTCCTCAGAAATCGAGGCATAGAGCCACCATATGACCCAGCAATCCCACAACCAGGCATATACCCTGAGAAAATCAAGCTTGAAAGAGACACATGTACCACATTGTTCATTGCAGCACTATTTACAGTAGCTAGAACATGGAGGCAACCTAGATGGCCATTGGCAGGTGAATGGTTAAAGAAGCTGTGGTACATATATAGAATGGAATATTTCTCAGCTATAAAAATGAATGCATATGAAACAGTTCTAAAGAATGGTGGATGAATCTAAACCCTATTATACAAAGTGAAGTCAGAAAGAGAAGGACAAATATAGTATACTAGCATATATATGGAATCTAGAAAGATGGTACTGATAAATGTATATTCATCGACAGGTGAATGGATAAAGAAGCTATGGTATATGCATACAATGGAATATCACTCAGCCATAAAAAGGAATGCATTTGAATCAGTCCTAATGAGATCCATGAACCTAGAACATATTATACAGAGTGAGATATGTCAGAGAGAGAAAGATAAATATTGTATATTGGCACATGTGTATGGAATCTTGAAAGATGGTGCTGATAAACGAACATGCAGAGCTGCAATGGAGAGGTGGACATGGAAAATGGTCTTATGGACACTGGGGTGAGGGAGGGGAATATATTCTTGGATTAGCAGATCTCAGACAGGGGCTCTGGGAGACCTAGAGGGGAGGGATGGGGGAGGTTCAGGAGTGGGGGTGGCATATGTATGCCTGTGGTGGATTTGGGTCGATGTGTGGCAGTAAGCAACAAAACCTTGTAAAAATTATAATAATAATACATAAAATTTGTATAAAAAAGGTATACATGTTTGAATTTGTTCCTGTAGGTTGTTTTACATTTTACTTTACCTCTTTGTAAGTTATTGAAAAGTTAGGTTTAAATAACTTCTTATTGTTTATCTGTGTGATTATTTAAGAAAATGTATTATGCTTTTGGACTAGATTACTCCAAATGTTACCAGCTAGAATCCAGCAATGCAGTAATATGTTTTTAAAAATATGCATTATGATCAATTATGGATATTCTGAGGAATATAAGCATGGATCAGTATCTAGAAAACTATTAATATAATTTATTGTATTAATAAACTAAAGGAGTAAAATTCATACATGCTGTGAAAAAATTGACAAATGTAGCAGTCATTTCTCATCAAAAATTAAACAAAATGGGAATAAGGAAAACACTAAAGTATGATAAACACTATTTACTAAGGCCAATAGCAAGCATAATCCTAAATAGTAAAACACTAAATCCATATTCTCTGAAATCAGGGCAGAGAAAAATATTTTCTATTGCTGTTAATAATTAACATTGCTTTATAGGTTAAAGTAGATGCAAAAAGTCAGGAAAATAAAATAATAGCTATAAATACAATGAAACAATAATGTCTTTTTTGCTCAAGGTAATTTTTCTAAACCTAGAAACCCCAAGATATACTAGTAAACATGGCTAGAATTGATAAGAATGAAGAGTGTGGTAATAAGAAAGATAATTAAGGATTTTTATACTACTAATTGCCACTTTAAAAATGAAAATAGTAAAAAAAGTTATTAAAGTACTTCCTGGGTGAATAAAAAAGGAAATAGTAAAGTCATCTCAGTCACAGGAATAACAAAAAATGTAAAGTACTTTTTTTCTAACAAGAAAATCATATCATTTGTATGAATAAAATTATAAAGTAGTATTGAAGGATATAAAACAAGACAAAAATAAATAGATGGACTAATATCCTGACTGTAATATATAAACATGATGCAATTTCATTTAAAATCTCTAGTTATTATTGGAATTTAATTTAAAAATTCAAGGTTAAGAAAAATGAATGAAGAAAAATAGAATGTGAAAAATAATAATGAAGATCTGTTTTTTTTAATCAGACCAAAATAAACTACAAGACAAACTTAATAAGAAATATGTGAGGTGGGGATGCATGGGGAAACTTAATATGTGATGAATTGGACATTTTAGTTTGAATTTTTAACTTTACCTCTTTGTAAGTTATTGAAAAGTTAGGTTTAAATAACTTCTTATTGTTTATCTGTGTGATTATTTAAGAAAATGTATTATGCTTTTGGACTAGATTACTCCAAATGTTACCAGCTAGAATCCAGCAATGCAGTAATATGTTTTTAAAAATATGCATTATGATCAATTATGGATATTCTGAGGAATATAAGCATGGATCAGTATCTAGAAAACTATTAATATAATTTATTGTATTAATAAACTAAAGGAGTAAAATTCATACATGCTGTGAAAAAATTGACAAATGTAGCAGTCATTTCTCATCAAAAATTAAACAAAATGGGAATAAGGAAAACACTAAAGTATGATAAACACTATTTACTAAGGCCAATAGCAAGCATAATCCTAAATAGTAAAACACTAAATCCATATTCTCTGAAATCAGGGCAGAGAAAAATATTTTCTATTGCTGTTAATAATTAACATTGCTTTATAGGTTAAAGTAGATGCAAAAAGTCAGGAAAATAAAATAATAGCTATAAATACAATGAAACAATAATGTCTTTTTTGCTCAAGGTAATTTTTCTAAACCTAGAAACCCCAAGATATACTAGTAAACATGGCTAGAATTGATAAGAATGAAGAGTGTGGTAATAAGAAAGATAATTAAGGATTTTTATACTACTAATTGCCACTTTAAAAATGAAAATAGTAAAAAAAGTTATTAAAGTACTTCCTGGGTGAATAAAAAAGGAAATAGTAAAGTCATCTCAGTCACAGGAATAACAAAAAATGTAAAGTACTTTTTTTCTAACAAGAAAATCATATCATTTGTATGAATAAAATTATAAAGTAGTATTGAAGGATATAAAACAAGACAAAAATAAATAGATGGACTAATATCCTGACTGTAATATATAAACATGATGCAATTTCATTTAAAATCTCTAGTTATTATTGGAATTTAATTTAAAAATTCAAGGTTAAGAAAAATGAATGAAGAAAAATAGAATGTGAAAAATAATAATGAAGATCTGTTTTTTTTAATCAGACCAAAATAAACTACAAGACAAACTTAATAAGAAATATGTGAGGTGGGGATGCATGGGGAAACTTAATATGTGATGAATTGGACATTTTAGTTCATTGTGAAAAGGATGGTCTATTTCATAAATTGTGCTCACACAACTGGAGATCACAATAAATGGCCACCACTACTTCATATATATAGGAAAATCTGTGTGTTGGAGGAAGGTGGGGAAAGTATTCTTTGAAAGATAAAGTCTCTGGGATATAGTTTGATAATAAACTTTTTTTTTTAATAAAAATATTGGCGGTCCTGACAAGTAAATGGCAAATATATCTATTAAAATATATACTATCTGAAGAGACAAGCTTTCTTGATCTGATGGTGTGAATAGCTATGGAATTATCTTTTTTAGCTATCATGGAGCTTTCTGTGCTTTCATTGCTCAGTTGGGTCCAGCTTTTTGCCACCCCTTAGACTGCAGCCTGCCAGGCACCTCTGTCCATGGGATTCTCCAGGCAAGTATGCTGGAGTTGGCTGCCATGCCCTTCTCTGGGGGATCTTCCTGACCCAGGGATTGAACCCAAGTCTCCCTCACTGGAGGCAGATTCTTTACCGTCTGAGCCACCAGGGAAGCCTGGTGGACACAGTGGAACATGGTAGTTATTGTGGCGGTGGCATAGTTGCTCAGGTGTGTCCAACTCTTTGCGACCCCATGGACTGTAGCCTGCCCAGCTTCTTTGTCTATGGAATTCTCCAGGCAAGAATACTGGAGTGTGCTGCCATTTCCTTCTCCAGGGAAACTTTCTGTAAATGAACTAAAACTGGAAAGAGCAGTCCTGCTGGCAATACCAAAACAAAAACGTGGTTGATTTTGGAAAGCTCATCTAGGTAGGATTCTAGTCAAATGAAATCCACATAAAAGAATGATCTGGTTCAGTACCCACGAAAATGCCAATGACTGTTTTGTTGATTGTTTTTTTTTGTTGTTGTTGTTGTTTTGGCAAAATAGTACTTTCTTGTTTCTATTGTGGACTATTGAGTACATACCTTTGTCTCATTTGGTGAACTGGTGTTTTGGAAAAACATAGGCTGTTTACATGGAAAATTACAATAGGCTAAGAGTTGGACTGCAAAACATTTTCTGAGATTATGTACGTTCAGAAAAAATTGGGGAATAAAGTATTCTTTAGTTCATTGTGAAAAGGATGGTCTATTTCATAAATTGTGCTCACACAACTGGAGATCACAATAAATGGCCACCACTACTTCATATATATAGGAAAATCTGTGTGTTGGAGGAAGGTGGGGAAAGTATTCTTTGAAAGATAAAGTCTCTGGGATATAGTTTGATAATAAACTTTTTTTTTTAATAAAAATATTGGCGGTCCTGACAAGTAAATGGCAAATATATCTATTAAAATATATACTATCTGAAGAGACAAGCTTTCTTGATCTGATGGTGTGAATAGCTATGGAATTATCTTTTTTAGCTATCATGGAGCTTTCTGTGCTTTCATTGCTCAGTTGGGTCCAGCTTTTTGCCACCCCTTAGACTGCAGCCTGCCAGGCACCTCTGTCCATGGGATTCTCCAGGCAAGTATGCTGGAGTTGGCTGCCATGCCCTTCTCTGGGGGATCTTCCTGACCCAGGGATTGAACCCAAGTCTCCCTCACTGGAGGCAGATTCTTTACCGTCTGAGCCACCAGGGAAGCCTGGTGGACACAGTGGAACATGGTAGTTATTGTGGCGGTGGCATAGTTGCTCAGGTGTGTCCAACTCTTTGCGACCCCATGGACTGTAGCCTGCCCAGCTTCTTTGTCTATGGAATTCTCCAGGCAAGAATACTGGAGTGTGCTGCCATTTCCTTCTCCAGGGAAACTTTCTGTAAATGAACTAAAACTGGAAAGAGCAGTCCTGCTGGCAATACCAAAACAAAAACGTGGTTGATTTTGGAAAGCTCATCTAGGTAGGATTCTAGTCAAATGAAATCCACATAAAAGAATGATCTGGTTCAGTACCCACGAAAATGCCAATGACTGTTTTGTTGATTGTTTTTTTTTGTTGTTGTTGTTGTTTTGGCAAAATAGTACTTTCTTGTTTCTATTGTGGACTATTGAGTACATACCTTTGTCTCATTTGGTGAACTGGTGTTTCATGGAAAATTACAATAGGCTAAGAGTTGGACTGCAAAAACATTTTCTGAGATTATGTACGTTCAGAAAAACTTTATTTCTGGGATCGAACTAAGAGGGGTTTGAAGTATGTTATAATTCTCATATCCTGTTACACTTTTATTATATAACACTTAACATATCTGAGAATGGTGCTCTACACAAGTCAATTTAGGATCATTCTACCTAAAAAACAGTGGTTGGTTACTTTATTTTGGCAAACTAAATTTTGGTAAAGTAATTTTAATTTTCTTCCAGTGATTCATCATGGATTGAGATGGGAGGGCTATGTCTGTTTAAGTGTTATTTAGAAAGGCCATTTATATTAAAAATGCTGGTCTTCCCTGGTGGTCCAGTGGGTAAAGACACTGCCTTTCAGTGCAAAGGGTGCAGGTTCAATGCTGGCCTGGGAAGGTCCCACAGCGGCTGGATTGATGTGTCCAACTACCAAGCTGGAGCTCTGGAGCACATGTGCCCAGAGCCAGTGCTCTGCCGCGAGAAAGGCCACTGCGATGGGGGGCCCACACAGGCCAAAGAACAAAGATGAGTGAAAAATAAATAAATAAAAGACAAATAGAAGTGGCCAAAAAAAAAGATTAAAAAAAATTAAAAATGCTTTATTAAAGCCAGAGCACTGTTCATTTTTCAGGTTATTTTTTAGTATATAGAAAGAAATGGTTGTTTTCACATTCTTAATTTCAATTAAATTTATGCTAAAAGTACAGAACTATATATACAATACTTCAGCTAAATAGTTAGTAGCATGACAAATATATAGTGACATTGCCGAATATTTACTGTGGTAAATGGTACATTTACGCACTGGGCAAGAGGAAAAAGTCTCATTCCAAGGTGAATTCATTCTAATGCAGAGTTCATTTTGGTGAGTAAATAGCAAGGTTATTAGAATAACTTTGATCTTCTTTCTAATTATTAACTATAACAGGAAACAAGTTTTCTGTTTTGTTTCATTTTAGATGATTTCAAATTTTAAAATGAAAATTCTCACCTACTTAAAATGTTTTTTAGATGAAGTAATGTACGCTAAACACAGATTGCTGCCTTTTTTTTTTTTTTCCAATTGTGACCTCTTTTATTGGTCTTCTATTCGCTTATTTTCATCCTTTATTCTTTGGCCTGTGTGGGCCTCCCATGGCAGTGGCCTCTCTTGTTGCAGGCACTGGCTCTGGGCGCGTGAGCTCCAGAGTGCTGGCTCGTAATTGGACACACTGGTCCAGCCATTCCGTGGCATGTGGGATCTTCCCTGCCAGATATCAAACCAGCGTCCCTTGCACTGCAAGGTGGACTCTTTACCCACTAGACCACCAGGGAAGTCCCAGATTGCTGCTTTTATATGCTGTATTATCATGTCCTAATTTTCAAGTCACAGATTTATTTTGCAACTAATGGATGATGACCTTCCCTAGTAATGAATCCTGCAATTTCTCTCTGAAACTGAAAGAATGTAGAACTATGAAGAAGGTATAAAACCATTCCCTCCAGTCAAGATTTTTATTAATAATAAAAGGCAAGATATGTATTTGTGAAACAATAGTGACTTGAAGTGGAGCAACAACAAGTTATAAAAGTATAAAATAATTGCATTCAACTAGCAGCTTAACCATTCACTGTACTTTTGGGAATTTTGTCTAACAGTTATTTGATGTATTTTCAGGAAAAATAGCAACGTTAATAAGTATTTCTAAAGGTCAGGGCTGCTAATGGTCTTCTACTCCAGTATTGGTGCTTCTAGAGTTTGTCTATAATTTTATGCATTATTTTTGAAGTTCAGAGGAAAGGTCATTGTAGATTTTAGCACTTAACAGTTGGGCGTATACAGTTACCTTTTCAGGGACTTCTTCAGTTAGAGAGAGAGAGAGTATCATATTTTCATACAGTGATCTTAGGTGAACTCAACTCTAGATGACTTTATATGAATTTTGCATATATGCACATAGACACACATACACATAATGCATATAAGCACTTGTCAGCTACTAAAGCACACACATGCATATTACACTGTCCATTCACATGTGTGCCTGTATCTCTATTTCCAGGGTCACTATATTGTCATTCATATGACATTTAATAAGTATTCAATGTTTTTCCTTTAACAGTGTTATGGAGACATGATTCTCAGATATTTAGGTCACAACTGGCTCTTAAATAGTTAAGCATTAATTTTGGTATCACTTCTGGAGATTATCAGTAATAAGAATAATCTGAAAACTTTCTGGGAACCACTTTTTCCATGAAGCAGAAAGGAGGAAGCCAAGATGGATAGAGCTTCACAGGGAAGTGATCCCCATATCCTCCCCACTAGAAATTCCCCAGATGGAGGAAAGAGGGTGAGAGAAGATTTCGCTTGTCTGAACACGGCATTTTTAGGAGTCTTGAGGTTGCATGGTTGGGCACTATCTTTATAGTTCAAGACAGAAGACCTATTGTTACTTAGGGAGCCAATAATGAGACTAGTAATGTCTAGAGGAGAGATATTTCTGTTCTTGGGTTTTCAAACTTGGTTGGAATTGGTAGTGCTGTTTTAGCATTTTGTTCTGCTTCTCTGTAGGCAAGGTTCTATACAGTGCAAATTCTCTACAGGGAATGCTTACATACTTACACTGTTTTAATGTCAATGGTCATTTAGGGAGCTGATATTATGATCATTATTTCTTGCTAATACAGCATTTGAGTTGTGTGTACCTACTAAGTTGCTTCAGTAGTGACCAAGTCTTTGCGACCCAATGAATTGTAGCCCACCAGACTCCTCTGTCCACGGGGCTCCAAGAGTACCACAGTGGGTTGCTATGCCTTCCTCCAAGCATTCAGGTTAGTTTGATTATAGTTCTTATATCTCTTGAGCCCTCTGTTGATATTTTAGACAATATGTCTATGCATTTATATTCCTAATTTATTGTATCAAGTAATAATTCAATATGGCTGAAGTAACTACATTTTGGGGGGGGGTGGAGGTTTACAAGAAATAAGTTAAAAAAAAAAATGATGACCATTTTGTTGCTCCAGTGGAATTAACCTAAATAGAATAATATAAGTGGGTGAATATTGGTGGCAAAGTTAGAGTATGTGAAAAAATTAATGCAGTTATAAGCTTAAACTCTTAAATAAATGGTCTAAATGAGGTTGTTTTATACGGTGAACATTTTAGGGTAATTCGACTCTTCAGATTGTTGAAAAATGTACTGTATATTTTAGATTGTGAAAATGTGAATGTTGGTAATGAAAATTAGCTTTTTTTTCACCCTAAATATGAGCAATGGGAATTTATATAAATATCAGATAAAAAAGAAGGCATGTGATAGAAATCCTGCCTGGTTCTTAATCGCATTGCTGTAATTCTGTATTATTTAAAATTCCCTTTGGGGCTTCCCCTGGTGGTCCAGTGGGTAAGGACACCGCCTTGCAGTGCAAGGGGCGCTGGTTCGATCCCTGGCCGGGGAAGATCCCACGTGCCGCGGAGCAGCTGGACCCATGTGTCCAATTAGCGAGCCGGAGCTCTGGAGCGCATGCGCCCAGACCCCGCGCTCTGCAACGACAGACGCCACCGCGATGGGAGGCCCACAGGAGCCAAAGAACAAAGACGGATGAAAATGGAGAAATGAAGGACCAATAGAAGTAGCCCGCCCGCTCCCCTCCCTCCCCAACCCGACCCCCGACCAAAATAAATAAATAAATCTTTCATAAAAAAAAAAAGAAAAGAAAGTTAAAATTCCCTTTGTTAGTTGGGTGAATAGAATGAAACTTACTTGAAAGTAGTCCTGGCCAGAAACAAAAACAATTTTATGTTTATAATCAATTAAAAAAAAAAACCAACCAGTATGTATTTGAAACTAGGGTTGTGGTAACGATCATGAGAAGATGATCAATGGACAGGTGTTACCCTCCAGCTGTCTCAGCAGATGGCCACAGCCAGGTGCTTTGTACCTTTTAAACAGGTTACATGTAATAGAATGAAAATACTTCCACTTAGACCTTAGTCATTTGGTAAGTAATATCTCAAGTATTTTCCTTTCTGAGTTTTTTACAGTGATAATATATCTTTAAGTGTTTCATAAGTTATGCTTGCCGAAGTTATTTATTGTTTCCACAAAGCAAAACACCCAATATAAGAAAGTAGAGGTATTTTCCTTTGCTTTTTCTCCCAGGTGTCAGTGTGATTTAGAAGGAATTGCTGAAGGGAAGCCATGTTAACATAACAACAGTTGATGCAGTTGCAAATCTTTCCATTTTAAGGCTCAGGGTTGTCCCCAAGGAGTATCCTGATCAGATGTTAGCTTTTACCGTAAATAGGTTTTCGCCCGGGCTGTATATTTTAGATTGTGAAAATGTGAATGTTGGTAATGAAAATTAGCTTTTTCACCCTAAATATGAGCAATGGGAATTTATATAAATATCAGATAAAAAAGAAGGCATGTGATAGAAATCCTGCCTGGTTCTTAATCGCATTGCTGTAATTCTGTATTATTTAAAATTCCCTTTGGGGCTTCCCCTGGTAGTCCAGTGGGTAAGGACACCGTCTTGCAGTGCAAGGGGCGCCGGTTTGATCCCTGGCCTGGGAAGATCCCACGTGCTGCGGAGCAGCTGGACCAATGTGTCCAATTACCGAGCCGGAGCTCTGGAGCGCATGCGCCCAGACCCCGCGCTCTGCAACGACAGACGCCACCGCGATGGGAGGCCCACAGGAGCCAAAGAACAAAGACGGATGAAAATGGAGAAATGAAGGACCAATAGAAGTGGCCCGCCCGCTCCCCTCCCTCCCCAACCCGACCCCCGACCAAAATAAATAAATAAATCTTTCATAAAAAAAAAAAGAAAAGAAAGTTAAAATTCCCTTTGTTAGTTGGGTGAATAGAATGAAACTTACTTGAAAGTAGTCCTGGCCAGAAACAAAAACAATTTTATGTTTATAATCAATTAAAAAAAAAAACCAACCAGTATGTATTTGAAACTAGGGTTGTGGTAACGATCATGAGAAGATGATCAATGGACAGGTGTTACCCTCCAGCTGTCTCAGCAGATGGCCACAGCCAGGTGCTTTGTACCTTTTAAACAGGTTACATGTAATAGAATGAAAATACTTCCACTTAGACCTTAGTCATTTGGTAAGTAATATCTCAAGTATTTTCCTTTCTGAGTTTTTTACAGTGATAATATATCTTTAAGTGTTTCATAAGTTATGCTTGCCGAAGTTATTTATTGTTTCCACAAAGCAAAACACCCAATATAAGAAAGTAGAGGTATTTTCCTTTGCTTTTTCTCCCAGGTGTCAGTGTGATTTAGAAGGAATTGCTGAAGGGAAGCCATGTTAACATAACAACAGTTGATGCAGTTGCAAATCTTTCCATTTTAAGGCTCAGGGTTGTCCCCAAGGAGTGATCCTTGCTGACTGCAGATGTTGAGCTCTCTTAAAAAAAGAGCGCTGAGCCTGATACAGATGTTCCCACGTTGCCCAACACTTTGATTAACCTTTTGTGAAGTATCTGTCTACAGAAATCTGGATTAGGATGTTCCCGGGTGTCTTATTAAAAGCCTGCTAGGCTTTACTGAACCTTGTGTTTATACTTTGTGTTCTGTGGACAGTTTTGGTACCGAGTAAGTGGAAAAGGGAAAGCATTCGCGTACACTAACAAGGATATCTGATGTTTGAAATGGCAACCATAGTGGTTTGATTAGCTGACTGTCATGAAAGAACAACTGTAGTGACATAAATAAGAGGGACTCTGCATTCCCATAAACAAGGTGCTGATGGAGGACCTACTTTGCTTTCTTGAGAGACATGCTAGTAGAATTTTAATAGAATTTTTTGCTGTTATCAAATTGTTGTGATTGGGTTTCCAAGTGTGGGTCCATACTCTAGTTCTGAGTCCTCCATACAAGGCCAGTTGGCCAAAAATAGTTCTTTAAATTTACATAAAAGTTAAATAAATTTCAAAATTCTGTTTCTTGGTCACATTGATCGCATTTCAAGTACTCAATATATTCCTATGGCAAATGGCTATTTTATTGATAATGTAAATATAGAACATTTCCATCATTGTAGAAAATTCTACTGAGTGGCATTGCACTGACTATTAAACACCTGACAGACCTATATGCTTATAGAATTTTCATTTATACTCTGTATCTTTAAAAAGACTTCTTCAATGGGTTTGTGATTTCTTTAAATTTATAATATTAGAAAAGTATCAACTTTTCCCAAGAGGAATGATCAGTTTCTATTTCTTTTAACTCATTATTTCAGTCCTTAGAGGAGAATTTGTCTTAATAGTAAGAGATTTAAGAATGACTCCTTGGAATAGCTGATTTTTTTAGAAACTTGGACGGCCCTCAACAAGAGATTCTTGAGGTGATGGTGGTCTACATATGTTTGTGAACTACAGAATTATGTGGAGAAAAGCTGGTACAAACCTCCCACTGTTTGGAAAAATTCATTTTTCAGTCTTTTTTTGGATGAGTTATTTAATTAATACTTTTCTATTTACATAGCTATTAAAATGATGGAAATGGGTGAGATCATGATTGCTTTACCCTGAAATGCCCCTTTTCAATCCACTTTGAATGGGTTCACATATTTTCCAATGATCCAACTTGCCTGTCTTTTATAATATATCTTTTCAAGTTATGCAGTTTAATTCTAATATTTTACAAGGAACACTTTCACTTGTGCTAAATCTACCCTTCTTCATATTCTGAATTGATTAGGCTTTGGTTTATTAACACAATTAATTGAATAACCTCATCTCTAACCTAGTTTGTTGCATTAGCCAATAAAAGTGGTTTGTTGTCTCTGATTTATCCCCTCTCCCGCGGATCCTCAATGCTGTTCCTGGGATTGTCTTCTTGAAACGCACATTCTGTCATCTTCTGTATTCCTGTGACTTGCTGAATTAGAGTCCGAGTCCTTAGCATTTGTTCATGGCCTGTAACAGCTTGGCTTTCATCTGCCTTCTAATACATTTCCAACAAACTCTTTTTTAAATAAAACCTTCCCTGTTATTCTAACAGAATTCTAGTAAATCCATAGGTCTTTATACCCAACATCTCCCTTTCTGCATAGGTTCTCAACCTCATCTGTATCTCTTTGCTCTCTGCAATGGGTGTTTTATTTTACTGTAAAAGTGGAGGTGGTTGTCCTGACTTCCTTCTTTTCTAGCTCTAAATTTCTCTACATTTTGCCCTTTTTCTTTTCCTTTCACTCTTCTCAGAGGAAAAAAATATCTCTTCTTTTATCAGAATAGCTGAACTAAAGCCTAACTTTGAATTCTTACTTCAGTGGTTTCCCTAGAGAGTGTAGATAAAAGTGGGAAAAGCTCTAGCGTGGCATTCAAGGTGTGCCAAGATTTGGTTCAAAGCTCTTCTGCAAGGGTTAATCTTTGCGGTGGTCCATGCAGATGGAATGATTTCTCTGTGCGTTGCTTTGCTTACTACTTTGTCTGATGCTCTAAATGTTGCATTGGTTCAAAGCAATTCTTGATGTGGAAGGAAAGGGGGCTGGTACAAACCTCCCACTGTTTGGAAAAATTCATTTTCAGTCTTTTTTTGGATGAGTTATTTAATTAATACTTTTCTATTTACATAGCTATTAAAATGATGGAAATGGGTGAGATCATGATTGCTTTACCCTGAAATGCCCCTTTTCAATCCACTTTGAATGGGTTCACATATTTTCCAATGATCCAACTTGCCTGTCTTTTATAATATATCTTTTCAAGTTATGCAGTTTAATTCTAATATTTTACAAGGAACACTTTCACTTGTGCTAAATCTACCCTTCTTCATATTCTGAATTGATTAGGCTTTGGTTTATTAACACAATTAATTGAATAACCTCATCTCTAACCTAGTTTGTTGCATTAGCCAATAAAAGTGGTTTGTTGTCTCTGATTTATCCCCTCTCCCGCGGATCCTCAATGCTGTTCCTGGGATTGTCTTCTTGAAACGCACATTCTGTCATCTTCTGTATTCCTGTGACTTGCTGAATTAGAGTCCGAGTCCTTAGCATTTGTTCATGGCCTGTAACAGCTTGGCTTTCATCTGCCTTCTAATACATTTCCAACAAACTCTTTTTTAAATAAAACCTTCCCTGTTATTCTAACAGAATTCTAGTAAATCCATAGGTCTTTATACCCAACATCTCCCTTTCTGCATAGGTTCTCAACCTCATCTGTATCTCTTTGCTCTCTGCAATGGGTGTTTTATTTTACTGTAAAAGTGGAGGTGGTTGTCCTGACTTCCTTCTTTTCTAGCTCTAAATTTCTCTACATTTTGCCCTTTTTCTTTTCCTTTCACTCTTCTCAGAGGAAAAAAATATCTCTTCTTTTATCAGAATAGCTGAACTAAAGCCTAACTTTGAATTCTTACTTCAGTGGTTTCCCTAGAGAGTGTAGATAAAAGTGGGAAAAGCTCTAGCGTGGCATTCAAGGTGTGCCAAGATTTGGTTCAAAGCTCTTCTGCAAGGGTTAATCTTTGCGGTGGTCCATGCAGATGGAATGATTTCTCTGTGCGTTGCTTTGCTTACTACTTTGTCTGATGCTCTAAATGTCTTGTTCTCCTAAATGTCATGTTCTCCTCCCTCATTCATAATGACTTTTTAAGCATCCAGACAAAAGCTGTGTCCAGATGAAGGCATTTCTGATTCCCCTAGTGTGCAGTGCTTTCGCCTATCTGCATTCCTACAACCTTTTTTATCATTGTGCCCACTGGAGTTCATAATTTCACCTCTCGAGGGGAAGCTCCTTGATACCAGTTTATTACTAACTAAGCTTTTCTGGTTCCCCATCATGCCCACCAGATAATCTGGTGTTCAGTCCATACTCAAAAATGGGTTTTGAGTGAATACATGAATTGAATCACTTATTCCTCAGCCTAAATATTTTATTAAGTGTTATTTACAAAGCTATACCTATTTGGAATGAACATTCTTACAGAAGCCTGCTAATTTGGCTGCTCCATTAATGAACTCTGGATTAGGATGAGGAAGTGATTAATTTCTTATTTTAGCTGATTGGATAAGGTGTGTTTACTGAGATGTGGATAAGGTGTGTTTACTGAGATGTGGATAAGGTGTGTTTAGATTACTGAGATGCTCAAGTTTGTTAGATTTAAACAGAGGGAGCTATCTCTTTTTTTGCCATTTTTTAAAATTTAGCTTTTTTGCTTTTTATAGAGTTTTGTTGTTTACAGATATATATAATCCCAGATTAGTCATGTGCATATCCCATCCCCCCCATCCCACCCCTCCAGGTCGTTGCATAGCCCCCATGTAAGATTCCTTAGCCCACAGCACATTGACAATAGTTATCTCTTTTACATATGATAGTATAGGACTCCATATTACTCTTTCCATATCCCTCACCCACTCTTCCCTCACCCCAGTGTCCATAAATCCATTCTCTATGACTGTTTTTCCACTGATGCTCTGCATGTATATTTTTCAGTACAATCTTGCTAGATTCCATATATATGTTAGTATACTATACTTGTCCTTCTCTTTTTGACTTACTTCACTCTGTATCATAGGTTCTAGATTCATCCATCTCATTAGGACTGATTCTTCTGTATTTCTTTTTGGGGGCTGAGAAGTACTCCATTGTATATATATGTACCAGAGCTGCTTTATCCATTCGTTCGTAGATGGACATCTAGGTTGCTTCCATGTTCTAGCTAGGGAGCTATCTTAACTGTGGTTATGTCATGAATTCTTTGATGTATTTAAATGCGAAGGTATCAGAATTAATGAAGAGATAACTAGAGGTATGTTTACACTTGTATGACTGTAGTTTTGTATGTACACAGACAAAGCACATAGAGCATGGTGGAAGGAAAGAAATGAAGAAACGGGAAAAACATTAAACATTTAGCTACAGGTTATTAGAAGGCTTGGTGCTAAGGTGATCATTAAGAGGTAAACTTTCTCATTAAGTTTATCCCCCCAAAACACTGGCTCTGAGACTGAATACGTGGGTTTTGTTATTTGCTTATTTCACAGGGGATCCTCTCAGGCTGGATGCTTTGCCCCTTTGTGCATATTCTTTGAATTCAGAGACATCTCTAATAGTCTGCTTCCTAAATCAAGATAGATTAGCACCCAAATTTTTCTATAGTGATCAAAGAATCTTTTTTTATGACTGAACTCCATTTCAACTTTATAGATATTAGTTAACCTGTCAGAAAGAATGAGGTTATGGTGCTTGACCTTTGTGTCTTCATTCTATTTATTTATTTATTTTGGCGGGGGTGGGGAGGGAGTAGGGTGGGCGGGCCACTTCCACTGATCTTTCATTTGTCTAGTTTCATCCATCTTTGTTCTTCGGCCTGTGTGGGCCTCCCATCGCAGTGGCCTCTCTCGTCACAGAACACCAACTCTGGGCACATGCGCTCCAGAGCTCCGGCTCAGTAATTGGACACATCAGTCCAGCCACTCTGCGGCACGTGGGATCTTCCCAGGCCAGGGATCGAACCGGCACCCCTTGTACTGCAAGGCAGTGTCCTTACCCACTGGACCACCAGGGAAGCCCTCTTCATTCTATTTTAAGGGCAGCACAATCGAGGCTCAGTACCTATTCTTTGTTGTGGCAGCTTTCACTTCTATCAAAAACCTGAAATGAAGTGGAGGAAATTTCATATTGTAGGCAAAAATAAAGATTAGCAGTACCTATAGGTCATGAGGGAAAAGCAATAATACCTGTATAACCTGCGGGTTCAATGATTGAGTTTTAGTCACTCAGTCATATCCAACTCTTTGCAACCCCATGAAGATTAAGATTATAGCCCTCCAGGCTCCTCTATCCATGCAGTGATACAGAAGAATATATTTTGAAATATTTAATTTTAAAAATAAGCTAGAAATTTCAATATACGTAATTCATCCGACTCTCCAGCTTTACTGATTGTTACTGAATCTGTCACCCTAGGAAAATTAGAAATCCAAGATGTCATGTTTCTTTGGTCAGTTTCTCATAAGAGGTTAAACTTGTACTAAACTCCAAGCCTTAATTCAGACCTTGGAAAATCCAAAGACAGATAAGGCAGTCTCTCCTTACATGGAGTTTGCAGTCTATTGACTGAGATAACCAAGTAAAGCAGCTCTGCGTATATACACAATGTAAACCTTGGGGGTAAAACTCCATGAAGGCAGAATGATGTTGCCTTCTCTGCTGCATTCCTTGGCATCTAGCACAATGACTTGTGCATGGCAGAAGCTGAGTAAATATGTTAGGTGTTTGGGGGAATTTTGCAGAGAAAGAGCATGAATAAGTAGTACTTGATCCAGTTCATAGAGGTCTTCCACAGAAGAGGGCTTCTAAACTTCTTGAGTGAAGTTGAGAAAGATACGTAAATGTCACCAAAAATGGCCACCAGATGGGACTAATTTTGAAAGGCATACTAGGATGACTGAACAGACTGAGAAAACAAAATAGCATGAGAAAACATGCAATGGTTGTGTTGGAGGGAGTGTCCAAGTGTGAGGCTGTAGAGGCAGCAACTCCAAATTATGAAAGAACTTGGTAGATATGCCACTTTGGTGTGAAGGCTGCCAGGAGTCCATGAAGTATTTTTAGCATAGTGGCATACTCAGGTTTGCACTGAAGAAAAAGTCACTGTGACATTGATATTTTCAAAGAAGGTGGTAGTGGAAATTGGAGACCAAAAAACAACTAGGGCAGCACAATCGATTCTTTGTTGTGGCAGCTTTCACTTCTATCAAAAACCTGAAATGAAGTGGAGGAAATTTCATATTGTAGGCAAAAATAAAGATTAGCAGTACCTATAGGTCATGAGGGAAAAGCAATAATACCTGTATAACCTGCGGGTTCAATGATTGAGTTTTAGTCACTCAGTCATATCCAACTCTTTGCAACCCCATGAAGATTAAGATTATAGCCCTCCAGGCTCCTCTATCCATGCAGTGATACAGAAGAATATATTTTGAAATATTTAATTTTAAAAATAAGCTAGAAATTTCAATATACGTAATTCATCCGACTCTCCAGCTTTACTGATTGTTACTGAATCTGTCACCCTAGGAAAATTAGAAATCCAAGATGTCATGTTTCTTTGGTCAGTTTCTCATAAGAGGTTAAACTTGTACTAAACTCCAAGCCTTAATTCAGACCTTGGAAAATCCAAAGACAGATAAGGCAGTCTCTCCTTACATGGAGTTTGCAGTCTATTGACTGAGATAACCAAGTAAAGCAGCTCTGCGTATATACACAATGTAAACCTTGGGGGTAAAACTCCATGAAGGCAGAATGATGTTGCCTTCTCTGCTGCATTCCTTGGCATCTAGCACAATGACTTGTGCATGGCAGAAGCTGAGTAAATATGTTAGGTGTTTGGGGGAATTTTGCAGAGAAAGAGCATGAATAAGTAGTACTTGATCCAGTTCATAGAGGTCTTCCACAGAAGAGGGCTTCTAAACTTCTTGAGTGAAGTTGAGAAAGATACGTAAATGTCACCAAAAATGGCCACCAGATGGGACTAATTTTGAAAGGCATACTAGGATGACTGAACAGACTGAGAAAACAAAATAGCATGAGAAAACATGCAATGGTTGTGTTGGAGGGAGTGTCCAAGTGTGAGGCTGTAGAGGCAGCAACTCCAAATTATGAAAGAACTTGGTAGATATGCCACTTTGGTGTGAAGGCTGCCAGGAGTCCATGAAGTATTTTTAGCATAGTGGCATACTCAGGTTTGCACTGAAGAAAAAGTCACTGTGACATTGATATTTTCAAAGAAGGTGGTAGTGGAAATTGGAGACCAGACAACTAAATATTGTAAATTGTGTTATGAAGTCTTACCCACAAATATGAAATTGCCAGAAATCCTAAACCAGTGGAATAGGTTAGTCTTTCATAGAAGAAAAGCTTAAAGAAGATAAATATTTATTGACTAGCTGTGGTCATTTTAACAAGTCACTTTATGGTGTTATAGATATGTATGCATATATACATACACACCTCAATATGTTCACAAAATTGTCATGTTTGCTCTATTAAGTGGTAAAACTAAAAATTATTTAATGATAATGCATCATTTAATTTACTTTGAAATATTTTTCATAATAATGAAACTATAATGACTTCAAGAAAAATATTTTTGGAAAGGCTTGATTGCACTTTGCATAGATGTTGAAAAATACCAGAAACACCATTAGAAAGAAGTTGGTTAAGTCTGGAGTTCTAGAAGAGAGACTATGCAGTGGTTCCCAAGCACAGTGATTGACATTCTTTTCCAAATGAAAAAATTTATGAAAGTTGAAGAGAATTTTCTTATTATTCTGGATAAGAGCTGTTAACTGAAGTAGTTCCTTGCCAAACCAAGACATATGCTCATATCTAAGAAAAGCTATGACAAACCTAGACAGTGTATTCAAAGGCAGAGACATCATTTTGCTGACGTAAGTCCATATAATCAAAGCTATGGTTTTTGCAGTAGTCATGTATGGATGTGAGAGCTGGACTATAAAGAAGACTGAGCACTGAAAAATTGATGCTTTTGAACTGAGGTGTTGAAGAAGACTCTTGAGAGTCCCTTGGTCTGCAAGGAGATCAAATCAGTCAATTCTAAAGGAAATCAACCCTGAATATTCATTGGAAGGACTGATGCTGAAACTGTAGCTCCAGTACTTTGGCCACCTGATGGAGAGACAACTTATTGGAAAAGAGCCTTATGTTGGGAAAATAGAAGGCAAAAGGAGAAGGGGTGGCAGAGGACGAGATGGTTGGATGGCATCACTGAGTCACTGTGACATTGATATTTTCAAAGAAGGTGGTAGTGGAAATTGGAGACCAGACAACTAAATATTGTAAATTGTGTTATGAAGTCTTACCCACAAATATGAAATTGCCAGAAATCCTAAACCAGTGGAATAGGTTAGTCTTTCATAGAAGAAAAGCTTAAAGAAGATAAATATTTATTGACTAGCTGTGGTCATTTTAACAAGTCACTTTATGGTGTTATAGATATGTATGCATATATACATACACACCTCAATATGTTCACAAAATTGTCATGTTTGCTCTATTAAGTGGTAAAACTAAAAATTATTTAATGATAATGCATCATTTAATTTACTTTGAAATATTTTTCATAATAATGAAACTATAATGACTTCAAGAAAAATATTTTTGGAAAGGCTTGATTGCACTTTGCATAGATGTTGAAAAATACCAGAAACACCATTAGAAAGAAGTTGGTTAAGTCTGGAGTTCTAGAAGAGAGACTATGCAGTGGTTCCCAAGCACAGTGATTGACATTCTTTTCCAAATGAAAAAATTTATGAAAGTTGAAGAGAATTTTCTTATTATTCTGGATAAGAGCTGTTAACTGAAGTAGTTCCTTGCCAAACCAAGACATATGCTCATATCTAAGAAAAGCTATGACAAACCTAGACAGTGTATTCAAAGGCAGAGACATCATTTTGCTGACGTAAGTCCATATAATCAAAGCTATGGTTTTTGCAGTAGTCATGTATGGATGTGAGAGCTGGACTATAAAGAAGACTGAGCACTGAAAAATTGATGCTTTTGAACTGAGGTGTTGAAGAAGACTCTTGAGAGTCCCTTGGTCTGCAAGGAGATCAAATCAGTCAATTCTAAAGGAAATCAACCCTGAATATTCATTGGAAGGACTGATGCTGAAACTGTAGCTCCAGTACTTTGGCCACCTGATGGAGAGACAACTTATTGGAAAAGAGCCTTATGTTGGGAAAAATAGAAGGCAAAAGGAGAAGGGGGTGGCAGAGGACGAGATGGTTGGATGGCATCACTGAGTCAATGGACATGAGTTTGAGCAGGCTCTGGGAGATAGTGAAGGACAGGGAAGCCTGGCGTGCCGCAGTCCATAGGGTTGCAAAGAGTCAGACACGACTGAGCAACTGAACTGAACCAAACTGAAGAACAAACTCACATATAATTGCAAATATATTATTTGATGTATTTGTTATTTACTATGTTAGATTTTCATCCTTCAGCAATATACATTAAACAAAGCAAAATATTAAGCAACACACTGTGTAATTTGCCTTTAAAGTAAGACATCAGTGTGAATCACTTCGGGAAGAGAAAAGAATAAAGGAAAAAGAAAGTTTATTGGTTACATTGCACTTAAATTCTCTAAGAAATAAAATGAACCAGAAGTAACTTTTGAACTCTATTAGACTGATCCACACGTGCAGGTTATAGATGAGCAATGTAAGAGGAGCACAGTCCGTGGAAAGGGTTCTCTCTGTGGCCATGCGACAATACATGACCTCTCTGGACCTCCTTCTTGTCTTTCAAGTGACTGCTGAAATTTTACAGAAAATTGTTTTCCCATAGTTAGGAAAAATGTCCAGTCTTTTCACTGATAAGAGAAATGCATGTTGAACTATTCATAGTCTCTTAAGCTCATAAAGATGGCAAATAGAAGAGAAAGAGAGAACATCAGTAGACTGCATGGCAGGAGGTATTGCTATTTATTGATGATGGAGCTGTAAACTGATAAAGCTACTCAGGGAAGGCAGTTTGGCTATATGCATCAGAAGTCACAAAGTTAAAAAAAAATTTCATGCTTTGATTCAGAATTCCCTTTCTAGGAATTTGCCATAGGGAAGTAATCAGATTGTCATACAAAGATTTATGTTCAACAAGATCCATTGTCTACTTATTTATAATAGCAGAGTAACTGGAAAGAAATGTCTAGTATTACGGGACTGATTAAATGGCTTATGGCATATGCAGCTGATGACAAAATTGCATAGCCTTTTCAAATTATACTCTTGAAGATTATTTAAGGACATGAATAAATGCTGATGTGAAATTGTTAAATAGATAAATGGTTCACAAAATTGCATGTTAGCATGATAATTACTTTGTAAGAAAGTTCATATATAATATGAAAAAATATGAAATTTATATATATGAGATTTATACATAGTGACTAGAAGAATAAGCATCAAAATGTTAACTGTAGGGTACCTCAGTGTCATGAGAGTAGAGGTGACTTTTACTTTCTTCATTTCTTTCATTCTAAAGTGTTGTTTATGTATTTTACAAAGGAGAGTATTTGTTATGTGGTACTTTTGATTACAAAAGTTGCTCAACTAAGATGATTTATAATGCTAGCTCTTTTTTCTAAGGTTCTATAGTCCAATAATTTTTTTTTTTTCAGAACAGATGTTGGAAGCCTATGACCTCAGACTTGCTACTTGATCTTGTGAATAATGTTGTATTCAAACAAGACCATGCCCATTCATTTACATATTACTTATGACTATTTTCCTGCTAGAACTGGTAGAACTGAGGTTTTTAAATTTTTTTTCATATTATTCATTTATTTATTTTTTAACACCAAAAATATCTTGTATTAGGGTACAGCCAGTTAACAATTCTGTGATAGTTTCTGGTGAACAGTGAAGGGGCTCAACCATACATATACATGTATCTATTCTCTCAGAACTGAGTTGTTTTGATGTAGATTCTATGCTCCACAAGCTCTAAAATATTCATTTTCTGGCCCTTTACAGAAAGCCTTCTGACCCCTTTTCTACAATGTTGAATCAGAAATTTCAATCATTTAAAAAATATAACTCAGTTAAAATGTAGTCTGATATTACTATTTCAGATAAATATGGATGCATAAAATTCTATGAAGATCGATAAATATGGAAAAAAGCATATCTAGGAATTTTCCCCAAATAGGGAAGGGGTAATCAGATTGTCATACAAAGATTTATGTTCAACAAGATCCATTGTCTACTTATTTATAATAGCAGAGTAACTGGAAAGAAATGTCTAGTATTACGGGACTGATTAAATGGCTTATGGCATATGCAGCTGATGACAAAATTGCATAGCCTTTTCAAATTATACTCTTGAAGATTATTTAAGGACATGAATAAATGCTGATGTGAAATTGTTAAATAGATAAATGGTTCACAAAATTGCATGTTAGCATGATAATTACTTTGTAAGAAAGTTCATATATAATATGAAAAAATATGAAATTTATATATATGAGATTTATACATAGTGACTAGAAGAATAAGCATCAAAATGTTAACTGTAGGGTACCTCAGTGTCATGAGAGTAGAGGTGACTTTTACTTTCTTCATTTCTTTCATTCTAAAGTGTTGTTTATGTATTTTACAAAGGAGAGTATTTGTTATGTGGTACTTTTGATTACAAAAGTTGCTCAACTAAGATGATTTATAATGCTAGCTCTTTTTTCTAAGGTTCTATAGTCCAATAATTTTTTTTTTTTCAGAACAGATGTTGGAAGCCTATGACCTCAGACTTGCTACTTGATCTTGTGAATAATGTTGTATTCAAACAAGACCATGCCCATTCATTTACATATTACTTATGACTATTTTCCTGCTAGAACTGGTAGAACTGAGGTTTTTAAATTTTTTTTCATATTATTCATTTATTTATTTTTTAACACCAAAATATCTTGTATTAGGGTACAGCCAGTTAACAATTCTGTGATAGTTTCTGGTGAACAGTGAAGGGGCTCAACCATACATATACATGTATCTATTCTCTCAGAACTGAGTTGTTTTGATGTAGATTCTATGCTCCACAAGCTCTAAAATATTCATTTTCTGGCCCTTTACAGAAAGCCTTCTGACCCCTTTTCTACAATGTTGAATCAGAAATTTCAATCATTTAAAAAATATAACTCAGTTAAAATGTAGTCTGATATTACTATTTCAGATAAATATGGATGCATAAAATTCTATGAAGATCGATACATTATTTAAATAATTTTGAGACTATTAAATTCACAAGGACAGTAAATATCATGATCCAGCTTGACTCATATGAAGAGTCAGAGAAGTTTAGATGTGACTAGACCTAAGGAACATGAAATCACTTGTTATACCTTAGTGACAGTGTCAGATCAGAAGACCATGCAGTGGAGGTCTGCCTTAGGAAATGGGAATGGTAGTGAAGGGAGAGTGGAGGGTTAATATTTCGGAGCAGGAGATGTCTTTGGAGGGCACTGTGAACTCAGTGATGGCTTGGGAAGAGGAGAGGGAATAACATGTTTACAATGTTGTAAGGCTTCAAAGCTCAACCATATGAGAGTCACTACTGTATGCTTTCATAATGATTTTCCTGCTTTGAGTATTCCATATTTCCATGCTTACATATTTACTTGTTTATCAAGAGAACAGAGACTTCCAGTGAGTTCAGTTCAGTTGCTTAGCCGTGTCCGACTCTTTGCGACCCTAGGGACTGCAGCACGCCAGGCTTCCTTGTCCTTCACCATCTCCCAGAGCTTGTTCAAACTCATGTCCATAGACTTCTAATTCTTCTGAAGTCCATTCCTATCTTTAGACTGTGGAAATTGTGTACCTGGATTTTATTATGGCAAAAAAACCTAGTGACATTTTTATTTGGAAGAAACAATGTGAACTTATTGATAATGATAAACTTAGTTGTCATATATCATCATTCATATTTGCTTGATGTATTATAAATATTTCTAAAAATCTCATATTTATCTCCTAAGTAAACATTTAGTTTTAAAGTACTTCATGAATATTGCAATTGTTATATTCCTTGTAAGACAATACACTTTGATATTAAATTTTTCTTGAACTACAAAGAATATAAAAAATGAATCATTTTTGGATTTTTCTAACTTGTGTTACTCTTCATTCTTGTCAAATTTTAGACAGTTCAGTATTTATACCAATTATACAATTACATATTTATACCAGTTATGCAATTACATATTCTATTACACATAGAATTTTCAGTATACATGAAAATTTTAGATACGTTCTTTCACATTATCATGTTTATATAAAATGACTTATACTTTTAGCATCTAATAGCAAGTCACATGTAAATCATTAAGAATTTAATATCATTAGCAGTTGTTATACATAAAAAATTATCAGTGATTTCTACTACAATCCATATGTATTCCACAAGAATATTCAAAATATACCTTAGATGTACAGGACTGTTTCAAGATTTGTTCCTTGCCTTCAAATGAATTGCCTGGTTCATGGTTTCCTGATCCCCTTCATTCAAATGAGCTCACACGAGTTTTGCTTCAAATGATCTGTATGGAGATGAGTTAGCTATCGTCTCTCTTAGAATGAAAGTCCTTGTCAGTAGCTTTTCTTTTCAGGAAGACCAGAGGAGCCCTGTTGACTGAGTCAGTTTCTCTGATCAGGAAGGCTGGGTGCTTACTGTACACATACATCCTTCTTTGCTTCAATGTGCAGGTTGGTAGCTCCCTTCTGCATTCCAGGCCTTGTGTCAAGGTGTTTAACCCTAATAAATAAACTTAACTTTTAAGAGAAAATGCATTTCCTTTCTCATAAAGCTGGATTCTAGATGATAAGAAGATCTTAGCACGCCAGGCTTCCTTGTCCTTCACCATCTCCCAGAGCTTGTTCAAACTCATGTCCATAGACTTCTAATTCTTCTGAAGTCCATTCCTATCTTTAGACTGTGGAAATTGTGTACCTGGATTTTATTATGGCAAAAAAACCTAGTGACATTTTTATTTGGAAGAAACAATGTGAACTTATTGATAATGATAAACTTAGTTGTCATATATCATCATTCATATTTGCTTGATGTATTATAAATATTTCTAAAAATCTCATATTTATCTCCTAAGTAAACATTTAGTTTTAAAGTACTTCATGAATATTGCAATTGTTATATTCCTTGTAAGACAATACACTTTGATATTAAATTTTTCTTGAACTACAAAGAATATAAAAAATGAATCATTTTTGGATTTTTCTAACTTGTGTTACTCTTCATTCTTGTCAAATTTTAGACAGTTCAGTATTTATACCAATTATACAATTACATATTTATACCAGTTATGCAATTACATATTCTATTACACATAGAATTTTCAGTATACATGAAAATTTTAGATACGTTCTTTCACATTATCATGTTTATATAAAATGACTTATACTTTTAGCATCTAATAGCAAGTCACATGTAAATCATTAAGAATTTAATATCATTAGCAGTTGTTATACATAAAAAATTATCAGTGATTTCTACTACAATCCATATGTATTCCACAAGAATATTCAAAATATACCTTAGATGTACAGGACTGTTTCAAGATTTGTTCCTTGCCTTCAAATGAATTGCCTGGTTCATGGTTTCCTGATCCCCTTCATTCAAATGAGCTCACACGAGTTTTGCTTCAAATGATCTGTATGGAGATGAGTTAGCTATCGTCTCTCTTAGAATGAAAGTCCTTGTCAGTAGCTTTTCTTTTCAGGAAGACCAGAGGAGCCCTGTTGACTGAGTCAGTTTCTCTGATCAGGAAGGCTGGGTGCTTACTGTACACATACATCCTTCTTTGCTTCAATGTGCAGGTTGGTAGCTCCCTTCTGCATTCCAGGCCTTGTGTCAAGGTGTTTAACCCTAATAAATAAACTTAACTTTTAAGAGAAAATGCATTTCCTTTCTCATAAAGCTGGATTCTAGATGATAAGAAGTCTTGACTCTTAATTCTTTTTTCTCATCACTTCTACTAAGCAGCCTTTCAAAGTGCCTTATCTGAAGCAGATGGATCCTGGGTTGGGTGCTGAGTCAATGGACAACATTGATTCAAGTAAATCCAAGGAAGATGCAGACTGCTCAATCAATGTTAAAAAAATAATGTGTACAACAAATAGATGATTTAATAGCATTATAATACGCAGGGGAATAATTATACATGAAAGGATGATAGTAAGCCATCAAATGTCTGTTAGTCTTCTACATTCAGTCAGTCTAGAGAAGATTTAAGAAAGAGGAGAGATTTTAAGGTATGTTTCAGTGAAGCAATGTGCTGCCTCTAATAGCATATCTTGGGTAGAAAATGACTATTTCATTGTTTTTCTTGCATTTATCATTGTGGGCAGTCATTTAGACATATAGACGTAGTGAATCTTCAAAACTGAGGGAGTAATACCCATACATTTCTGCAAATAATATGAATAATGATCAAGTTCAGTTTCCTGGAAAAATGGAAAAAGAACCTTACTCACTAGAAGTTGATAATATCCTAATTCTGGACTTGGAGCCCTATAGATAGTTTTTAGAAATTGTTGCATTTTATTTTCTACATGTGTGTGAGGAGGCTGTTGAAAAATGAACTGCCAAGGTATGCTTATTAATATAATTCGTTAGATATGCTTGAGATTATCCTTCAGGATGAGGTGCCCATTCATTATGTTCTTTCACTTGATTTATTGTGGCATAGGAAATATTTTAACTTTTTGTATATTGAATTATTTAAAATTCCTAATAATAAAATAGCTCCTTCGATGGGCAGTATATATAATGTGGATATGAATTCATGATACAAAGTGAGATTTAATAAAATACAGTTTATCACAGAGAACCAGCTCCTACTTCATATACATATTTTCTTAATACACTTTGTATGTGCTGCTGCAAGAATGCTGTGATTTGCTTTTTGAAATGACTGCTCTTCAGAATGAGAGGGGAGCTTGATTTGATTAATTATGCTTTACAAGCTGTTGTGGGGAGAGGGGGGTGGTGGAAGAAGATGGTTTTGACTTTAGTTTTTGCATAATTGCTGCTTTTGGATTTACATCACTTCCATCAGTTGTTGGGAAATGAAGGAGTAATTTATTTTAAAGAGAGAGATAAGATGAAGAGTCGAGGGTTTCAGTATGGAGCACTGATGACATTTAACTACTACTCTAATGTGGTGATCAGTAAGATGAGGGAAAGCATTTATTAAAATGTTAGTATCACACTTTGTGGATGTTTTTCAAGCTTTAAGAAAATAGTTATTCTTATATTTAGAGGACCAGTTTTTTTAGATTAATTTGCATTTTACTTAACTGACAACATTAGATGTTACATTAAAAGGAACACAATCAAATCCTTATCTACAGCTTCCTTGAAAGCTTTTGTGATGATCTTTGTGAATTTGATATTCATTGTCCTATTTAGAAGTGTAATTGAGATTCATTTCAGTTCTTCTTAGTCAAATCATCATAATGAGATAGAAAATATTTGTTCCTTCTTGATCATTGCATTACAGCAGTTTAGACATATAGACGTAGTGAATCTTCAAAACTGAGGAGTAATACCCATACATTTCTGCAAATAATATGAATAATGATCAAGTTCAGTTTCCTGGAAAATGGAAAAAGAACCTTACTCACTAGAAGTTGATAATATCCTAATTCTGGACTTGGAGCCCTATAGATAGTTTTTAGAAATTGTTGCATTTTATTTTCTACATGTGTGTGAGGAGGCTGTTGAAAAATGAACTGCCAAGGTATGCTTATTAATATAATTCGTTAGATATGCTTGAGATTATCCTTCAGGATGAGGTGCCCATTCATTATGTTCTTTCACTTGATTTATTGTGGCATAGGAAATATTTTAACTTTTTGTATATTGAATTATTTAAAATTCCTAATAATAAAATAGCTCCTTCGATGGGCAGTATATATAATGTGGATATGAATTCATGATACAAAGTGAGATTTAATAAAATACAGTTTATCACAGAGAACCAGCTCCTACTTCATATACATATTTTCTTAATACACTTTGTATGTGCTGCTGCAAGAATGCTGTGATTTGCTTTTTGAAATGACTGCTCTTCAGAATGAGAGGGGAGCTTGATTTGATTAATTATGCTTTACAAGCTGTTGTGGGGAGAGGGGGGTGGTGGAAGAAGATGGTTTTGACTTTAGTTTTTGCATAATTGCTGCTTTTTGGATTTACATCACTTCCATCAGTTGTTGGGAAATGAAGGAGTAATTTATTTTAAAGAGAGAGATAAGATGAAGAGTCGAGGGTTTCAGTATGGAGCACTGATGACATTTAACTACTACTCTAATGTGGTGATCAGTAAGATGAGGGAAAGCATTTATTAAAATGTTAGTATCACACTTTGTGGATGTTTTTCAAGCTTTAAGAAAATAGTTATTCTTATATTTAGAGGACCAGTTTTTGTAGATTAATTTGCATTTTACTTAACTGACAACATTAGATGTTACATTAAAAGGAACACAATCAAATCCTTATCTACAGCTTCCTTGAAAGCTTTTGTGATGATCTTTGTGAATTTGATATTCATTGTCCTATTTAGAAGTGTAATTGAGATTCATTTCAGTTCTTCTTAGTCAAATCATCATAATGAGATAGAAAATATTTGTTACTGGGACCAAGACAATGCTGCAGATGTGAAGCATTAGGAAAACAGAAAATATAAGCACCGCAATTAAAGAAAAAGCCTTCTGAGTTGTAGACAGTCTAAAAATTAGATATAAAGGTCATGAAAATAATCAACATGATTTTTTTTTTCTATACTTAATTAGTAGATATTGTATCAACAAGACTTATTTAAGTCTGTGTTATTAACTCCGGGAAAGTAGAGGTGAAAGTAATTTCTGATGCGCCATTTTAATTCTTGTTTCTATTTCCATTCCTTTCTTACTCCTTTCTTCCTGTCCACTCTTCATGCTGGCGTCCAACAAGGACCCTTCTCAACAGCCATGTTTGTTTCAGATTAGCTTTTTCTGTTCAAGTTCACAGCTTCATAAATATGCATGCCATTCTGGGGAGTAAAGACTGTCCATGACAATTTGCCATCTTGTGGCACTCACGATATAGCCTGTTACAATGGGGAAATTGCATACATGTGTTGACTAAAGACAGTTTTACTATAGGAATTTAAGAATTTCCTGGGAAGATTAGGAAAATTAACCTTGTCTGGAGGGAAAGAAAGAAAAATTATATTTGGCATGCTTCTCCTATATTTGTACAAAATATTCACAGTCTTCCACAGTAAAAAACTAATTTAAAATATTTTATAAGTGGTTTTTCTGATCAAATATATACTTAGCATAGTTTTCAAATATTTATTTTCCTCAAATTTTATTCTTATATTGTTCTAAGTTAGGCACTTGTATGCCATCGTACATCGATCTACTCTTAACTTAGCATTTATCACCTTCTGATTTCTATTATTTATTTTTCTTAGTCAGATGTTTTTGAGGGGAGGCAATTTATTTTAGCATATGCTTGGTTCCATGCTAAACATGGATGGTGCTCAGTAGATGAAGTATAATTGAAAGATAATTGTCAACTTTGATGATAATCAAATGACTGGAAGCTTTGTCTTTACTGTGGTAAGAATGTAAATATAATGTTTTAAGAGTTTGGAGTTAATTTATTTATTAGAAATATTTAATTGAATTTTGGTTTTGAGTAAGGCTAGTTTCTCTAGCAGCAAAAATTTCACAAATATCAGAGTACTTCAACCAAGGACTATAGTCCACTGGGGCTCTACTGATGGGTTTAATATTAATAAGCACAATTAAAGAAAAAGCCTTCTGAGTTGTAGACAGTCTAAAAATTAGATATAAAGGTCATGAAAATAATCAACATGATTTTTTTTTTCTATACTTAATTAGTAGATATTGTATCAACAAGACTTATTTAAGTCTGTGTTATTAACTCCGGGAAAGTAGAGGTGAAAGTAATTTCTGATGCGCCATTTTAATTCTTGTTTCTATTTCCATTCCTTTCTTACTCCTTTCTTCCTGTCCACTCTTCATGCTGGCGTCCAACAAGGACCCTTCTCAACAGCCATGTTTGTTTCAGATTAGCTTTTTCTGTTCAAGTTCACAGCTTCATAAATATGCATGCCATTCTGGGGAGTAAAGACTGTCCATGACAATTTGCCATCTTGTGGCACTCACGATATAGCCTGTTACAATGGGGAAATTGCATACATGTGTTGACTAAAGACAGTTTTACTATAGGAATTTAAGAATTTCCTGGGAAGATTAGGAAAATTAACCTTGTCTGGAGGGAAAGAAAGAAAAATTATATTTGGCATGCTTCTCCTATATTTGTACAAAATATTCACAGTCTTCCACAGTAAAAAACTAATTTAAAATATTTTATAAGTGGTTTTTCTGATCAAATATATACTTAGCATAGTTTTCAAATATTTATTTTCCTCAAATTTTATTCTTATATTGTTCTAAGTTAGGCACTTGTATGCCATCGTACATCGATCTACTCTTAACTTAGCATTTATCACCTTCTGATTTCTATTATTTATTTTTCTTAGTCAGATGTTTTTGAGGGGAGGCAATTTATTTTAGCATATGCTTGGTTCCATGCTAAACATGGATGGTGCTCAGTAGATGAAGTATAATTGAAAGATAATTGTCAACTTTGATGATAATCAAATGACTGGAAGCTTTGTCTTTACTGTGGTAAGAATGTAAATATAATGTTTTAAGAGTTTGGAGTTAATTTATTTATTAGAAATATTTAATTGAATTTTGGTTTTGAGTAAGGCTAGTTTCTCTAGCAGCAAAAATTTCACAAATATCAGAGTACTTCAACCAAGGACTATAGTCCACTGGGGCTCTACTGATGGGTTTAATATTAATAGAAACTCTTTAAAATAATTTGCAAACATTACATTCATGTCCATTGTTCTGCAAAGAGGATCAAAGCTTTTTATTAGATTCTTAAAGAGGTTTGTGACTTAAGGAAGATTAAAATGACTGAGTTAAAAGAGTAACTGTTTTGGTGAACATTTCAAATTTTGTCATTTATCACATGTCATTTCTTTGCTTTGTCATTTGAATTAAATTTGGATGAAAAATTAAGCACATGTGTTCTTGTTCAACGCTACACTCAATGTTTTAAAATTTTAAAACACCTTTATGTCCTTACTTTCAGCCATAAGAAGAGATTTTAAATGAGAGGACTGTTGGTAGAGTAAATCAATAACTAAAAATATTAAGTGGGAAGGTATGTTACAAAACTTATGTATAGTAGGTATATAGTACGTAATTAAACATACATCACATAATATGTGTCTAAATACATGAAGGCAAAGGAGATATCCTCAAAAGATCTGTAATGATTATTCCCAGGTGGTGAGTCTTATGGATTTAATTTTTTTCTTTTAGCTATTAAAATCTATATTTTAAATATGTTCTCCAAATCTTACTTAAAAATATACGCCTTCTGCCATGTAAGTACATAGAGAGAAGTCATCAGTCTGTAACCTGAAAAGGAACCTCTACCAGGACTGCCTATGTTGGCCCTCTGATCTTGCACTTCCATCCTCCAGAATGGTGAGAAGTGAATTTCTTTTGTTTATAAGTCTCTTCCCACCAGGTAATATATATAGTGACTAGTACTTAGAAGGTCTTTCTCTTAGAAGTTGTTCTGTGCATGGTGTCAGGCTGATGGTCTTTCTTTAAACATTTGAATATAAACACAAACCTGTACATATACACATGTATGTACTGCTGTTGCTGTTGTTCGTTGAGTCGTGTTTAACTCTTTGAGACCCCATGAAGTAAATTGAAAGATAATTGTCAACTTTGATGATAATCAAATGACTGGAAGCTTTGTCTTTACTGTGGTAAGAATGTAAATATAATGTTTTAAGAGTTTGGAGTTAATTTATTTATTAGAAATATTTAATTGAATTTTGGTTTTGAGTAAGGCTAGTTTCTCTAGCAGCAAAAATTTCACAAATATCAGAGTACTTCAACCAAGGACTATAGTCCACTGGGGCTCTACTGATGGGTTTAATATTAATAGAAACTCTTTAAAATAATTTGCAAACATTACATTCATGTCCATTGTTCTGCAAAGAGGATCAAAGCTTTTTATTAGATTCTTAAAGAGGTTTGTGACTTAAGGAAGATTAAAATGACTGAGTTAAAAGAGTAACTGTTTTGGTGAACATTTCAAATTTTGTCATTTATCACATGTCATTTCTTTGCTTTGTCATTTGAATTAAATTTGGATGAAAAATTAAGCACATGTGTTCTTGTTCAACGCTACACTCAATGTTTTAAAATTTTAAAACACCTTTATGTCCTTACTTTCAGCCATAAGAAGAGATTTTAAATGAGAGGACTGTTGGTAGAGTAAATCAATAACTAAAAATATTAAGTGGGAAGGTATGTTACAAAACTTATGTATAGTAGGTATATAGTACGTAATTAAACATACATCACATAATATGTGTCTAAATACATGAAGGCAAAGGAGATATCCTCAAAAGATCTGTAATGATTATTCCCAGGTGGTGAGTCTTATGGATTTAATTTTTTTCTTTTAGCTATTAAAATCTATATTTTAAATATGTTCTCCAAATCTTACTTAAAAATATACGCCTTCTGCCATGTAAGTACATAGAGAGAAGTCATCAGTCTGTAACCTGAAAAGGAACCTCTACCAGGACTGCCTATGTTGGCCCTCTGATCTTGCACTTCCATCCTCCAGAATGGTGAGAAGTGAATTTCTTTTGTTTATAAGTCTCTTCCCACCAGGTAATATATATAGTGACTAGTACTTAGAAGGTCTTTCTCTTAGAAGTTGTTCTGTGCATGGTGTCAGGCTGATGGTCTTTCTTTAAACATTTGAATATAAACACAAACCTGTACATATACACATGTATGTACTGCTGTTGCTGTTGTTCGTTGAGTCGTGTTTAACTCTTTGAGACCCCATGAACTGTAGCTCGCCAGGCTCCTCTGTCCTAGAACTTCCCAGGCAAGAATACTGGAGTGAGTTGCCATGCCCTCCTCCAGGGGATCTTCCTGACCCAGAGATTGAACCCGCATTTCCTGCACTGCAGGCAGGGTCGCAAAGAGTTGGACATGACTGAGTGAGCACATGCTTGGCTGGGGGAGGGGGGATATCTTCCAAAGTCTTAACTGAAAAGGCCAAGTAGGAGATGTGGTCAGCCAGAGCTTCGAGGACTCAACTCCACCCCTTCTCTGACTCTAGTACCTGGCTTGTTCCAGGAATCATCAGCTGAGAATACGCTGAAATGGTTATTCAGTTTTTTTGGCTGGCAGGCATTCATCCCTTGTCTTTTGCAAGTGTACAAGATTTCCTTTGAGAAACCAGAGTCTTCTGCACATATATCATATATTTGAGGTGGACATGATTTGAGGCCTGCCCAGATAGAAGGTTTTGCAATGTTCTGTGCAGAGAAATTGACTCAGAGATGGCACACAAGATGCAATGTGGTTTTTCTGGGAATGGAGAAATCCAAAGGTAATGCTAGTCTGCAGCTCCCAGCACATGTATAGCTACCAAGAGGAACTTGAGAATAGAACCAATGTGGAGGGCTTCCCTGGTGGTCCAGTGGGTAAGGACACTGCCTTGCAGTGCAAGGGGTGCCAGTTTGATCCCTGGCCTGGGAAGATCCCTCGTGCTGTGGAGCGAATGGACTGATGTGTCCAACTACCTAGCTGGAGCTCTGGAGCGCATGCGCCCACAGCCGATGCTCTGCAGCAAGAGAGGCCACTGTGATGGGAGGCCCACACAGGCCAGAGAACAAAGATAAATAGATGAAAGATCAATAGAAGTGGCCAAAAACAAACAAACAAACAAACAAACCATAAAACAATGTGGAAAAGAGTGGGCTTCATGATAGATAGTGGGTTCTGGGGATATTGTTTGAATTCCTAAGTAAATCTGTTAGCTTTTTATTTTCATCATCCACTAAATTCCTTTTTTGTTTAGTCTAATTTTTTTTTTTTTTGGTCATCTACAACACAAAGATTCCTAACTGATACAGTGCCTGTTCTTTCCTGGAAAGCACATACTTTTAATAGCTGGAATAAAATAGAGTAGAATCATGTTCCAGAATAGCACTGCAGAATCTGACCTAACCTTTCAGCTTGTTTCTGTTTTTCCCATGTAAGCTTCAATGTTCTTAAAGTGGAGAGTCAGACACAACTGACATGACTTAGCACAAGCATGCACTGCCCAATAGTATCAAGCCCTTCAGGCTTCCCAGGTGGTGCTAGTGGTAAAGAATCTGCCTGCCAGTGCAGGAGACAGGGTTCCATCCCTGGGTCAGGAAGATCCTCTGGAGGAGGGCATGGCAACCCACTCCAGTATTTTTGCCTGGAGAATCCTATGGATAGAGGAGCCTAGCAGTGTCAGACAAAACTAACCATCCTTTCTCTGAATTTCCTCATATTGTTTATACCTTCATTCGGCACTGATCCGCACTCAGCCCTAGTTGGTTTTCGTTTGTACATCTTAGCTTAGACTTCTTCCCTACTTCCCTCCAACAAGGTCTTCCCCTTTTCTGCCCATCTTCCTAATGCCATAGATTCTTCCTAATGTGGTACAAATTTCATGTCCACGTGATAGGATATTCTACTCCTTGCTGATATATTTCATTTCTGAACTCATTACCTTCCTCCTGTATGTCACAGAAATACCACATTATGGTTCATAATCTTGTTTTGTTCTCTAATTTTATGATGCTCCCAGATAGAAACCAGAAAGAGGTTAATATATTCGTATCCTTCCCCAGCAGGTGATTGGAGTCTCTTTGACTCCTGAATTGCAGGTACTGTTGCTACTTAGTCACTTCAGTCGTGTCCAACTCTGTGTGACCCCATGGACTGCAGCCCGTCAGGCTCCCCTGTCCATGGAATTCTCCAGGCAAGAGAACTGGAGTAGGTTGCCATGCTCTCCTCCAGGGCATCTTCCCAACACAGGGATGGAACCTGAGGATCCTGCATTACAGGCAGATTCTTTAATACTGAGCCACCAGGGAAGCCCTAGATAGATATAGGTATAGATATATAAACATATTTGTGACCCCATGGACTGTAGCTCACCAAGCTTCTTCATCCATGGAATTTTCCAGGCAAGAATACTGGAGTGGGTTGCCATTTCCTTCTCCAGATTGCAGGTAAGATGGACTTAAATCACTACCGCACACTTCCCAGGCTGGAATAGAGGTGTGGTTCCTCAGCTCACCTGTCTTCAGTCTCCTGTTCTCACAGGTTTAGCTGTTTATGAATCATATTCCCATGCCATCCTAGCTGGCATTGTTCTCACCACATCAATCTGAATATGAAATTCATTCTCTTGATTTCCATAAGGAAACCTACTCACATAAGGCAGTTATTGCTTATAATACACTTCATTAGCGATTGGGAGATTTATATCCAGTAATTCAAGGCAACTTAACTAGATAATTTTAGCATTCCTTTGAAAACAAAGCTAAAAAAGTTAAACTTCATTATTTTCCATATATTTTTTTTAAATCATGCATCTACACCATCCTCAGCAGCCATTGTCTGAATTACCTGCTCCGTAAATGTTGCTCCAGTCTTACATCAACATTCTCGTTTCTCTGTTTCTCTCGTCTCTTCTCCTAGTGCCCCACATTTCTGATTATTTCTAGTGATAAATGATAGAAAAAAATCTCCCTTCATTTCAGTAGATCCACAGTCTCAGGTTCTAACTAACCCATCCAGTAACCTATGAAGATATTTTCCTAAGCCCAGACCTCTGAGGTCGCAGTCAAGATGATGAGCATTTCACTCACTTCTGCCCTCACTCAGACATGTCTCCTAGCAGCTCGGGGCCAGTGCTGTGCTTTCTCGGAAGCCCTCCTTGAGTGATGTGGTCACTAGGAGGTAAGAACCCAGGTGGCAAGATGCAGCTGTTGCTAGCTATTTCTGGCAGCATGATTGAGCAGGAGAAAAGAACTATGCAGCAAAAATGTTTTCAGCATTTTCTCAGTTGACTCCACCTGTTTTCCGAATATTGTTGCTGTATCTGTTTTTTCTTCTAAATTTCTAAGCTAAGAAAATCTAGAATAGCTCTGCAAAAAAATGGCCCTCCCCCCACTCCTTTTTTTTTGTGCAGGGGAAGGTGAGGGCGGGGTGTAGAGGAAGAAGGAGAAAGAAAAAAATGGAGAATTATATGCCTCATGTCTTTGAAATTATGGAGCTCAACAGACTGGGCCTAGTACTTATTCTAGGAAGATTAGGATTTTGGAAAAAAGAAAAACATGAGGGTTGCTCAAAACAATCACTACCGCACACTTCCCAGGCTGGAATAGAGGTGTGGTTCCTCAGCTCACCTGTCTTCAGTCTCCTGTTCTCACAGGTTTAGCTGTTTATGAATCATATTCCCATGCCATCCTAGCTGGCATTGTTCTCACCACATCAATCTGAATATGAAATTCATTCTCTTGATTTCCATAAGGAAACCTACTCACATAAGGCAGTTATTGCTTATAATACACTTCATTAGCGATTGGGAGATTTATATCCAGTAATTCAAGGCAACTTAACTAGATAATTTTAGCATTCCTTTGAAAACAAAGCTAAAAAAGTTAAACTTCATTATTTTCCATATATTTTTTTTAAATCATGCATCTACACCATCCTCAGCAGCCATTGTCTGAATTACCTGCTCCGTAAATGTTGCTCCAGTCTTACATCAACATTCTCGTTTCTCTGTTTCTCTCGTCTCTTCTCCTAGTGCCCCACATTTCTGATTATTTCTAGTGATAAATGATAGAAAAAAATCTCCCTTCATTTCAGTAGATCCACAGTCTCAGGTTCTAACTAACCCATCCAGTAACCTATGAAGATATTTTCCTAAGCCCAGACCTCTGAGGTCGCAGTCAAGATGATGAGCATTTCACTCACTTCTGCCCTCACTCAGACATGTCTCCTAGCAGCTCGGGGCCAGTGCTGTGCTTTCTCGGAAGCCCTCCTTGAGTGATGTGGTCACTAGGAGGTAAGAACCCAGGTGGCAAGATGCAGCTGTTGCTAGCTATTTCTGGCAGCATGATTGAGCAGGAGAAAAGAACTATGCAGCAAAAATGTTTTCAGCATTTTCTCAGTTGACTCCACCTGTTTTCCGAATATTGTTGCTGTATCTGTTTTTTCTTCTAAATTTCTAAGCTAAGAAAATCTAGAATAGCTCTGCAAAAAAATGGCCCTCCCCCCACTCCTTTTTTTTTGTGCAGGGGAAGGTGAGGGCGGGGTGTAGAGGAAGAAGGAGAAAGAAAAAAATGGAGAATTATATGCCTCATGTCTTTGAAATTATGGAGCTCAACAGACTGGGCCTATTCATCTAGTACTTATTCTATTTGAAAGAAGCATATCAGGCTATATGTCTTTGGAAAAGTTAGGTATTTGTGTGAAAAATAAACCAATGCCAGGAACAATCGCTACACTCATCAACGTGGATGACTTTCAAAAATGTACCTCGAAAGGAACAAATTATCAGAAGAGAATATAGTTAGTATTATTCAATTTAAATAAAATGTAAAAATAAATCCGAGCTATGAATTGTTTAAGGTTACATATAAAGGTCGTAAATATAATTTGGAGATGTATGGGAATATTCTACTTGTTGGTCTGAGAATCAGATGCAAGTATTTTATTACTGTTCCTTAAACTATAAAATTGCATTTATGCACTTTATAGTCTTTTGTGTGTATGCTATGCTTCAAAGTGCAGTAAATACATACATCAGCTTGCAAAAGCAAAAAAATAAAATACAACAACACACTAATATTAACAAAGCAGACTATATCAGAAACTCTTAAATTCCCAAAGTCTGGCATTAGGTCTATGGATGAACAAGTCTTATCTAAATGTATTTGACCTTGGGGAAAAATGAAGTACAGTTGCTACTAAACAAAAAGCCTGAATATATCAACTGTAGAGGAGAAAATCAGTGACTCATGTCATACTACACCCAGTGTCTGCACAAAGGATTTAGATTAATTATTCTTGTAAAGTTCAGACATATTTCTCTAAGATCTTGACAACTGATATTGGTTGGTTATGACCCAGGGCATTCTAAAGAAATAGACCATCATCATTTCTGTGGAAATAGAAAAGTTAAAAATATAGCCAATTATTATTAATAGTTTCAGAATAAATAAAGATAAACATAACACATTATTTAACCAGATAGCTAGGAATCTATTACTTGAAATACAAAAACTTGCTTTTAAACACTCTCTTTACATTCAGAACAATAACTGTCACATTTGCATTTATGTTTTTGATAAGATCCCCTGTCAGAGATCAAAAATGAGAAAAATTCAACAACTCTTTCTATACAAAATGTGTCAAAGCTCATGGTGAAATTGCAGCTTTATATAATTTAGAGTGTAATTTCCCCATTTGTATGCATTAATGATCTTTTCTTTTTACTTGATTCTCTTTGTCAGCCAATGTTACAAATGAAAACGCCATTTTGTTTGTAAAAGACTGTTTGTGTTAATCATACAATTATATGTATTTTCACAGACTTGGTACCTTTCAGCTGAGGATATTTCTTTTCCTCTGCATTTTCAATAGCAAACTGGCGAGTCCTTTGAATAGGTGAAATAGATACCCAAGAGAGATGTGACTTTTTCCAAGTTGTGTATGAAGTCAGTGGGTTTCCTTTATAATAAGACTGTGTTCCTTTTTTACCTTGTGTGAGATAAACAGGAGTTGATATTATTGTGGTGCAAACCAGCCATACTTCAGTACTTGGCTTCTTTCCAGAACCCTGGAGTGCTCACTTCTGGTTGTATTTTTTAAATTATCATCATTGTGTTAATATTTACAGTTTATATTGAACACATATTTGGAGCACATATTTGTAGAAAGTGCTGGTTTTTTTTTTAAATTTGCACTTGTGGATTGCTATGGGTGTATGATTATATATATACACACACACATGGGTGTATGTAGTGTGTGTGCATGTGAGAGTGATTGTGTGTGAGTCTCTCTTTAAGGAAGAACCAAAGAACAGTCAAGAAAGAAAAAAAATCATAATTTCTCCAAGTTCCAAGCAATTCCAAGATGTTCATCTCCATTGCCTCCTTGAGTTTTCTCCATATACCTAGCTTATTGGTCATGGATTTGGAGGGCTTGGGAAGAAATACAGCTCTATAAATGGTCTTTGTCCATCCAGTACCATTAGACCACCCTGCAGGGAGAAGTTCTAAAGAAATACACCATTATCATTTCTGTTGAAATAGAAAAGTTAAAAATATAGCCAATTATTATTAATAGTTTCAGAATAAATAAAGATAAACATAACACATTATTTAACCAGATAGCTAGGAATCTATTACTTGAAATACAAAAACTTGCTTTTAAACACTCTCTTTACATTCAGAACAATAACTGTCACATTTGCATTTATGTTTTTGATAAGATCCCCTGTCAGAGATCAAAAATGAGAAAAATTCAACAACTCTTTCTATACAAAATGTGTCAAAGCTCATGGTGAAATTGCAGCTTTATATAATTTAGAGTGTAATTTCCCCATTTGTATGCATTAATGATCTTTTCTTTTTACTTGATTCTCTTTGTCAGCCAATGTTACAAATGAAAACGCCATTTTGTTTGTAAAAGACTGTTTGTGTTAATCATACAATTATATGTATTTTCACAGACTTGGTACCTTTCAGCTGAGGATATTTCTTTTCCTCTGCATTTTCAATAGCAAACTGGCGAGTCCTTTGAATAGGTGAAATAGATACCCAAGAGAGATGTGACTTTTTCCAAGTTGTGTATGAAGTCAGTGGGTTTCCTTTATAATAAGACTGTGTTCCTTTTTTACCTTGTGTGAGATAAACAGGAGTTGATATTATTGTGGTGCAAACCAGCCATACTTCAGTACTTGGCTTCTTTCCAGAACCCTGGAGTGCTCACTTCTGGTTGTATTTTTTAAATTATCATCATTGTGTTAATATTTACAGTTTATATTGAACACATATTTGGAGCACATATTTGTAGAAAGTGCTGGTTTTTTTTTTAAATTTGCACTTGTGGATTGCTATGGGTGTATGATTATATATATACACACACACATGGGTGTATGTAGTGTGTGTGCATGTGAGAGTGATTGTGTGTGAGTCTCTCTTTAAGGAAGAACCAAAGAACAGTCAAGAAAGAAAAAAAATCATAATTTCTCCAAGTTCCAAGCAATTCCAAGATGTTCATCTCCATTGCCTCCTTGAGTTTTCTCCATATACCTAGCTTATTGGTCATGGATTTGGAGGGCTTGGGAAGAAATACAGCTCTATAAATGGTCTTTGTCCATCCAGTACCATTAGACCACCCTGCAGGGGAGAAGACCACTATCCTCAAGTTAGTATTTGACTTCTCTCCTAAATGATGAGAAAATTGCAAGTCACATCTAGTTTGTTAGTTTTATTTCAATTTTGATCATTTGTAGCTGGAAGCTAAATTAGAGCTTAATTTTCAGTCACAGGCAGCAGTAGCAGATGCTACTTTTCTGGCTTCTGAACATTTCTTCTCCTCCTAAGAGCAGACACACCACCCCCTTCTCTTTTTCACAACTTTCTATATTATACATAAAGCAACATGTAAAAAAAGGACAGGCACTCTTAAATCATGAAGAATCACTTTTTAGATATTGGTCACCTGTGAACTCCACATCAGAAAGAGAAAAGCAAATATTGCATATTGATGCATATATGTGAAATCTAGAAAAATGATACAGATGAACTTATTTGCAAGGCAGAAATGGAGACATAGACATAGAGAACAAACCTAGGATACCAAGTAGGGTAAAGGAGGTGGGATGGACTGGGAGATTGGAATTGACATATATATGTATATATATATGTATGTATGTATATATATATACATACATATAAATATATATATAAATATGCTACTATGTATAAAATACATAACTAATGAGAACCTACTGTACAGCACGGGGAACGCTACTCAGTGCTCTGGTGACCTAAATGGGAAGGAAATCCCTAGAAGAAGGGGTGTGTGTGTGTATATATTATATATATATATAGACACGTGGAGCTGATTCACCTTGATGTATAGCAGTAACTAACACAACATTGTAAAGCAACTATATTCCAATGAAAAAACTCCCAAAATGTAAACATATATTAAAATAAATGGGCATATATAATAAAAAGAAAAACAATATTTGATGAATAGATATTCATAAAAGTAAATGTTAACTCTGGCTTATTATTTATCCTTAGCTTTTCAAAATAATAATTTTAATGAGATATAATTCACAGACCATACATTTCATTCAAGTTTATGACTCAATGATTTTTAGTATGTTCACACAGTTTTATGACGCTAATTACAAATGAAACATTTCTATCAACCCCAGAAGAAACCTTGTGCCTGTTACAGTCATTCTCAATTACCTTCCAACCTCCCCGAGCACCTGGCAACAACTAACCTGACTTTGTGTCTCTATAGATTTGCCAGTTCTGGACATCTCATATAAATGGGATAAAAGTTTGTAATTTTTGACAACTGGCTTTAGTTTTCAAGGTTCATCTATCTTGTAGCATAATTGATACTTTAGTGCTAAATAATGTTTCTCTGTATGGGTATACCACCGTTTATTTAACCATTCATTCATTGGTAGGCATTTAGGTTGCTTCCATGTCTTTGGCCATTATGAATAATGCTGCTGTGAGCATTTGTGTACAGGTTTTTATGTGGATGTATGTCTTCCATGGACTTCTCATGTGGTACAATGGTAAAGAATCCACGTGCCAATGCAGGAGACCCAGGAGACATGGGTTTGAGCCCTGGGTTGAGAAAATCCCCTGGAGTAGGAAATGGCAACACACTCCCGGATTCTTGCCTGGAAAATTCCATGAACAGAGGAACCCAGCAGCATATGGGGTTGCAAAGAGTCGACATGACTGAGCACTTGCTTGTGTTTTCATGACCCTTGGGTCTATACCTAGTAGTGGAATTGCTGAGTCATGTGGAAATTCTACGTGTAACCTTTGGAGGAACTGCCAAATTGTCTCCCAAAGCTGTTGCAAGAGTTTCCCTTTCCAGCAGCAGTGTATGAGGGTTCTGGTGTCTCCCTATCCTGAGCTTTTCACTGTTTTGTTTTTGTTGTTGAGCCACGTATAAAAGTCTCTGCTTAGCCTCAATAATACAATGTCAACACCACAACCAGTATGTATCAAACTTGTTAGGACATTTGCAGGTTCAGCTTAAGATTTGTCTGTATATGTTTTGAGAATGCTCTTTCTAGAGCTCTTTGCTAGGAGTCAGAAAATTTACCAGTGCTAGACCTCTCCGAACTGGGTAAGCAAGGTTGCTGTCCCAGAAACTGCATTTCTTTGTTCTCTGAGGACATCAGATATGAGTCTGTGGTTATGGCTTCTGTTGAGGTTCGCCACTGAGTGCTTTAAAATGGCAGTGGGGGTTTCAGTTACTCTTCAAATGACTCCTTTCCAAAAAAAGAAAAAAAAAAAAAAAACACAAGCAGAGCACCCCCTGACATAGGGTCTTGGGCTGTGGGTGTACATGCTCAGTTGTGTCTGCCTCTTTTTGCCTCCATGGGCTGTCGTCCGACAGGCTCCTCTATCCATGGAATTTTCCAGGTGTGAATTCTAGAGTGGGTTGCCATTTCCACCCCAGGTCAATCGTCGTACTGGCTTAAAGGTTTTTTTCAAGGTTTTTTCATCTATCTTGTAGCATAATTGATACTTTAGTGCTAAATAATGTTTCTCTGTATGGGTATACCACCGTTTATTTAACCATTCATTCATTGGTAGGCATTTAGGTTGCTTCCATGTCTTTGGCCATTATGAATAATGCTGCTGTGAGCATTTGTGTACAGGTTTTTATGTGGATGTATGTCTTCCATGGACTTCTCATGTGGTACAATGGTAAAGAATCCACGTGCCAATGCAGGAGACCCAGGAGACATGGGTTTGAGCCCTGGGTTGAGAAAATCCCCTGGAGTAGGAAATGGCAACACACTCCCGGATTCTTGCCTGGAAAATTCCATGAACAGAGGAACCCAGCAGCATATGGGGTTGCAAAGAGTCGACATGACTGAGCACTTGCTTGTGTTTTCATGACCCTTGGGTCTATACCTAGTAGTGGAATTGCTGAGTCATGTGGAAATTCTACGTGTAACCTTTGGAGGAACTGCCAAATTGTCTCCCAAAGCTGTTGCAAGAGTTTCCCTTTCCAGCAGCAGTGTATGAGGGTTCTGGTGTCTCCCTATCCTGAGCTTTTCACTGTTTTGTTTTTGTTGTTGAGCCACGTATAAAAGTCTCTGCTTAGCCTCAATAATACAATGTCAACACCACAACCAGTATGTATCAAACTTGTTAGGACATTTGCAGGTTCAGCTTAAGATTTGTCTGTATATGTTTTGAGAATGCTCTTTCTAGAGCTCTTTGCTAGGAGTCAGAAAATTTACCAGTGCTAGACCTCTCCGAACTGGGTAAGCAAGGTTGCTGTCCCAGAAACTGCATTTCTTTGTTCTCTGAGGACATCAGATATGAGTCTGTGGTTATGGCTTCTGTTGAGGTTCGCCACTGAGTGCTTTAAAATGGCAGTGGGGGTTTCAGTTACTCTTCAAATGACTCCTTTCCAAAAAAAGAAAAAAAAAAAAAAACACAAGCAGAGCACTCCCTGACATAGTGTCTTGGGCTGTGTGTGTACATGCTCAGTTGTGTCTGACTCTTTGTGACTCCATGGGCTGTCGTCCGACAGGCTCCTCTATCCATGGAATTTTCCAGGTGTGAATTCTAGAGTGGGTTGCCATTTCCACCCCCAGGATACAAAATCGTCAGCTTCATGTGTGGATTCCTTCTTTTGTCCTGAAAAGTCATTCTCATGCCTAAGTGAACACTTTGATCTTTTACTCACTATATTCTTAGCAAGATGCATGTCTAATGCTCTTGTCCTTTAGATTCTGAAATTGTTGTTTACTTCTTTTTCTTTTATTTTTTTATTTATCTTTTGGGGGGTGGGGTGGGGAGGGAGGGGGACGGGTGGGCCACTTCTATTGGTCTTTCATTTCTCTATTTTCTTCCATCTTTGTTCTTTGGCTCCTGTGGGCCTCCCATCGTGGTGGCGTCTGTCGTCGCAGAGCTCTGGCTCTGGGTGCATGCGTGCTAGAGCTCCGGCTCGGTGATTGGACACATCGGTCTAGCCGCTCTGTGGCACGTGGGATCTTCCTAGGCCAGGGATGGAACCGGTGCCCCTTGCACTGCAAGGCAGTGTCCTTACCCACTGGACCACCAGCGGAAGCCCCTTGTTTACTTCTTATTCAAAGTCCCTGGGGGGAGGGTCAAGGGATATGCATCTGATTGATCTGGGAACATGCATGTACAAAAATAAAGAAATAAAAAAAAAACAAACAAAAAAAAACAAAGTCCCAAGTACGTTTGAGTATGTTTCTTAACCCAACATTGAACTGTTGGAGAAAGAGAGCACAAAACTTCACAAGTGTCCAGTGTTACACTGTCCCTCCCCACTGAAGGCTTCATTGCTATGTGAGCACATCCAGTTCTAACACGTTTTCCTCACTCTTTGCAATTGTGTATAGCAGTGTTGTTATGGAAATAGACTGTGTTGAGGCATAAAAGTGTACAGAAAACTGACAAAGAAAGATTTGAAAATGAGCCTGTTGTCTTTGAAATTGGGGTAAGATTCATAACACATTATAGCCTATTCTGAGTTTTCTCTGACATGAGATCGTGTGTTATTTTTGTTCAGGATGGCATTTAGGTCACTTCAACACTGTCAGTGGCCAGCAGCCCCAGCATGGCTCAGCAGCTGGCTGGAGGGCTTCTGGATGGCCTTTAGCATCCCCGAGTCAGGGAACGGATGCCAAGACCCCGATTTCTCCTAGTGAGTGGGATCTTAGATCAGTCTGGTCTCAAGTCTTTGATGTTTTGGTGAGTCTGCTTCTTTACAGAGACTGCTGCCTCTGTGCCAAGGCCCATGATGGTAGGTCACTGATGCTCGTTCAGATCAAACCGACATGTGCCTCATGTCTTTGGACTTTATAATGTGAATTTCTGACCCCTGACTAAGGCTGGGCTATGCAGCAAGAATAATTGCCTTGGTCCAGGTCCTGTTTTTTTTTTTTTTTCTTCCACAATTACTTTTTTTTTTTTTTTCCACAATTACTCTTTTCATCCCTTCTGGCTATGATGAATAATCCGTGTATTTTCTTTTTGACTCTAATAAATTCGACTCAAGGAAAGAAACCAAGATCTGTCTTCTTTTGGTTTTCTTATTTAATACCCAGAGTATTGAAAATGTTCTTTAACTCCTCTACTTTGAATTTGATACTCTTAGATAAAATCGTTTATGATCTCTCCATGTTGAAGTTGTCTCCCTATCCCTAGATCATTTTTCCTGGATCCTTGGGGACTGAGCCTGTATCTCACTGTCTTGTTTTACAAAACTACTCGTGCTGGGGCTTCCCTGGTGGTCCAGTGGGTAAGGACCCCGCCTTGCAGTGCAAAGGGCGCTGGTTCGATCCCTGGCCTGGGAAGATCCCACGTGCCACAGAGCGGCTGGACTGATGTGTCCAATTACCGAGCTGGAGCTCTGGAGCGCATGCGCCCAGAGCACGTGCTCTGCGACAACAGAGGCCTCCACGATGGGAGGCCCACACGGGCCAAAGAACAAAGATGGATGAAAATGGACAAATGAAAGACCAATAGAAGTGGCCCGCCTACTCCCCGCCCCCCCCACCAAAATAAATAAATAAATAAATCTTTAAAAAAAAAAAAAAACTACTTGTGTTGTGTCTTCTGGTGAAGTCTATAACCATGAGGAGGATGCTGTTTATATTCTTTTCTTTTATTTCCTTGATCCTCCTCCTCTTCCGCCAATGATGATGACATTTCCCTCTAGTCTTCTCCAGCTGGTCCAGCTTGCATCATTAATTTCACTTCCTCCACAGCTTAAGTTCAAGAATCCCATTTTCTGGGCTTCCCTGGTGGTCCACTGGGAAAAGACACCACCTTGCAGTGCAAGGGGACACCGGTCCGATCCCTGGCCTGGGAAGATCCCACGTGCCGCAGAGCGGCTAGACCGGTGTGTCCCAACTACCAAACTGGAGCTCTGGAGCACATATACCCAGAGCCGGTGCTTTGCGCCAAGAGAGGCCACCGCGATGGGAGGCCCACACAGGCGAAAGAACAAAGATGGATGGAAATGAGTAGATGAAAAACCAATAGAAGTGGGAAAGAAAAAAAAGGCTTTGAAGAATCCCATTTTCTGATAACCATGTCCTATATTTCCAACTTTTTTCCCTCTATAACTTGACTCCAAAAAATTTTCAACTTCTCTGGAACTACAGTGTACCATCTATTCACTCTCTCAACCCCTTCATGCCCTTCTTTGCCTCCAATACTCGGAGTCAGTTCCATGAAAAATCATTCTGTTTTTTCCCTTGCCCTTTTCCTCAAGGTCTGGCTCCTATGTCACTTCATTGCACTAACCCTGTACAATCCTGGGTATATTACACTTCTCTGCACCTGTACCCATGTAGGTTAATGTGACCAGGGGAAAATAGACAGTCATACTTGTAAGTTTCATTTAAAGTCATGACCATGAACCTCAAATGTGCCTGTGCTGTGCTTTCTTTTCCATTCAACTTCTACTTTTCTACTCACTCATACCTTTCCCCTAAAACCCCTCACACCTTTTTCCCCATCCTCCTTATCAACTGATGACTTTATTTCTATTTAACTAAAAAAAAAGGGGGAGCAGAACTTTCAGATTCCCATCGTCTTAACCGACCTACTCACATACTCTGCTTTCATAAAAATGACCACAGAAGAACTTTTCAGCACCTAAACCAAACCAGTTTCTCAGCCTATCTTGTAATTGTTACTGCTTTGTCTATTCAAGAATTCCAAGAATTTCTGACTTGCATGAACAATTTTCACTTTCTGTTTCCTGATCTCCCTCAACAGATAAAAGTGCTGTTGATTTCCCCAGTTGAAAAAAAGAAACTCTTCCTTGACTCCATATCTCTTTCAAGTTTCTGCTCTCCTTCTCTTGTGCACTTTATAGCAAAACTCCTAAAAAGTGTTGCCTGAATTTATTGTCTCCATTCCATTCCTTGCATTCTTTCCTGAAGCCACTATAGGCGGGCTTGCTTTCTCCCATTCTGTTGAAATTGCTTTGTTAAGACCATTGGTGACCTCTTTTTAGCTAGATCCAGCGGTCAATTACCAGTTCTCCTCTGGCCATGTCCGAGCGTTTGACTTAGTCAATCACTTCTTTCATCTTGAATCAGCCTTCGCTTGGCTTCTAGGACACTGTGCCATCCTGGCTATCCTCTTGCCTCCCAGTTAATTCTTCTCAGTCTCCCTTGCTCGTTCCCCTTCACATCTTCAACTTCCATTTATTGGCACATTGCAAGGTTTGGTTCTTGGATATTTCCTCTATTTTTTCCCTTTGGTAGTCTCATTCAGGCTTATGACTTTATGTATTTATCTTTTTACTGATTCACTCTCTCAACCCCTTCATGCCCTTCTTTGCCTCCAATACTCGGAGTCAGTTCCATGAAAAATCATTCTGTTTTTTCCCTTGCCCTTTTCCTCAAGGTCTGGCTCCTATGTCACTTCATTGCACTAACCCTGTACAATCCTGGGTATATTACACTTCTCTGCACCTGTACCCATGTAGGTTAATGTGACCAGGGGAAAATAGACAGTCATACTTGTAAGTTTCATTTAAAGTCATGACCATGAACCTCAAATGTGCCTGTGCTGTGCTTTCTTTTCCATTCAACTTCTACTTTTCTACTCACTCATACCTTTCCCCTAAAACCCCTCACACCTTTTTCCCCATCCTCCTTATCAACTGATGACTTTATTTCTATTTAACTAAAAAAAAAGGGGGAGCAGAACTTTCAGATTCCCATCGTCTTAACCGACCTACTCACATACTCTGCTTTCATAAAAATGACCACAGAAGAACTTTTCAGCACCTAAACCAAACCAGTTTCTCAGCCTATCTTGTAATTGTTACTGCTTTGTCTATTCAAGAATTCCAAGAATTTCTGACTTGCATGAACAATTTTCACTTTCTGTTTCCTGATCTCCCTCAACAGATAAAAGTGCTGTTGATTTCCCCAGTTGAAAAAAAGAAACTCTTCCTTGACTCCATATCTCTTTCAAGTTTCTGCTCTCCTTCTCTTGTGCACTTTATAGCAAAACTCCTAAAAAGTGTTGCCTGAATTTATTGTCTCCATTCCATTCCTTGCATTCTTTCCTGAAGCCACTATAGGCGGGCTTGCTTTCTCCCATTCTGTTGAAATTGCTTTGTTAAGACCATTGGTGACCTCTTTTTAGCTAGATCCAGCGGTCAATTACCAGTTCTCCTCTGGCCATGTCCGAGCGTTTGACTTAGTCAATCACTTCTTTCATCTTGAATCAGCCTTCGCTTGGCTTCTAGGACACTGTGCCATCCTGGCTATCCTCTTGCCTCCCAGTTAATTCTTCTCAGTCTCCCTTGCTCGTTCCCCTTCACATCTTCAACTTCCATTTATTGGCACATTGCAAGGTTTGGTTCTTGGATATTTCCTCTATTTTTTCCCTTTGGTAGTCTCATTCAGGCTTATGACTTTATGTATTTATCTTTTTACTGATTCGAGGACTTCCCTGTTCAGAGTTCATAGACTTTTTTATTTGTTTGTTTGTTGGTTGGCCATGCTGTACAGCATGTGGGACCTTAGTTTCCCAAGTAGAGACTGAACCAACACCTACTGCAATGGGAATGCGGATGCAAATCTTAGCCACTTGACACTCAGGGAAGCCCCCAGCCTCCTGACATTAAATACCACCTATGTATTAGGCGTCCAAATCAGCATTGCCCGACTGCCCAGCTTTCTGTCACTCCTCGTGAGATACACTGGGACCTGGGCCCCTTTACCAGAGTGCTTGCATTTGTACCTGGATGAGCATCTCCTTGAGCAACAAAATGCAAAGGAATAAGCACTGAAAATAACTGCACACATGCACATATGGGGCAAATTATGAACAGGAAGATACAAAAAGGCCCCAAACCAACTGCCACTCCGGAGGAAGGTGCCAGGAAGAAAACTAGGGTACTGCACATGGTCCTTGCCCACAGCAGCACCAAGACAGTGGGCAGACCACCTAAGCCACCCCTCCTGCCCAGCCCACTAGTCCACCTCTGCTTTCACCCCACTTAGGACACCATCTCCCCTCTTCCCTGGGAGCAAGCAAGGACACCTGTTACTTATTTCTGCTACCTTGTTCCCCATACTCCTTCCTTTCTTTACACAGCATCATCTTCTCTGAAGTGCCTATTTAAAGTTACAATCTGCTGCCTTCTGGCACTTTCTATTTTCCTTTCTTCTTTATTTTGTCTAACATTTATAACCATCTAATGCGCTGTCTATTTTATGTCTTGTTTATTTTTTACTCCCTCCTTTAGTAGAAAATAAGCTTCATAAAGGGCAGGGATTTTTGTCCATTCCATTCAATGCCAAAAACCGTGCCTGGCATAGAAAGAGCTCAATAAATATTTGCTATATGAATACCACGTGGATTTAAAGTCAGTCAATGTGCCTGACTTCTTTTTCACAAACGATACAGGTGACATCTCCTTTAAAGGAACCATACTGAGGAAGTAAAGGCTATTTTACCAGTCCCCTGTGCCTCTGTGCTGGCCACGGGGATTTGCAGCACTAGAGGGCAGAACACTGGTTTCCCGCAGGAAACTGACAGAGGCAGCTGCTAAGTACAAATGGGCGGGCAGAAGTTGCCAAAACTCCTTTTCTTGACATCTTCAAAAACTTTAATGTGTGGCTAACAGTTCACTAATAGCGGTAAGGGCCTGATTAATAGCTTTGGGCTAGGGACATAACCTACTTTTCTTCTTTACTAATTTTGATTTGAGTAAAGTAAAGCACTTGAGGGCTTCCCCGGTGGCTCAGTGGTATATCCACGTGGAATGCAGGAGCCACAGGAGACGCGGGTTCAATCCCCGAGTCAAGAAGATCCCTTGGAGGAGGGCATGGTCATCCTTTCCAGTGTCCTTGCCTGGAGAATCTCACGGATAGAGGAGCCTGGAGGGCTACAGTCCATAGTGTCGCAAAGCGTCGGACGCCACTGAAGTGAGTTAACACACACACAAGAAGCACTTGGAGGTAACTGCTTGCCAGTGCTAAGGAACTTCAGGACAGGTAGTACTTGCTATGGGTGCATGTTGTCTCCTTTCAAAGAATGAGTTGGAGTCTCAATCCACAATTCCTGTGGATGGAATCCAATTTAGCACAGGTTTTTTTTTTTGTTTTATTTTAACAGATACTCAAGTTAAGATGAAGCATCAGGACTATGTCCTTATAGAAAGGGGAAATGTGAACACAGACATCTACAGATGGGAGGTGATATGAAGACTCAGGCAGACCATCACCTACAGGCCAAGAAATGCTGAGGTTAGCAGAAATGAGGAGACGGGGCTGGAATAGATTCCCTGTCGGCCCTCAGGAGGGACTAACTTGCCAGCACCTTTAGTTTAGATTTCTAAACTCTAAGACAGGATATTTCTGTGGTTTAAGCCATTGAGTTTGTGGTGTTTTGTTACACAGACCTAGGAAACTAATACATTATCTTACTTTTATTACTGTATATAGCTTGAGCATATTATTTTGGGACAGATAATTTATTTAAGCCCCAGGGCTTTAGTTTTTCATTATCTAGCGAAAATTTCCGTCTATCATTTACTCACTAGTAAAATCATGGCGTGGATGGTAATACTCTCTGACATTTAATGAAAATAATTATAATTTTATTTGCTTTTTAATGTGTCATTTATAAGGCTGACTTTACAAATAAAAGGCTAAATAATGTTTCACTATTCGATACTATACATGAAGAAGTATTTTTAGTAAATGTGGCTTTACAAATGCAATTCATAAAACAATGATACCCCTTCAGAGTTTTCTGAGTCCAGGTAATATATTCACATAATCTTAAACATTTATTAACATTAACTCTTGGGATTATGAATGAAGTCTTGAAGTAAGGGTTGCTCTTTGAAAGACTAAATGTTGTCATTTAAATCAGTTGAGAAAGTTTTTAAGACATTGTGAAGTTCATTTAAATTGACAGACTTTCGTATTAGTAGAAAGTGGTTTTCTATGTTAAAATCTTTTCCCTCCTGTATTCATTATGCATCTTAAGATATGGTAATATATACACAGAGCTATGTTTTTTAAAATACTAATTTAGTTTGAAATTATTGTAAGAAAGAAAAGATCTAAGAAGAGAACAGTGGCTTTAAAAATTCCATAGTGATAATGAACTTGGAGGCAACCCTGTATACTAAGTGAAGTGTAGACTAGAGACAACGGGAAATCTATACTCAAGTAACAATACTGAATATCATCCACTTTGCCTCCATCTGTGAAGTCATAATTTTAAACATATGTGATATACTCTATGACTTTCTTTCATGTTTCAGGTTTATTTCCTTCCGTTTTTATATTATTGTTTTAAATTTTGTTACACTTAAAGATCCTTGACCATTTGTGTCATACATTTATAGCCCTGAAGTTCTCGGGGTCTATGACTCATGTAGGCCTTGTAAAGTTTGGATCTTGGTTCTCGCTTTAGCTTTACTACTGACTAACGGGTGACCTTGAGAAAGTCGCTTCACCGTTTGGATTTTGTTTTTGGCATTTATAGAACTTTAGCAGTCTGTTTAATTTGCCTGTTGACATCTTTGTGGAGTCTGACAAAGTTTAGACAGGTTGTTCTTTCTCCCAAGAATTTAGAGTCTGTGTTGGAGCCGTTTGAAGGCTTCTCTCGGTTTAGGCAGGTTGTCTTGCTCTGTTGCTGGCCTTAGTGTCCCTTCATCAATAGACACCCCCTTAATGACACCCTCTTTGCAACCCCATGGATGAACCATGGAGTGGGTACCTGTTCCCTTCTCCTGGGGTCTTAGTCCAAACGAACCCAGGTCTCCTGCATCGCAGGCTTTACAAATGCAATTCATAAAACAATGATACCCCTTCAGAGTTTTCTGAGTCCAGGTAATATATTCACATAATCTTAAACATTTATTAACATTAACTCTTGGGATTATGAATGAAGTCTTGAAGTAAGGGTTGCTCTTTGAAAGACTAAATGTTGTCATTTAAATCAGTTGAGAAAGTTTTTAAGACATTGTGAAGTTCATTTAAATTGACAGACTTTCGTATTAGTAGAAAGTGGTTTTCTATGTTAAAATCTTTTCCCTCCTGTATTCATTATGCATCTTAAGATATGGTAATATATACACAGAGCTATGTTTTTTAAAATACTAATTTAGTTTGAAATTATTGTAAGAAAGAAAAGATCTAAGAAGAGAACAGTGGCTTTAAAAATTCCATAGTGATAATGAACTTGGAGGCAACCCTGTATACTAAGTGAAGTGTAGACTAGAGACAACGGGAAATCTATACTCAAGTAACAATACTGAATATCATCCACTTTGCCTCCATCTGTGAAGTCATAATTTTAAACATATGTGATATACTCTATGACTTTCTTTCATGTTTCAGGTTTATTTCCTTCCGTTTTTATATTATTGTTTTAAATTTTGTTACACTTAAAGATCCTTGACCATTTGTGTCATACATTTATAGCCCTGAAGTTCTCGGGGTCTATGACTCATGTAGGCCTTGTAAAGTTTGGATCTTGGTTCTCGCTTTAGCTTTACTACTGACTAACGGGTGACCTTGAGAAAGTCGCTTCACCGTTTGGATTTTGTTTTTGGCATTTATAGAACTTTAGCAGTCTGTTTAATTTGCCTGTTGACATCTTTGTGGAGTCTGACAAAGTTTAGACAGGTTGTTCTTTCTCCCAAGAATTTAGAGTCTGTGTTGGAGCCGTTTGAAGGCTTCTCTCGGTTTAGGCAGGTTGTCTTGCTCTGTTGCTGGCCTTAGTGTCCCTTCATCAATAGACACCCCCTTAATGACACCCTCTTTGCAACCCCATGGATGAACCATGGAGTGGGTACCTGTTCCCTTCTCCTGGGGGTCTTCCCAGTCCAGGAATCGAACCCAGGTCTCCTGCATCGCAGGCAGTTTCTTTACCAGCTGCGCTACCTGGGAAGCCCTGGTAACAAGGGATTTCTTAGTGTCTAAATATCCACTGACTAGCAAATGACCTATTTAAATGTTCCATCGGTAACAAGGTGTAAACATGCCTTTGGCAATATCTGCCTGAGGAAAAGCAATGGGAATGCCGGACCCATTGCACAGGTTGGGTCACAGGCTGAGAATTCAGTCCATAACTGCATGTATGGCAGCTGAGCTCAGAAGCAGCAGAGGAAGCTCTCCACGTGGATTCCTTGTTTATAATTCAGGGTCCAGAGCAGAGGGCAGCTTCCACACCATGTCCTTCCCTGGCAGATCACTAACCTAAGATGATAAGTCTTCAGAATTCTGTGCTAATTAGGGCTCATGGTAAATATCAGGTGCTGGCAAAGAAAAGGTTGGGTGGCGGATGGCAGTTTGAGTGTGAAGTCCCTTCTTTCTTTTTGGAGTCTCTCTGTGCTGGGTGGTCCTCAGAGCTTTGGGGAAGCTTGTAGCACCCTCGAACTTCTGCTAAGCGTTTGGAGTAACAGCGGTTCTGGGATTTGCAGGAGAAATTGGCAAGGGTGGAAGCCCTAGTTGTGTCCAGGGTAGAAAGATATGTCATTATAAGCAAAATTTGTAAGATACGGATTTGAGGGTAGCTGCTTTATAAGATGCAGAGTTTCTGTTGAAGATAAGATGCAGCACATGGACCCTTGGATGGATGAAGGCAGAGCTCTTTGTTGTAAGGGCAGGATGTCGGGCAGGGCCATGGGGAAGGTTGTTCCCAGGACAGGACAACAGCAGGCTGAGGCTGCAGGAGGTGGCTTGTGTATGACAAGAGGGATGGGTTAGCTAGGTGTCAGGGGCTCTGTGTGGTCTGCAGGCTCCAGGGCATAGGGTCTGTTCTTCGTGGTCTAGTAAGTGACCCTGGGACAACTAGAGCAGGTGCACTGGAGCCCATGGTGTGACACCCCTTAATGACACCCTCTTTGCAACCCCATGGATGAACCATGGAGTGGTACCTGTTCCCTTCTCCTGGGGTCTTCCCAGTCCAGGAATCGAACCCAGGTCTCCTGCATCGCAGGCAGTTTCTTTACCAGCTGCGCTACCTGGGAAGCCCTGGTAACAAGGGATTTCTTAGTGTCTAAATATCCACTGACTAGCAAATGACCTATTTAAATGTTCCATCGGTAACAAGGTGTAAACATGCCTTTGGCAATATCTGCCTGAGGAAAAGCAATGGGAATGCCGGACCCATTGCACAGGTTGGGTCACAGGCTGAGAATTCAGTCCATAACTGCATGTATGGCAGCTGAGCTCAGAAGCAGCAGAGGAAGCTCTCCACGTGGATTCCTTGTTTATAATTCAGGGTCCAGAGCAGAGGGCAGCTTCCACACCATGTCCTTCCCTGGCAGATCACTAACCTAAGATGATAAGTCTTCAGAATTCTGTGCTAATTAGGGCTCATGGTAAATATCAGGTGCTGGCAAAGAAAAGGTTGGGTGGCGGATGGCAGTTTGAGTGTGAAGTCCCTTCTTTCTTTTTGGAGTCTCTCTGTGCTGGGTGGTCCTCAGAGCTTTGGGGAAGCTTGTAGCACCCTCGAACTTCTGCTAAGCGTTTGGAGTAACAGCGGTTCTGGGATTTGCAGGAGAAATTGGCAAGGGTGGAAGCCCTAGTTGTGTCCAGGGTAGAAAGATATGTCATTATAAGCAAAATTTGTAAGATACGGATTTGAGGGTAGCTGCTTTATAAGATGCAGAGTTTCTGTTGAAGATAAGATGCAGCACATGGACCCTTGGATGGATGAAGGCAGAGCTCTTTGTTGTAAGGGCAGGATGTCGGGCAGGGCCATGGGGAAGGTTGTTCCCAGGACAGGACAACAGCAGGCTGAGGCTGCAGGAGGTGGCTTGTGTATGACAAGAGGGATGGGTTAGCTAGGTGTCAGGGGCTCTGTGTGGTCTGCAGGCTCCAGGGCATAGGGTCTGTTCTTCGTGGTCTAGTAAGTGACCCTGGGACAACTAGAGCAGGTGCACTGGAGCCCATGGTGTGACAGCCTGCTAAGAGAAATGGTTAGTATGTGGACTTAATTATCTGGGCAGAGAAGAGAGCTGATTGGACTCTAGCCATGACCTCAAAAGTAGATTAAGATGGCATGAAAAAAAGAGAAACTTTATTACAGCAGGTATATGGTCTTTATAATTGTTTGAGTGCCTAATTGATGCTTCTCAACTCTGAAATGTGTTAGTGGGTGGCAGGGAAGGACAGGTATTCAGGGAGCTGAATGGTCTTAGAGAGCAGCACCCAACACCACTCAAAGCATGTGTGTGAATTGGCTGTTGGGCCTCTTGTTGCTAATTGTGGGTGCTGGTGAAGGAGGTATTATGTCCTTGGTCTGTGGGTTTCTGTTACCACTGTAAGTAGGACTCTACTCCCTGCCCTCACCAACTGCCCTTTAGCAGTAACTGCGGTAAAGGTTTCCATGGTGATCCTAAGTCTTGAATAAGGCATCCAGGAGGGAGCATCTTGGTCTGGTCCACATGGCCCCAGTTGATGAAGTTCATGCCTATGGAGCGTAGTTTTACAAATCACATGGGAACTGGTATCATGTTCTTCTCTAGATTTATTTTCTTCAGGGCTTTGGATAGAGTCCTCTTAGATAAAGTATTCATGGCTTGCATCATCACTATTTTTTCCAAAAGATATATAGAAAACAAAGAAAAATACTTGTGGGTATCAGTGGTAGAATAATCTCTTCTGTGATCAAGCTCACGATGTCTTCTAAATGTGGCCTTTCTTTAGATTATTGGTGCCTGGGAAGTAATAAACCCAAGTGTTTGACATTTTAAAAAACACTGTGAATTATGGTTAATTTATCACCATTTTCCTTTGTTATTTAGGCTCTAAATGTCATACATTGTTGCACTCTCAAGCATGTGGTAATAAACTGAAAGTTTTGACTGTTTAGTCATTATATTTTTATTATTATTCATACTTCCATAATTACTTTATGAAAAACTCTCATGTGTTTATTATTTTTTTTTTTTGTAAGCAGTGCTTTTAAAAAAGACTATAAGACTTAATAGAAAAGTTCCTTTTCATCCTCTGTCTACCTCAGGTCTGCAGAGATTGCTACTTTTTTGAACTTCTACTATTTACTTTTGTGTTTCTAATAACATAATTGTTCAGTTTTAGATTATTCTACTGACTGCAGGTTGTTTGGGATGAATTATGCCTTCTAAAATTCATGCACTGAAACCCTAGCCCGTGATCCCTCAGAGTGTGACTGTGCTTAGAGATAGGGTCTTTGAAGAAGTGATTCAGTTAAAACGAAGTCATTAGGGGGCTTCTCTGGTGGTCTAGTGGGTAAGGACACCGCCTTGCAGTGCAAGGGGCACTGGTTCGATCCCTGGTGTGGGAAGATCCCATGTGCCGTGGAGTGGCTGGACTGATGTGTCCAATTACCGAGCCAGAGCTCTGGAGCACATGTGCTCAGAGCTGGTGTCCTGTCCCAAGAGAGGCCACTGTGATGGGAGGCCCACACAGGCCAAAGCACAAAGATAAATAAATGAAAGATCAATATAGGTGGCCAACAACAACAACAGAAAAACACAAAGTCATTAGGATGGGCTGTTAACTCAATCTGACTGGTGTCCTTATAAAAGAGATCAGGAGGGTTTCCCTGGTGGCCCAGTGGGTAAGGACAGTGCTTTGCAGTGAAAAGAGATCAGGGCAGGAGCTTTCTCATGGGGGAACAGCCTGTGAAGACATTGGAAGAAGACGGCCTTCTGTGAGGACTCAAAAATTAGTGCTCTTGTTCTGTGTTTGCAAAAGTTACTCCACCTTCTGCTTGTTCCACCTGGGTATATAGATGCCGTGTCTCTCAAAGTCAGTGAATTAGGGGAACAGTAGGAAAATTTAGATTGTGGAGTATGCTGGCTCCTCTGTGAAGCTTTTGGGGATATCCTATAAGAAAGACAAAAGGCTGAGCTGAAAATTGCCTATTAAAAAGAAAAGGCACGGGAATAATTAGTTTTTTGAAAGACTCTGAGTTCGGCTGAGATCTGTGTCAGTTGATCAAAAAACCAACTTCTTTCCCTAAAAAATCAGAGGCAGAGAGGTGAATATTGAACATTTTATTTATAATTATTATTCATTTATATTATTTTGAAAAACTCTCATGTGTTTATTATTTTTTTTTTGTAAGCAGTGCTTTTAAAAAAGACTATAAGACTTAATAGAAAAGTTCCTTTTCATCCTCTGTCTACCTCAGGTCTGCAGAGATTGCTACTTTTTTGAACTTCTACTATTTACTTTTGTGTTTCTAATAACATAATTGTTCAGTTTTAGATTATTCTACTGACTGCAGGTTGTTTGGGATGAATTATGCCTTCTAAAATTCATGCACTGAAACCCTAGCCCGTGATCCCTCAGAGTGTGACTGTGCTTAGAGATAGGGTCTTTGAAGAAGTGATTCAGTTAAAACGAAGTCATTAGGGGGCTTCTCTGGTGGTCTAGTGGGTAAGGACACCGCCTTGCAGTGCAAGGGGCGCTGGTTCGATCCCTCGCCTGGGAAGATCCCATGTGCCGTGGAGTGGCTGGACTGATGTGTCCAATTACCGAGCCAGAGCTCTGGAGCACATGTGCTCAGAGCTGGTGTCCTGTCCCAAGAGAGGCCACTGTGATGGGAGGCCCACACAGGCCAAAGCACAAAGATAAATAAATGAAAGATCAATATAGGTGGCCAACAACAACAACAGAAAAACACAAAGTCATTAGGATGGGCTGTTAACTCAATCTGACTGGTGTCCTTATAAAAGAGATCAGGAGGGTTTCCCTGGTGGCCCAGTGGGTAAGGACAGTGCTTTGCAGTGAAAAGAGATCAGGGCAGGAGCTTTCTCATGGGGGAACAGCCTGTGAAGACATTGGAAGAAGACGGCCTTCTGTGAGGACTCAAAAATTAGTGCTCTTGTTCTGTGTTTGCAAAAGTTACTCCACCTTCTGCTTGTTCCACCTGGGTATATAGATGCCGTGTCTCTCAAAGTCAGTGAATTAGGGGAACAGTAGGAAAATTTAGATTGTGGAGTATGCTGGCTCCTCTGTGAAGCTTTTGGGGATATCCTATAAGAAAGACAAAAGGCTGAGCTGAAAATTGCCTATTAAAAAGAAAAGGCACGGGAATAATTAGTTTTTTGAAAGACTCTGAGTTCGGCTGAGATCTGTGTCAGTTGATCAAAAAACCAACTTCTTTCCCTAAAAAATCAGAGGCAGAGAGGTGAATATTGAACAGGAGATGAAATGGGGCCAAAAAAAAAATGTGCTGGAGCTGCCAGGAGCTCCTATATTCCTCTTCATCTTTTATACCTGCCAAGTGATCAGGCCTAAGGGGAAGGAATGCAGGTTGGGTTGTACTCCCTTGCCCAAGACTTTGGTTTCTCACTGCCTAGAGGCAGAGGGGTTCTGCTCAACGGTCAGGTGGCAGCCTGGGTGGGAGGGAAGTTTGGGGGAGAATGGGCATACCTGTATATGTATGGCTGAGTCCCTTTGCTGTCCACCTAAAACGATCACAACACCGTTAATCGGCTGTACTCTGATGTAAAATAAAAGGTTTTTTAAGAAGTCAAGGGCTGGGCAGGGCTCAGAGGCCCAGGGTGAGGACGCTGCAGTTTCCAGAAGTAAAGACGATCCAGGAAGCAAAGAGGTCGTGAGTTTCTTAGGTAATTGAAGAAGTGAATTTTGATTACCAAAGAAACTCAGATTAGTAGATTACATATAGCCTATGAGTGTTTATCTCCTAAAACAATCCTCTCCCCTTCCCTCACAACTCCTCCTCAAACTGAACTAACAGTGGGTTACTATTGTTATTCAGATCTTGAGAAGGGGTTTCGTTTCTGTTATTTTTAAAATTTATTTTATTGAAGTTTAGTTAATTTACTACATTGTGTTCATTTCAGCTGTATAGCAAAGTGATTCAGTTATACATAGTCATATATTCTTTTTCATATTCTTTTCCATTATGGTTCATTACTGGATGTTGAATATAGTTCCCTGTGCTATGCAGCAGGACCTAGTTATTTATCTATTCTGTATAAAACCCCCTCACCTGGGCTCCCCTGGTGGTCCAATGGGTAAGGACACTGCCATGCAGTGCAGGGGGCGCTGGTTCGATCCCTGACCTGGGAAGATCCCACGTGCCGCAGAGCGGCTGGACCAGTATGTCCAACTACCTAACCGGAGCTCTGGAGCGCATGCGCCCAGAGCCGGTGCTCTGCAGCGAGAGAGGTCACTGCTATTGGAGGCCCACATGGGCGAAAGAACAAAGATAAATAAATGAAAGACCAATAGAAGTGGCCAAAAAAACCCAACAACCCCTCACCCTTGGCAAGAAGTCTGTTCTCTGGCTGTGAGTTTGCCTCTATTTTGTAAATAAGTTCCTTTGTGTCATATTTTAGATTGAAAATATTTTAGATTGTCATAGTTTACATTTAAGTGATATCCTATGATATTTGTCTTTCTCTTTCTCACTTCACTTAGTATCATAATCTCTAAGTCCATCTATGTTGCTGCAAATGGTATTATTTCATTCTGTTTTTTTGGCTGAATAGTATTCCATTGTATTTACCACATTTTCTTTATCCATCCATCTGTGATTGGACAATTAGGTTGTTTCCATATGTTGGTTATTGTGAATAGTACCACTAAGAATATAGGGGCTGATGTATCTTTTCAAATTAGAGTTTTCTCCAGATATATGACCAGGAGTGAGTTTGCTGTATCATACAGCAACTCAATTTTTTAGCTTTTTGAAGAACCTCTGCATTAATTTACATTCCCACTAACTGTATAGGAGGAGTTGGAGAAGGCATTTCTTGATCACCATCTGTGAGTAGATTTGGAGGGCAGTGGAAAGGGATGGCATTCCTTGTGGGCATAGCCACAGATTCTGGAAGACAGGAGTCTAAGAAAGTCTTTCCAGAGAACAGAACAGGTGTTGACAAGTTTGCTGATAAAGAACTAGCTCTTTCATCCAAGACAGAGTCCTGACCCTTTCTGTCCAGCTGGGTGTAGTTTATAATGTGAACCAAGGAGCCCAGTGCAGTTTCCCAGTCTCCTTTTTTCTGAATTAGATTTTTTTCAAATGGCTAGTTTGGGGGTTTTACTGACTATTGTATATGAGCTATGTTGGTATGTGAGGTTTTGCTGAATCCTAGAGAACTTTCTCATGGTCTAAGGAGTGGGTAGCATGTCACCCAGAGGTCCTGGACTTGGAGCAGTTTTCAGAAACAAATTCAATGTAGGAAAACCCAAAGCAGCCCAACCCAACATCACCTCCGTTATCAGGGGCAGTTGGTGGCTGATTCAGCACTGAAGATTTGAAGATAGATGGACCACGGTGAAAATCTAACTTGTCATTGACACTGTGCACCCTTCCAGACTCCTCTGATTCTCCAGGCAAGAATATTGGAGTGGGTTGCCATTCTGTTCTCAAGAGGTCTTCCTGACCCAGGGATCAAACTCCAGTCTCCTTCATTGCAGATAGACGTTTATTGTCTGAGCCACCAGGGAAACCCTTAGGCATGTTAACCTCTCCAAAGTGCTTTTTTTTTTCCAATATAAAGGGGATGATAATAATCCCTGCCTCCCAGGGTTGATGTCAAGATGAATGACGTTGTGTACATGAAGTATGTAGCAGCCCAGCAGAGAGGAAGCATGCTGTCCGTGTCAGTTACGTCTATCCAATGGGCTTCTGATCAGTCTAACTACAGAGGGAGACATGCTGTGTGCTTGCTAGGTACTTAGGTGGCTAGAACTAGGTGGGTGTGCTTATGGAGGATGTTCCTTGGAAATCTGAACTTTTCTTCAAAATGGATGACCTTGCATTATGTGAATCTTGAGGAATTTATAAATATATGTGCATGTATATGTATATATGTATGTGTGTGTGAGTGTGTGTGTTTGTGGAAAGCTTTGACCATATCAGATGCAGCCCATATGTAACTTTATTATATCCTATAAATTATATTATGTACAAATACCTCCCCATGAAGAGAGAACTCAGGAGATTTTCTTTGTGGTGCTTTTCAAACTGAGATACTCCTAACTTGGGGCTATCCAGTAACATGCCCTAGGCTACTGTGTTGCTCTTAGGGTAAATATGACACTTGGCATATCTACCTGGGATGTCAACTTCACTGGAATTATTTTTTGAGAGAGAGATAAGAGGCTGAGGAATGGAGTTGAATGCTATATTAAGTATTTCTTAAATGGTAAATACGTAAGATACTTTTACAATAGAAAAATAGATACACTGTGGAATTATATAAAAATTCCTTGCATTTTTGGAAGTAGTAATGGAGACAGTGAATATGCCTTGCTTGCTAAGAGTCGGGCTCCCAAACTCTATGAGATATATCTTTATTCACCTCTACTGTTACCATAAAATTGCTAATCAATTTTGGTAAAAATAATGATTTAGTATGTCTATTTTAATTACCATATGTGGAAGTGATTTGTAGGTTAGCCGATATTTGGTCCTGCTCAAACTGTCCGTAAGACATTTGGTTCATGCCAAAAGACCCTTGAAATTTGATCCTCTCCAGGATATCCATGAGCATATCTGGTCCATGCCAAATGGTTTTGGACCAAGTATCAAATGCCTTTTGGCATGGACCAAGTATCTCCATGGATGTTTTGGATAGGACCAAATATGGCCAAGTGTCAAGGACCTTTCTGCGTGGACCAAATGTTTTATGAACGTTTTGGACAGGACCGAATGGTCCTGCAAATATCACAGACCTTGTAGCATGGACCAGATGTCTTATGGACATTTTGGACAGGACCAAATGTCCTGCAAGGGATTTATAATTTACTTATCTTGGTTGATATATTTTGTCCAGATCAGGAGTTCAGATGAATACCCTGAAATTGAATGCATTCTTGTGTGAGTACGTTTGTATTCAATGTCCTCTTTTTACCGCTGAACTTTCCTTGTATTCAAAGGGAATTAGGTACCAATAGAAGGAGCCTTTTACTCTTCAGCATCAATGCCAACCTGACTCCTTAGCCTTCTACTCAATAAAAGGTCCTTGATTTTTGTTAGATTTATGAATCAACTGATGGTAAAAATAGTATTAGGTTGGCCAAAAAGTTCATGAAAAAACCATGTGAACTTTTTGGTCAATCCAAGCACTTACTGATTAAAAAAATATGTTCTTTGTTAGTCACAGAATGGGGCTTCTATAAGCAAATGGTTACTTTTCATATTTTGACTCATTGAGGTCCAATGGCAGTCTCTGTATATTGTTATAGTTTAGTTGCTTGTTTACCACCCACATCTCCTTCCTCTAGATGAAGAATTCCATGGAGGGTAAGGACTGTGTGTCCTTAGATTTTAGCTTTAAAATATAAGCATTGAATACGATGCCTGGCTCAAGAGTAGGTGTTGAGTGGAGTAACAAGCACATTCACATAGTCCCCTGAAGCATCGCCCATGTAACCAGCAGAACCTTCTGTTGCACATTAGTTTCAACTTAAACGATTCAATTATCATGTTTACTTGCTAATGCCATCCTATCAATTGTGTTTTAAACTTGAATGTTTTGAGGAATAGCTTCTCCTTAACAAGACAGAATCCAGACAAAGCCATAATCTGTCTTTACTCAACCCAGACCTAATATGTTAATTCTGGTTTAATTTAATTTTCTTATGCTTATGGCACTGAAATCTTCAAATGGTTCATTTGGTGCTTAATTATCAGCTAAATTTTTCACTCTATCTCAAGAGAAGCCATGCTGTGTCAAGTGCAGCTCATTTATCTGGGCACATTTCTGTTCTTTTCAGTATTGTTGGGTTGTGCGTTATTCAAAAAGAAATGCTTCCATCTGTGATTCTAATTTAGAGAAAACTGAGATCTTTCAGAAAGGGTTTCTAAGTATTCAGGGCTAAATACCATGCCTTCTCTCTCCATGTCTGTACTCAATATTGTTCTGCTTCTCTCTTCTCTGAAAGGGATGAGTTATAATAGCCAAACTAACCAAGAGTCATGAAAACTTTCCTTTCATCGGGAAAAAATTATGTCCTACTAGAAAGAGTTTCTTTCTCTTCAGTTGCAGTGGCAACCAGACTCATTAGTCTGTTCCTTTTCTCTCTGAGAGGTATGCTATCTGGCTATTTCTCCCCTGTTCTGTATCAGTTTCCTATTGCTGCTATTCAAAATTACTGCAGACTTCACAGCTTAAAACAGAACATGTCCAAAGTCCAATACTTGTCTCAGTGGGCTAAAATCAGAGTGTCAGCAAGTTTGGATTCTTTTGTTGGGGCTCTAGGAGAGAATCCATTTTTGTTTGTCTTCTCCAGCTTCTACATATTGCCTGCATTCCTTGGCTTGTGGCTCCCTTCCATCTTCAAAGCCAGCAAAGGAAGGGCCAACCCTTCTGACACTGCATGACTTTGACCTCCTCTAATGTTTCTTTCTTCCAGTTTAAGGACCCTTGTGGTTGCACGGTTCCACCTGGATGATCGAGAATGATCTCTGTTATAAAGTCGGATGATTAGCAATCTTGATTTTCCTTTGCCACATCACATAACCTGTTCATAGGTTCTGAAGACAGGATCTTGATGCCTTTTCTGGGGAAGGGAGCAGGGATACTATTCTCATGGCCACAACTCCCATTCTTTATTTCCTTCTAATTCTTAAACTGTTTATTATCCATCCATTCCTCTTGTTTCTTTCCTGTCACTCCTTATTTGTAGTCGCCTTTATTCATCCATTGATTATGTTTTATTTATTTTCGCTTTATTTAGCATACATCTGTTTCTGTAGGTGCCAGATAAAGCCTTTTAAAAATACTAACATTTTAATTTCCATACAGACTCTACAAAGCTGTCCTAAGGCAGACACTATTTTCACCCTTGGCTAACAGATCAGAACAGTGAAGTTTAAACAAAATAGTTTTTCTAGTAAATGCTTTAATAATCTATGTAGTCCTTTCTTATTTGCACTTTACTTATGATGCAAGGAAACCAAAAATTCCATAGAAATAATCAGGAAGAAAGGGATGCTTTAGAGAGATAGGTATAATTGTTATTGCCTCGAGTGAGTCTCTAAATTAAGACCTGTCCAAGGTCAGACAGTTGATAGTTGATAGATACTTGGGATGCCAAGCATATGATCTTTGTGTCATATGACACCATCCTGCCTAATGAATATTTATACATTTGGTTATGCATTGCCTTTACTCTTCTCTTTGTTATTGATTGGCTACTTTTTAAACATGGTTCATTAGTCTGTTCCTTTTCTCTCTGAGAGGTATGCTATCTGGCTATTTCTCCCCTGTTCTGTATCAGTTTCCTATTGCTGCTATTCAAAATTACTGCAGACTTCACAGCTTAAAACAGAACATGTCCAAAGTCCAATACTTGTCTCAGTGGGCTAAAATCAGAGTGTCAGCAAGTTTGGATTCTTTTGTTGGGGCTCTAGGAGAGAATCCATTTTTGTTTGTCTTCTCCAGCTTCTACATATTGCCTGCATTCCTTGGCTTGTGGCTCCCTTCCATCTTCAAAGCCAGCAAAGGAAGGGCCAACCCTTCTGACACTGCATGACTTTGACCTCCTCTAATGTTTCTTTCTTCCAGTTTAAGGACCCTTGTGGTTGCACGGTTCCACCTGGATGATCGAGAATGATCTCTGTTATAAAGTCGGATGATTAGCAATCTTGATTTTCCTTTGCCACATCACATAACCTGTTCATAGGTTCTGAAGACAGGATCTTGATGCCTTTTCTGGGGAAGGGAGCAGGGATACTATTCTCATGGCCACAACTCCCATTCTTTATTTCCTTCTAATTCTTAAACTGTTTATTATCCATCCATTCCTCTTGTTTCTTTCCTGTCACTCCTTATTTGTAGTCGCCTTTATTCATCCATTGATTATGTTTTATTTATTTTCGCTTTATTTAGCATACATCTGTTTCTGTAGGTGCCAGATAAAGCCTTTTAAAAATACTAACATTTTAATTTCCATACAGACTCTACAAAGCTGTCCTAAGGCAGACACTATTTTCACCCTTGGCTAACAGATCAGAACAGTGAAGTTTAAACAAAATAGTTTTTCTAGTAAATGCTTTAATAATCTATGTAGTCCTTTCTTATTTGCACTTTACTTATGATGCAAGGAAACCAAAAATTCCATAGAAATAATCAGGAAGAAAGGGATGCTTTAGAGAGATAGGTATAATTGTTATTGCCTCGAGTGAGTCTCTAAATTAAGACCTGTCCAAGGTCAGACAGTTGATAGTTGATAGATACTTGGGATGCCAAGCATATGATCTTTGTGTCATATGACACCATCCTGCCTAATGAATATTTATACATTTGGTTATGCATTGCCTTTACTCTTCTCTTTGTTATTGATTGGCTACTTTTTAAACATGGTTAGAACAACCCAATCAAAAAATGGGAAAAGGACCTAAACAGACACCTCTCCAACGATGACATACAGATGGCCCAAAAACACATGAAACGATGCTCAACTTCACTAATAATTAGAGAAATGCAAATCAAAACTACAATGAGATATCATCTCACACCCGCCAGAATGGCCATCATCCACAAATCGACAGACAATAAATGCTGGAGAGGGTGCGGAGAAAAGGGAACACTCCTGCATTGCTGGTGGGAGTGTAAATTGATATAGCCTCTATGGAAGACAGTCTGGAGATTTCTTAAAAAACTAAAAATAGAAGCACCATATGACCCAGCAATCCCACTCTTAGGCTTATACCCTGACGAAATCAAAACTGAAAGAAGTACCTGTACCCCAATGTTCATTGCAGCTCTCTATACAATAGCTAGAACATGGAAGCAACCTAGATGCCCATCAACGAACGAATGGATCCAAAAGCTCTGGTACATATATACAATGGAATACTACACAGCTGTAAAGAGAAATGCAGAAGAATCAACCCTAATGAGGTGGCTGGATCTAGAACGTATCATAAAAAGTGAAGTCAGTCAAAAAGAGAAGGACAAATACAGTATATTAACACATATATATGGAATCTAGTAGGATGGCGATGATGGCACATGCAGTGAAGCGACAGAAAGACAGACATGGACAGTGGACATATGGACATTGTGGCGAAGGAACAGTGGGTGAGAGGCGTAAAGGAAGTAGCATGAAGGCCTGTACTATCATAAGTGAAGAAAATAGCTCTAGTCATTGCTCTGTGAAAAAAGGGGATCCTTCAGGGGTGCTGTGTGATGGTCGGGAGGGGAGGGAAGCGGGGGATATACATGTGACTAATCTGAGAACATGCATGTCTGTGAACAACAAAACTCTGTAAAAGTTAAAAGTAAAATAAAGGTTTTTTAAAAAAAATAAACATGGTTAATAGGCATATTGCATTTGGGTATCTTTATTGAATTTGTACTCTCTCCTGTGGTGGATAGTAACATACACTGACCTTGAACTATCCTCTACTACAAAGAAGTCTTTGGTTTGTATTTCACGTCCTCTTTTTGAAGTTCCTTTCATATTGGATGTTTTTGTTTAGTGGAGGTCATTGCTTGTGAATAATGTCATTAGTCTTCTAGACCACCACCCTAAGAGCCTGCTGATTGAGGTCTTATACAAACACTTGTTTTGCCCTGAGATAGATGAGGAATCTTATGACATGATCTTTTGGCTGGCTTTCTTATTTGATTGTCTACATGCAAATAATAAGGACAGAAAAAATTCTTTTTCAATTGTATGAGGATCAGATTTGAGCAAAAGTAATACAACACAGCCACATTTTCTAGGAAAATTATCTCCAGGTTTCATGTTGAAGAAACATTTGGGTTCATAATAATCTCACCCCACAGCATGGATTAAGGCAGAATTTGAGAGGCACACTGAAATGAGGGGTACTGAGAGATATTTTCCTGTTTGTTTTGTTTTAGAGATATATTTGCATTGAATTAGGCAGCCTTTGGGAGAAATTGTCCTTAAAGTGAGCTCACAGTTCCTTGTTTTTCATAAGGCTATCATCAATCCTTGAGAAATGCAATTACTCAGAAAATAGAATATAGGTTCTAGCAATTTACCTGAAATATTCCTATTCAATTTGTTGTTTCAGAGCTTTGTTGTTATCAGGCTAGACAGGTGTTTTTTTCTAGAGAAGGTTTGTCTTAGTGTCTATATTAATTTTTATGTGTGTGTGCATATATCTAGTGCCCAGTAATATTTATTGGAATAGTCTGAGGATATGTTGCCAGTAGATTTCAGAAACCACTAGGTTTGCCAGAATTTTATTTGGCTAGTAGAATGCATTTTGCCTACACCCAAAATACATATTTGCCATTTGTATTTCCTTTGTTTCCTTCATGTCTACTAGAGGACAGTTTTTATGATGTCATTCATTTGTATCATACATGGAAAAAGTAGGTAATTTTGGTTATTTGTCTATGTATAATGGGACTTTCCTGGTGGCTCAGTGGTAAAGAATCCACCTGCTAATGCAGGAGCTGTGACTTTGATCACAGCTCATAGGTTGGTAAGATCCCATGGAGAAGGAAATGGCAACCTGCTCCATTATTCTTGCCTGGGAAATCTCATAGACTGAGGAGCCTGGCAAGCTGGAGTCCATAGAGTTGCAAAAGGGTCAGACACAACTTCGCAACTAAACAACAACGTCTGTATGTAATACAATTTTTTGCTGGAACCAGCTATGCTTGTGATCATACTAAATACTGCTTGAAAATATAAAGAGGAGAAAAACAGACACTTGTTTATATTTTATTGCTAGAAAATTGGTTATGTGCTAAAACCTGAGCACATTTCACACTGACCAATGACATAGCAGAATGGACCACCAATCTGTGTGAGGCAGGCAGCTTTTTGGATGGCTTCCAATGATCCCAGCCTCTTGGTATCCATGGCCTAGATAATACCCTCCCTTTTAGTAGCTTTCTTATAACATATAAAATATGATAACTCTGAAGGAATGACACTTTCAGGAACTCATGACTTCTTTTTTTTTAGTTTTTTACTGGATTTAGTTTTTATCAGATTTACAGTGTTGTGTCAGCTCAGTTTCAGGTGTACAGCAAAATGAATCTGCCATAGAAAAAAAATATGTATATATATATATATATATATATATATATATATGTATGTATGTATGTATATATGCACTTTTCAAGATTCCCTTCCTATATTGGCCATTACAATATACTGAGTAGAGTCATGGTGGAGTGGTCCCCATGGTAAAGAACCGAGGGTGGCTTTCAGGCAACAACCAGCAAATAACTATATCCTATAAACAGCTACATACACTTGAAGTAAGTTCGTCTTCAGTCAAGGCAATAGATGAGACTCAGCTTTGTTACCTTCATTACAACTTGTAAGTGATCCTAAAGCCTAGAATCCAGAGAAGCGGTGCCTGAATTCATGATCCACAGAAGCTAAGAGATCATAAGTGTGCATTGTTGTTTTAAGCCATTAAGTTTTGTTCTCATTTTTGGTTAAACATGGAAAAAGTAGGTAATTTTGGTTATTTGTCTATGTATAATGGGACTTTCCTGGTGGCTCAGTGGTAAAGAATCCACCTGCTAATGCAGGAGCTGTGACTTTGATCACAGCTCATAGGTTGGTAAGATCCCATGGAGAAGGAAATGGCAACCTGCTCCATTATTCTTGCCTGGGAAATCTCATAGACTGAGGAGCCTGGCAAGCTGGAGTCCATAGAGTTGCAAAAGGGTCAGACACAACTTCGCAACTAAACAACAACGTCTGTATGTAATACAATTTTTTGCTGGAACCAGCTATGCTTGTGATCATACTAAATACTGCTTGAAAATATAAAGAGGAGAAAAACAGACACTTGTTTATATTTTATTGCTAGAAAATTGGTTATGTGCTAAAACCTGAGCACATTTCACACTGACCAATGACATAGCAGAATGGACCACCAATCTGTGTGAGGCAGGCAGCTTTTTGGATGGCTTCCAATGATCCCAGCCTCTTGGTATCCATGGCCTAGATAATACCCTCCCTTTTAGTAGCTTTCTTATAACATATAAAATATGATAACTCTGAAGGAATGACACTTTCAGGAACTCATGACTTCTTTTTTTTTAGTTTTTTACTGGATTTAGTTTTTATCAGATTTACAGTGTTGTGTCAGCTCAGTTTCAGGTGTACAGCAAAATGAATCTGCCATAGAAAAAAAATATGTATATATATATATATATATATATATATATATATATATATGTATGTATGTATGTATATATGCACTTTTCAAGATTCCCTTCCTATATTGGCCATTACAATATACTGAGTAGAGTCATGGTGGAGTGGTCCCCATGGTAAAGAACCGAGGGTGGCTTTCAGGCAACAACCAGCAAATAACTATATCCTATAAACAGCTACATACACTTGAAGTAAGTTCGTCTTCAGTCAAGGCAATAGATGAGACTCAGCTTTGTTACCTTCATTACAACTTGTAAGTGATCCTAAAGCCTAGAATCCAGAGAAGCGGTGCCTGAATTCATGATCCACAGAAGCTAAGAGATCATAAGTGTGCATTGTTGTTTTAAGCCATTAAGTTTTGTGGTAATTTTTGTACAGAAACACATAACTGGTAGAGCCTACATCCTTGGATTTATCTGCTCATCCTTCTATTCTGTCATGAAATGTATGGTGGCATTGCCAACACAGCCTGGAATGGTTGGCCATGCATCCCAACCATATTCATGCCTCATTACACTCTTTGGCTGTCTATTTTCCTAGCTCTCAGGCTTGAGGAAATTATCTTTGTTTTATCAGTCATTGTTCAGAAAATTGAATTTTGTAAGTGATACCAGTAGCCTGGTCAAAGCATCCCTGTGTGCATATTTCAACTTAGAAGTTTGGGGGAATTTAAGAATTTCATGTTGCAGGATTGCCTAATAAAATAATTTCTTCCTTCTGACTAGACCATAGTCAACCTTAATAGAAATTAATGATACGATTGGAATGGATGCTGGGCAGTGATAGCGCATTGCTTTTGGCCTTGGAATTCAGAGGATCAGAGCATAAAAATACATGTTCTGTGATTAGGAAAAATTCCACTCCTATCCTCTGCTTCCTTTTGCTATCTTTTCCCCCCAGTCATCTTTTAGGTCCCTATTAAATGACACATTTTTAGATTCTTTTCCTGACTCCTTTATTGACCTGCCTTTCTGCATGACTAGGTTGGGTGTCCCCACTATGTACTTTATTCTAAAGTGCTTGTATTGAGGCGCTTTTGTTTAATTATTGGTTATCTCCCAGTAGGCTTCAGACCCCATAAAGCAAGGAGCAGAGATCTCTCATTCATCCCGTCTCTTTAGCCCCTGGCATTTTCTCTGATATAGAGTAAGCACTCAGTAAGTATTTGTGGAAGAAATGAAATATCTGTAATAAGCAGTCAGAGACTACTTACCGATGGAATCAGCAAAAATGTGGGAGGAGTTGCTTGCTTCTGAAAATCTACAGGTTGTAGAGAACCACTAACACTCCTTTTCTGCAGCATCACAGCAGCACTCTACTAGAAACTTCAAGAGTGTTGGAAATAGATTCTGCAAAGAGAAAGCCATTTAGAGAGGCGTAACATTCAAAATCCATTAGAGTCACTTTGAAGACCTATTGCTGTGGTTCCAATTACCCAACATCGGGAGGTGTTGGCTATTCACGTATCCCTAAAAGCTGTGGGTTGTATCACATTTAGACGCTTTGAGGAATATGCCTCTATGTAGTTAAGCTTTTGAAATCGTGCTAATCAATGACTAACCACCTAAGACGAAACGCGACTCTGATTGTAACTTAATTGGTAAACATGCCTTCCATAGCAGTTTAGTTTCCTAAAAAGCTATTTGTCAAAATTACTGGAACGGACATGTGTATATACTTGTGGATTCAATGAACAATGGCTAAGTATGTATTGTGAAAGGCTCTCTCACAGAGGGACCACGACTTGTCCTCACAAAGACTGTAGGCATCTATTTTGCTATCCAGAGACCCTTGATTCAAGGAAGTCAGGATAGCCCAGCTACACAAAGGTCTTAACTGTTCTCTCGCGGCACTCTTCAGTATGGTGGGTGCTTCCAGGAACAGCCAATCTCATTATGTCTAGTTCTCTTTTGACCACATGTATTCTTGAAGATGAGAGGTTTTTATTCTCATAGAGGAATACAAGTGAAGAAAGTCTGATAACTAATCAGAGTGTCCTTGGACATATGGCAGCCAGTTTTTACTGATGATGTTACAGGTAATTTTTTTTTTTTTTTTAATTTTGGCCTCTTATTGTTTTTTTTTAAATTTTATTTATTTTCATTCCATCTTTCATTCTTTCTGACCTGTGCTGGGCCTGCCTAGGTTGGATATGTTTTAAAGTGTTTTAGGCGTTTTGATTTTTGGTTATCTCCCAGTAGGCTTCAGACCCCATAAAGCAAGGAGCAGAGATCTCTCATTCATCCCGTCTCTTTAGCCCTGGCATTTTCTCTGATATAGAGTAAGCACTCAGTAAGTATTTGTGGAAGAAATGAAATATCTGTAATAAGCAGTCAGAGACTACTTACCGATGGAATCAGCAAAATGTGGGAGGAGTTGCTTGCTTCTGAAAATCTACAGGTTGTAGAGAACCACTAACACTCCTTTTCTGCAGCATCACAGCAGCACTCTACTAGAAACTTCAAGAGTGTTGGAAATAGATTCTGCAAAGAGAAAGCCATTTAGAGAGGCGTAACATTCAAAATCCATTAGAGTCACTTTGAAGACCTATTGCTGTGGTTCCAATTACCCAACATCGGGAGGTGTTGGCTATTCACGTATCCCTAAAAGCTGTGGGTTGTATCACATTTAGACGCTTTGAGGAATATGCCTCTATGTAGTTAAGCTTTTGAAATCGTGCTAATCAATGACTAACCACCTAAGACGAAACGCGACTCTGATTGTAACTTAATTGGTAAACATGCCTTCCATAGCAGTTTAGTTTCCTAAAAAGCTATTTGTCAAAATTACTGGAACGGACATGTGTATATACTTGTGGATTCAATGAACAATGGCTAAGTATGTATTGTGAAAGGCTCTCTCACAGAGGGACCACGACTTGTCCTCACAAAGACTGTAGGCATCTATTTTGCTATCCAGAGACCCTTGATTCAAGGAAGTCAGGATAGCCCAGCTACACAAAGGTCTTAACTGTTCTCTCGCGGCACTCTTCAGTATGGTGGGTGCTTCCAGGAACAGCCAATCTCATTATGTCTAGTTCTCTTTTGACCACATGTATTCTTGAAGATGAGAGGTTTTTATTCTCATAGAGGAATACAAGTGAAGAAAGTCTGATAACTAATCAGAGTGTCCTTGGACATATGGCAGCCAGTTTTTACTGATGATGTTACAGGTAATTTTTTTTTTTTTTTTAATTTTGGCCTCTTATTGTTTTTTTTTAAATTTTATTTATTTTCATCCATCTTTATTCTTTGACCTGTGTGGGCCTGCCATTGCAGTGGCCTCTCTCATTGCAGAGCACCAACTCTGGGTGTATGTGCTCCAGAGCACTGGCTTGTAATTGGACACACTGGTCCAGCCTCTCTGCGGCACGTGGGATCTTCCCAGGCCAGGGACTGAACTGGTGCCCCTTGCAGTGCAAGGCAGGCTCTTTACCCATTGGACCACCAGGGAAGCCCAGGGATGTTTTGAATACAGGCAATGAACAGGAAAAGAAGTTTAACACATTTAGGGTTTACAAAATTAAATTTTCGTGGCAATTTGTATCCTGCAACAATCTGTCCTTGACTGACTACTGATTACTGATTACCTAAGTGTTATGTTCCCTGTGAATAGAAATGTGTAAACTTCAATGATGAATTTGATTTCATGTTAAATCCAGTCTTTGATTTTAATTTTCTTCCAAATTTGCAGTAGTCTTAAAGTATTAGTGCAATATGCAGTTGCTTTCTGTTATTGATGGACACTGGTTAGGTAAGTTAAAAAGTAAAGCAATCTGTCCACAGGATTTTAACTTTTCTCCATATTTGAAATAAATAAGTCAAGTCAGGTGTGTTTGTGCATTCCATGTGGTTTTTAAGGAACTTATTGTGGTGGTATTTGTTTTTGAATCATATTTTTCTTTGATTACATTTATTTCTCTCTCTTTACAAACAACTCTCTCTGAAAATGCTGTATATCATTTTCAGAAATTTAAATGGAATGTCACACCTCCTGAAAAAGAAAATATCCAGGGGGATTGTATTTCAACCCCATGAAGATTGAGATTCATTCCACTTCTAAGAGTAAATTGATGGTGTAGCTTAGTGCAAGTTTTAACTTGCCAGTCAGCTTTCTGTAAAACAACCTTAGCTTACAAATATGTATTGTAGGACTTAATTGCAACAGAAGACAAACGTTTAAGCCACCGTGTTCACTTCCGTTCAGTAGAGTGAGCTTCCCTTGTCACTCAGCTGGTAATGAATCTGCCTGCAATGCAGGAGACCCTTTAGAAGGGATAGGCTACCTTCTCCTCTTTACTATGGCCATCTGATGCAAAGAGCTGACTCATTGGAAAAGACCCTGATGCTGGGAAAGACTGAAGGCAGGAAGAGAAGAGGACGACAGAGGATGAGATAGTTTGATGGCACCCCTGAGTCAATGGATATGAGTTTGAGCAAACTCTGGGAGAAGGTGAAGGGCAGGGAAATCTGGCGTGCTGCAGTTCATGGGGTTGCAAAGAGTTGGACATGACCAAGTGACTGAACAATGAACAACAAGAAGAAGCAAGAGAGGAAGAGAACATTTCACAAATAAAATGAGGTTGAATTTTTAATGTCAAGACACTGATGTGTTTATTTAGCAAAGACTAAGGAGGATCTACTATATGTAAATGTTATATATTATATATTTATATATAAATGTTTATATATATAATATATGATATGTATATATTTATATGTATAAATATATAGAAACATTTATATATATAAATGTTTTTGGTATAAATGTAGTCATAAAAAAGGGTACAGAAAATCAACAAATTATTTCAAAAGAAATCATATAACCCTGGCACAGATGGAATAGGAAGTAACAATGAAGCTCTCTCTCCTTAGTTGTTGACTAAGGTGTGGCCATGAATCTTACACTGTACTTCTGAAGAGAGTATTCGCACACACTGTTGTGCACCCTCCTAGGGGCCGATCCAAATCTGCAGAGTCCCCCCAAACTCTAATTTACTTGTCTGGATTAAATAGTCTTTCTGGTTTTTGCTTTATTCGTGTCAATCCTGTAGCTACATTGACTCAGGCTGCTGAAATTAGTATTGAAATAAATCCAATTTCCCAAGTCTATTGTTTTTCATCATGCTCACAACAGATGTTAAGACTTGAAAGGGTTGAAGCTGAACACGTCTGCCGTTCCAAGTTAAGCACAGAAAAAGCCAGCTTACATGTTACCGTCACGGTCTGTACTCTCGTAAATCCTGTAGTGTTTGGTGTGAGATGATTCTGCTAGTGTTGATCAAACCTGCTTATCAATCTGGTATTGTGATAAGTCACTTTGGAAAGTCTTGGCATAACATCCGTCTGCAAAACATAGAGCCCTTAAACCGTGTTCACTTCCGTTCAGTAGAGTGAGCTTCCCTTGTCACTCAGCTGGTAATGAATCTGCCTGCAATGCAGGAGACCCTTTAGAAGGGATAGGCTACCTTCTCCTCTTTACTATGGCCATCTGATGCAAAGAGCTGACTCATTGGAAAAGACCCTGATGCTGGGAAAGACTGAAGGCAGGAAGAGAAGAGGACGACAGAGGATGAGATAGTTTGATGGCACCCCTGAGTCAATGGATATGAGTTTGAGCAAACTCTGGGAGAAGGTGAAGGGCAGGGAAATCTGGCGTGCTGCAGTTCATGGGGTTGCAAAGAGTTGGACATGACCAAGTGACTGAACAATGAACAACAAGAAGAAGCAAGAGAGGAAGAGAACATTTCACAAATAAAATGAGGTTGAATTTTTAATGTCAAGACACTGATGTGTTTATTTAGCAAAGACTAAGGAGGATCTACTATATGTAAATGTTATATATTATATATTTATATATAAATGTTTATATATATAATATATGATATGTATATATTTATATGTATAAATATATAGAAACATTTATATATATAAATGTTTTTGGTATAAATGTAGTCATAAAAAAGGGTACAGAAAATCAACAAATTATTTCAAAAGAAATCATATAACCCTGGCACAGATGGAATAGGAAGTAACAATGAAGCTCTCTCTCCTTAGTTGTTGACTAAGGTGTGGCCATGAATCTTACACTGTACTTCTGAAGAGAGTATTCGCACACACTGTTGTGCACCCTCCTAGGGCCGATCCAAATCTGCAGAGTCCCCCAAACTCTAATTTACTTGTCTGGATTAAATAGTCTTTCTGGTTTTTGCTTTATTCGTGTCAATCCTGTAGCTACATTGACTCAGGCTGCTGAAATTAGTATTGAAATAAATCCAATTTCCCAAGTCTATTGTTTTTCATCATGCTCACAACAGATGTTAAGACTTGAAAGGGTTGAAGCTGAACACGTCTGCCGTTCCAAGTTAAGCACAGAAAAAGCCAGCTTACATGTTACCGTCACGGTCTGTACTCTCGTAAATCCTGTAGTGTTTGGTGTGAGATGATTCTGCTAGTGTTGATCAAACCTGCTTATCAATCTGGTATTGTGATAAGTCACTTTGGAAAGTCTTGGCATAACATCCGTCTGCAAAACATAGAAAAGGGTCTTCTGGAGCAGAATTATGATTTATATGCAAGATACTGTTTCTAGAATTAGAATCTGTAAAATGCAGACTCTCCAACACTAAACTTATATGTTCATTTTGCCTTCTGAGTAAATTGCTAGATGTTCTTCTGCTGGACATAGATAAGGGAAAAAAAATTGACACCAAACGACTCTAGGTAATAATGAAAATTTACTAACTTGGGTGTTATTGTGGTTTTCCTTTCCTTCACATGGATATGCTAATGAAACTGAAAATCTTTGGAGAGTGTTTCGATGCCTGCTAGTGTACTCTCTTAGTGCAGCACAGTGAATAGAGAAGGTTTGCAAATTTTTATCATTATTAAAAATCAATTTATCTGTTACCTTGTAGTATTCTCGTTTTCTTGGGTCTTAAAAATACTCCCCATTGCTTCCTCCCTACCTGTTTCATCTTGAAAAAAATTTTAAGCTTATATATTTCCAATATTGCATTACTTTTGAAAGTTGTTAAAAGGGAGTTTGGGAAGGTTTTATTTTCCTAAGCAGTATCAAGATTTTGTTCCTTCTCAATTTTAAGCTTTGTCATTTAGAAGCATGTTTTAATTTATTTATTTATGTAGTTTTGCTGCAGTCGGTAGGGGCACAAGGAGTCGGACATGACTGAGCAGGTGAACTGAATTGAACTGAAAGAACTATTTGCTATCAAATATACAACCATATTGTATGCCAATATTCCAGGTGTACTAACTCAGAATACAGCCAGTCCCACAACATGGATGTTAAGACTACATTGAAGGCTGCTGAAATTAGTATTGAAATAAATCAAATTTCAAAAGTCTATCGTTTTTCATCATGCTCACAACAGATGTTAAGACTTGAAAGGGTTGAAGCTGAACACGTCTGCCGTTCCAAGTTAAGCACAGAAAAAGCCAGCTTACATGTTACCGTCACGGTCTGTACTCTCGTAAATCCTGTAGTGTTTGGTGTGAGATGATTCTGCTAGTGTTGATCAAACCTGCTTATCAATCTGGTATTGTGATAAGTCACTTTGGAAAGTCTTGGCATAACATCCGTCTGCAAAACATAGAAAAGGGTCTTCTGGAGCAGAATTATGATTTATATGCAAGATACTGTTTCTAGAATTAGAATCTGTAAAATGCAGACTCTCCAACACTAAACTTATATGTTCATTTTGCCTTCTGAGTAAATTGCTAGATGTTCTTCTGCTGGACATAGATAAGGGAAAAAAAATTGACACCAAACGACTCTAGGTAATAATGAAAATTTACTAACTTGGGTGTTATTGTGGTTTTCCTTTCCTTCACATGGATATGCTAATGAAACTGAAAATCTTTGGAGAGTGTTTCGATGCCTGCTAGTGTACTCTCTTAGTGCAGCACAGTGAATAGAGAAGGTTTGAAAATTTTTTATCATTATTAAAAATCAATTTATCTGTTACCTTGTAGTATTCTCGTTTTCTTGGGTCTTAAAAATACTCCCCATTGCTTCCTCCCTACCTGTTTCATCTTGAAAAAAATTTTAAGCTTATATATTTCCAATATTGCATTACTTTTGAAAGTTGTTAAAAGGGAGTTTGGGAAGGTTTTATTTTCCTAAGCAGTATCAAGATTTTGTTCCTTCTCAATTTTAAGCTTTGTCATTTAGAAGCATGTTTTAATTTATTTATTTATGTAGTTTTGCTGCAGTCGGTAGGGGCACAAGGAGTCGGACATGACTGAGCAGGTGAACTGAATTGAACTGAAAGAACTATTTGCTATCAAATATACAACCATATTGTATGCCAATATTCCAGGTGTACTAACTCAGAATACAGCCAGTCCCCTGTAGCTAAGTGTTCCACATCTGCAGATTCAACTGAGAATTGAAAATATTTGAAAAGGGAAATTCCAGAAACTCTCAAAATCAGAACTTGAATTTACCATGCATTAACAACGATTTCTGTTCCATAGTGTTTACGTTACATTAGGTTTTGTAAGTAATATGGAGATGATTTTAAGTATACAGGAGGAAATACATAGGTTATATGCAAATACCATGCCATTTTATATAAGGAATTTGGGCACCCTTAATTGTTGCTATGTGTGGGATGTCCTGAAACTAGTACCTTCTGATTCAAGCTACGTTTAGATGATCAATAATTTACACACCTACCTAAACTATGTAAATCATTTCTCATAGACAATATAAACATCCATTTGAAATGAGAGTCTATGGAAAGATTTAAGCAACTCAACAAAAAGGTAACCCAAATGAGGAAGTGTCTGACTCTGGGAACTGGGATGAGGTAGATTTAACTGGCTCAATTCCTACAATAGGAACATCAAAACAATTACCATAATGAATGATGACATGTTAAATAAAAAGTAAAGACATAGGTTCATAGTGATTTATATATATACAGTATAAAGAGAGATCCATTTTAACAGAAGAATGAATGATAACTAATAATTTATAGAGGAAATAGAATAAGAAAATCAATGTGACAACCTTTAATTCAGTAATTGATCATTTGAGGGTCATCAATGGAAACTAAATCTTTTGGAAGAAAGTGGTTGGAAACAGGATCTTCACAGTAGTATTCTCGTTTTCTTGGGTCTTAAAAATACTCCCATTGCTTCCTCCTACCTGTTTCATCTTGAAAAAAATTTTAAGCTTATATATTTCCAATATTGCATTACTTTTGAAAGTTGTTAAAAGGGAGTTTGGGAAGGTTTTATTTTCCTAAGCAGTATCAAGATTTTGTTCCTTCTCAATTTTAAGCTTTGTCATTTAGAAGCATGTTTTAATTTATTTATTTATGTAGTTTTGCTGCAGTCGGTAGGGGCACAAGGAGTCGGACATGACTGAGCAGGTGAACTGAATTGAACTGAAAGAACTATTTGCTATCAAATATACAACCATATTGTATGCCAATATTCCAGGTGTACTAACTCAGAATACAGCCAGTCCCTGTAGCTAAGTGTTCCACATCTGCAGATTCAACTGAGAATTGAAAATATTTGAAAAGGGAAATTCCAGAAACTCTCAAAATCAGAACTTGAATTTACCATGCATTAACAACGATTTCTGTTCCATAGTGTTTACGTTACATTAGGTTTTGTAAGTAATATGGAGATGATTTTAAGTATACAGGAGGAAATACATAGGTTATATGCAAATACCATGCCATTTTATATAAGGAATTTGGGCACCCTTAATTGTTGCTATGTGTGGGATGTCCTGAAACTAGTACCTTCTGATTCAAGCTACGTTTAGATGATCAATAATTTACACACCTACCTAAACTATGTAAATCATTTCTCATAGACAATATAAACATCCATTTGAAATGAGAGTCTATGGAAAGATTTAAGCAACTCAACAAAAAGGTAACCCAAATGAGGAAGTGTCTGACTCTGGGAACTGGGATGAGGTAGATTTAACTGGCTCAATTCCTACAATAGGAACATCAAAACAATTACCATAATGAATGATGACATGTTAAATAAAAAGTAAAGACATAGGTTCATAGTGATTTATATATATACAGTATAAAGAGAGATCCATTTTAACAGAAGAATGAATGATAACTAATAATTTATAGAGGAAATAGAATAAGAAAATCAATGTGACAACCTTTAATTCAGTAATTGATCATTTGAGGGTCATCAATGGAAACTAAATCTTTTGGAAGAAAGTGGTTGGAAACAGGATCTTCACATGGCCTCAAAGTGTCTTCTCACAGATTACTTATCTCGTACAAAGTGAAAAATACATCTGTACAGTAATCAAACCTATCCATGTGATCAAACCTAATGTTACTAGTACTGGAACACTCCTGATCTGATGTTAATATCACCTAGGTAATATTCATGCCAAATATGTTAAACTGAATCTAATCATGAAGAACAATTAGACCCATCCAGAAAGTGGGACATTGTGACAGACAGCGAGCCTGGATTCTTTAAATAGTTAATATTATGATTCATAAACAAAGCAGAGGGAATATTTAAATTAAAAAGACTTAGATCTGATGCATTCCATGAAATTTAGATGCTGGATTAAAAATAAAAAGGAGAGAAAAAGACAAAAGACTATTTAAGGCCTTTGAGAGCAATTGGAACAATTTGAATATAGGCTGTATAATGGGTTATAAATTGAATTAATATTAGTTTCTAAGGTATAATAATGGGTCTGTAGTTACTCTGGAAAAAATTTATTCTTAGAAAATGCTGTAGGAAAGGAAGAAATATACAGGTGACCCTCAAACAATGCAGAGGTTAATTCAAATATACTTTATAGTCAGCAGTTTTCTGCATTTCTTCTTCAATTGCAAATTCAACCAGCAACAGAATATGGAGTTACATATGTATACATACACATACACACACACACAGATATATATATATATATATATATATATATATATATATATATATATATATATATATGGAGAGAGAGAGAGAGAGAAGGCAAATGTGGTGAGGAAATAATTAATGGATCCAGGGGAAGAGTACACTGGTATTTTACTATAGTATTTTCTAGGCTTGAAACTTTGCAAAATGAAAAGAAAAATATTAAGCTCTGCTTAACAGTTTGCACTATTTCTGATGGATTCAGTCCTAGGTCCTGGATGACAGATTCATTTTTGCCTTCAGGATGAAATCCCAATGTTTGGAGAGGGTACGTATGAAGGATCTAAAGAAGCAAAGTAAATGCAACTTTTATTTTTACTAGGAACAGATTATGAATGTTAATGTGACTGAATGTAGTTCTTGGCCACCTTTATCCAGGGTCACTGTTTTTCTCCTTAAGCTGCTTCTACATTTGATGGGTTTTCTGTGCTCCAAAGGTGACTGGCAGTCAGAGTGCTGAACAGCTTATCCTGAATACATTTGCTTCAAAATTTCTTGGATGGATTCCTATGTAGGAGTGTGGAAAACTAGCTAGTTATATGGGCAAATTAAGTAATCAGAGCACTTTTAGAAAACCTTGATTTCTCAATAAAGTCTTTTTTTTTAAACAACTATCTGGTTCCAAATATGGGGTGCTCAGACCAGCAGCATCAATGTCACTTGAGAAACTTGTTAGAAATGCAAATGAGACAGCAGTTGGAAGTGGGATCCTGTAATCTGCAATCACAGGTTCTTTTCAGTTTCAGCACATTGTGTGCTCAGACACTCAGTCATGTCTGACTCTTCGTGACCCCAAGGGCTGTAACCTGCCAGGCTCCTCTGTCCATGGGATTCCTGTAGCAAGAATACTGGAGTAGGTTGCTCTTTCCTTCTCCAGAGGATCTCCCTGACCTAGGAATCGAACCCACATTTCTGGAGTTTCCTGTATTGGCAGACGGGTTCTTTACCCCTAGTGCCACCTGGGAAGCCCTGAATCTGGCTTTATAAACTTTTAATAAATGAAGTTGACAGGTCCCTTCATTGACATTTAGGTGTCAGAAATGGCCACCAGTGGACCTGCCGCTGTGGAGAGGGACATCACACCAATTTGGGGACTGTTCCTGAACATACCCAAAGCACTGAAAAATTCTGGGCAATTTTGCCTACTTAGGTAGAGTAACAGAAAGTGGATTAATACCTCTGAAGATATTAGGTTGCAGAAAAGTCTACCATTATCACTGCCAGCCGGGGTTGGTAAAGCCTCCAACCTTGACCAAGGGAAGACTTGCCAGATAAGTATCCAGCAGTAAGAGGGGTGGGCAGAGGGTGGAAGAACAGGGTCACACTAGAGCCAGCCCATCCCATCACTGGGCAGGGCCAAAGGCACATCTGGAAAGGGTTCTAGGCTGGGTCCTCCAGAGAAAAAGTGAGGACACATTTCAGGAAGACAGGACAGAGATGATGTGTGTAATGTGCCTGGCCAGCTCAGAGTGGTTCCTAAGCAAACAGTATGGGAGAGTAAGGCGGGACCCATTGTTGAAGGATTGGGTGCTGGCACAATCCAAGAAGAGAAGCAGCTGGGTACCTTCCTGGGGAGGTGAAAAACGGACTCTGCTTTGAAGTTAAAAGAAGTTCAAAGTTTTAGGTTAAAAGAGACTCCAGTTTGCAGGGACACAAAGACCTAAGTACCTTAGTTTCTGGGCCCAAAATGGGTACCCTTTGGATATTTTCTAGGACATGCTGAGACAAAAATTGGAGAGAGTGATGGCTTAGTCCTCCTTCGTTGGATGCAGGACAAACGGGATTCCCGTTGAATCTCTTGGGCTGGGAAAGATCAGTGTCACTTGAGAAACTTGTTAGAAATGCAAATGAGACAGCAGTTGGAAGTGGGATCCTGTAATCTGCAATCACAGGTTCTTTTCAGTTTCAGCACATTGTGTGCTCAGACACTCAGTCATGTCTGACTCTTCGTGACCCCAAGGGCTGTAACCTGCCAGGCTCCTCTGTCCATGGGATTCCTGTAGCAAGAATACTGGAGTAGGTTGCTCTTTCCTTCTCCAGAGGATCTCCCTGACCTAGGAATCGAACCCACATTTCTGGAGTTTCCTGTATTGGCAGACGGGTTCTTTACCCCTAGTGCCACCTGGGAAGCCCTGAATCTGGCTTTATAAACTTTTAATAAATGAAGTTGACAGGTCCCTTCATTGACATTTAGGTGTCAGAAATGGCCACCAGTGGACCTGCCGCTGTGGAGAGGGACATCACACCAATTTGGGGACTGTTCCTGAACATACCCAAAGCACTGAAAAATTCTGGGCAATTTTGCCTACTTAGGTAGAGTAACAGAAAGTGGATTAATACCTCTGAAGATATTAGGTTGCAGAAAAGTCTACCATTATCACTGCCAGCCGGGGTTGGTAAAGCCCCTCCAACCTTGACCAAGGGAAGACTTGCCAGATAAGTATCCAGCAGTAAGAGGGGTGGGCAGAGGGTGGAAGAACAGGGTCACACTAGAGCCAGCCCATCCCATCACTGGGCAGGGCCAAAGGCACATCTGGAAAGGGTTCTAGGCTGGGTCCTCCAGAGAAAAAGTGAGGACACATTTCAGGAAGACAGGACAGAGATGATGTGTGTAATGTGCCTGGCCAGCTCAGAGTGGTTCCTAAGCAAACAGTATGGGAGAGTAAGGCGGGACCCATTGTTGAAGGATTGGGTGCTGGCACAATCCAAGAAGAGAAGCAGCTGGGTACCTTCCTGGGGAGGTGAAAAACGGACTCTGCTTTGAAGTTAAAAGAAGTTCAAAGTTTTAGGTTAAAAGAGACTCCAGTTTGCAGGGACACAAAGACCTAAGTACCTTAGTTTCTGGGCCCAAAATGGGTACCCTTTGGATATTTTCTAGGACATGCTGAGACAAAAATTGGAGAGAGTGATGGCTTAGTCCTCCTTCGTTGGATGCAGGACAAACGGGATTCCCGTTGAATCCCTCTTGGGCTTCGGGAAAGATCAGACCTTTGTGAGAAAGGAGCAGAGAAACAAGGCAAGTCTCTGATGCTCGTGCAGGTAGGAGGAACTGCGGAAAGCACTGAGAAAATGTCACTCACCTGCTATCAGGAAGAGAGCCGCTAATATCCTGTCAGGCTTGGTTTCTGTTGATACCGAAGTTTCTTACAATTGGGGTTGCCATCATCATGAAAAGCTGGGAAGAGTCTAAGAGAGGTAGGGAATGTCGTGGTTATTTTGAAATTTTCAGGAGACAGAAACAGCCTTGATGGGGCACTGGTGGTAAAGAATCTGTCTGCCAATGCAGGAGATCTGACACTCATGTGTGATTCTGCTTTGAGAAGAGGCCCTGGAGGAGGAAATGGCAACCACTCCAATATTCTTGTCTGGAAGATTCCATGGACAGAGGAGCCTGGTGGGCTGCAGTCTGTGAAACTGTGGAGTCAGACACAGCTGAGCACACGTATGCATGATTTATGATGTTTCTGTATAATTAAAAAATGCAAGAGGAAGCAAAAGGACGCTTATATTCCTGATATTCATGAGGGCTTAACCAAGGGCCTAAAATAGTACTGAAAACATTATGTGAACATGGTATATTAAGTAGAAGTAGATAATATGAATAATTAGGCTATGAATAGATAATGAGTTGATTATCCCAGTTGAGGGAATGCTTTGATGTGCAGTATTGGATGTAGTGTACCTGAGAGTAGTACGTACACTTTTATCTCCATATTGTGAATGAAGAGGTTTGGGCTAATGGTAATTAGATGTCATGATTCATTGGAAGAGGGTTATGATTGCAGTTTAATCTTCTGACGCCTTATTTTATCATAAAACTCTGCTGATCATACTATAAAAATGTTTTTGGCTCTTTTTAAATGACTTTCCTCTTATTCTGAATAATGTGAAATAGAAAAAAAAAATTAGCAAGTAAGACATTTTTGGATTTCTTTTAAAAAGCTGTTAGAGAAAGCCAAGATGATCTCATCCTCTGGTGCCTGAGTTTGGATCCTAAGTCATATCCTTGAAAAGTAACACCTTACTAGCCTTTTCTTACCTGACCATCTCAATTAGAGTTAACCCTTGAATAGCAGAGGGTTGAACTTCAACGGTCCATTCAAACAGGGATTTGTTTTCCCCAATAATAAATAACTACCATACTAGGCTTCCCAGGTGGCCAGTGCAGGAGACATAAGAGACTTGGGCTCTATCCCTGGAGGAGGGCGTGGCAACGCACTCCAGTATTCCTGCTTGGAGAATCCAATGGACAGAGAAGCCTGGAGGCTTACAGTCCATTAGGTCACAAAGAGTTGGACACAACTGAAACGACCCAGCGCATGCCACCTGAAGTTGGTTGAATCCCCACACGAGGAACGTCTGATACAGAGGAACCTTGTAGGTGTGCAGGGTCGAGTTACAAGGGTTTTCCAGTGCCGTGAAGGTTAGTATGTTGTTCAAGGGCCAACTCTGCTTGAAAACAACACAGGGGTGAGTTACCCATCCCTGGAATGGCTAAAAACAAGAGAGGGCGGCTATTGGCTTGTTTTAGATGTAGAGGAGTTTTTACTTTGGGAAGTGGTTTGTCTAGATAACCTTTAAGGTCTGACCTCCAATATTCCATGAGGAGATGAAAGTAAGTGAAAAACCAAACAAACTGCAACAGCAAAGCCTTGGTCCTCAGGAGCTAAAATAGATGCGACAAAGTCTGGCTGCTTAATGCAACTCCTATGTTCTTTAGAGACACACTCACCGAGTCTTGCAGAGTCTGGCTGCTCTTTTTGGAAAGAAAGTTGTTGTCATACTAAATGAAATAAATTACAAAGAAATCCTTTGGAATCACTAATGTACTTTAAAGAGGCATTAACTTTACTATGCTTATTTTAAAATGATCTTATCTACTGCTGAATTAGTTTTGGTCCTTCTCTGGAGAGGGGAATGAAAGGAATTGACAATATTGAATTTTACTATATACTTGAATATCTCTGAACCTTTTTCACGTACATGTGGATCAAAAGCTTTTTTTTAAATTTTCGTATTATATTTTTTGCATTGAAGAATCACCTGGGTCTTTGAATTGCAGGGCCCATGAACAGATACTTCCTTAGAGAGCCCAGAGTAGTTCTCAATCCTCAATCTTTTTAAAAGAAGAGATGAAGTAAATATTCTAATTCTATATGGCAAAACTTTATATAACTGTAAGATTATATCCTTACCACAGTGATCATCTAAAAGCACTCTTTATTGAGAATTAAACAATTAAAAGATTTGCATTTTAAAATCTTTTGTTTATAGGATGATAGGGTTCAAATATATTTTTGCACACCCAACGTCTGCATATTTTGTTCCCTGTGCTTAATTAAGTATTGGTCTGTGCACGTGTGCCGTATCTCTTCAGTCAGGTCTGACTCTTTGCGACGCTATGGACTGCATTCCTCTGCCCATGGGATTCTCTAGGCAAGAATAGTGGAGTGGATTGCTGTGCCCTCCTCCAGGAGATCTTCCTGACCCAGTGATCAAACCCACATCTTTTATGTCTCCTGCATTGGCAGGCATGTTCTTTACCACTAGCACCACCTGGGAAGACCCAAATATTGATCCACACTTTTCTAAAATCAATGATTAAGTGTGATGCTGGTACAGTCTTACTCTGTTTATTTTCTGAGATAAACTGCTAATTTCCTGCTTCTCGGTTCTTACTGGCTCTTTTCCTTATGTTTTTAAGACCTGATTTGGAGGGGTGTTTGGGGTTTTACTTTGGGAAGTGGTTTGTCTAGATAACCTTTAAGGTCTGACCTCCAATATTCCATGAGGAGATGAAAGTAAGTGAAAAACCAAACAAACTGCAACAGCAAAGCCTTGGTCCTCAGGAGCTAAAATAGATGCGACAAAGTCTGGCTGCTTAATGCAACTCCTATGTTCTTTAGAGACACACTCACCGAGTCTTGCAGAGTCTGGCTGCTCTTTTTGGAAAGAAAGTTGTTGTCATACTAAATGAAATAAATTACAAAGAAATCCTTTGGAATCACTAATGTACTTTAAAGAGGCATTAACTTTACTATGCTTATTTTAAAATGATCTTATCTACTGCTGAATTAGTTTTGGTCCTTCTCTGGAGGGAATGAAAGGAATTGACAATATTGAATTTTACTATATACTTGAATATCTCTGAACCTTTTTCACGTACATGTGGATCAAAAGCTTTTTTTTAAATTTTCGTATTATATTTTTTGCATTGAAGAATCACCTGGGTCTTTGAATTGCAGGGCCCATGAACAGATACTTCCTTAGAGAGCCCAGAGTAGTTCTCAATCCTCAATCTTTTTAAAAGAAGAGATGAAGTAAATATTCTAATTCTATATGGCAAAACTTTATATAACTGTAAGATTATATCCTTACCACAGTGATCATCTAAAAGCACTCTTTATTGAGAATTAAACAATTAAAAGATTTGCATTTTAAAATCTTTTGTTTATAGGATGATAGGGTTCAAATATATTTTTGCACACCCAACGTCTGCATATTTTGTTCCCTGTGCTTAATTAAGTATTGGTCTGTGCACGTGTGCCGTATCTCTTCAGTCAGGTCTGACTCTTTGCGACGCTATGGACTGCATTCCTCTGCCCATGGGATTCTCTAGGCAAGAATAGTGGAGTGGATTGCTGTGCCCTCCTCCAGGAGATCTTCCTGACCCAGTGATCAAACCCACATCTTTTATGTCTCCTGCATTGGCAGGCATGTTCTTTACCACTAGCACCACCTGGGAAGACCCAAATATTGATCCACACTTTTCTAAAATCAATGATTAAGTGTGATGCTGGTACAGTCTTACTCTGTTTATTTTCTGAGATAAACTGCTAATTTCCTGCTTCTCGGTTCTTACTGGCTCTTTTCCTTATGTTTTTAAGACCTGTGTACTTCTTGGATGTTAACAATGATGAAAATGAAAGAGATGTAAATGAGATAATATGAAAGCTTTTTGCAAAATGTAGGAACAAAATCATGTCACTCATTATTATTGTTGGCACAAACAACTCAGAGTGTTTAGGACTCAGTCACACTGAAGTTACAGAGAAGCTGCTGATATCTGGCTTGATTAACAGGAGTTGTTTCTAGATCTTGTTTTGTAATCTATCCGTTTACCACGGGCCCACTATCCTCTTTCGTTTTCCCCTAATAACTGTTCTGACTCAGCATCCATACTGAGCAAATTTCTATGCACAATTCATTGAAAACATGTGTCAAGATATTTAGTTGTCCCCCTTGTAAATGTATAAGGTCAAAGAGATTGTGTACAGAACACAATGAAAACCTACATTTTTCACTCTGAAAACCTACATTTCTCACGTGATTTTGTTCAACATCCCCTGCATGTCCATTTTACCCTACTTGTTACTTTTCCCCTTTCTTCAGACACAATGAAATTTCTCCCCTTTATCATGCATGTGTTTGTGTGTGTGTGTGTGTAGCCACTCTGTCCTGTCTCTTTGTGACCCTATGGAGCATAGCCAATCAAGCTCCCCTTTCCATGGGATTCTCCAGGCAGGAATACTGGAGTTGGTTGCCATTTCCTTTTCCAGGGGATCTTCCCAACCCAGAGATCAGAACTAGCTCTCTTGCAATTGCATTAAATCGAGATTCTCCTTCTACACTTTCAGACTGAAACCTAGAACTGACTCTGAAAACCAGGGCTCTCCAGTTAGAGGGCTACCCTATTTGGGTTAAAGATAGAGTGCTTATAAATAGCAACATCTTCAGAACTCAGTAATAAGAGAATGGCTGGCATTGCTTGCCCTCCTCCAGGGGATCTTCCTGACCCAGTGATCAAACCCACATCTTTTATGTCTCCTGCATTGGCAGGCATGTTCTTTACCACTAGCACCACCTGGGAAGACCCAAATATTGATCCACACTTTTCTAAAATCAATGATTAAGTGTGATGCTGGTACAGTCTTACTCTGTTTATTTTCTGAGATAAACTGCTAATTTCCTGCTTCTCGGTTCTTACTGGCTCTTTTCCTTATGTTTTTAAGACCTGTGTACTTCTTGGATGTTAACAATGATGAAAATGAAAGAGATGTAAATGAGATAATATGAAAGCTTTTTGCAAAATGTAGGAACAAAATCATGTCACTCATTATTATTGTTGGCACAAACAACTCAGAGTGTTTAGGACTCAGTCACACTGAAGTTACAGAGAAGCTGCTGATATCTGGCTTGATTAACAGGAGTTGTTTCTAGATCTTGTTTTGTAATCTATCCGTTTACCACGGGCCCACTATCCTCTTTCGTTTTCCCCTAATAACTGTTCTGACTCAGCATCCATACTGAGCAAATTTCTATGCACAATTCATTGAAAACATGTGTCAAGATATTTAGTTGTCCCCCTTGTAAATGTATAAGGTCAAAGAGATTGTGTACAGAACACAATGAAAACCTACATTTTTCACTCTGAAAACCTACATTTCTCACGTGATTTTGTTCAACATCCCCTGCATGTCCATTTTACCCTACTTGTTACTTTTCCCCTTTCTTCAGACACAATGAAATTTCTCCCCTTTATCATGCATGTGTTTGTGTGTGTGTGTGTGTGTAGCCACTCTGTCCTGTCTCTTTGTGACCCTATGGAGCATAGCCAATCAAGCTCCCCTTTCCATGGGATTCTCCAGGCAGGAATACTGGAGTTGGTTGCCATTTCCTTTTCCAGGGGATCTTCCCAACCCAGAGATCAGAACTAGCTCTCTTGCAATTGCATTAAATCGAGATTCTCCTTCTACACTTTCAGACTGAAACCTAGAACTGACTCTGAAAACCAGGGCTCTCCAGTTAGAGGGCTACCCTATTTGGGTTAAAGATAGAGTGCTTATAAATAGCAACATCTTCAGAACTCAGTAATAAGAGAATGGTTTGTATCAAAGAATGTTGCATGTGAATGTCTATTATATTAATCTTTGTTTGAAGATGTTTGCAATCCAGCCAGTAGACATGTTCCAATGGAAAAAGGATTCCTCACACCATAAGCATTAATCCAGACTCAAGCTAGAAAGCCTGATGTTCAGAGCTTTTAAAAAACCATAATTTTCTCCTTTGTTTTAATTTATATGGTATTATTCAGGATCTACAGCATAATTCTTCATTTTAACTGAAACATAATAAAACTGAGTAAGAATTCGGTGCTTTGCTGGTCATATTTATGTATTTGCTCTTCTTAGTCGACTACCAATTATTTAGAGTTTGTCTGTGTTGGGATCACTCCATCCATTTTCCTCTTTCTCTCTTATTTTTGAGCTTAGACAAAAATTCTGGATTCACAAGGGAAATGAAAGGAGACTAAATAATGAGTAACGTATGATAGCATAAAGGTTGTATAAAAGTTCAAAAGCAGGATGTGTCAAAACTGTTGACATGGTGATGATGGCACACGCAGTGAAGTGACGGAAAGACAGACATGGACAGTGGACATATGGACATTGTGGGGAAGGGACGGAGGGTGGGAGGCATAAAGGAAGTAGCATGAAGGCTTGTACTATCATAAGTGAAGAAAATAGCTATAGTCATTGCTCTGTGAGAAAAGGAGATCCTTCAGGGGTGCTGTGTGATGGTTGGGAGGGGAGGGGAGATATACATATGACTAGTCTGGGAACATACATATCTGTAAACAACAAAACTGTAAAAGTTAAAAATAAAATAAAAGTTAAAAAAAAATTGTGAACCTGAAAACCCCCCCAAAACTGTTGACACATGCTAATGTTTATTACTAACGATCCAAGTCCTTATGATCTCCCTAATTCCATTTCTTGCTGAACATGTGTAAATGACATTTCACCCTCAGGAAACATTTATCTCAATACCACTTGGATCTAGTAGAAGCTCCAGTTCCATCAGGATATGCTGTGTTTTGGTTTCGGAGGAGTAAATCAGCAAAAGAAAAATGTTGCCTTCATGGGGTCATGCTTCTGGAGCAGGGACGTGGGACTGGGCAGGGAGTTGTCACTCGTAATCATGAAGGATAGGAACCTACAGTGTTTCAGCCCAGTTATCCCTTCTGCTGGAGCAAAACCCCATACCCTCCATTAGCAGGGCTAACCCTCTTGCAGAGTATGAGAGACAGGGATGGGAAGTTCTTTGAGCAAAATGACCAGGCAGTGACTGGCTGATTCCCGCTCAGAACCAACCGCAGGAGAGTGGGCAGAAGGATATTTGGTTATTGAATCAAAAGATCACCCCCTCCTTGCCCAGTTTTCTGCACGGTGAAGCAGAAAGCAGACGCCTTCACAGACCCAGTTGCCTTAGGTCTTGTCAACAGATGTCTGATGACTCTGCATGAGGATCATCTGGGATCCTGCGATATGGCCATCGTTTGAGCTGCCATAGAAGCCTTTCTGGGCAGAGCCTGGGGAAAGAAGATGCTGAAAGTTATTTTTGTAATCTATGCTCCTTCCAGCCAGCCCTGCACATCTGTCAGCACCTCGCTGGCCCCTGTCATCTGCGCAGTGGATGCACAAAAAGACGGATGAGCAGAGCGATGAGGCCGTTAGACACCTCTTAGGGGTGATTTCTAGGGCTTCTTGGGACTTCAGTAAGTACAGAGCGGAGCAAGGGATATAAAGCAGGGTGGGTTCCCCACCCATCATGGGGGAAGGAAGAAAGATGAGGCTTTATATAATTTTTGCCTGGAGAAAATGTGTGGGGAGAGCTAGGATGCCAGAGGATGGGTGACTATTTTCAGGATGAGATTTTTAAAAAATGTTGTCCTCCTTCCACCTCTTAAATTTTTTTTTACAAGTTTGGTAAAAATCTCTTGACAGTATAATTATGTTTGATGAATTACTGGATGGCTCGAAACCTGGGGTTTCCACTAACACTAATATAGCAAGTTACTTCTCTCTGGTCAGTTACTTTCAGGTGCAGTATTTTGTAATTGTTTATTTGCAGCCTTCCTCCTCTTTAGACATTTTTCCCTGTAGAAGCTCCAGTTCCATCAGGATATGCTGTGTTTTGGTTTCGGGGGCCCAAAAGAAAATGTTGCCTTCATGGGGTCATGCTTCTGGAGCAGGGACGTGGGACTGGGCAGGGAGTTGTCACTCGTAATCATGAAGGATAGGAACCTACAGTGTTTCAGCCCAGTTATCCCTTCTGCTGGAGCAAAACCCCATACCCTCCATTAGCAGGGCTAACCCTCTTGCAGAGTATGAGAGACAGGGATGGGAAGTTCTTTGAGCAAAATGACCAGGCAGTGACTGGCTGATTCCCGCTCAGAACCAACCGCAGGAGAGTGGGCAGAAGGATATTTGGTTATTGAATCAAAAGATCACCCCCTCCTTGCCCAGTTTTCTGCACGGTGAAGCAGAAAGCAGACGCCTTCACAGACCCAGTTGCCTTAGGTCTTGTCAACAGATGTCTGATGACTCTGCATGAGGATCATCTGGGATCCTGCGATATGGCCATCGTTTGAGCTGCCATAGAAGCCTTTCTGGGCAGAGCCTGGGGAAAGAAGATGCTGAAAGTTATTTTTGTAATCTATGCTCCTTCCAGCCAGCCCTGCACATCTGTCAGCACCTCGCTGGCCCCTGTCATCTGCGCAGTGGATGCACAAAAAGACGGATGAGCAGAGCGATGAGGCCGTTAGACACCTCTTAGGGGTGATTTCTAGGGCTTCTTGGGACTTCAGTAAGTACAGAGCGGAGCAAGGGATATAAAGCAGGGTGGGTTCCCCACCCATCATGGGGGAAGGAAGAAAGATGAGGCTTTATATAATTTTTGCCTGGAGAAAATGTGTGGGGAGAGCTAGGATGCCAGAGGATGGGTGACTATTTTCAGGATGAGATTTTTAAAAAATGTTGTCCTCCTTCCACCTCTTAAATTTTTTTTTACAAGTTTGGTAAAAATCTCTTGACAGTATAATTATGTTTGATGAATTACTGGATGGCTCGAAACCTGGGGTTTCCACTAACACTAATATAGCAAGTTACTTCTCTCTGGTCAGTTACTTTCAGGTGCAGTATTTTGTAATTGTTTATTTGCAGCCTTCCTCCTCTTAGATAGTATGATTTGTCAGTTCTTTTGTTTATTTCTCCTTTTTCTTTAAATATTTTTCTAGCTAATATTTGTAAAATACTTTATGTAACATATGTGAAAGTTGCAAAGCCTAATAGTCGTATGAAAACCCATGGACAAGATATGGAACCGAGAAAGATGACACTGACAATCTTATCTGCAGGGCGGCAAAGGAGATGCAGACTTAAAGGACAGACTTTTGGACCCAGTAGGGGGAAGGAGAGGGTGGGATGAAGGTGTAGCATTGAAACATATATATTACCATATATAAAACAGACAACCAGTGGGAGTTCGCTGTCTGACACAGGGAACCCAAAGCTGGTGCTCTGTGACAACCGGGAGAGGTGAAATGGGGAGGGAGGTGGAGGGAGGTTCCAGAGGGAGAGGATATATCTATATCTATATCTACCTATGACTGATTTGTGCTGCTACATGGCAGAAACCATTACAGTATTGTAAAGCAATTATTCTCCAATTAAAAGAAAAACCTGAACTTAAGAACAAGACCCCATCATTCCTTTTGAACTTGCTTATATGTTCCTTAAATTCTTATATTTCCTGATTCCCTCAAGGGTAGTCAAGGTTATGAACTTTGCTTTCATCATTTCTGTTTTTAAAATATTTCTTATGATCACTTTAAGTGTGTATTTCTAAACAATGTCTATATGATTGGCTTTTGCTGGATTTTTGAGCATGATAAAAATAATCTACTCTATGCTATCTTATACAATTCTTTTTCACTTGAAATGGTTTTTGACTCATTCTTGCTGAGCCTGGCTGTATTCCACTTGTTTTCATTGCAGTATAGTAGTCCATTCGTATGAACATAAAACAGTTTGATAAGCCATCCTACTGGCTATGAATACTGGATAACACCTTACTACACTCCACGTCATGGACACGTGGTAATGTAAGCCTTTAAAAGTTTTGCCTGATGTGTATAAATTGGCATTTCAGAGTGGTCTCAATTTGCATTACCCTGATAACTAAACATTTGTAACATGTTTATTTGCTATTTGAATTTTCATTTCATTGAAGGGCCAGTTCAGGGTTTTTTGCCCACTTGTCTAAGGACTGTTTTTCTTATCCACATGTATTACATTTTTACCCTTTTTTTAAAAAAGATTTTGGAAGCCTTTTTCTTTTGGCTGGTCTACGTCTTCATTGCTTTGTGTGGGCTCTCTGTAGTGGTGATGAACAGGGCTCATAGCTCTGGTGTGATGGCCTCTCATTGCAGTGGGTGGCCTGTCTTGTTGCAGAACATATACTTTAGATGCATGGGTTTCAATAGTTGCGGCACATAGGTTCAGTAGTTGTAGTCCCTGGGTTCTAGAGTTCGAACTCGATAGTTGTGGTGCCCAGACTTAGTAGCTCCATAGCATGTTGGCTCTTCTGGAATCAGGGATCAAACTCACGTCCCCCGCATTGGCAGGCAGATTCTTATTCAGTGCATCACCAGAGAAGTCCATCTTTATGCACTTCTAATCTCAATTCCTAGCAAGGCATTTATGTAGAAGTATCGATTTATGTGTTACAAATGCTTCATTCTCTGGTATCTTGATGAGAAATGATTCATTTTAATAGTCAAAATCATCATTCTATTGTACCTCTATATTCTGTACTTTGAGAAATGGTTCTGTACCCTGATATCCTAGATCCAGTCATCTTGCCAAATTCATTAATTCTAATAATTTGTAGATATTTTGGGTGATTTTGATACTTTTTTTCATGTTTACCTCAGCATTCCTAAGACCTGGCCCAGTGCCTAGTCATTAGTAGTTATTGAAGAAATACTTGGGTGATTGACTGAGGATTCTCTATGATAAAATAATCTACTCTCTGCTATCTTATACAATTCTTTTTCACTTGAAATGGTTTTTGACTCATTCTTGCTGAGCCTGGCTGTATTCCACTTGTTTTCATTGCAGTATAGTAGTCCATTCGTATGAACATAAAACAGTTTGATAAGCCATCCTACTGGCTATGAATACTGGATAACACCTTACTACACTCCACGTCATGGACACGTGGTAATGTAAGCCTTTAAAAGTTTTGCCTGATGTGTATAAATTGGCATTTCAGAGTGGTCTCAATTTGCATTACCCTGATAACTAAACATTTGTAACATGTTTATTTGCTATTTGAATTTTCATTTCATTGAAGGGCCAGTTCAGGGTTTTTTGCCCACTTGTCTAAGGACTGTTTTTCTTATCCACATGTATTACATTTTACCCTTTTTTTAAAAAAGATTTTGGAAGCCTTTTTCTTTTGGCTGGTCTACGTCTTCATTGCTTTGTGTGGGCTCTCTGTAGTGGTGATGAACAGGGCTCATAGCTCTGGTGTGATGGCCTCTCATTGCAGTGGGTGGCCTGTCTTGTTGCAGAACATATACTTTAGATGCATGGGTTTCAATAGTTGCGGCACATAGGTTCAGTAGTTGTAGTCCCTGGGTTCTAGAGTTCGAACTCGATAGTTGTGGTGCCCAGACTTAGTAGCTCCATAGCATGTTGGCTCTTCTGGAATCAGGGATCAAACTCACGTCCCCCGCATTGGCAGGCAGATTCTTATTCAGTGCATCACCAGAGAAGTCCATCTTTATGCACTTCTAATCTCAATTCCTAGCAAGGCATTTATGTAGAAGTATCGATTTATGTGTTACAAATGCTTCATTCTCTGGTATCTTGATGAGAAATGATTCATTTTAATAGTCAAAATCATCATTCTATTGTACCTCTATATTCTGTACTTTGAGAAATGGTTCTGTACCCTGATATCCTAGATCCAGTCATCTTGCCAAATTCATTAATTCTAATAATTTGTAGATATTTTGGGTGATTTTGATACTTTTTTTCATGTTTACCTCAGCATTCCTAAGACCTGGCCCAGTGCCTAGTCATTAGTAGTTATTGAAGAAATACTTGGGTGATTGACTGAGGATTCTCTATGCATGAATCAAGAAATATGCATATATATTTGCATCAAAGTATCTAGGGGTGTGTCTGAGTGTAGTAGAAAGTCATTTATTAGTAATATAAGAATCAACCCAGGTCTCTAAACCTGCAGACTATTTGAGTAATATGTGGTGTATTCCTTCAGTAGAATTTATACAGAATTAAAATACATTTGAAGGCCATTATATAAACAATGAAAACACTTGTAATGTTGAGTGAATAAAGGGCAATAAAATACGTGTTCAGTTTGAGTACAACAATGTGAGTATATGGACAGAGGGTCAACAGACATATGCCAAAATGAAAGTAACTGTAATAGATTATAAATGTTGCAATAGTACTTTTATAGTCATTAAGAAAAAGAGAGGAAAAATGTGTAAGAGTTTTCTATATCTCCTATAATAAATTAGTACAAACTTGGTGATTTGAAACAAAAGAATTTAGTTTGCTTTAGTTGATTCTGGATTCCAAAAGTCCAAAATCAAGGTGGTGTAGAGCTGTGTTCCCTCTGAAGGCTCTGAAGTGGGGAGGCTCCTTCCCAGCTTCTTTTCACTCCGGGTGGCTCCTGCTGCTCCTTGGCTTCTGGCTGCCTCACTCCAATCTCTGCCTCTCTCTTCACATGGCCTTCTATTCTCTTCATATTTTACCTCTTTTTTTTTGAAATAAAGATAACTTCTCATTGGATTTAGATATCACTTGACTAATCCAAGATGATCTTATCCTGAGATCCTTACCTTGATTATGTCTACAAAGATAGTTTTTCCAAAGAAGATTGATTATATTTACTGGTTCCTTGAGGTTAGGATGTCGACGTATCATATGGAGGGTTACCATTCAACCTACTAAAGACACATAATTTCCTGAAGCAAAAGTACAGTATCTTAAACAATTCCAGTATTTGGAGACCATGCACGTTGTACAAATAAATTGAACAGCACTCTCTGTGTACTACTTCTGTTTCATTGACTGTGCTAAAACCTTTTGACTGTGTGGATCACAATAAACTGGAAAATGCTTAAAGGAATGGAAATGCCAGACCACCTTACCTGACCCCTAAGAAACCTGCATGCAGGTCAAGAAGCAACAGTTAGAACCAGACACGGAACCCTGGACTGTTTCAAAATTGGGAAAGGAGTACGTAAAGGCTGTATATTATATTGTCACCCTGCTTATTTAACTTGTGTGCAGAGTATATCATGGGAAATGCTGGGTGGGATGAATCACAAGCTGAAATTAAGATTGCCAGGAGAAATATCAATAATCTCAGACATGCAGATGATATACCACTCTAGTGAAACAATATAAAATGAATAGGCTAAAAACAATGAAAACACTTGTAATGTTGAGTGAATAAAGGGCAATAAAATACGTGTTCAGTTTGAGTACAACAATGTGAGTATATGGACAGAGGGTCAACAGACATATGCCAAAATGAAAGTAACTGTAATAGATTATAAATGTTGCAATAGTACTTTTATAGTCATTAAGAAAAGAGAGGAAAAATGTGTAAGAGTTTTCTATATCTCCTATAATAAATTAGTACAAACTTGGTGATTTGAAACAAAAGAATTTAGTTTGCTTTAGTTGATTCTGGATTCCAAAAGTCCAAAATCAAGGTGGTGTAGAGCTGTGTTCCCTCTGAAGGCTCTGAAGTGGGGAGGCTCCTTCCCAGCTTCTTTTCACTCCGGGTGGCTCCTGCTGCTCCTTGGCTTCTGGCTGCCTCACTCCAATCTCTGCCTCTCTCTTCACATGGCCTTCTATTCTCTTCATATTTTACCTCTTTTTTTTTGAAATAAAGATAACTTCTCATTGGATTTAGATATCACTTGACTAATCCAAGATGATCTTATCCTGAGATCCTTACCTTGATTATGTCTACAAAGATAGTTTTTCCAAAGAAGATTGATTATATTTACTGGTTCCTTGAGGTTAGGATGTCGACGTATCATATGGAGGGTTACCATTCAACCTACTAAAGACACATAATTTCCTGAAGCAAAAGTACAGTATCTTAAACAATTCCAGTATTTGGAGACCATGCACGTTGTACAAATAAATTGAACAGCACTCTCTGTGTACTACTTCTGTTTCATTGACTGTGCTAAAACCTTTTGACTGTGTGGATCACAATAAACTGGAAAATGCTTAAAGGAATGGAAATGCCAGACCACCTTACCTGACCCCTAAGAAACCTGCATGCAGGTCAAGAAGCAACAGTTAGAACCAGACACGGAACCCTGGACTGTTTCAAAATTGGGAAAGGAGTACGTAAAGGCTGTATATTATATTGTCACCCTGCTTATTTAACTTGTGTGCAGAGTATATCATGGGAAATGCTGGGTGGGATGAATCACAAGCTGAAATTAAGATTGCCAGGAGAAATATCAATAATCTCAGACATGCAGATGATATACCACTCTAGTGACAGAAGCAAAGAGGAACTAAAAAGCCTCTTGGTGCGGGTGAAAGAGGAGAGTGAGAAAGCTGTCTTAAAACTCAACATTCAAAAAGCAAAGATCATGGTATCCAGTCCCATCACTTCATGGTGAATAGGTGGGGAAGCGTGGAAACACTGACAAACTTCATTTTCTTAGGCTCCAAAATTCCTGTGGATGGTGACTGTAGCCATGAAATTAAAAGATGCTTCCTCCTTGGAAGAAAAGTTACCACAACCCTATACAGCATATGAAAAGGTAGAGGGATCACTTTGTCAACCAAGATCGGTATAGTCAAAGCTATGGCTTTTCCATGTATGGCTGTGAGAGTTGGACCATAAAGAAGCCTGAGTGCCAAAGAAGTGACACTTTCAAAAACTGGTGCTGGAGAAGACTCTTGAGCATCCCTTGAACTTCAAGGAGATCAAATCAATCAATCCTAAAGGAAATCAACCCTGCATATTCATTGGAATGACTGATGCTGAAGCTCCAATGCTGTGGCCACCTGATGTGAAAAGCAGACTCATTGGAAAAGACCCTAATGCTGGGAAATATGAGGGCAGAAGAAGAAGAGGGTGACAGAGGATGAGATGGTTGGATGGCATCACGACTCTATAGAAACAAACTCTGGGAGATAGTCAAGGACAGGGAAGCTTGGCATGCTACAATCCATGGGGGTTGCGAAGTACTGGAAACACCTTAGCATGTTATTGTTGAATAACTGCAAAACATGTAAGATAACATATTAAAAAAAAGGAATTTGGCCATGTCTTATTTTTATTAAAAGGTTGAGAATGGTTAAAAGTAAGGATTGTGCCTTAAATAATTTATAAGTCCGGCACTGGTATACTGGATAAGCTTTCTGTTTTCTGTCTCTTAGCTTACATTCCTCACCAGTTTGAAAGCAGGGTCGTTGAGATTTTTGTTCATGGTGTTAACAAATATGTGATTTAAAGAGATGTAAGAGGACTCCTTTATATGGGGCTGTGAATGTTAAGCAGAATCTTCCTTAAGCATCCTCTATTTATTTCAGTCATGTCTGTTCTCATCAATTTGATTGGAGTAAGTGGCGGGATTTTTCCCATTGTAATCCCCGGGGGTATACAAATCACAGTTTGCCTGATACGCTTACTGACATTAAAAACACTGCCATGTCCTATCATAACTTCTAAGCTTCAGTTATCTTATTTGGTCATGATGTTAGTTTGAATCTGCTTTCCTTCTCTGAATAAATCAATTTCCTGAGTAGATCAAGTTGCTCTTGAATAAAGCACATTTAATAAATTATCATGATCTCTCTAAGAATCTCTATCTTCAAACCAGTGATCTGGGTCAATGTGTATAGCAGGGTGCTTATTTTGGTTCTCAATTAAAAACATTGCAAAATTATATTGTGGTAATGTTAGTTTGTATAACATTATTTAAATTTCATGTGTATAATATTGTATTTTTGCCTCTGCATGCCCTGCAGTGTGTTCACCACGCAAAACCTAGTCTCCATCTGTCACTATACCACTCATTCCCTCTACTCATTTTACGGCCTCTCTTCCCTCTGGTAACCATTGCTCAGGTCTCTGTCTCTAAATGTTTGTTTTGATTGACTTGGTTTGTTCTTTTTTTTTTTTTGAATTTGCTTTTTATATTCCACATATGAGGGAAAAGTGAAGTGTTAGTTGCTTGGACCCCTTGGACTGTAAGCCCACCAGACTCCTCTGTCCATGGAATTCTCCAGGCAAGAATCCTGGACTGGGTAGTCATTCCCTTCTCCAGGGGATCTTCCCTACCAAGAGAGAGTATCTCCTGCATTGGCAGGTGGGTTCTTTACCACCAGCACTGCTTGGGAAGCCCCTTGCTTTCTTATTTTCTTTTTTATTGACTACCTCTAGTCTCTGTGTGAGTACTTTAAGGGTATACATATTCTCTGGGTTATCCCTCACTGTGTCTCATTGCCTAGAAAACTATATAGATAGGTATCCAAAACAAAACATCAGTGAATAAATTAATTTCCTGAGTAGATCAAATTGCTCTTGAATAAAGCACTTTTAATAAATTATCATGATCTCTCTAAGAATCTCTGTCTTCAAACCAGTGACCTGGGTCACTGTGTATAGCAGGGTGCTTATTTTGATTCTCAATTATTTGTCTTTATTGCTTAATAGTATCTGTCAACATGAGATAAAAGCCAATTAACATGTGCCACCTAAACTCTAGAAAATTGTAATATACTAACTACACTTGACCTTGAATGAATCTTGAATGCTGGTATTTACTTGATGTGGAAAATATATCCCATGGACTTCAACAATTTAAGTGTTACTGGTGAAGATATTTTAATGAGTGATACTGTTTGTTGCACTACCATTTAATTAGTGATGCCAGGGACCCTGGGAAGATGAAAACTTCTCTCTACATATATATTTTCAAGAGTATATTTCAAGGACAATTTCAGCCAACATTTCTCTCTAGATTTATTTACATTTTTTGTCTTCAGTATTTTGAGTTCCTGGCATTTAACTTTCGAATACTCTGTTTTCTGGGCTTTGCACGTCAGGCAATATGGTAACCATGCCCTCAGAAGCATATGGAACCCCAAATGATCAACATAATCTAGGCTTCCATCAAGTAGGGTGGTGTGACTTGAGTCATAAGGCAGATGGAGTTAAAAAGGGTAGATAATAATATCCTAGAGACTAAGCAAAGTAAAGAAAAATAAACTTGCCTCCATGGCCTAGCTAAGACACAAATGTATTTTATCTTTTATAGAACATATGTGCAAATACGCTACAAGTACCAGTTGTGCTTTTTATGGGTTGATATCTAAATTTGCTTTTGGGTTATTAACTACAGATGCTACTGTGTTACTGTTGTCTTCTGTAAGAGACTCTTGGTAAACAGACAACTGCTTGGAAACTATTTTGTTATCCTTTATGTCAAGGGTTAGATAGCAAAGTGACTTAACCCAGAGATACATTTGTTCTTTAGTGTTACATTCACATAACAGTGATATGTCATGCTTTCAAAATGGACTGTAAGGAAGAAACCTCTTGGGGTAAAAACATATTCTCTGGGTTATCCCTCACTGTGTCTCATTGCCTAGAAAACTATATAGATAGGTATCCAAAACAAAACATCAGTGAATAAATTAATTTCCTGAGTAGATCAAATTGCTCTTGAATAAAGCACTTTTAATAAATTATCATGATCTCTCTAAGAATCTCTGTCTTCAAACCAGTGACCTGGGTCACTGTGTATAGCAGGGTGCTTATTTTGATTCTCAATTATTTGTCTTTATTGCTTAATAGTATCTGTCAACATGAGATAAAAGCCAATTAACATGTGCCACCTAAACTCTAGAAAATTGTAATATACTAACTACACTTGACCTTGAATGAATCTTGAATGCTGGTATTTACTTGATGTGGAAAATATATCCCATGGACTTCAACAATTTAAGTGTTACTGGTGAAGATATTTTAATGAGTGATACTGTTTGTTGCACTACCATTTAATTAGTGATGCCAGGGACCCTGGGAAGATGAAAACTTCTCTCTACATATATATTTTCAAGAGTATATTTCAAGGACAATTTCAGCCAACATTTCTCTCTAGATTTATTTACATTTTTTGTCTTCAGTATTTTGAGTTCCTGGCATTTAACTTTCGAATACTCTGTTTTCTGGGCTTTGCACGTCAGGCAATATGGTAACCATGCCCTCAGAAGCATATGGAACCCCAAATGATCAACATAATCTAGGCTTCCATCAAGTAGGGTGGTGTGACTTGAGTCATAAGGCAGATGGAGTTAAAAAGGGTAGATAATAATATCCTAGAGACTAAGCAAAGTAAAGAAAAATAAACTTGCCTCCATGGCCTAGCTAAGACACAAATGTATTTTATCTTTTATAGAACATATGTGCAAATACGCTACAAGTACCAGTTGTGCTTTTTATGGGTTGATATCTAAATTTGCTTTTGGGTTATTAACTACAGATGCTACTGTGTTACTGTTGTCTTCTGTAAGAGACTCTTGGTAAACAGACAACTGCTTGGAAACTATTTTGTTATCCTTTATGTCAAGGGTTAGATAGCAAAGTGACTTAACCCAGAGATACATTTGTTCTTTAGTGTTACATTCACATAACAGTGATATGTCATGCTTTCAAAATGGACTGTGATGTTTTGTTAGGGACAATTGTTTTGCTTCAAAAATGCCCAAGTCTGGAGTCATGGAAGGAGCCTGACATATCAGGGATTGAATTCTTGATCTTTTACCAACATCTTCAACATTTATTGTTTATGACATTATCTATGATATGCAGGAAGTTCTTTAGCCCTTATGAAGTTCCTAATTTATAAAATGGGAAGAACATCCCAGAATTATTATGAGAATGTTTTGAGAAGTACTGTAAATTCCTGGAATATAGTACATAAATGATTATTTGTTCCTTGTTTTCTCTTTTTCCCTAGTAACGTTGACTTCTGAAAGTTAGGGATTTATTCTTCCTTAGAATATGAAGCTGAACTTTAAAGGCAAAAGAATTATACATACATACATATATAAATTATAACTACTGATGGTTACCCATGGGTGTTTTTTCTATATTTAATGAGATCTCTGAGGTATTGAGTGTGAGCACTGATAAATACTAGTAGTCCTATAAAAAGAATGAAAGTAGTTCTTGAGATATTTTTTTCACTAAAGAAGCAACTATTTTTAATATGGAGGTACAGTCTATAAGATAATAAACCAGATGAGACATTAAGGCACAGATTCAGTATACAGGTGCTGAATTCTGTGCTGTTTCTATCTGATCCACATTTTCAGTCAAAATAATTTAACCAGTGTTATAAAAAGAATAAGGAAATTAAGAGACTGTGACCAAAAAAAAAAAACTGCTCCCCAAAACAACTCCATTGGATGGGGTGACTGCGAGAGGGTTGGAGGAGGGATGGGGGCTAGAGATATACATTTGACTAATCTGGAATTATACATATCTGTAAACAGCAAAACACTGTAAAAGTAAAAAGTAAAATAATAAAAAAAAAACAAATCAAAGAAACAAAACAACAAATAAAACCCGAAATGTATTGAATTTGCATGCCATACATTTGCATTGTAGAGCCTTTCCTGGAAAAAAAAAAATGAACCAGAGAAAATCCAGAACAGGTATACAAAGTGACTTAACCCAGAGATACATTTGTTCTTTAGTGTTACATTCACATAACAGTGATATGTCATGCTTTCAAAATGGACTGTGATGTTTTGTTAGGGACAATTGTTTTGCTTCAAAAATGCCCAAGTCTGGAGTCATGGAAGGAGCCTGACATATCAGGGATTGAATTCTTGATCTTTTACCAACATCTTCAACATTTATTGTTTATGACATTATCTATGATATGCAGGAAGTTCTTTAGCCCTTATGAAGTTCCTAATTTATAAAATGGGAAGAACATCCCAGAATTATTATGAGAATGTTTTGAGAAGTACTGTAAATTCCTGGAATATAGTACATAAATGATTATTTGTTCCTTGTTTTCTCTTTTTCCCTAGTAACGTTGACTTCTGAAAGTTAGGGATTTATTCTTCCTTAGAATATGAAGCTGAACTTTAAAGGCAAAAGAATTATACATACATACATATATAAATTATAACTACTGATGGTTACCCATGGGTGTTTTTTCTATATTTAATGAGATCTCTGAGGTATTGAGTGTGAGCACTGATAAATACTAGTAGTCCTATAAAAAGAATGAAAGTAGTTCTTGAGATATTTTTTTCACTAAAGAAGCAACTATTTTTAATATGGAGGTACAGTCTATAAGATAATAAACCAGATGAGACATTAAGGCACAGATTCAGTATACAGGTGCTGAATTCTGTGCTGTTTCTATCTGATCCACATTTTCAGTCAAAATAATTTAACCAGTGTTATAAAAAGAATAAGGAAATTAAGAGACTGTGACCAAAAAAAAAAAACTGCTCCCCAAAACAACTCCATTGGATGGGGTGACTGCGAGAGGGTTGGAGGAGGGATGGGGGCTAGAGATATACATTTGACTAATCTGGAATTATACATATCTGTAAACAGCAAAACACTGTAAAAGTAAAAAGTAAAATAATAAAAAAAAAACAAATCAAAGAAACAAAACAACAAATAAAACCCGAAATGTATTGAATTTGCATGCCATACATTTGCATTGTAGAGCCTTTCCTGGAAAAAAAAAAATGAACCAGAGAAAATCCAGAACAGGTATACAAAGTAACTTGTTACAGGACGAGAGGTAGTCAACATCGGACAAACATCTTCTTACAGAGTAACATGCAACTTGGGTAAACAGAGACACTCAATGAAATACCTGGTATGATGTACCCTTCTTTGTAGTTGGGAAATCTCCAAGGCAAGCCTATTTTACTTTATTTCTTGAGTTTGGATTGGGTTGGTAGACTGAACTGTCACTTACACAGGAAGTCTTGTTCCTAGTATTTTACAACACTGGGAAAGGTTAGGAGAACTTCAAATCATGTTTCCACATATGAGGCGAAGAATATTATTGAAGAGTGGATTTTAGGAATTCTGATAACTGTGAATTAAGTGTTGTCCAAGGTGCTGGACATACAGCCGTGAATGAAACACCATCCCTGACCTCTCCATCTGCAGGTGAGTGAGAGTTAACCTGTGGCTACTACTGTGAATTCCACAGCAAAGAACATTTCCCATAGATGCATTCTTGGGTCTTTGTGTTGTGCTGTACTCAGTCATTTTAGTCATGTTCGACCCTGCGTGACTCTAGCTGTGAGCCTCGGTGTGGATTCTAGCCTGCTAGGCTCTTCTGTCCATGGAGATTCTCCAGACAAGAATACTGGAGTGGGTTGCTATGCCCTCCTCCAGAGGATCTTCCCAATCCAGGGATGGAACCCAGGTCTCCCACACTGCAGATGTATTTTTTTTTTACTATCTGAGCCATCAGGGAAGCCCAAGAATACTGAAGTGGGTAGCCTTCTCTAGGGGATCTTCCTGACCCAGGAATTGGATTGCATCTCCTGCATTGCAGCTGGATTCTTTACCAGCTGAGGTAGCAGGGAAGCCCTTGAAACCTTACTTCAGGAATATCTTAACTAGTATCAAGTGAGGTGGTAAGGACTTTGATGAGGTTTTAGGGGCCTTTTTAGGAGATCCTAGAAAAATCCTCCATGTAGTATCCCATCCACCAGTTAACCTCATGATTCCTGGGAAATGCTCCATCCAGTGAGTTTACCATTCATTCTCAAGGCCACATCCTGAATCTTGTTAGTGTCTTTCTAGGCACATTATGATTTGCATGAGGGTCCTTAGTTGAGGGATGAGTGAAGCTTAAATCTAGTGTGTGTTATTGTTCTCCAGCTGTTTGTCTTGGCACAAGGCTGTGTCTACTCATGGAGATGGGCACCTTCTAATTTGCCCAAAGGAGTCTTCCACTTGCCAATCTGCACCCACAGGTATACTTCTACATAGAAAGCGATGACTTTTCCTAATTTTTACAAAGATATTGTATGAACTGGTAGAATGCCTGCTGGGTTGCACAGGTTCCAAACTTCACTGATAATCTGGTGATAAGAAACTATTTCAGTGGCATCTCTGGCTCTTCCATCTCCAAAGCTTGAATTCTAAAACATAATTTGTCCTTCATTGTTCCTGTTCTTTTTCCCCAACTCTGAAGAGTTGGGGAGAAAGTTGGAATGAGAGAACAGGAACAATGAAGGACAAATTAAGTTCTACAATCACCAAGTCTTGTTGATGCAGTTTGTGAATATTGACTCTCCTAAATTTTATTCTTGTCATCCTATGCACTTTCTCAACCCCACATAAGCTTCATCAGGATTATCATAATAGATTTTCTTGACTGCAGCTTTGGTTTCCTGAAATCATTCTCCATATCACCATAAAATCCTAAATTTAGATCTGCTGTTCAAACTGACTTCACAGTTTCTAAAGCAGTGTTTTTCCAAATGTAGTTGATACAACCCTCCTCTACCCGCCAACCAGACAGCACCTGACAGAAATGCAGATTTCTCCACCATATTCTGATCTACTGAATTGCAATGTCTGGTATGAGTTATGTTGGGGGTGGAGGTGGGATTTAGGATCTACATCTTAATAACTTCCCTATGGGATCTTACAAACTTAGGTTAATTATTGTCTACAATGAGTCTGTACTTTATTACAAAGTTTATAAAGAAACTTTCTAGAGTTTGGACATAGCATAGTACATAAAAGAACTTTTTTTTTTTGAAAAGAGAATCAAGAGGGAAGAAGGAAAATGCTCTAAAATGAGTTTCTCTTAGAATAATGAGATGTTTGTGATTTCCTCAAAACCATAGTCTTGTGATTGAAACTGCTTTGAGAGAGATTTGGTTTGAGCGTTACTCAGGCAGAAATTTTCTTTTCCACAGTCTTGATGAGTGGTCATCAAACACTTTATTTTCAGTGAGGAGCCCAGTGCTTCTTAAAAGATCCCATTTCAGTGTTGGTCATCTACAGTTAGACCATGCATTTGCATATGTGCATATATTTGTGTTCATAAATGACATATGAATTGCATAGCAAATGTTCTTGCATATTATCTACTTATTTATTTATTTATTTTTTACATGTATGTTCCCAGATCATTCATATGCATATCCCTGGACCCTGCCCACCCAGGTCCTCCTCCCATCCCTCCAGACCATCACCCCAAGTGGTTGTAGGTACTCCTATTCCCCTAGCACAATGACAATAGCTATCTTTTCCACACATGACAGCATAGGTTTCCATGTTACTCCCTCCATGCCTCTTTTTCCCATGCTCAGTTGTGAAGAGAACAGGAACAATGAAGGACAAATTAAGTTCTAATCACCAAGTCTTGTTGATGCAGTTTGTGAATATTGACTCTCCTAAATTTTATTCTTGTCATCCTATGCACTTTCTCAACCCACATAAGCTTCATCAGGATTATCATAATAGATTTTCTTGACTGCAGCTTTGGTTTCCTGAAATCATTCTCCATATCACCATAAAATCCTAAATTTAGATCTGCTGTTCAAACTGACTTCACAGTTTCTAAAGCAGTGTTTTTCCAAATGTAGTTGATACAACCCTCCTCTACCCGCCAACCAGACAGCACCTGACAGAAATGCAGATTTCTCCACCATATTCTGATCTACTGAATTGCAATGTCTGGTATGAGTTATGTTGGGGGTGGAGGTGGGATTTAGGATCTACATCTTAATAACTTCCCTATGGGATCTTACAAACTTAGGTTAATTATTGTCTACAATGAGTCTGTACTTTATTACAAAGTTTATAAAGAAACTTTCTAGAGTTTGGACATAGCATAGTACATAAAAGAACTTTTTTTTTTTGAAAAGAGAATCAAGAGGGAAGAAGGAAAATGCTCTAAAATGAGTTTCTCTTAGAATAATGAGATGTTTGTGATTTCCTCAAAACCATAGTCTTGTGATTGAAACTGCTTTGAGAGAGATTTGGTTTGAGCGTTACTCAGGCAGAAATTTTCTTTTCCACAGTCTTGATGAGTGGTCATCAAACACTTTATTTTCAGTGAGGAGCCCAGTGCTTCTTAAAAGATCCCATTTCAGTGTTGGTCATCTACAGTTAGACCATGCATTTGCATATGTGCATATATTTGTGTTCATAAATGACATATGAATTGCATAGCAAATGTTCTTGCATATTATCTACTTATTTATTTATTTATTTTTTACATGTATGTTCCCAGATCATTCATATGCATATCCCTGGACCCTCCCCCCACCCAGGTCCTCCCTCCCATCCCTCCAGACCATCGCTCCAAGTGGTTGTAGGTACTCCTATTCCCCTAGCACAATGACAATAGCTATCTTTTCCACACATGACAGCATAGGTTTCCATGTTACTCCCTCCATGCCTCTCTCCCACTGTTTGATCTCCACAATGTCTTTATGTCTATTCTCTGTTTTTTCATGAGTTCACTGCGTATGTTATCATGACCATCTTACTAGATCCCATATATATGAGTTAGTATACTATACTTGTCCTTCTCTTTTTGACTTACTTCACTTTTTATGATAGGTTATAGAGCCAGCCACCTCATTAGGACTGAGTCTTCTGCATTTCTTTTAACAGCTGAGTAGTATTCCATTGTATATATGTACCAGAGCTTCTGGATCCATTCATTTGTCGATGGACATCTAGGTTGCTTCCATGTTCTGGCTATTGTATAGAGAGCTGCAATGAACATTGGGGTACAGGTGCCTCTTTCAGTTTTGATTTCGTCAGGATATAGGCCTAATAGTGGGATTGCTGGGTCATAGGGTGCTTCTATTTTTAGTTTTTTAAGGAATCTCCATATTATCTTCCACAGAGGTTGTATTAATTTACATTCCCACCAGCAATGCAAGAGGGTTCCCTTTTCTCCACACCCTCTCCAGCATTTGTTGTCTGTCGATTTGTTGATGATGGCCATTCTGACAGGTGTGAGGTGGTATCTCATTGTGGTTTTAATTTGCATTTCTCTGATAATAAGCGAGGTTGAGCATCGTTTCATGTATTTTTGGGCCATTTGTATGTCCTCTTTGGAGAGGCGTCTCTTTAGATCTTTTTCCCATTTTTTGATTGGGCTGCTCATTTTCCCTGTGCTGATTTGTCTAAGTTGTTTGTAGATTTTGGAGATTAATTCTTTGTCTGTTGTTTCATTTGCTATGATTTTCTCCCACTCTGTGGGGTGTCTGTTCAACTTTTTTGTAATTTCTTTTGCTGTACAAAAGCTTTTAAGTTTCATGAGGTCCCACGTGTTGACTTTTCTTTTCAGTTCCACTATTTTAGTAGGTGGGTCAGAGAAGATCTTGCTTTGATTGATGTTCCATCGCAACCCATCCCCCCCCATCCCGCCAGACCATCGCTCCAAGTGGTTGTAGGTACTCCTATTCCCCTAGCACAATGACAATAGCTATCTTTTCCACACATGACAGCATAGGTTTCCATGTTACTCCCTCCATGCCTCTCTCCCACTGTTTGATCTCCACAATGTCTTTATGTCTATTCTCTGTTTTTTCATGAGTTCACTGCGTATGTTATCATGACCATCTTACTAGATCCCATATATATGAGTTAGTATACTATACTTGTCCTTCTCTTTTTGACTTACTTCACTTTTTATGATAGGTTATAGAGCCAGCCACCTCATTAGGACTGAGTCTTCTGCATTTCTTTTAACAGCTGAGTAGTATTCCATTGTATATATGTACCAGAGCTTCTGGATCCATTCATTTGTCGATGGACATCTAGGTTGCTTCCATGTTCTGGCTATTGTATAGAGAGCTGCAATGAACATTGGGGTACAGGTGCCTCTTTCAGTTTTGATTTCGTCAGGATATAGGCCTAATAGTGGGATTGCTGGGTCATAGGGTGCTTCTATTTTTAGTTTTTTAAGGAATCTCCATATTATCTTCCACAGAGGTTGTATTAATTTACATTCCCACCAGCAATGCAAGAGGGTTCCCTTTTCTCCACACCCTCTCCAGCATTTGTTGTCTGTCGATTTGTTGATGATGGCCATTCTGACAGGTGTGAGGTGGTATCTCATTGTGGTTTTAATTTGCATTTCTCTGATAATAAGCGAGGTTGAGCATCGTTTCATGTATTTTGGGCCATTTTTATGGCCTCTTTGGAGGGCTTCTCTTTAGATCTTTTTCCCATTTTTTGATTGGGCTGCTCATTTTCCCTGTGCTGATTTGTCTAAGTTGTTTGTAGATTTTGGAGATTAATTCTTTGTCTGTTGTTTCATTTGCTATGATTTTCTCCCACTCTGTGGGGTGTCTGTTCAACTTTTTTGTAATTTCTTTTGCTGTACAAAAGCTTTTAAGTTTCATGAGGTCCCACGTGTTGACTTTTCTTTTCAGTTCCACTATTTTAGTAGGTGGGTCAGAGAAGATCTTGCTTTGATTGATGTCCTTGAGGGTTTTGCCTATATTCTCCTCTAAGAGTTTGATGGTTTCTGGTCTTACGTTTAGGTCTTTAATCCATTTTGAGTTGATCTTTGTGTATGGGGTCAGGGAATGTTCCAACTTCATTTTTTTGCATGTAGCTGTCCAATTTTCTCAGCACCATTTGTTGAAGAGGCTGTCTTTGTCCCATTTTATAGTTTCTCCTCCTTTGTCAAAAATAAGGTACCCATAGGTGCGTGGGTTGATCTCTGGGTTCTCAATCTTGTTCCATTGATCTATAGTTCTGTTTTTGTGCCAGTACCATACTGTCTTGATAACTGTTGCTTTGTAGTAGAGTCTGAAGTTAGGGAGGCTGATCCCTCCAACTCCATTCTTCTTCCTCAGGATTGCTTTGGCTATTCGAGGTCTTCTGTGTTTCCATATGAACTGTGTTATTCTTTGGTCTAGTTCTGTGAAAAATGTCAATGGTAGTTGAATAGGTATTGCATTGAATCTGTAGATAATATTTGGTAGTATGGTCATTTTCACAATATTGATTCTTCCTACCCAGGAACAGGGAATATCTCTCCATCTGTTTAAGTCTTCTTTAATGTCTCTCATGAGTGTCTTGTAATTTTCTGTGTACAATTCTTTTGTTTCTTTGGGCAGGTTTATTCCTAGATATTTGATTCTTTTGGTTGTGATGGCCATTCTGACAGGTGTGAGGTGGTATCTCATTGTGGTTTTAATTTGCATTTCTCTGATAATAAGCGAGGTTGAGCATCGTTTCATGTATTTTTGGGCCATTTGTATGTCCTCTTTGGAGAGGCGTCTCTTTAGATCTTTTTCCCATTTTTTGATTGGGCTGCTCATTTTCCCTGTGCTGATTTGTCTAAGTTGTTTGTAGATTTTGGAGATTAATTCTTTGTCTGTTGTTTCATTTGCTATGATTTTCTCCCACTCTGTGGGGTGTCTGTTCAACTTTTTTGTAATTTCTTTTGCTGTACAAAAGCTTTTAAGTTTCATGAGGTCCCACGTGTTGACTTTTCTTTTCAGTTCCACTATTTTAGTAGGTGGGTCAGAGAAGATCTTGCTTTGATTGATGTCCTTGAGGGTTTTGCCTATATTCTCCTCTAAGAGTTTGATGGTTTCTGGTCTTACGTTTAGGTCTTTAATCCATTTTGAGTTGATCTTTGTGTATGGGGTCAGGGAATGTTCCAACTTCATTTTTTTGCATGTAGCTGTCCAATTTTCTCAGCACCATTTGTTGAAGAGGCTGTCTTTGTCCCATTTTATAGTTTCTCCTCCTTTGTCAAAAATAAGGTACCCATAGGTGCGTGGGTTGATCTCTGGGTTCTCAATCTTGTTCCATTGATCTATAGTTCTGTTTTTGTGCCAGTACCATACTGTCTTGATAACTGTTGCTTTGTAGTAGAGTCTGAAGTTAGGGAGGCTGATCCCTCCAACTCCATTCTTCTTCCTCAGGATTGCTTTGGCTATTCGAGGTCTTCTGTGTTTCCATATGAACTGTGTTATTCTTTGGTCTAGTTCTGTGAAAAATGTCAATGGTAGTTGAATAGGTATTGCATTGAATCTGTAGATAATATTTGGTAGTATGGTCATTTTCACAATATTGATTCTTCCTACCCAGGAACAGGGAATATCTCTCCATCTGTTTAAGTCTTCTTTAATGTCTCTCATGAGTGTCTTGTAATTTTCTGTGTACAATTCTTTTGTTTCTTTGGGCAGGTTTATTCCTAGATATTTGATTCTTTTGGTTGCAGTGGTGAAGGGGATTGCCTCTTTGATTTCATTTTCTGATTATCTCCTTTTTAAAAAGATGACAAGCTTTCAAAAAATTGTTGTAGAGAACTACTTCATCACTTTGTATAAAAACTGTAAATTCTATTGAAATCATTTGTCAAAATGTTCAGAAAAAAATTTAACCTTTAAATGGAGAACTAATTTTGAACAAAAGAAAGTAGCTACTAACATGTAAAAATGAACTGGTTTCTTGCATGACTGTATTTACTTTTATATTCATTTATGTGTTTACTTAAAAAAGTCTTTAAGGGACTGAGGTAGATTTTGACCATGTAAAAAAGTAAATGAATACGACTAGGTTACTATCCACAAACAGATTATAGTCTAGTTTGGGGAGAAAGACATGGGCATAATGAAGTGTATTAAATTATCCTGAGATGTTCAGCAGGTAGATGGAAGCAGAGAATCTGGATCAAGAAATCAGAGCAGACTTTTATGGAAAGAGGTTTTCTTTTTCTTAGATTGTATGTTGCAGGTCAATAAAAATCTTGAACAAAAAGAAATCTGAGAAAAGTTAGGTTGTGCTAGAGATGTCATTGTGTATAATTATACCTGTTTGAAAATGAGTATAGTGTAGGAAAAAGAGGGGACCTAAGATATACTATTTTCAAATATTTAATATAAATTATGATGTAGAGGATACTAGTGTTTATTGTGCTGCTTTTTATTAACCATGATTGAGGCAAACCTTTTCTTCAGTTTGTACACTCAGTGGATAACCAGTTTATTTAATAGCGGTCCACAAAACAGAAGTCAGACAAACCTCTGTAAACTCAACTTTGGTTTCGTGAGCGTGTATTTTTCAACTGTTTTCAACTGATGATGATCTTTTTCAATAAAATCCCTTTACCAGAGGATTCATTCATTCTGAAGCCAGGAGTTCTTTGCCAGTGAGTGTTGCCATGGATCTAAGCTCCATCCCTCATGATGGAGCAGCCTTTTATAGAAAAGGCTTTGCTTTTTTTTTGGATTGTGTGTTACAGGTCAATAAAAATATTGAATAAAAAAAAGAGAAAGTTCATTACTCTGCTTCTTTGTGCTTCAGTCTCATCATCTGTAAAATAGGATGAATAATAGTACCTATCTCACAGGATAGTTGTTAAACTTAGATGAGGTAGTATCTATAAAAACCCAGAAAGAGTGCAGCACATAGAAATTTCTGCCTAAGTGCTACGTGTCCTCAAATGGCAGGGAGAACTCTGAGGGAGTGGAAGAGCAGTGGTTGTGGAGTCAGAAAGCCTGACTTGGAGCATCCACTCTGCAATGTGCTTGCTCTGTGTTTTGATCACTTGCGCCTCACCCTGCTGGTGAGTGAGTGATCCCTCGAACAGGGTGTGGAGATGACTGGACACTGGGCAGCAAGGAGAGAGAGCAGTTCTTTAATCACACATCCTTGCGCTCTGAGGAGGAAGCTCGTGTGCTGTGCAGTCACATGGAGTTGCGCTTGGGAACAGAATGGAGCAGTCAGGAGCTCTGGGACAAAGGCTTTGTAGTATCAATGGGGTGAGGCATCTCCTAGCTCGCGTGGAAGGATGGACTTGGCTTGTTTGAATAATTTTGTGGGCTGACAAGGAACCAAAACCTGCCACTTGGGAAAAATCAAGAACTGTGCTTGTTCCCTTTGATAAGGAGGGCTTTTGCCTATAGGTAGTTTTCCATGGATGCAGGAAGGAAAGGGGAGCTTGCAGTGAAATCATTCAAGACCCTCCCGATTTTACCAGATGTCAAGGCAGCACAAGATTGAATCTTAATTTTAGGTCTTACATTACACTCTGACTCTGAGTAATTCACTTTAATCTCATTGTAACTAGCTTTTTCTCTCTCTGTAAAAGAAATATGACTTAAAATGAATATGTCTTATTAGCTACATTGCTCCACAAATAAGCAGAGTTATTAAATAAGCTATTACCAAATATGATTTAGAAAGTATTGCCTGTATTCTGATTATAATGCTATAAAAAATATCTTGGTAAACTCTACTGCATAAATTAAGGTTTTCTCACATTCTTACTGAAGCTTCTTTTTTTTTTTTCTTTTAGAGTCAAAGATTATGTTTCAATATAGAAAATTAATGAGTTTTAGTAAGATTTGTGATAATATAACTAACACAGCTGTCAAACTTAGTCATCTCACTTTAGTAATTGCAGCCCAAGGGCCATGCAGTACTAGAAAAGGGTGAGTTTAATGACATTTACCTGTAGATAGCAAACATCAGTTAATGCTTCTGGCTGATCATGCTGGTTTACTTCACAGATCAATATTTGCAGCTGACAGTTTATGTCAAGGTTATGACCAGCTCTGTAGTTAAGGACATTTCTTCTCTCTATTTATTTTCCTCCCATACACTCAGATTAATTTATAATTTGATCTTTCTTTTTTTGTACATTCTATTAATGGGAATGAATAGTCAGATCAAAGTGAGAGACTACATACATATATTATTAAATTTTTTGCTGTGTATATTTGAGGGTCTGAGTGTGCTATAAATAGCATATCCTGGATGAATCTACAAACTAGGTATGGAAGCCCAAGGATCCACCCCGTCACTGTGATATAAGTTAGTACCGATTGATCTGTGGGCTCAGGGGCCCGCACAGAGACAAGTCAGAGAAGTGATGGATAGAATGAAGATGGGAGAAAGGGACTCAAAAAAGTCCCAAGTACAAAGGAGACCACAGGAATCCATTGTGGGAGAATTTTCTGGAACAGTGAGTTGTACTGGGCAACCAAGTTTGAAGGTCAGAGGGGAGTTGTGTTTCTGCATCAAACGTGAGATTATTAACTGGTTCTGCTCTTTGTCAAACCCTTGATAGTTTGTGTACAAGCTAAGGGGTAAGCACTTATTGATGGAAAACCTAAAAGGGCCAAATCCTAGGAGTCAAATGCTTCTTTGGTACAGCCTTTCAAAGAGAGGAGAATGGATGAAAGAGAACAATTGGCCAAGAGAGATGGACACAAAGTATTGGAGAACAGCTGGTTGGCCATGAGATGAATGTTAGTAGGTAGGTAATGTCTGAGGGAGGTAAGAGTCAAGATGATCTTCTGGCTTCAGGGTGTATGTTAGTGTACAGATACCATCTAAAGGAGGCCAGAGGATAAAAGATTATGATTTGTACTAATATAGCAAAATTAATGAGTTTTAAGAAGCTTTTTTTTCTTTTAGAGTCAAAGATTATGTTTCAATATAGAAAATTAATGAGTTTTAGTAAGATTTGTGATAATATAACTAACACAGCTGTCAAACTTAGTCATCTCACTTTAGTAATTGCAGCCCAAGGGCCATGCAGTACTAGAAAAGGGTGAGTTTAATGACATTTACCTGTAGATAGCAAACATCAGTTAATGCTTCTGGCTGATCATGCTGGTTTACTTCACAGATCAATATTTGCAGCTGACAGTTTATGTCAAGGTTATGACCAGCTCTGTAGTTAAGGACATTTCTTCTCTCTATTTATTTTCCTCCCATACACTCAGATTAATTTATAATTTGATCTTTCTTTTTTTGTACATTCTATTAATGGGAATGAATAGTCAGATCAAAGTGAGAGACTACATACATATATTATTAAATTTTTTGCTGTGTATATTTGAGGGTCTGAGTGTGCTATAAATAGCATATCCTGGATGAATCTACAAACTAGGTATGGAAGCCCAAGGATCCACCCCGTCACTGTGATATAAGTTAGTACCGATTGATCTGTGGGCTCAGGGGCCCGCACAGAGACAAGTCAGAGAAGTGATGGATAGAATGAAGATGGGAGAAAGGGACTCAAAAAAGTCCCAAGTACAAAGGAGACCACAGGAATCCATTGTGGGAGAATTTTCTGGAACAGTGAGTTGTACTGGGCAACCAAGTTTGAAGGTCAGAGGGGAGTTGTGTTTCTGCATCAAACGTGAGATTATTAACTGGTTCTGCTCTTTGTCAAACCCTTGATAGTTTGTGTACAAGCTAAGGGGTAAGCACTTATTGATGGAAAACCTAAAAGGGCCAAATCCTAGGAGTCAAATGCTTCTTTGGTACAGCCTTTCAAAGAGAGGAGAATGGATGAAAGAGAACAATTGGCCAAGAGAGATGGACACAAAGTATTGGAGAACAGCTGGTTGGCCATGAGATGAATGTTAGTAGGTAGGTAATGTCTGAGGGAGGTAAGAGTCAAGATGATCTTCTGGCTTCAGGGTGTATGTTAGTGTACAGATACCATCTAAAGGAGGCCAGAGGTCAGGATGAAGGCCAAAAGCCTCATACGGCATGTCAGTGCGGCCTGAGCAGGCATCAACCATCTGGGAAATGTTCCAGTGCCCTAGGCAGCCTGGGAAGAAGCACTGGGGGAAGGAAGTCAGTCCAGGGCAGATGGTGGCCTTGAGACGGCTCCTAAGAGAGCTTGGACCACATAAGGGATTCCTCTTGAGGACTCTTAAAGCTACCAAAGGCAGAAGTGAGCCATGAAGGGTGAAGGCTATTTGAGACCTTGGAGTTATATTTTTTGGAAGGGTTCCCTGCCTGAGCCATGATTGGGTTTATTAAGATAATCTTATATGATGTTGTTTCCCTAGTGGCTCAGATGGTAAAGAATCTGCCTGCAGTGTGGGAGACCCAGGTTTGATCCCTGAATCAGGAAGATCTGCTGGAGAAGGGAGTGGCAACCTATTCAAATATTCTTGTCTGGAGAATTCCATGGACAGAAGAGCCTGGTGGGCTACAGTCCATAGCATTGCAGGGTCGGACATGACAGAGTGACTAACACACACACACACACACACAGAGTAATGCTATTGTTGGTTACAGGCTTATTAGTTTTGATAGTAAGGTATAATTAATATTAATGACAGCTATGATAATTATTTTTTCAATGTTTACTCTTTTTCTGTTACTGTAATTTGCATGAATTATCTTATTAAGGTGTTTATGATATATGTGTTGGTATATCCATTTTATGGAAGTTAAGTAACTTTAATAGGAGGCTAAGTAAAGTAAGTAATTTATCTAGTAGGTAGTTCTTTTTATATACACAGAGTGCATGCAGAAAAACATACACACTAAAATTGTAGCATGATTTGGCCATAAATAAACTGAAATATAAACAAAAATGAATTAAATCATAAGAATAGAAGAACAGGAGTACATTCAGTAGAAGAAGGAAAAAAAAATCCGTAGGAGAAAAAATCCCTGAAAAGTTGCTTTATAGTAACACAGATTGACTGGATGCCTTCAGGGACAAAGCAATGCAATTGATTCTTGTGAATGAATATTGATTTGACAGGAAGTCAGACAAACTAATTATGTGAGTAAGTATATCTACTGTATTTTAAGCAAATCGGCACCATAAACAAGCTGGGAAGAAAACTGTTACTGTGGATAGTTGCTGATGTAACCTGGGGCTTACACTGTCCGCAGAGGTACTCTCATAACCTGGAGAATGGCACCCTCTCTCCGAGAAGCTCTCCTTTCACATGTCTCCATTTCTCCCAGCTTTCATGTTGGAAATCTCACAGGCCTTTTGACAACACCGCCCGGCCTCATCTCCATTGATTTCTGTTTGTCACTCTCCTTTTATTCTTGTGCAGATGATGAGCATCAAAGTTGAACCAGATACACACAGACCTTGTCTCCCAAGGCTTGCTTTTCATTGGGGGGTTTCCCTTTTGACTGAGGTTGCAAATGCTATGAAAATGATCTTAGCAGAGTGAGTCTGATTATTATCACATTCTAGTGGAATCCAGAGCGGAGATGGAGTCTGCCTTCAGGTTTAGGGGGAGGCTGCTGAAGGACATAATCCCAGAAAAGTTCACCATCCATGTAGGGCAGTCAATCCACAGCTCATGTTTCCTCCTGCTTCTTAGATCTATCCTTACCTTTTCATTCATTGGCCTCCATGGGGGCTAAGCTTTCACTGTGTTTCCTTTGGTTACCCTGAGACACTTTTCTAACTGGCCTTCAAATCATTATTTTTTTCCTAATGATTTCTTCCAGATACTGCCTCATTAATTTTCCTGATGTAGAAAATCACAGTTTTACTTCTTTTATACATTCTTTTTTAAAATATTATTTTCCATTATCATTGATTACAGGATATTGAATACACTTTGCTGTGCTACATACAGCAGGACCAGCCACTGTTTTACTTTTAAGCTAAAGACTATCGTGTATTCTGTGTCTCAATTGCTTTTCCAAGTCAAGGCCAGGTTACTGATTTCATAATTCAAAGATCTCTTATCGCTTCCTTACTTCTTCCCTCTTCACGGATCTTAGGAGAAAAAATCCCTGAAAAGTTGCTTTATAGTAACACAGATTGACTGGATGCCTTCAGGGACAAAGCAATGCAATTGATTCTTGTGAATGAATATTGATTTGACAGGAAGTCAGACAAACTAATTATGTGAGTAAGTATATCTACTGTATTTTAAGCAAATCGGCACCATAAACAAGCTGGGAAGAAAACTGTTACTGTGGATAGTTGCTGATGTAACCTGGGGCTTACACTGTCCGCAGAGGTACTCTCATAACCTGGAGAATGGCACCCTCTCTCCGAGAAGCTCTCCTTTCACATGTCTCCATTTCTCCCAGCTTTCATGTTGGAAATCTCACAGGCCTTTTGACAACACCGCCCGGCCTCATCTCCATTGATTTCTGTTTGTCACTCTCCTTTTTATTCTTGTGCAGATGATGAGCATCAAAGTTGAACCAGATACACACAGACCTTGTCTCCCAAGGCTTGCTTTTCATTGGGGGTTCCTTCTGACTGAGGTTGCAAATGCTATGAAAATGATCTTAGCAGAGTGAGTCTGATTATTATCACATTCTAGTGGAATCCAGAGCGGAGATGGAGTCTGCCTTCAGGTTTAGGGGGAGGCTGCTGAAGGACATAATCCCAGAAAAGTTCACCATCCATGTAGGGCAGTCAATCCACAGCTCATGTTTCCTCCTGCTTCTTAGATCTATCCTTACCTTTTCATTCATTGGCCTCCATGGGGGCTAAGCTTTCACTGTGTTTCCTTTGGTTACCCTGAGACACTTTTCTAACTGGCCTTCAAATCATTATTTTTTTCCTAATGATTTCTTCCAGATACTGCCTCATTAATTTTCCTGATGTAGAAAATCACAGTTTTACTTCTTTTATACATTCTTTTTTAAAATATTATTTTCCATTATCATTGATTACAGGATATTGAATACACTTTGCTGTGCTACATACAGCAGGACCAGCCACTGTTTTACTTTTAAGCTAAAGACTATCGTGTATTCTGTGTCTCAATTGCTTTTCCAAGTCAAGGCCAGGTTACTGATTTCATAATTCAAAGATCTCTTATCGCTTCCTTACTTCTTCCCTCTTCACGGATCTTAGCCTGGTTCCATCGCAGGAGCATCCATCCTCCTAATCTACTCCCATCTGACTCATTATTTCTCTCCCCACAACTATTTATTTCACGAGATTCACCAAAGCCACATTTGCTTTATCTCTCTTTTCCTGGGCATGTGTTTATTTATAGGTTTCTTTCTTTCTTTTTTTTTTTTTTTTTTAACCAAGCCCTTTTTTTTTACTGAACCATTTGAGAATAACTTGCAGACATGATACATCACCCTGAAAATACTTCAGCTGTGTCTCTTAAAAATAAGAATTTCTCCTACACAACCATTATCCCCTCTTAAGAATTCAGCACTGATTTATAACATTATCAAAAATACAGTATAGGGCTTCCCTGGTGGTCCAGTCGGTAAGGAGTCTGCCTTGCAGTGCAGGGGGCACCGGTTCGGTCTCTGGCCCGGGAGGATCCCACATGCCACAGTACAGCTGGACTGGTGTGTCCAATTATGAGCCAGTGCTCTTGAGCGCATGCACCCCGAGCCTTCAACGAGAGAGGCCACTGCAATGGGAGGCCCACACAAGCCAAAAAATAAAGATGGACGAAAGTAAATAAATAAAAAACCAATAAAAGAGGCCAAAATTTAAAAAAGAGAATTTATTAAAAAATACAGTATATATTCAGTTTCTCCAATTTGGGGTGAAAAAAGTCCTGTTTCTCTCCTTCTGGAGAATCTAGTCAAAGAACTGTATTGTGTTAGGTTGTTATGTCTCTTTAGATGAGGTGTGCTATAGAATGTCCTTCTATTTTGATTTGTCTGATGGTTTCCTTATGATTATGTTCTAGTTAAACCTTTTAGCAAGAATACTCTATAGGTAATATTGACTTGCTACTTTTTCACATCTTCTTTCTTCATGTTGCTCTCTTGAATTGAAAGTTCTCCAATGTGTTTCTTTTTTGCAAACCCTGTGCTCTCTTCATTTAAATTCAGAAAAGTTGTTATGTGATCCTAACACGAAGGGCATCCTTCTATGGAATCTTATTTTACACACCCTCCAAGGAATCTCTGATTAACACTGCTAACAATTATCTTGTCTTCCTGAATTTCTGTAGTACTAACAATGGCCTATTAACTATAAGATTACTTTGGTTACTAATGTTCAACCTTATAATATGCTATAGTGTACACGAATGTATTGAACAAGTCTTCTTGTCCAATAAGACTCTAAGTTCCCTTTAGACAGATGGATGCCTTTTCCCATTTCTTCTTGTCACATATAGAACTCAGCACTGTCGTAAACCAAAGGTAGTGCTTAAGAAACATTTGTGAGTTGATTCTGCTAAAGCCTTCATCATTTGAAGGCCTTTTGCTTTTTTTTCAAATGAAGGGACTTCTTTACAGTCTTCAGCATTGAAAAGAAGCTGTGGAGTGTATAATACAATAATATGTAGCTTTCAAATGCATTACATGACTCTTGAAGAGTCATCCTTTTATGTCATCCTTATTATATTTGCCTAAGACCATGATCACTTTGTGTTTCTTGAGTATACATTTGAACACTGTGGAAAGATAATCAGCAGTGTGTTGAGTGATTCAGCTTTTTAAATTAACTGTGGGTGATCATCAAAGCAAATAATCCACACCTGCAAAATTAATCATTTAAACCCTTTGTCTACATGTACGATTAGATGGCTGAACCGATATGCTATTCTGTACAGGAATCGTTCTTCTCATGGAGCTATGTATCATCCATCTGTGTATGTTGGTTAACACATTTTCCTTTGCAAATCAAAAAGACAGTGTAGAATGCACAGAATTATAAAATCTCCACACTCCATGTTGAATAGAATCTAGTGGGAAGGCTGGTATTTTTATAATGGGTTCTTAAATTTTGCGTTGTACTTTATTATGCTACAATGGGGAAAAACATGGTTATAGGCATGAGCCAACTGGATCATTCCAGTTTCCCCAAGGCCCCAGTATGCCTGCTCCATGTAGAACTAATCAATTACTAAAAGTGAAACGTTGATGCTTTACTGTTTGTTTGCTTGTTTGTTTCTTTTTATTTCTTTTAGCAAGAATACTCTATAGGTAATATTGACTTCACTTTTCACATCTTCTTTCTTCATGTTGCTCTCTTGAATTGAAAGTTCTCCAATGTGTTTCTTTTTTGCAAACCCTGTGCTCTCTTCATTTAAATTCAGAAAAGTTGTTATGTGATCCTAACACGAAGGGCATCCTTCTATGGAATCTTATTTTACACACCCTCCAAGGAATCTCTGATTAACACTGCTAACAATTATCTTGTCTTCCTGAATTTCTGTAGTACTAACAATGGCCTATTAACTATAAGATTACTTTGGTTACTAATGTTCAACCTTATAATATGCTATAGTGTACACGAATGTATTGAACAAGTCTTCTTGTCCAATAAGACTCTAAGTTCCCTTTAGACAGATGGATGCCTTTTCCCATTTCTTCTTGTCACATATAGAACTCAGCACTGTCGTAAACCAAAGGTAGTGCTTAAGAAACATTTGTGAGTTGATTCTGCTAAAGCCTTCATCATTTGAAGGCCTTTTGCTTTTTTTTCAAATGAAGGGACTTCTTTACAGTCTTCAGCATTGAAAAGAAGCTGTGGAGTGTATAATACAATAATATGTAGCTTTCAAATGCATTACATGACTCTTGAAGAGTCATCCTTTTATGTCATCCTTATTATATTTGCCTAAGACCATGATCACTTTGTGTTTCTTGAGTATACATTTGAACACTGTGGAAAGATAATCAGCAGTGTGTTGAGTGATTCAGCTTTTTAAATTAACTGTGGGTGATCATCAAAGCAAATAATCCACACCTGCAAAATTAATCATTTAAACCCTTTGTCTACATGTACGATTAGATGGCTGAACCGATATGCTATTCTGTACAGGAATCGTTCTTCTCATGGAGCTATGTATCATCCATCTGTGTATGTTGGTTAACACATTTTCCTTTGCAAATCAAAAAGACAGTGTAGAATGCACAGAATTATAAAATCTCCACACTCCATGTTGAATAGAATCTAGTGGGAAGGCTGGTATTTTTATAATGGGTTCTTAAATTTTGCGTTGTACTTTATTATGCTACAATGGGGAAAAACATGGTTATAGGCATGAGCCAACTGGATCATTCCAGTTTCCCCAAGGCCCCAGTATGCCTGCTCCATGTAGAACTAATCAATTACTAAAAGTGAAACGTTGATGCTTTACTGTTTGTTTGCTTGTTTGTTTATTTTTATTTATTTTGGACCCTCCAGTGCACAAAAACTTTCTATGGTGGTCTGAAGGGGGAGTTCCATAAAGCCTGTATTTTCTCCCATTTTTGTGCATCAGGGGCCATTTGTAGGGGCTTGTGCCAGGTCTCTTGATTGCTGACCATCTGGTAAAACCTTGGCCTCTGAGTCTTAGAGCCATAGAGTCCCCAGTATGAATTTACCACCCATTCTGGTATAAAACAACCATTTGGCCAACTTTGATGATCTTTAAATGTCATCTACCCTCTGGTCTGCTTTGACTGTCACACATTCATCCATGGTTTGTTTGCTAGAAAATAAGCTTCAAGGTGTTTAATCATATACTTCTGGTTACATCCAAACAGTATGTGTTACATGTACATTTCTAAAACTTTATCATGGAGCAAGTATGGAAATATTCTGTATGGATATTTAGAATGAGTCAAAATAACCATGCTGAGTTATTTGAATAATAAGTTAGACATGGTTTTCAGAGCAGTGAGTCCATGGATTGTAATTAGAAGAGTTTAATGTTCACAGGGGTGGTGTATCATAGTTTCTAAAGGATTGTCATTTTTATGCCTAATAAATATATCCTTCATGAATATGTTAAAGCAGTACTGCTTTACTGAATAAGATGGTGGTTATAAGTAACAATTAATTAAAATGATAAAGCACATTGTATAAACAAATCTTTGAATTAGAATGGGCCCATAGGTCTAGAGTTGATGAAAAAATGTGATCATATCTAAAATTTATGGAAATAGGAAAAGAAAAAATGTCATTCATCTTACACCTTTTAAAAGCTCTAAAACTTCTTACTATTGGGTACATCCTTTTCCCCCCAGTTCTGTTGAGATATTGTTGGCATACGTCACTGTATGAGTTTCAAGTATACAGCATAAAGGTTTGATATATATATATATATATATATATATATATATATATATATACACACATATGAGATGACTCATTGGAAAAGACCCTGGCGTTGGGAAAACTAGAAGGCAAAAGGAGAAGGGGACAACAGAGGACGAGATGGTTGGGTGCATCACTGAGTCAGTGGACATGAGTTTGAACAAACTCTGGGAGACGGTGAAGGACAGGGAAGCCTGGTGTGCTGCAGTCCATGGAGTTGCAAGGAGTCACACTTGACTCGAGTGACTGAACTGAACTGATATATGTATATAGTGGAAGTATTATCCCAATGAATTTGGTTGACTGGATCTCTAAAAATACAATACAAAGAAATAGAAGAAAGAAGGAAGGAGTACCTCTTTGTAGTGAGAACTCTTAGGATTTACTGTCTTAACAGCTGTCATATACAACAGTGGCAATTGTCACATTGTATATTACATCTCAAGTACTTATTTATCTTATAATTGGAAATTTGTATATTTTGATCATCTTCTTCCTATTCTCCTTGTTTCCATCCCCATTTCTGATAAGTCTGATCTCTTCTTCATTAACCTAATAACGCTGAGAAAGGTTTGAGATTTGTTGAATATTCAATAAATTTGTAGGTTAGCAATAAGCACATATACCAAATTGATGTAAAAATTATGAATTATTTTAAAAACCTGTCTCAGGGCATATATACAGAATTTTTTCCTTTCTATGGCACCTACTGGTATGGATGTGATAGCATTAAAAATATCTATTCAGACATTTATTTAGTAAGGTAATTTGTGAATTTTAGTTTCCTAAACTCAACTTTTCTCTATAAAAAGTACTATGTATGAGAATATGAGAATCTAATAGGCCTTTGAAAGAAGCTATGTGTTATAAGTAACAATTAATTAAAATGATAAAGCACATTGTATAAACAAATCTTTGAATTAGAATGGGCCCATAGGTCTAGAGTTGATGAAAAAATGTGATCATATCTAAAATTTATGGAAATAGGAAAAGAAAAAATGTCATTCATCTTACACCTTTTAAAAGCTCTAAAACTTCTTACTATTGGGTACATCCTTTTCCCCCCAGTTCTGTTGAGATATTGTTGGCATACGTCACTGTATGAGTTTCAAGTATACAGCATAAAGGTTTGATATATATATATATATATATATATATATATATATATATATATATACACACATATGAGATGACTCATTGGAAAAGACCCTGGCGTTGGGAAAACTAGAAGGCAAAAGGAGAAGGGGACAACAGAGGACGAGATGGTTGGGTGCATCACTGAGTCAGTGGACATGAGTTTGAACAAACTCTGGGAGACGGTGAAGGACAGGGAAGCCTGGTGTGCTGCAGTCCATGGAGTTGCAAGGAGTCACACTTGACTCGAGTGACTGAACTGAACTGATATATGTATATAGTGGAAGTATTATCCCAATGAATTTGGTTGACTGGATCTCTAAAAATACAATACAAAGAAATAGAAGAAAGAAGGAAGGAGTACCTCTTTGTAGTGAGAACTCTTAGGATTTACTGTCTTAACAGCTGTCATATACAACAGTGGCAATTGTCACATTGTATATTACATCTCAAGTACTTATTTATCTTATAATTGGAAATTTGTATATTTTGATCATCTTCTTCCTATTCTCCTTGTTTCCATCCCCATTTCTGATAAGTCTGATCTCTTCTTCATTAACCTAATAACGCTGAGAAAGGTTTGAGATTTGTTGAATATTCAATAAATTTGTAGGTTAGCAATAAGCACATATACCAAATTGATGTAAAAATTATGAATTATTTTAAAAACCTGTCTCAGGGCATATATACAGAATTTTTTCCTTTCTATGGCACCTACTGGTATGGATGTGATAGCATTAAAAATATCTATTCAGACATTTATTTAGTAAGGTAATTTGTGAATTTTAGTTTCCTAAACTCAACTTTTCTCTATAAAAAGTACTATGTATGAGAATATGAGAATCTAATAGGCCTTAAAGTAGCACAAAAACTACTAGAAATGGAAGGGATCTACAGAAGTATCTGGCTGGGAACCTGAATTTTACAGATGAAGAAGCTCAGGACTAGCTAGCTGAAGGGAGTTACCCAAGATTTTAACAGAGATAGAGTTAAGATATGAACTGTGGTTAGGCTTCCCTGGGCTCAGGTGGTAAAGAATCCATGTGCAATGTGAGAGACATGGGTTTGAAATCTGGGTCAGGAAGATCCCCTGGAGAAGAGAATGGCAACCCACTCCAGTATTTTTGCCTGGAGAAGCCCATGGACAGAGGAGCTTCGTGGGCTTCAGTCCCTGGGGTTGCAAACGGTCCGACATGACTGAGCAACTAACACTTTGACTCTGACTTTTGACTTCCTGTCTCTTAGGCCATTATTCTTTCCACATTGCAAGGGAACACAGAACATTTTAAATAATGTCATGTTTACTTAGGAGTGAGCTCAGCAAGGAGACAGATATGAGGCCGCCAAAACCAAGCTGTCACTTTCGAGCTTGGTTTACAGTATCTTTTCTTGCTTTCTACCCTTTGTTGTAATATGGATCACCGTATTTCTTCAGGGTTGAAATAATTTACTTTTATTTGTCACTTTAAATTCAGTGAAAGGGAAGAATATGGTTAGTCTTGATCAAGCTTTTTATTTAAGGATTTATCTAAAGTTATGTGTAACTTTAGTATTAGTCAAAACACTGCAAAGGATACTTGATTCAGTCCAGTAAGGATGAACTGAATCATCTTCCTGTATGAGAAGCTCACAGTCTACTTATAAATAGATGTTTAAACATATCTGTAGATGGCAGAGGAGGGCATGGAAACCCACTCTGGTATTCTTGCCTGGAAAATTCCATGGACAGGGGAGCCTGGTGGGCTACTGTTCATAGCATTGCAATGTTGGATACAACTGAAGCACAGTACGTTTAGAGCATTCTTCCCTTTCTCTCAGCCACACTCAATCTGTCACCAAATTCTGTTGGTTTTTACCTGATAAGTACATGGCCATATATACCCTCCTCCTTACCTCCCTGCCCTCCAAATTCTGTAATTTAGGCTGTATCACCTCTGGGCAGACTTTTGCATCAGCTTTTTAGCACCAATCTCTGTACTCCACTCTTAATCCCATGCAGTCCAGCTTCTTACGATCATCAAGTTATTGTTTAAAATGTCCAGTCACTGCATGGCTAAAAATGTGCCATTTGTTCCATCGTTGAGAGACTGAAGTTCTAGCTCCAGTACATCTACTCACATTCTTTGCTTCTTCACCTCCCTGTTCCACCTTTTCCCCCAGCCTGATCTTCAGCACCTAACACGCCAGTCACACTCTACACCTCTGTTCCTTTCACCATTCGGTCTTGCTTTCCAATTCCCCCTCCTCCTTGCCCCGACCCAGCAGGCCAGCATACGTCTTCATCTTCAAGGTGCACATCCATTCCTCTTTCCTCTCTTGACCAATGGCACTCTGACTTGTTACATTTGATTTTCAGTATGTATACATTCAGGAACTTATTTTTAGCCGTGAATTCTCATCATCTTGCATTTAGAAAAGCTCAAATACAGTAGATCTTCATTATACATGGATTCCATATTGGAGAATTTGCCTAATCACTACACTTTCTTGAAACCTGTAAAACAAATGCTTTCATGGTCATTCAGAGAGATGCACAGAACAGGGAAATTTTGAGTTGTCTAAAGGACACATCCCCAGCTGGTTTGTCACTCTGCCTTCTTGTTTCATTCCTCATACTGTAAACTCGTGTCTCTTAACAGTCTATTTATTGCCACCCTTTCCACATTTTTGTGCATTTCATTGGCAGTTCTGCTTTTTAAAAAGGTCCCCAAAACATAAGCTAAAGTGCCTTATGGAGAAAATATGTGTGTTAAATAAGTTCAAAGAGGATCTATAGTGCTGTTGGCTGTGAAATTCCTATGCTAACAAATCAAGAATATGTATTAAAATGAGGTAGCTTTAAACAGAAACATAAAACAAAGTTATGTGTTGATTAGTTGAAAATGTTGTCCCCCGGAGTTGGCAGAAACTAACCCTGTATTTTTCCTAGCAGCAGTGAGTGAAAATTCACTATATCAAGTGTGTTTGCAATGACTATATAACAGAACTACTGCAAATAATGAGAACTCTCTGGAGATAATTGGTGAAAGGTCAGATGAATAACTGAGAACCACCCATAGCGCTCCTTCCTCCCAGTTTAGTGATTCAGGAGAGGACCAGTTTCAATCTAACAGTCTCAATGACTGAACCTGCTGAAGCTCCTCATTGCAAACAGATAGCTATTTTACCATTTTTTTTCAGATTAAGTAACATGACATACTTGTGAATTAACATGGTGCATGAAAAGAGAAAGGAACCAGGCTTTGAAGATCTGGTTCAAGCCCTGCATCTCTTCCCTTGGGTAAATCATTCTTTAAGATTGTTTGATCACTCATAGAATGGATATGAGTAATACCTGGCTTACCCTGCTTACCCTGTTTCTGAAGAGTGAAGAGTGAGATGATGAATGTGTAATTTGAACTGTGTGATTTGAGGTGTAATTTGAATGGTGCATAGTGTAAAGATACATAATTACCTTGTAGTCACAATTTGACCAAAATGAATAAGGCCCAGTGTTTGCTGCATGGCGGCTTTTCTAACTTTGGCCCCGGCATTCCATATTGGAGAATTTGCCTAATCACTACACTTTCTTGAAACCTGTAAAACAAATGCTTTCATGGTCATTCAGAGAGATGCACAGAACAGGGAAATTTTGAGTTGTCTAAAGGACACATCCCCAGCTGGTTTGTCACTCTGCCTTCTTGTTTCATTCCTCATACTGTAAACTCGTGTCTCTTAACAGTCTATTTATTGCCACCCTTTCCACATTTTTGTGCATTTCATTGGCAGTTCTGCTTTTTAAAAAGGTCCCCAAAACATAAGCTAAAGTGCCTTATGGAGAAAATATGTGTGTTAAATAAGTTCAAAGAGGATCTATAGTGCTGTTGGCTGTGAAATTCCTATGCTAACAAATCAAGAATATGTATTAAAATGAGGTAGCTTTAAACAGAAACATAAAACAAAGTTATGTGTTGATTAGTTGAAAATGTTGTCCCCCGGAGTTGGCAGAAACTAACCCTGTATTTTTCCTAGCAGCAGTGAGTGAAAATTCACTATATCAAGTGTGTTTGCAATGACTATATAACAGAACTACTGCAAATAATGAGAACTCTCTGGAGATAATTGGTGAAAGGTCAGATGAATAACTGAGAACCACCCATAGCGCTCCTTCCTCCCAGTTTAGTGATTCAGGAGAGGACCAGTTTCAATCTAACAGTCTCAATGACTGAACCTGCTGAAGCTCCTCATTGCAAACAGATAGCTATTTTACCATTTTTTTTCAGATTAAGTAACATGACATACTTGTGAATTAACATGGTGCATGAAAAGAGAAAGGAACCAGGCTTTGAAGATCTGGTTCAAGCCCTGCATCTCTTCCCTTGGGTAAATCATTCTTTAAGATTGTTTGATCACTCATAGAATGGATATGAGTAATACCTGGCTTACCCTGCTTACCCTGTTTCTGAAGAGTGAAGAGTGAGATGATGAATGTGTAATTTGAACTGTGTGATTTGAGGTGTAATTTGAATGGTGCATAGTGTAAAGATACATAATTACCTTGTAGTCACAATTTGACCAAAATGAATAAGGCCCAGTGTTTGCTGCATGGCGGCTTTTCTAACTTTGCCTACTCCCTCCCTTCGTCACTCTTTCTTCTGGCATCTCGATTTTTTCGGGGTGGGGGAGGGAGTGTGGTGTGCTGCGTAGGTACGCAGGATCCTAGTTCCTTGACGAGGGATCACACTGGTGCCCCCTGAAGCATGGAATCTTAACCACTGGATCTGCAGGGAAGTCCCCTTCCTGGTATCTTTATACTCATACTCTCTGCTTATGAAGAAAGACTACCTTCATGCAAACACTACTTCATTAAGCATTTTGTGTGCTATAAACAATTTACTTCAGTTCCTACTTACAGACCTACTGCCTTTCAGATTTCCAATGGGGCTCTTCTGTTGCCTTATCCTTTGACCTGGATCCAGCCACAAGAGAAAGGACAGATTGATTCACTAATTTGTTCAATAAATAGTTCTTGAGCATCTCCTCTGTGCCAGGCATGATGATCAGTGACAGATTTGGAGTGGTGAGCAGGGAGAGAAGGACGCCTGTGTCCTAATCGACAGGAGGGATGAACTCTCAAAAATTAGCCATGATCATTAAACAAATGGGAAGTGGAGAGGAGAGACACCTTACCTAGAGGTGAGCTTGAAGGATGTGATGATGTTCCAAAGAAGTGACACATGACTGGAGATCCAGAAGATTAGTGGGCTCCAACTTGATGAATGAAGTGACAATGGAGAGAGCAGAGAGTTGAGTGTCTCAGATGGGTGTACAACCCATGCCAAAGCCCAGTGGTGGGATGGAACATGGCCTATTGAAGGGACGGAAAATAAGTGGTCTAGCCAAAGAGCAGTAAGTACAAAGGAGATTGATTGGAGATATGGAGGGAAGCAAACCCTCAGGGTCTCAAAGGCAGTGTGGGTAGTTTGGGTCATTATCTTAGAAGCGGGAGGAAGCCACTCGGGGGATTTAAACACGGAAGTTCCATAGACTATTTGGGTTCTGAAAGGATCACTCAACCTCCAGGTGAAAAGTGGATCTTAGAGGCGCAGGAGGAACCTAGAGGTGACCTAGGGAGAGCTTGCATAGGAGGTGATTGTCATCATCTGGGAAACTCTAAATATGTGAAGATTTGCTAAAAACTTATAATAACTTAGGACATGAATGGTTCAAATAAAGTTAAATTTCACGCCTTTAACTTGAAAAGCTGAGTTATTACCTTCATACTGATGGTATACATTTGTGAATAATGTCCTCAGCCAAATATGTATATTCGGTAACAGCTGAAGTATATAAAAAAGGTTACCTGCTTGCCAGTAATATTCTCGATAATTCCACCTTTTAAAGATAGAAAAGCTAAGCACTTAAAGACTTAAAATTGGGGGCTCCTTTTTCCTTGTGACAGGAAACATTTGAAATTACTCTTTTAGGAAAAGAACTCAGGCTTCAGTGACAAGGAAGGGAGATGGACTTCTTTAGACAAATAGCAAGAATCAACTCTCCTGTCATTCCTCATAAAATATTAGGAGTGAACTTCCAAGTTAAAAAGAATTTTTAGGGTTGGGTTGAGGAAAATGAGCCAACCAGAGTTTTAAAGAGACCAAGATATCTTCTTGGTGGTTGAGGCCAGCTGGTGAGCATCCCAGATGCTAACTATTTTGAGCCCTTGATGCCAGAAAATTGTTCAATTATAAAAGTAATTGTGAGGAAGGAACGGCCTCAGTCTTAGTCCTGTGAAATTTGTTGCTGTTGTTTAGTCAGAATGTCGTGTCTGACTCTGCAACTCCATAGACTGTAGCCCACCAGGCTTTTCTGTTCATGGGACGTTCCAGGCAAGAATACTGGAGCAGGTTGCCATTTTCTTCTTTGGGGGATCTTCCTGAGCCTAGGATTGAACTCACATCTCCTGCTTGGCAGGTAGATTCTTTACCACTGAGCTACTTGAGAAGCCCATAAAATTTTTTCTAATGTATCAATTTTAAATGATTAAGCAAATACAGAATGCTATGATTTTTCCACTATTTTTAGCCTCTCTGGGCAGATGGCCATCTCTGTGCTCTCTTAGCTTCCTCTCTCTACTGTCTGCACAGAGGAAGCATGGTAAACCAGATGTCTGGTTGTAATGGTCCTTTATTGCTTGCACTTCTCCATGGCTTTTCCTGGGGTCCTTAATGCCTACTGAGAGGAGTGCTTCAGTTGAAGACAGGCTCAGCCAGTCTTCCTGATTTGTTCTAGAGTGCAGTGGTCACAGCTGATAATAAAGAGTTCAGCAGTGTTTAGAGCTCTAATTCTTGGAATAAGCAGCTATAACCCCTCTTTCAGGCCCTACCACAGGATTAAGCTTCTCTTCCAGTACTAACTCCTGTCCTGCTTTCATTTCAACTCTCCTGACAAGGGAGGGGTTCTTCTGTCTTTTGTAGTTTTAGTTTTAATTCAGCATGGGGTCATCTTTGTAAAGCTATACTTGACGTTTGATAAATTAACTTTAGAGGTGACACCATGCATATCTGGTAGAAACATGGTTTTGTAGAAAATTGCCTAATCCTCATTGTGTAGAACATAAGAAAGGGATGAATATAGCTCTTTGCCAATCATCTTTGTAATAAAGAGCTTAGAGTGTTATCCTATTATTTGAATTTTCTGTGCCGTACAGTACATTGTTTAGTACTACATTACAGAATAGTGTAAAAATACTGCAAGTTCAAACTCATGTTTATCCAAAGTGAGGCTTAGATCTTTGAAAGAAAAAAGGTGAGAGAATTGTAATATCTACTACTCAGAATCATTCAGTATTATATAGTGTGTGAAAACTAGGACATATTTTATTGTTTTGTTTTACTCATTTCAGGAAAAAATTAAGTGAGTGGATGCAACAAAAATATTAAAACCTCCATAGACTGTAGCCCACCAGGCTTTTCTGTTCATGGGACGTTCCAGGCAAGAATACTGGAGCAGGTTGCCATTTTCTTCTTTGGGGGATCTTCCTGAGCCTAGGATTGAACTCACATCTCCTGCTTGGCAGGTAGATTCTTTACCACTGAGCTACTTGAGAAGCCCATAAAATTTTTTCTAATGTATCAATTTTAAATGATTAAGCAAATACAGAATGCTATGATTTTTCCACTATTTTTAGCCTCTCTGGGCAGATGGCCATCTCTGTGCTCTCTTAGCTTCCTCTCTCTACTGTCTGCACAGAGGAAGCATGGTAAACCAGATGTCTGGTTGTAATGGTCCTTTATTGCTTGCACTTCTCCATGGCTTTTCCTGGGGTCCTTAATGCCTACTGAGAGGAGTGCTTCAGTTGAAGACAGGCTCAGCCAGTCTTCCTGATTTGTTCTAGAGTGCAGTGGTCACAGCTGATAATAAAGAGTTCAGCAGTGTTTAGAGCTCTAATTCTTGGAATAAGCAGCTATAACCCCTCTTTCAGGCCCTACCACAGGATTAAGCTTCTCTTCCAGTACTAACTCCTGTCCTGCTTTCATTTCAACTCTCCTGACAAGGGAGGGGTTCTTCTGTCTTTTGTAGTTTTAGTTTTAATTCAGCATGGGGTCATCTTTGTAAAGCTATACTTGACGTTTGATAAATTAACTTTAGAGGTGACACCATGCATATCTGGTAGAAACATGGTTTTGTAGAAAATTGCCTAATCCTCATTGTGTAGAACATAAGAAAGGGATGAATATAGCTCTTTGCCAATCATCTTTGTAATAAAGAGCTTAGAGTGTTATCCTATTATTTGAATTTTCTGTGCCGTACAGTACATTGTTTAGTACTACATTACAGAATAGTGTAAAAATACTGCAAGTTCAAACTCATGTTTATCCAAAGTGAGGCTTAGATCTTTGAAAGAAAAAAGGTGAGAGAATTGTAATATCTACTACTCAGAATCATTCAGTATTATATAGTGTGTGAAAACTAGGACATATTTTATTGTTTTGTTTTACTCATTTCAGGAAAAAATTAAGTGAGTGGATGCAACAAAAATATTAAAACCTCCATTCCTATTTATACTAGGAAGATCTTTCCATTATTTCTTCCTTTGTTCATTTACTGCTTTGTGGTCTTCTCAAAAGAAATGCTTTTGGCTAATGTACTCATATAATTTAGAAGATTTCGGTTGGCTGCAGAAAATGTTGGACAAACTCTTCCTTTTTCCACCATCTGACTTGAAAGATAAATTGTGGTTTTGTAATAATAGCACTATAGTAGAATTTTTTTAGTACTTCTGGAGAACAACAAAGAGAGGTGTTTATTAGCATCCATTGAAGTTTCTAGGAACTGTAATTGTCTCCATTGGTAAAAACAAACAACAACAACAACAAAAACTAGTTAGGTCAAATTTATCTCTAATAGCAGACTGAACTCTATTCTCAGTTCTAAGTGGGTGGCCTAGCGTTAAGTGTGCTCTTATGCATATGTTTCCTCTTGTCTCTTTGGGGTCCCATAGGCTCTTTCCACCTAGCATGTGTCCAGCTACCCTCGTCACCATAGTAACAGAAAGCATTCTGGAATCAGACTTTGCATAACGACTTAGGTGGTGATTCCCACCTCCCAGGCTTTGCCCCAGTGTGCCTGTTCACATTGCTGTCATAGCACCTTCCTCATTCATTCAAACCAGATTTTTTCTGTCTTCATCCCTGCTCTCCCCAGGTCTCAATAATGTTGACTCCTTGAAGACAGGATTTTTAAAAAATGTTTACTGTTGACTTTTGTATACTTCACTGTAGGTGCACTATCTTGGGCACTGTCAGCACTGGATGAGTATTTAGTGAAAGAGAGCCATAAAGGAGAGAAGGAAAGAGAGAGAGAAGGTGGAAAGTAGGGAAGGAGAAAGAAAGGAAGAAGGGCTTCCCTGGTGGTCCAGTGGGTAAGGACACCATCGCCTTGCAGCGCAAGGGGTGCCAGTTTGATCCCTGGCCTGGGAAGATCCCACGTGCCATGGAGTGGCTGGACTGATGTGTCCAACTACCAAGCTGGAGTTTTAAGAGAAGAAAAAGGTAAAAATTTCTAAGAAAAAAACAATATTTTATTGTTTTGTTTTACTCATTTCAGGAAAAAATTAAGTGAGTGGATGCAACAAAAATATTAAAACCTCCATTCCTATTTATACTAGGAAGATCTTTCCATTATTTCTTCCTTTGTTCATTTACTGCTTTGTGGTCTTCTCAAAAGAAATGCTTTTGGCTAATGTACTCATATAATTTAGAAGATTTCGGTTGGCTGCAGAAAATGTTGGACAAACTCTTCCTTTTTCCACCATCTGACTTGAAAGATAAATTGTGGTTTTGTAATAATAGCACTATAGTAGAATTTTTTTAGTACTTCTGGAGAACAACAAAGAGAGGTGTTTATTAGCATCCATTGAAGTTTCTAGGAACTGTAATTGTCTCCATTGGTAAAAACAAACAACAACAACAACAAAAACTAGTTAGGTCAAATTTATCTCTAATAGCAGACTGAACTCTATTCTCAGTTCTAAGTGGGTGGCCTAGCGTTAAGTGTGCTCTTATGCATATGTTTCCTCTTGTCTCTTTGGGGTCCCATAGGCTCTTTCCACCTAGCATGTGTCCAGCTACCCTCGTCACCATAGTAACAGAAAGCATTCTGGAATCAGACTTTGCATAACGACTTAGGTGGTGATTCCCACCTCCCAGGCTTTGCCCCAGTGTGCCTGTTCACATTGCTGTCATAGCACCTTCCTCATTCATTCAAACCAGATTTTTTCTGTCTTCATCCCTGCTCTCCCCAGGTCTCAATAATGTTGACTCCTTGAAGACAGGATTTTTAAAAAATGTTTACTGTTGACTTTTGTATACTTCACTGTAGGTGCACTATCTTGGGCACTGTCAGCACTGGATGAGTATTTAGTGAAAGAGAGCCATAAAGGAGAGAAGGAAAGAGAGAGAGAAGGTGGAAAGTAGGGAAGGAGAAAGAAAGGAAGAAGGGCTTCCCTGGTGGTCCAGTGGGTAAGGACACCATCGCCTTGCAGCGCAAGGGGTGCCAGTTTGATCCCTGGCCTGGGAAGATCCCACGTGCCATGGAGTGGCTGGACTGATGTGTCCAACTACCAAGCTGGAGCTCTGGAGTGCATGCGCCCAGAGCCAGTGCTCTGCAGCGACAGAGGCCACTGTGATGGGTCAGGCCAAAGAACAAAGATGGATGAAAATAGATAAATGAATGACCAATAGAAGTGGCCAAAAAAAAAAGAAATAGAAAAGGAAGAAAAGTAGGGAAGAGGTATGGAAAGGACAATGGATGGGTTCAGTCCCTCGGTTGGGAAGATCCCCTTGAAGAGTGGGATTCAAGGGGAGTCCTTTCTTTCCAAGGACTACTGACCTTAAAATATCCACCTCTGGGTTTTGTTCACACGACTCACTGTATATTTAAACTCTGCTCCTCCTTCAGACAGGGACACTCAAGTCTTCCCTCACTGCCTCTGCTCATCTCGCCACACTGGCATGCTCCATTTGGTTGAGTATGAAATCAAACAAGCACACACACTAACATACACACTCTTTTACTCTTGCCTCACAAAATAGACTGTAAATGTCTTGAGTTTAGATAAGAGTGTCATATACTAGTTTTTGACTGCTTCAGTATCTAGTAATATGTCATGGTATTCATTTGATGTTTTGTAACTGATAATAAATGGGTTTGTGTGGATAGGAAATGGGTAATGGGTATAATTAGATACATTCCTGATAACAGGAATGTATCACAGTTGATTGAAAGTGGGAAGTTGATGATAGCTGTAATTAGAGACCTAAGAGCAGGAGCCTATCAGGAAAGGATGTGATAGGAAGATGAGGCCACGGGGAAGGATTCTTCAACCCCCACCAAGATTTTTCTGTCTTCATCCCTGCTCTCCCCAGGTCTCAATAATGTTGACTCCTTGAAGACAGGATTTTTAAAAAATGTTTACTGTTGACTTTTGTATACTTCACTGTAGGTGCACTATCTTGGGCACTGTCAGCACTGGATGAGTATTTAGTGAAAGAGAGCCATAAAGGAGAGAAGGAAAGAGAGAGAGAAGGTGGAAAGTAGGGAAGGAGAAAGAAAGGAAGAAGGGCTTCCCTGGTGGTCCAGTGGGTAAGGACACCATCGCCTTGCAGCGCAAGGGGTGCCAGTTTGATCCCTGGCCTGGGAAGATCCCACGTGCCATGGAGTGGCTGGACTGATGTGTCCAACTACCAAGCTGGAGCTCTGGAGTGCATGCGCCCAGAGCCAGTGCTCTGCAGCGACAGAGGCCACTGTGATGGGTCAGGCCAAAGAACAAAGATGGATGAAAATAGATAAATGAATGACCAATAGAAGTGGCCAAAAAAAAAAGAAATAGAAAAGGAAGAAAAGTAGGGAAGAGGTATGGAAAGGACAATGGATGGGTTCAGTCCCTCGGTTGGGAAGATCCCCTTGAAGAGTGGGATTCAAGGGGAGTCCTTTCTTTCCAAGGACTACTGACCTTAAAATATCCACCTCTGGGTTTTGTTCACACGACTCACTGTATATTTAAACTCTGCTCCTCCTTCAGACAGGGACACTCAAGTCTTCCCTCACTGCCTCTGCTCATCTCGCCACACTGGCATGCTCCATTTGGTTGAGTATGAAATCAAACAAGCACACACACTAACATACACACTCTTTTACTCTTGCCTCACAAAATAGACTGTAAATGTCTTGAGTTTAGATAAGAGTGTCATATACTAGTTTTTGACTGCTTCAGTATCTAGTAATATGTCATGGTATTCATTTGATGTTTTGTAACTGATAATAAATGGGTTTGTGTGGATAGGAAATGGGTAATGGGTATAATTAGATACATTCCTGATAACAGGAATGTATCACAGTTGATTGAAAGTGGGAAGTTGATGATAGCTGTAATTAGAGACCTAAGAGCAGGAGCCTATCAGGAAAGGATGTGATAGGAAGATGAGGCCACGGGGAAGAATTGACAAGAGAGGAGACATTGAGGCTGAAGGGCTGAAGAAATATCCCATCAGAGGTGTGGGCTGTGTAGTTTTGGAATAGAGAGCAGCATAATTCTCTGACAGGCTTTGGAGTGGAAAGATAATCTGTGGCTTTATATATAATTTGTGTCTTTCCTCCCATCTATATCTATGTATCTATGTATCTGCCTGTATAACTATCTATTTCCCTATCTATCTATCTACCTATCTGTCTATTACTGTCTTCTTGGAAGGCAGGCTGTGACAAACCTAGACAGCAAATTAAAAAGCAGTGACATCATTTTGCTGACAAAACTCTGGATAGTCAAAGCTATGGTTTTTCCAGTAGTCACATATGAATGTGAGAGTTGGACCGTAAAGAAGGCTGAGTGCCAAAGAACTGATACTTTGAAACTATGGTACTAGAGAAGGCTCTTAAGAGTCCCTTGGACTGCAAGGAGATCAAGCCGGTTAATCCTAAAGGAACCCTGAATATTCATTGGAAGGGCTGATGCTAAAGCTGAAGTTCCAGTACTTTGGCTACCTGGTGGGAAGAGCTGACTCACTGGGAAAGACAATGATGCTGGGAAAGAGTGAAGGCAGGAAGAAAGGGGGATGACAGAGGATGAGATGGTTGGATGGGATCACTGACTTAGTGGACATGAGTTTGAGCAAGCTCCAGGAGATATTGAAGGACAGGGAAGCCTGGTGTGCTGTGGTCCATGGGGTTGCAAAGAGTTGGATGTGACTGAGTGACTGAACTGAACTTTTGGAATGCACACACACTAACATACACACTCTTTACTCTTGCCTCACAAAATAGACTGTAAATGTCTTGAGTTTAGATAAGAGTGTCATATACTAGTTTTTGACTGCTTCAGTATCTAGTAATATGTCATGGTATTCATTTGATGTTTTGTAACTGATAATAAATGGGTTTGTGTGGATAGGAAATGGGTAATGGGTATAATTAGATACATTCCTGATAACAGGAATGTATCACAGTTGATTGAAAGTGGGAAGTTGATGATAGCTGTAATTAGAGACCTAAGAGCAGGAGCCTATCAGGAAAGGATGTGATAGGAAGATGAGGCCACGGGGAAGAATTGACAAGAGAGGAGACATTGAGGCTGAAGGGCTGAAGAAATATCCCATCAGAGGTGTGGGCTGTGTAGTTTTGGAATAGAGAGAGTAGCATAATTCTCTGACAGGCTTTGGAGTGGAAAGATAATCTGTGGCTTTATATATAATTTGTGTCTTTCCTCCCATCTATATCTATGTATCTATGTATCTGCCTGTATAACTATCTATTTCCCTATCTATCTATCTACCTATCTGTCTATTACTGTCTTCTTGGAAGGCAGGCTGTGACAAACCTAGACAGCAAATTAAAAAGCAGTGACATCATTTTGCTGACAAAACTCTGGATAGTCAAAGCTATGGTTTTTCCAGTAGTCACATATGAATGTGAGAGTTGGACCGTAAAGAAGGCTGAGTGCCAAAGAACTGATACTTTGAAACTATGGTACTAGAGAAGGCTCTTAAGAGTCCCTTGGACTGCAAGGAGATCAAGCCGGTTAATCCTAAAGGAACCCTGAATATTCATTGGAAGGGCTGATGCTAAAGCTGAAGTTCCAGTACTTTGGCTACCTGGTGGGAAGAGCTGACTCACTGGGAAAGACAATGATGCTGGGAAAGAGTGAAGGCAGGAAGAAAGGGGGATGACAGAGGATGAGATGGTTGGATGGGATCACTGACTTAGTGGACATGAGTTTGAGCAAGCTCCAGGAGATATTGAAGGACAGGGAAGCCTGGTGTGCTGTGGTCCATGGGGTTGCAAAGAGTTGGATGTGACTGAGTGACTGAACTGAACTTTTGGAATGAAAATATTTGAATGTGAGACAGTATCTCTAACTTAAAATATGTTGATTATTAAATGTTTATTTTAAGCAAGAATATAGAAGACAACAAAGTAATTGAAATGTTGTAGAGACTGGTAGAATGCACAAAATCCTGCAACCTTCTAGTAATGGGAATCTTCCACAGAAGACTGTCCTTGTCTTTTGCACCTTTTCCCTTTCTTTTCCTAATTGAAAAGATCTATCTTTGCTACTATTGAACATCATTCTGTTTTTAACTCCAACTTATCAGGGTTGTTTGAAACTGTGTCCAACCCTTTAGGTCCTCAAGTTGGAGGTCAATACAGCCTTAATAAGCATTCTTTGATTTCTAATCACTCAAGCCACCCTTCAAAACCAGCACAGTCCGGCCCCAGAATCGCCTTGTTGGATGTCGCTTAGTAAACTGATAAGTTTCCCAGAGCTGTGCCCATCTGTCCTGCCCCTGCAAGCTCATAGGGCCTGAAAGTGCTCAGTGACTCTTGATAAAAACAATCCTTTCTCAGTTTCCTATATCTTTATTTGTTAAGTGTGATAGTTGTCATAGGGATTCCCAGGTGGCTCAATGATAAAGAATCCACCTGCCAATGCATGAGGCATGGGTTTGATCCCTGGGTGGGGAAGATCCCATGGAGAAGGAAATGGCAACCCACTCCAGTATTCTTTCCCAGGAAATCCCATGGGCAGAGGAGCCTGGTGGGCTACCGTCCATGAGGCCCCAGAGTTTGACACAACTGAGTGTCTGAGGATGCACACCTGCACATAGTTGTCATATGCATATGCATTCATGAATCAGAAATACTCTCTAATGACCTTTGAATTTACCATATGACCTTGTATAATAATAACTCAGTAACTTGTGAATTAAAGAGCTCATTGACCCAAACTCTGAACTGTAAGGACGTGTATTTGGCAGGGAGAAAGGGGACAAGGATGCGGGGAAAGAGTGAAGGCAGGAAGAAAGGGGGATGACAGAGGATGAGATGGTTGGATGGGATCACTGACTTAGTGGACATGAGTTTGAGCAAGCTCCAGGAGATATTGAAGGACAGGGAAGCCTGGTGTGCTGTGGTCCATGGGGTTGCAAAGAGTTGGATGTGACTGAGTGACTGAACTGAACTTTTGGAATGAAAATATTTGAATGTGAGACAGTATCTCTAACTTAAAATATGTTGATTATTAAATGTTTATTTTAAGCAAGAATATAGAAGACAACAAAGTAATTGAAATGTTGTAGAGACTGGTAGAATGCACAAAATCCTGCAACCTTCTAGTAATGGGAATCTTCCACAGAAGACTGTCCTTGTCTTTTGCACCTTTTCCCTTTCTTTTCCTAATTGAAAAGATCTATCTTTGCTACTATTGAACATCATTCTGTTTTTAACTCCAACTTATCAGGGTTGTTTGAAACTGTGTCCAACCCTTTAGGTCCTCAAGTTGGAGGTCAATACAGCCTTAATAAGCATTCTTTGATTTCTAATCACTCAAGCCACCCTTCAAAACCAGCACAGTCCGGCCCCAGAATCGCCTTGTTGGATGTCGCTTAGTAAACTGATAAGTTTCCCAGAGCTGTGCCCATCTGTCCTGCCCCTGCAAGCTCATAGGGCCTGAAAGTGCTCAGTGACTCTTGATAAAAACAATCCTTTCTCAGTTTCCTATATCTTTATTTGTTAAGTGTGATAGTTGTCATAGGGATTCCCAGGTGGCTCAATGATAAAGAATCCACCTGCCAATGCATGAGGCATGGGTTTGATCCCTGGGTGGGGAAGATCCCATGGAGAAGGAAATGGCAACCCACTCCAGTATTCTTTCCCAGGAAATCCCATGGGCAGAGGAGCCTGGTGGGCTACCGTCCATGAGGCCCCAGAGTTTGACACAACTGAGTGTCTGAGGATGCACACCTGCACATAGTTGTCATATGCATATGCATTCATGAATCAGAAATACTCTCTAATGACCTTTGAATTTACCATATGACCTTGTATAATAATAACTCAGTAACTTGTGAATTAAAGAGCTCATTGACCCAAACTCTGAACTGTAAGGACTCTTTAGAGCTGATGCAGGACATATTTAGACTTACTGTCTATCTAAGATGCGATGGATGCACCATCTTGTTAGTCACTCAGGTTCTCCTCAATGTAATGAGGATACCAATGACATTTATCTCTTAAGATTGTTAGGTGAACTAACTGAGATAATGGATGTAAACTGCTTGTGCACTCTAAGTTTTAATCATTAGGTGACATGACATGGTCATTGTAAATATGACTGATCATTTTTGATCTGTGTTTATTGAGGCCTATGTTGCATATGATAAAACAATTTTATATGTTTTTATTGAGGCCCACTTTATATATGATAAAAATAATTTTGTATTTGCAGTTAAATGACTTTTGACCACTCTGTACATGTGTGCTTAGTCGCTTAATCATGTCTGACTCTTCATGACCCCCTGGACTATAGCCTGCCAGGTTCCTTTTGTCCGTGAAATTTTCCAGGCAGAAATACTGAAGTGGGTTACCACTTCCTATGCCAGTTGACAACTGTGTACACTCATGTAATTTCACATTCTAACAAAGATATAGAATTTGTATCATTCCAGAAAGTTCCTTACAAATACTTTGCAGTTAATCACATCTCCCAGAAAACAAAATCATTCTAATTTCTATTAGTTTTCTCTGTCATAGTACTTCAGATGAATGGAATATGTACTCCTTGGTGTCTTGCTGTTTTTCTGCATTATTTATTTTTTGGATTTTCTGGAATGGTTTACTTTTTTATTTATAGTTGATTTATAATATTAAATGTTTCAGGTGTACAGCATAGTGATTCAGTGTTTTTATAGGTGATAACTCCACTAAAAGTCATTACAAGATATATTGTGTAGCTTAGGGACTTATAGCTATTATCTTGCATTATATTTTTCACATTCACCCATGATGTTACATGTGCTGAGTGGCATTTCATTATATGAATATATAATTTGTCTGGCCATTCTGCTGTTGATGAATATTTGAGTTGTTTCCAGTTTTGGGGCTCTTAATGAAGCTCCAGTGTATATTCTTATATATATCTTTTGGTGGATATATGTTCATACATTCATATATTCATTAGTAGAATCACTGGATGGCAGGGTAGGCACATGTCAGCTCTTAAAGGAACTAACATCATCTCAAATGGTTTTTACCATTTTCATATTCTTACCAGCAGTGTGTGGTTCCCAGTTGTTCCAAGCCTTTACTAACCTATTTCAGCCTTTTTCATGGCTGGGAAGAGGATCTCATTATAGTTTTTTTTAATGAATTAATTTTTTTGGAGTATAATTGGTTTACAATGCTGTGCTAGTTTCTACTGTAAAGCAAAGTGAATCAGCTATATGTATACATACATCCCCTCTTTTCTGAGCATTCTTCATGTTTAGATCATCACAAAGCATTGAGTAGAGTTTGTGGAGCTATGCACTAGGTTCTCATTCATTCTCTATTTTATATATAGTATCACCAGTCTGTATATGCCAGTCCCAATATCCCAATTCATTCCACTCACACTTCCTCCTTGGCATCTATGCATTTGTTTTCTTCTTCTGTGTATGGTTATCATTTCTGCTGTTTCCCTGTTGACTCGTGAGGAAGACCTCCTTGGCACATACTTGTTGGCTATTCATACATCTAACTTTGTGAAGGGTCTATTCACATTTTATGGTCAATGTTTAATTTGTTTGTTTTTATTATAATTTATTTTAAAGTAAGTTTAATGCTTAAATTACAAATTATCCTTATATGGACAGAATACTTGTTATGTATTTAATCCATTTGTCAATGGGAGGAACTCCCTGCCAGAACGGTTTACTTATCCTCAAATAGACTCAGTCAAGTTTCAGTACCTTTGTGGCAGAATTTCACACCCAAACCAGAGCCAAAGCAGGTGTTGCTACGATCTGAGAGTGATAATCATTTGCAGATGCTACATATGGTATCTCTAGGAACTTGAAGTCAACGTAACTTAGTTCTTGACATTCTTACATTTTTGTGACTTAATTATCCCCTTCCTACACTTGTTTGAATTTATCTGTTTAAGGCAGAAAAAAAAAAAATCCCTGTGAAACCATGAGAATAAGTTAATTTCTATGAATTGGGTATTTAAAACGTATCCTTCTTTTGGATGGGGGGGGGGGCAACTGTGTTCAGGTGCATGACCTTCCGTAGGCTTCCCTGGTGGCTCAGTCTTAAAGATCCACCTGCTAATGCAGGAGACATGGATTTGATCCCTGGTCTGGGAAGATCCCTGGAGAAGAAAATGGCAACCCACTCCAGTATTCTTGCCTGGGAGATTCCATGGACAGAGGAGCCTGGAGGAGTCACAAAGGAATCGAATATGACTTAGTGACTAAAGAACAGCATTACCTTCTATGTACAATAATCTAGCTGTGCAATTTGAATGCTTTCATAAGCTCGTATCGGGGTCATTACAGTAGTGACAGCTACGAAATGTTAATACATACTTAGAAAATGTGTTTGTTAATGGTTCTCAGGCAAAGACTGTGACAGAGCTGCCCCTAATTCCATAAACATAAGGCGTATTAATCCCTTTAGTTGACAGGTGCTTAACTGGGCAGATTGGATGAATAATTGGGTTGTTCTCCTAATCCTTAGCTTTGAATATAAATGAGAAATATCTTGATATTTTTATTTATCTTCAGTTAATGTCTTCTAATTGATTTATTTTAAAATAAACTGTTTCTGCAGAATAGTGATGTTTTCCCCAACATCTGTTGTTCCCATGAGAAGCGTTGCAAATCCTAAAATATTTGTTAAAAGCCCATACCTTTTAACACTCAGATCTCTTTCCAGATTTCATATGAAGGATTGGAGAAGTCATCCTCCAATGATTTTATTTTAAATAACATTAGTATTTTAAGGAAAAAAAAAACACTATTCCCTAGGAAAAATATGAATTTCTTTGGAGGCTGCTCTGTGCCTTATATGCCCCCAGGATACAATTTAGTGTTCTACTGTGACCCAAAAATTTTCAGGTAGTTTCCAGAAGAGGCTAATATGTTCTCAGGAGGCAGCACCTGTCCTGGAAAGACCCAGCTCAATATTTCTCTTTACTTGACGACAGTGAGAGAATTACTTAACATTTTAAAGAGTGGGCTGATATATTTCTGAACCTTTTGTTGCTGTCTCTCATCTGTCAGCAGGATGAAGGATTGGGGAAAAAAAACAGAGTGAGAATTGTGGCAGCAGAGACATGGGAGACATTTTTTAGAACCATATTGGAATAAAAATTTGGGAAATATAACTTGGGAAGTTTTTCAGTACCAAATGGGGCCAACAGCCAGTCAAGAAGCTCCCCAGAAGTCTGCACCTAGTAGCCAAGACCTCAACTAAAGCCATAGTGAATGTGGGACAGACAGTGTGGGATTGATTGGACCAAGGAGGTAAGGTCTAAAATATGGTACCATGTCCAGAGAGACCCCAGGGAGGGAAGATCTGAAGAGCCAAATTATGTTGTGTGTATGTATGTGTGTGCATGCTAGGTCACTTCAGTCGTGTTTGACTCTGCAACCCCCTGGACTGGAGCCCGCCAGGTTCCTCTGTCCATGGATTCTCCAGGCAAGAATACTGGAGTGAGTTGCTGAGCCCTCCTCTAAGGAATCTTCCCATCCTCAGGACTGAACCCATGTCTGTTATATCTCCTGCATTGGCATGTTGGTTCTTTACTACCATCACCACCTGGGAAATATACATATATATGGCTGATGACTGAAAAAACAAATGCACAACGTAGAAGTTGAGCATTGTGTCTTCTTAGGTGTATTTCCTGAGGATATAAGCCCAGGAGAGGCCCTCTCAGATTGATTTGAGGAACAGGTCTGAAAAGGTCAGGGAGGATCCGGGACGTATAGGAGTTTTTGCAGAATTGAAGAAAAAACCTGACATTTCAACTTCATGAATTTAGCATTTTTCTATGTATAGGAAGATGCAGGTATCTGGGTCTTTGGTATGCATCTTAACTCTCCAGGGCCAGTATCTTGTTTTCTCCTTCCTGAATTCCCTCAGGGTATACTTGGGCGTGGCTGCAGAGCCTGCTGCTTGGTGTCTCAGTGTTTACTCGTAGGCACCTGACATTGTTCACAGGTTCTTTCTAACCTCCGTCCCAACCCCCACCCCCCCACCCCTACCTCCCGGCTTCCCAGGTGTCTCACTGATAATAATCTGCCTACCATGAGTTTGATCCATGATCTGGGAAGATCCCATATGACATGAAACAGCTAAGCCTGTGTGCTACAATGGTTGAGCCTGTGTTCTAGAGCCTGGAGCTGCAACTCCTGAGCCCGTGTGCTGTGACTGTGGAAGCCTGCACACCCTAGAACCTGTACACCACATTGAGAAGCCTACACATCGCAACTCGAGAGAAACTCTTGCTCACCACAATAGAGAAAAGCCCGTGTAGAAACAAAGACCCAGCACAGCCAAAAATAAATAAATAAAGTTATTTAAAAAATCTATACATTTTATATCTATATATATTGTCATTTCTATAAGCATTTGAAAACTTAGCTATACAATATTTTGACTGATTAGCATTTGTAATGCTAGCAAATATTAATGTTCTATTTTGAGTGATTTTATATTTTATTTGGAAAAATAATATAACCATGAGTGGGCATGGTTTGATGGAAGCTTCTGGAAGGAAGGAACCATAGCTCTTCATTTGCCTACCTTCTGGGTCTCACACAATCCTTGTTGCTAGGTACAGATACCACTGCATAGGCTAAAGGTGCTTACAGATGATTTGCCTGACATCCACCATAAAATGATGATCACAATTAGCTTAGTGAACTTCCATCATCTCAGACAGAAATAAAATATCCCTAGTACTTATTGTGATAAGTATTACATTTTACTATAAGTATTATATTCACAATAGTACTTATTTATAAGTATAAAATTATGACATTATTATTATGATTATTATTAATAGTGATTTTTCTTGACAGAATTCAATAAGCCCTTTTTCTGAAATAGTAAGTGCATGTACAGGGCTGCTGTTTTCCATCTTCTTTGCTGCAGTAAATTGCCTTTCTAATCCAAAAGATTACCTGTGGCAAAGCACGACAAGAATCTTTGGAATGAATGTTTCCACTCACTGGTGTTAAAAGGCCTTGCAGTACAGAAAGGGCCAAATGAGGAAGAACTACAGGATTTCATAGTATTGGTTACATTTTCTTACATGTGTCTTTGGTGTGGTTACTTTTCAAAGCGGCGGTTTACCGTCATAAACTCTCAGGGATGAGGTGTTTTTTTTTTTTTAGTGATTATTTTTCCCTGTCGTATCTCTTTTATTTATATTTATTTTCATCCGTCTTTTTATTCTTTGTCATGTGTAGGCCTCCCATTGCAGTGGCCTCTCTCCTTGCAGAGCACTGGCTCTGGGCGCATGCATTCCAGAGTTCTGACTCGTGATTGGGCACACTGGTCCAGCCGCTCTATGGCATGTGGGATCTTCCCAGGCCAGGGATCAAACCCGTGCCCCCTGCACTGCAAGGCGGTGTCCTTACCCACTGGACCATCAGGGATCCCTTAGGGATGAGTTTTAAGCCAATTTATTTTTCCAGCAAGAAACGAATCCTTCCAACTTGGAAAGCTTAAAACAATAGAATATAAATGTATCTCTGAATCACAAGTCACTTTACATTTGAGATTAACACATTGTAAATCAACTGTATGTCAATTTAAAAACACTGAAAATAGAATAGAAAATAATATCTTCAAGTCTGTTCAATAAGACTGGGAAATATTTTTCCAGCTCACTTTTTAACTATGTTGTTAAATTAGATTTCTTGAAATTTCTAATCCTTTTACGCTAGGTTCCACAACTGTGTAAAGAGCTGGAATACTAATGTCATTAAACTGTTGTGTTTATTTTGGATTAGTTCAGTTTAATTGTAATCTCAGCCTTTTCTAATCGGTTTTATATTTTTATTCAGACATTAATCTGGTATCACACACAGATAATTATGACAGCTCCTTAATACAGAAAAAAAAGAAATTATTGAACTAATGCTTTGAAGTATGTAAGACTTTATATCACGATTCTCAGGCACAGTGATCCTGATTTCTATATTCCCAAATGCTAGTGAATACAACCATTACTTATTCATATACATTTTGCTTAGATTCATGAAATTGTAGTATTTCCTTTTCATATTGGTGAAAATACCAGTGTTGTTCATTAGCTATATACTGGAACAGGAGAATGAAACGTGGTTTCATCTTGCTTTGGAAGTTTGGAACAAGAATATTTGAGCTATCATTAGCATTTCACAGCCAACGAGATGTTCAACCTACTCAGATCTAACTATTAAGTATTGAATTTTTTTTATTTTCCCAAATCTCAGGGATGAGGTGTTTTTTTTAGTGATTATTTTCCCTGTCGTATCTCTTTTATTTATATTTATTTTCATCCGTCTTTTTATTCTTTGTCATGTGTAGGCCTCCCATTGCAGTGGCCTCTCTCCTTGCAGAGCACTGGCTCTGGGCGCATGCATTCCAGAGTTCTGACTCGTGATTGGGCACACTGGTCCAGCCGCTCTATGGCATGTGGGATCTTCCCAGGCCAGGGATCAAACCCGTGCCCCCTGCACTGCAAGGCGGTGTCCTTACCCACTGGACCATCAGGGATCCCTTAGGGATGAGTTTTAAGCCAATTTATTTTTCCAGCAAGAAACGAATCCTTCCAACTTGGAAAGCTTAAAACAATAGAATATAAATGTATCTCTGAATCACAAGTCACTTTACATTTGAGATTAACACATTGTAAATCAACTGTATGTCAATTTAAAAACACTGAAAATAGAATAGAAAATAATATCTTCAAGTCTGTTCAATAAGACTGGGAAATATTTTTCCAGCTCACTTTTTAACTATGTTGTTAAATTAGATTTCTTGAAATTTCTAATCCTTTTACGCTAGGTTCCACAACTGTGTAAAGAGCTGGAATACTAATGTCATTAAACTGTTGTGTTTATTTTGGATTAGTTCAGTTTAATTGTAATCTCAGCCTTTTCTAATCGGTTTTATATTTTTATTCAGACATTAATCTGGTATCACACACAGATAATTATGACAGCTCCTTAATACAGAAAAAAAAGAAATTATTGAACTAATGCTTTGAAGTATGTAAGACTTTATATCACGATTCTCAGGCACAGTGATCCTGATTTCTATATTCCCAAATGCTAGTGAATACAACCATTACTTATTCATATACATTTTGCTTAGATTCATGAAATTGTAGTATTTCCTTTTCATATTGGTGAAAATACCAGTGTTGTTCATTAGCTATATACTGGAACAGGAGAATGAAACGTGGTTTCATCTTGCTTTGGAAGTTTGGAACAAGAATATTTGAGCTATCATTAGCATTTCACAGCCAACGAGATGTTCAACCTACTCAGATCTAACTTGGAGGTAGGCACAGACTCTATATTTATTCTCAGTTTTCTTTGGAATGGCTTGACTTTTTTCAAAGCATGTGTTCTTTTCAGATTAAAGAAGTGTAAAATATAAGAGAGCCACACTACAACTTAAGTCTAGCATGTCTTCCTGCATTAGGGCGTGAAGACAGTGCAGATTCCTGAGTCAGATGAAAGTGGATTTCATATATTTAGAATCTTTGTTGTCAGAGGGTACTCTAAATAGGCATTTGGTCTGATCCATCCATACTGTTTTCTTGGGTTGCTGTGGAAGAGAGACAGAAATGGATAGGAAGTCCTCTGTGTTCTTATATTGACTCTTAAGTCCACATGTATTAAGCCCTTTCTGTAGACAAGACACATACACAACTGTACCTTGAAACAGTTTTCTTGTTCTCAAGGGGAGTTGCATTCTAATAATTACTCTTCCTACCAGCCTCTAGATATTTGTATTAATATTCTACAGTGTAGTGAATTTAAAAGCTGATGTTATTTTGAAGTGTTTGACTCTAAATTTAGGGAATGTCTTTGAACTGGATGTATTTGTTAATATGGGATCTTACAGCAATAATTTGTTAATACTAAAACAAAACATTCTTTGTAAAATTTTGAACTTAAAAGGGAAGAGCTGTGTATAAAGTTTCTATCAGTTTCATCTGATGAAAAATAAGCCAGATATATCTCTTCAATGATAAATCCTTCTATATTTCTACAGGGAGTGTAACACTTGGATAGAGTGGGATCATATCTTTGCTCAGCCTTTCATTACCTATTTAAATTCAGATAGCTTTTTTTCAGGGCTTCCTTCGTGGCTCAGATGGTAAAGAATCTTCCTGCAATGCAGGAGATCTGAGTTCCATTCCTAGGTCAGGAAGATCCCCTGGAGAAGGGACCACTCCAATAGTTTTGCCTGTCTTGTCTTGCTTTATTAAACCTTGTTTTTATCTTTTATTTGGTGTAATGGAAATGATAGTAATATGCACCAGAGAGAGCTGTGATACTTAGATGAATGGGACCATGTGAAATGCCCCATACCAAAAACATATTAGGAACTCAATAGACATTCATGTTTTATATCTCATGCTTAGCGCAGTGTCTTGTGCATGCTTAAATTATTTATTGAATGAATAAGTCAGTCCTTTGGGGTTCTGGGAATAAAATTGATTCTGAAACACATGGATAGATAGCTTACATTCATTTTGGTAACTATTAAATGTATTCCTGAGTTAAGTGCTAATCAATCATATCAATAAATAAGATTTTGATGATCTGGCAAGATCAAGGCACTGCGGGGCATGTACAGCAGCATAAGAAACTGTCCTTGTCTGTGAGGAACTTACATTGCTTTCTACGTGGGAGTGTTAAGACCTGAGCATTTGAAAAGTTCAAGAATAATATGGAATTAAATAACAGGTAAAAGGAAAATGGTTTTAAAAAAAATTCTAGTCAGTGATGGAGATAATAAGAATTTTTAGGAGCGAAAAGAATTTTCAAGCCTCAGAATTCAGTGAAGATTTTGTTACAACTCAGAACTTCAGTATAGATATTTGTATTAATATTCTACAGTGTAGTGAATTTAAAAGCTGATGTTATTTTGAAGTGTTTGACTCTAAATTTAGGGAATGTCTTTGAACTGGATGTATTTGTTAATATGGGATCTTACAGCAATAATTTGTTAATACTAAAACAAAACATTCTTTGTAAAATTTTGAACTTAAAAGGGAAGAGCTGTGTATAAAGTTTCTATCAGTTTCATCTGATGAAAAATAAGCCAGATATATCTCTTCAATGATAAATCCTTCTATATTTCTACAGGGAGTGTAACACTTGGATAGAGTGGGATCATATCTTTGCTCAGCCTTTCATTACCTATTTAAATTCAGATAGCTTTTTTTCAGGGCTTCCTTCGTGGCTCAGATGGTAAAGAATCTTCCTGCAATGCAGGAGATCTGAGTTCCATTCCTAGGTCAGGAAGATCCCCTGGAGAAGGGACCACTCCAATAGTTTTGCCTGTCTTGTCTTGCTTTATTAAACCTTGTTTTTATCTTTTATTTGGTGTAATGGAAATGATAGTAATATGCACCAGAGAGAGCTGTGATACTTAGATGAATGGGACCATGTGAAATGCCCCATACCAAAAACATATTAGGAACTCAATAGACATTCATGTTTTATATCTCATGCTTAGCGCAGTGTCTTGTGCATGCTTAAATTATTTATTGAATGAATAAGTCAGTCCTTTGGGGTTCTGGGAATAAAATTGATTCTGAAACACATGGATAGATAGCTTACATTCATTTTGGTAACTATTAAATGTATTCCTGAGTTAAGTGCTAATCAATCATATCAATAAATAAGATTTTGATGATCTGGCAAGATCAAGGCACTGCGGGGCATGTACAGCAGCATAAGAAACTGTCCTTGTCTGTGAGGAACTTACATTGCTTTCTACGTGGGAGTGTTAAGACCTGAGCATTTGAAAAGTTCAAGAATAATATGGAATTAAATAACAGGTAAAAGGAAAATGGTTTTAAAAAAAATTCTAGTCAGTGATGGAGATAATAAGAATTTTTAGGAGCGAAAAGAATTTTCAAGCCTCAGAATTCAGTGAAGATTTTGTTACAACTCAGAACTTCAGTATAGATATCATTTAAGACTTTATGCATTTTGATACTGATAATGGTATGTTCCATTCTTCCCCCATATTCATGTTTAGAAGTTGCCTTTGTTCAGTTGTGAAGTCAAAGTCATGTGTGACTCTTTGTGACCCCATGGACTGTATCATGCCAGGCTCCTCTTTCCTCCATTATCCCCCAGAGTTTGCTCAAATTCGTGTCCATTGAGTTGGGTCACAAAGAGTCGAGCACAACTGAGTAACTAGCACAAACACACATAAAATATACAGATATATATTTTATACAATATATATATTTAGGTGTATATAGTGCTTAAATAAAGTCCGACATTCATGTTTTACTATATGAGGACCAACATGATGTACGGATAAACAAAAATGAATGAAAAATATCCATAACATGAAGCATATGATACAACTAAGCACATAACAATGAGATGCAATATGATAAGTTCATTCAACTAACACATACTCCATAAGGAAAGAAACTGAGCATCATTTATGTGTTCTCATCACTAATGGGCAGTGTGTTTGCTAGGAATACACAGGTGAAAAAGACATGAGGATGAGTGACAGACAGGCATACAGAAAAACACTGCATTGACACAACATAACTGGAATAGAACTTTGTGCAGGTGCTCTAGGAAGCCAGAGGAATATGATATGTGAGGTTCCATAAAAGAGAAACAAAAGGATTCTGAGTAAACAAAAGGATTCTGATGACCTCTAACAGAGAAATCAGGGAGGACTTCTTGAAGGAGAAAGTATGAGAGTTACACTTAGTTGGGGGATTATCTCAATGAATTCCCCCAATTGGAAATTATTTGTTCACATGTGATTTGTGCAGCCTTATATGTGGAATCCTGCACAGAATACTCTGTGTTTTAGTATTCAGCCCCAGTGCTGTCTCTGCTCATAGCAGAGGATAGTAAATATTTGGGTGCATAAATAAATATTGCATCTACATTGTGCATAACAGAAGCACACTGAGGTTAGAAAAATGCTGAACAGCTCTCCTCATTTTTATTTGTCTTTGTATCTCTTATGGTGCCTAATACAGTGTCTTTCATGTTGTAAATGCCCAAATATTTGTTAAATTTATGACTTCTGGGTGGAGGTTGTTGGCAATTAGGCTTATGTGGTAGAGAAACATGTCAAAGTTTCCCCATGGCTGATGTGTCAGAGCATATGGTACATTTCAAAATGTGTTTGTCATTGTGATACTGATACAGATGAGATATAGATCAACTAAAAATAATCATCAACAGGAACTTCTGTTTATTGAGCGCTTCTAATTTCTATATGCTGTGATAAGCCTTTCATATGAATCATTTCTGATCTTTAAAATGATCTGCAAGTCGATCTAGCTTTGTTTGGCAGAAAATGGAATTCGACTTTGAAGTGAACTGACTGGGACTCCCCTGGCAGTCCAGCGGCTGAGACACTGCACTTCTGATGCAGGGGACGTAGGTTCAATCCCTCGAACATGAAGCATATGATACAACTAAGCACATAACAATGAGATGCAATATGATAAGTTCATTCAACTAACACATACTCCATAAGGAAAGAAACTGAGCATCATTTATGTGTTCTCATCACTAATGGGCAGTGTGTTTGCTAGGAATACACAGGTGAAAAAGACATGAGGATGAGTGACAGACAGGCATACAGAAAAACACTGCATTGACACAACATAACTGGAATAGAACTTTGTGCAGGTGCTCTAGGAAGCCAGAGGAATATGATATGTGAGGTTCCATAAAAGAGAAACAAAAGGATTCTGAGTAAACAAAAGGATTCTGATGACCTCTAACAGAGAAATCAGGGAGGACTTCTTGAAGGAGAAAGTATGAGAGTTACACTTAGTTGGGGGATTATCTCAATGAATTCCCCCAATTGGAAATTATTTGTTCACATGTGATTTGTGCAGCCTTATATGTGGAATCCTGCACAGAATACTCTGTGTTTTAGTATTCAGCCCCAGTGCTGTCTCTGCTCATAGCAGAGGATAGTAAATATTTGGGTGCATAAATAAATATTGCATCTACATTGTGCATAACAGAAGCACACTGAGGTTAGAAAAATGCTGAACAGCTCTCCTCATTTTTATTTGTCTTTGTATCTCTTATGGTGCCTAATACAGTGTCTTTCATGTTGTAAATGCCCAAATATTTGTTAAATTTATGACTTCTGGGTGGAGGTTGTTGGCAATTAGGCTTATGTGGTAGAGAAACATGTCAAAGTTTCCCCATGGCTGATGTGTCAGAGCATATGGTACATTTCAAAATGTGTTTGTCATTGTGATACTGATACAGATGAGATATAGATCAACTAAAAATAATCATCAACAGGAACTTCTGTTTATTGAGCGCTTCTAATTTCTATATGCTGTGATAAGCCTTTCATATGAATCATTTCTGATCTTTAAAATGATCTGCAAGTCGATCTAGCTTTGTTTGGCAGAAAATGGAATTCGACTTTGAAGTGAACTGACTGGGACTCCCCTGGCAGTCCAGCGGCTGAGACACTGCACTTCTGATGCAGGGGACGTAGGTTCAATCCCTCGTTGGGTAACTGGAAGCCTGTGTGCTGCATGGTAAGGTCAAAAAATAAAATAAAATAAAAAAAAGAATTGAACTGATCTATTCAAGCACACAAAATTAGTAAGACCTGAAAATGAGTGTAGAAACAAAAAGCTCCTAACAGGATACATTACACAAGATAAACACTCTGTGATAATATAGCCTTAAAAACATGTGCAGAGGGCTTCCCCTGGTGGTCCAGTGGGTAAGGACACCGCCTTGCAGTGCAAGGGGCGCCGGTTCGATCCCTGGCCTGGGAAGATCCCACGTGCCGCGGAGCGGCTGGACTGATGTGTCCAATTACCGAGCCAGAGCTCTGGAGCGCATGCACCCAGAGCCAGCGCTCTGCGACGACAGACGCCGCCGGGATGGGAGGCCCATGAGAGCCAAAGAACAAAGACGGATGAAAATAGAGAAATGAAAGACGGATAGAAGTGGCCTGCCCGCTCCCCTCCCTCCCCAACCCCCGCCCAAAATGAATAAATAAATAAATAAATCTTTAAAAAAAAAAAATGTGCAGAAAGAAAAGTGTTGTCATAAATAGGAATGAGGTTAATTTTAGTGGGGGAAAAAGTTCCACTTTTATCTTAAACAATATTTCAGTGTAATTGCCAGATGTATTATAGAGTTAAATGTAAACAAAAGGAAAAGAGCAAGAAAGAAATGACAAAAGCACCATAAGGTTAATATTTGTCATATTCCTGTGTAGAAACATATTCTATATATATCAGTAAAAAGAAACAATAAACATTAAAAATAAATCAATATTAAAAAAGAAATGACAATAAAAATAAGGATTGACTGGGCTATATAATTATTTAAAGCTTCTATAAATCGAAAGAATCAAAACTTAAAAAAACAAATGACAAATTGTGAAAAATACTATATTAGTAGGTTAAGATTAATGATAATATAATAAGTGGCTTATAAATCCATAAGAAAATTATGATTTCTCAATTAAAAATAGGCAGAAGAAATGAACAAGTAGTTTTCCAAAGCAATTCAAATTGAAATATATATGTAAAAACATATACAACCTCAGTGATAGTCAAACAAAAATTAAAGCCATAAGGAGATGCCTCATATTACATCTCAATTCATTAAAGATTAAAAACACTAAGAAGAACTTTGTCTTGGGGAGAAATTGTGAGAAAAACATACTCTAATAAAGTATTTGTTTTTGTGTTACCTCTAAGAGTGAAAAATTTTTAAACCTGAAATGTCTGTAATAGGAAAGTGTTAAATTATGATTTCTTAATCATAATTATTGTTAATCAAATCATTCCAGTTCTATCCAATGGAATATTAGTTAGCCCCATTCCAGATAATATTTAATGATACGGCAAGTGCCATCTAACATTCTCTTAAACAGATAACACATACACAGAAAAGGTCCTTTGAATATTTTTTATAACATGCGGGGCCCCATGAGAGCCAGCTCTGCGACGACAGACGCCGCCGGGATGGGAGGCCCATGAGAGCCAAAGAACAAAGACGGATGAAAATAGAGAAATGAAAGACGGATAGAAGTGGCCTGCCCGCTCCCCTCCCTCCCCAACCCCCGCCCAAAATGAATAAATAAATAAATAAATCTTTAAAAAAAAAAAATGTGCAGAAAGAAAAGTGTTGTCATAAATAGGAATGAGGTTAATTTTAGTGGGGGAAAAAGTTCCACTTTTATCTTAAACAATATTTCAGTGTAATTGCCAGATGTATTATAGAGTTAAATGTAAACAAAAGGAAAAGAGCAAGAAAGAAATGACAAAAGCACCATAAGGTTAATATTTGTCATATTCCTGTGTAGAAACATATTCTATATATATCAGTAAAAAGAAACAATAAACATTAAAAATAAATCAATATTAAAAAAGAAATGACAATAAAAATAAGGATTGACTGGGCTATATAATTATTTAAAGCTTCTATAAATCGAAAGAATCAAAACTTAAAAAAACAAATGACAAATTGTGAAAAATACTATATTAGTAGGTTAAGATTAATGATAATATAATAAGTGGCTTATAAATCCATAAGAAAATTATGATTTCTCAATTAAAAATAGGCAGAAGAAATGAACAAGTAGTTTTCCAAAGCAATTCAAATTGAAATATATATGTAAAAACATATACAACCTCAGTGATAGTCAAACAAAAATTAAAGCCATAAGGAGATGCCTCATATTACATCTCAATTCATTAAAGATTAAAAAAACACTAAGAAGAACTTTGTCTTGGGGAGAAATTGTGAGAAAAACATACTCTAATAAAGTATTTGTTTTTGTGTTACCTCTAAGAGTGAAAAATTTTTAAACCTGAAATGTCTGTAATAGGAAAGTGTTAAATTATGATTTCTTAATCATAATTATTGTTAATCAAATCATTCCAGTTCTATCCAATGGAATATTAGTTAGCCCCATTCCAGATAATATTTAATGATACGGCAAGTGCCATCTAACATTCTCTTAAACAGATAACACATACACAGAAAAGGTCCTTTGAATATTTTCAATCCTGCTGCTGTCTACCATTTGACTTGAAAATCCATCATGGAATTTCTTTAACAGCTAGCTTTGATGAGATGAAAAACAAACTGTTAGAGCTTAGGTTTAAATTATGAATGCATATCATGTTTGCAATTACATTAAACACAGCAGCAAAGTGTTACATAAATTAAAATGGGCAATAGCCAAATTTCCTTTGGAGAATGGCACAGTCAAAAAGTAAGAATGTGGCTTTCAATGTCTCTCTGAACCCACAGGGTGAGTTTTGCTCATCACGTTTTGGTAGCTTAGTGTTGTTCAACTCTTTGCGACCCAATGGACTGTAGCCGCCAGTCCTCTGTGCATGGAATTTCCCAGGCAAGAATGCTGGAGTGGGTTGCTGTTTCCTTCTCAAAGAAATAAAGTATTTTTAATAATTTTAATAATATGCATTAAGGAGATAACTTTTAAAAAATGAACTGTTCACATAGAACACTTATTTTCAGAGAGAAAATCTATTTCATTGTGGTTTACGAAGTGTTACAACAAATTAAGACCAGATTTTTAATCGTTTTTCTCCTTAGTTGATTAGAATAGTGGAATTTTAGAGTTTGAAGGAATTTTAATGTCATTTGGGCTTCTTTGATGTTCAGATGGCAAAGAATCCACCTGTGAAGTGGGAGACCCAGGTTCAATCCCTGGGATGGGAAGATCCCCTGAAGAAGGGAATAACAACCCAAATTGAAATATATATGTAAAAACATATACAACCTCAGTGATAGTCAAACAAAAATTAAAGCCATAAGGAGATGCCTCATATTACATCTCAATTCATTAAAGATTAAAAAAACACTAAGAAGAACTTTGTCTTGGGGAGAAATTGTGAGAAAAACATACTCTAATAAAGTATTTGTTTTTGTGTTACCTCTAAGAGTGAAAAATTTTTAAACCTGAAATGTCTGTAATAGGAAAGTGTTAAATTATGATTTCTTAATCATAATTATTGTTAATCAAATCATTCCAGTTCTATCCAATGGAATATTAGTTAGCCCCATTCCAGATAATATTTAATGATACGGCAAGTGCCATCTAACATTCTCTTAAACAGATAACACATACACAGAAAAGGTCCTTTGAATATTTTCAATCCTGCTGCTGTCTACCATTTGACTTGAAAATCCATCATGGAATTTCTTTAACAGCTAGCTTTGATGAGATGAAAAACAAACTGTTAGAGCTTAGGTTTAAATTATGAATGCATATCATGTTTGCAATTACATTAAACACAGCAGCAAAGTGTTACATAAATTAAAATGGGCAATAGCCAAATTTCCTTTGGAGAATGGCACAGTCAAAAAGTAAGAATGTGGCTTTCAATGTCTCTCTGAACCCACAGGGTGAGTTTTGCTCATCACGTTTTGGTAGCTTAGTGTTGTTCAACTCTTTGCGACCCAATGGACTGTAGCCGCCAGTCCTCTGTGCATGGAATTTCCCAGGCAAGAATGCTGGAGTGGGTTGCTGTTTCCTTCTCAAAGAAATAAAGTATTTTTAATAATTTTAATAATATGCATTAAGGAGATAACTTTTAAAAAATGAACTGTTCACATAGAACACTTATTTTCAGAGAGAAAATCTATTTCATTGTGGTTTACGAAGTGTTACAACAAATTAAGACCAGATTTTTAATCGTTTTTCTCCTTAGTTGATTAGAATAGTGGAATTTTAGAGTTTGAAGGAATTTTAATGTCATTTGGGCTTCTTTGATGTTCAGATGGCAAAGAATCCACCTGTGAAGTGGGAGACCCAGGTTCAATCCCTGGGATGGGAAGATCCCCTGAAGAAGGGAATAACAACCCACTCCAGTATTCTTGCCTAGAGAAGTCCACGGACAGGAGAGCCTGGCAGGCCAAAGTCCATGGGGTAGTGAAGAATTGAACATGACTGAGTGACTAACATTTAATGTCTCATTTAGTCTGACCTTTTCATTTGTGTATGCAAAATATGGGGCCCCCAAAACGCATGTACCCAAAGCTAGATCTGACCTAGTTTCATGATTTCAACTACAACCCAGGTTCCTTGATTCACATATCCATATTCTTTCTTAACCCAGTGCTCCTTCTTTGCGGAGTACATATGGCCTTGTTTTCATTTTGCACAAGAGTGTTCAAATAAAATGTTATGTTTTCTAAGAAGTGATGGAGCCTTTCTCAGAACCCTCTGATATTTGAGCAAGAAATTAAACTCCACCTGCCTTAAAAAACATAACACACACAACCCCAAACATGATTTTAAGATTCAACAAATTGTATTCTCCTTAACTAAACCTTCATAGGTATAACAATGAATGACTCAAGAATGTAGGTTTAAAAATAAACTGAAAAGCTTCAGGCTGGGAGATTTCTGCCTTGTAATTACAATTCTTTGGGGAATGGGATGACCTGCTCAGCCATTCTGCATCTTCTCACAGTATAACATTAATCAGAAAATTACAGTTCCTGAGGGAAGTTGTCTGGGAACATGATGTTCAGTACAGATGGGGTGGGGAGCACAAGAGGAGGGAGGAGTCTTGTATTCCTTCCCTGGGAAATCTCCAAGTCCGTAAGAGGAGTGTGTTTCCTTCTCAAAGAAATAAAGTATTTTTAATAATTTTAATAATATGCATTAAGGAGATAACTTTTAAAAAATGAACTGTTCACATAGAACACTTATTTTCAGAGAGAAAATCTATTTCATTGTGGTTTACAAGTGTTACAACAAATTAAGACCAGATTTTTAATCGTTTTTCTCCTTAGTTGATTAGAATAGTGGAATTTTAGAGTTTGAAGGAATTTTAATGTCATTTGGGCTTCTTTGATGTTCAGATGGCAAAGAATCCACCTGTGAAGTGGGAGACCCAGGTTCAATCCCTGGGATGGGAAGATCCCCTGAAGAAGGGAATAACAACCCACTCCAGTATTCTTGCCTAGAGAAGTCCACGGACAGGAGAGCCTGGCAGGCCAAAGTCCATGGGGTAGTGAAGAATTGAACATGACTGAGTGACTAACATTTAATGTCTCATTTAGTCTGACCTTTTCATTTGTGTATGCAAAATATGGGGCCCCCAAAACGCATGTACCCAAAGCTAGATCTGACCTAGTTTCATGATTTCAACTACAACCCAGGTTCCTTGATTCACATATCCATATTCTTTCTTAACCCAGTGCTCCTTCTTTGCGGAGTACATATGGCCTTGTTTTCATTTTGCACAAGAGTGTTCAAATAAAATGTTATGTTTTCTAAGAAGTGATGGAGCCTTTCTCAGAACCCTCTGATATTTGAGCAAGAAATTAAACTCCACCTGCCTTAAAAAACATAACACACACAACCCCAAACATGATTTTAAGATTCAACAAATTGTATTCTCCTTAACTAAACCTTCATAGGTATAACAATGAATGACTCAAGAATGTAGGTTTAAAAATAAACTGAAAAGCTTCAGGCTGGGAGATTTCTGCCTTGTAATTACAATTCTTTGGGGAATGGGATGACCTGCTCAGCCATTCTGCATCTTCTCACAGTATAACATTAATCAGAAAATTACAGTTCCTGAGGGAAGTTGTCTGGGAACATGATGTTCAGTACAGATGGGGTGGGGAGCACAAGAGGAGGGGAGGACGAGTCTTCGTATTCCTTCCCCTGGGAAATCTCCGAAGTCCGTAAGGAGTCCCCGAGTTGTGTGGATGGAAAGGACACAGCCTAACACAAGTCTTCAGCCTCTCAGAGCCCAACAATATGCTTCCATTATCGCCTTGCTAAACTGCAACAATTTTCATTGCCTTTTAAAGGAAAGGAAAAATAGTGCTCTGCGTTTATTAGGAATCAAGGGCACACTGTTTCCCGAACACTGTCTTTGCTGGTTCTGCCTAATGAAGCAGTTTAGGTACCATGTGACTGGAATAGCTTGTGTTGGGGAAAATGAGACCGGCTTGCCGAGCTGTCGAGATGTGCATATGGGCTCAGAAGACCTTTGATTGGCTTTAGAAAATAATGGTTGATGTTCTCTATGGATCGTGCAAGAGAATCCTGCTGAAAAAAGACATGTATCATTTATGCCACTTTCTTCTGTAACTGGCAGCCCTGCAAATGATCTGAAACAGGTGGGCTTACCAATAAGCAAAGAAGGTACTTTATAGTCTGTCATCCTCCACTTAGTGTATTTTGATGAAGATATATACAGGGAAGATAGCATTTGTGCTTGATCTTGTGTTAGGAATCTGTAAAGCACTAACAAAATAAAAGGGGTGATTTCTCTTTGCTAAGTCGGTTGACTATTAAAATGGAGAATAATTTCCTTGCTGTTTCACAGGACAGTCTTTCATCGATGGCAGTCATCCTTTGGGGCAGGAGAGGGAGATGCAGTCTATCAAAAACAGATAAAGAAAAGCCACACCACAGCCTGCTGTTTCTGCTATTTTGGATGATCGAGCTTCTGCGCAAATGAAATCATGACAGATTCATTTATATGAAATGGCCATTGCTGATCTCCTTGCCAGAAGCTAGATTGCTTTTTTATTTAGGAGATTTGCAGAGCAGTCCTTGGCTTTTTTAGTTAGTGACAAAATGGCACCTGGCCAAACTGCCTCTTCTCATCCAGTTGGTGTTGCCAAGATCTTGGGATGCACTTTCGGCTGGATTCCTTACCCTGGGAAAGTCTTCCAAAAAAGGGGGTTCTGGGAACATGATGTTCAGTACAGATGGGGTGGAGCACAAGAGGAGGAGGACGAGTCTTCGTATTCCTTCCCTGGGAAATCTCCAAGTCCGTAAGGAGTCCCCGAGTTGTGTGGATGGAAAGGACACAGCCTAACACAAGTCTTCAGCCTCTCAGAGCCCAACAATATGCTTCCATTATCGCCTTGCTAAACTGCAACAATTTTCATTGCCTTTTAAAGGAAAGGAAAAATAGTGCTCTGCGTTTATTAGGAATCAAGGGCACACTGTTTCCCGAACACTGTCTTTGCTGGTTCTGCCTAATGAAGCAGTTTAGGTACCATGTGACTGGAATAGCTTGTGTTGGGGAAAATGAGACCGGCTTGCCGAGCTGTCGAGATGTGCATATGGGCTCAGAAGACCTTTGATTGGCTTTAGAAAATAATGGTTGATGTTCTCTATGGATCGTGCAAGAGAATCCTGCTGAAAAAAGACATGTATCATTTATGCCACTTTCTTCTGTAACTGGCAGCCCTGCAAATGATCTGAAACAGGTGGGCTTACCAATAAGCAAAGAAGGTACTTTATAGTCTGTCATCCTCCACTTAGTGTATTTTGATGAAGATATATACAGGGAAGATAGCATTTGTGCTTGATCTTGTGTTAGGAATCTGTAAAGCACTAACAAAATAAAAGGGGTGATTTCTCTTTGCTAAGTCGGTTGACTATTAAAATGGAGAATAATTTCCTTGCTGTTTCACAGGACAGTCTTTCATCGATGGCAGTCATCCTTTGGGGCAGGAGAGGGAGATGCAGTCTATCAAAAACAGATAAAGAAAAGCCACACCACAGCCTGCTGTTTCTGCTATTTTGGATGATCGAGCTTCTGCGCAAATGAAATCATGACAGATTCATTTATATGAAATGGCCATTGCTGATCTCCTTGCCAGAAGCTAGATTGCTTTTTTATTTAGGAGATTTGCAGAGCAGTCCTTGGCTTTTTTAGTTAGTGACAAAATGGCACCTGGCCAAACTGCCTCTTCTCATCCAGTTGGTGTTGCCAAGATCTTGGGATGCGCACATTAAAATACACTGGCAGTCAGCTGAAAAAAATATTTTCTGTTTAAATGTTTAAATCACTTGCAGAGTTGGATTGGGGGATATCCCGTTTAGCATAATATTAATAGCTGAAATGGTATAAATTTTGCAGTCAATAAGCTGAGGGTTATGAATGAAAAAAAACAACAAAAGCAACTTATGGGTGATTTTTTTCATTAACAGCATTTGCCATTATTGATCATCTCTGAAGTGCTTAAAGTATTTCATTGCTGGTTGTACAGGCCAAATTTATTGAGCAACTGAACTCAATAAATTGATTGGAGAACAAAAAGGGATTAGGTAGTCACAAAGAAGAATCTTTCAGAAGAACTCAACAAAGCTTGCTTTTGGATAGTTCATTTACTACTGCCCACTGTCCCTTAGGAGAGCAGGAGTCCCCAAGCTCTGGTATCTAATGCCTGCTGAGCTCAGGTGCAGCTGATGTAATCACAATAGAAACAAACTGTACAGTGAATATAATGCACTTGAGTCGTGTAGAAACCATCCCCCCTACTGGATCCCTGGAAAAATTGTCTTCCACAAAACCTGTCTCTGGGGCCCAAAACCCTGGAGACTGCTGCCTTAGAGGGCCCTGTTGATTGCTTATTTGCAGAGACACAGGGGTACAAGCATTTCTTGTGTCAGCTCATGTTCCTAACTTTTTAGCAAGGAGACAGGACTTAGTAGAATTACTATCGGGTATGTAAATATGTTTCATGGTTTTATTTGGCAGTTTGCTCCTGCTCCGTCTTCTTACAGAGACCAGTTGTTGATGTGTTTGGTGAACCGATATTATTCATATAGTGAGTGATCACCATGTACAAGACACCTAGGTTAGGAGCTGGGGATTTGGGACCAAATGAATAAAGATTCTTGTCACATGAAGCTTACATCCCAAAGCACACTCTTCTTCCTTGTCCTCCCTTAAAGCCATTTTAGAGAAAGGGATCCATCAGTGAAGACACATGTATCAACTTGTGCTATTGAAGAAGCTGAGGAGTGAATGTGCCTTTCAGCTCAGCAGCCCCAAACGTTCTGCTAATTAAGTTTTGATGCCTTGATTAGACTTCTACGGTGCATGAGCGCTGGAGCCGTATCTGGTTCGTAGGCCACCAATCTATGTAGGAAAAAGCATAGTGAAATAGCATACATAACCTATCTATGATGTAATGTAATGTATATAAATATACACACATAGACGTATAAAGAGTCAATTTCAAAAGTCAACAGATGCACATGTATATAGAGAGTCTATTCTTATTATTTGTGGTGGTTATGTTCTACATGGTGGCTGTGAACACTGAGTTAATGAATGCTAATTGCTCCTAAAATTAGTGGATACCAATTACAAGTAAGATACTAATTGCTCCTCTGTCGATGGGATTCTCCAGGCAGTTCTACTGGAGTGGGTAGCCATTCCCTTCTCCAGGGGATCTTCCCAACCCCAGGGATCCAACCCAGGTCTCCTGCCTTGCAAGTGGATGCTTTACCATCTGAGCCAACAGGAAAGCCGCTGTTGCAAGTTTGGATGGCTGCAAATCTCTGGCCACAACATTTTCATGAAGTGATCAATACACAAGGTTGTTTTATGTGAGTTTCTGTTTAAAGACACCTTACTTAATATCTATCATTGATTCATTAACATTGAGCTCATGGCCAACAGTTCTCTAACTCATACCTGAAAGGCAGTTTATCTAATACACGGATTTTTTCCACAAGGCACATCATACCCTTCTTGTGCTTCTGGCACTTAGAACACTAGAGGGCACTTAGCTCTACTTGGGGACCATTTTAAGCAGCAAAACTACCAAGAATAAAGCACAAAAAATGTACCAAAAAGAAAAAAACCAAACACACACACACAGAAACCCATGGCACTAAATAGAGCATGAAAAAGATGCTTGTTTGCAGTATGAGAGCTGAATTAAAAAGGCAAAATGTTGCCTACTCAACCTCTTTGGGGAACATGCCCATTGGGTGACTCAAAAATGTTTGCTACTCTGAGCGTTCAGTCTGAATGATCGCGAGAGCACCAGGAGTATTGATTTTGGCGTTGCAGGTAATTTTTAGCAAGTGGGTGATTTTGCAAATACGGAATCTGCAAATAATGAAAATTGATTATATAGAGAGATATACATTGAACTGCATCTTGGGTCTTTCTCAGTGAGTTCTGAGCTGTAGATTTAGCTCTGGATGAATTGTAATCCAAAGCCGGGGAATGCAGTTACAGGCTCAGAAGAGGAAGGGCAGATAAGCCCTTCTTTCTCCAAGTGCAGGACTCACCACTCTGGACCACTTGTCTTTGCCTGTATTCTAATGAGTGCCAAGAGATACACAGATGGTTCAGTGACTCCAGCAGCCCATGCGCATGCCCCGACCACTTCCCAGGAGCCTTGAATACGGAACTGGAGAAGAAGTGACTGGAAGAGAGGATGCAAGAGGTGACTGTGTAGAAACTCGCAGGCGGCAGCAGAGCCTTGCTGTCTGGGGTGAGATTCCTGTGTCTCAGCTGTAACTTCGGGCTTCACTGAGTCATCACACACTTCAGAATCCTGCTGGTTCAGCCTCCTGGAGACCAACATCTTCCCAGCTGACTGGCAATCCCAAGGCAGGAGGGGCCTGACCTTTGTCTGCATCTCCAGAAGCCTAAAGCTTAGCATCAGGGCATGGAGGACCCCCAAATAAATACTTTCTGGATGAATTAACTGTCTTGAGGCTTTTCACAGATTTTTAAATCAGACGTTGTTTCTTCAAGTGGCAATTGAATAGGCAGATGCTATAATTCCTTTATTGAGAAGGCTTTCATTCTGTAATTATGGAGGCAAGGAAAAGATCATAAGAATATTGAGTTGTAACAATTTAGTATGAATGCTTTCCAGTCAAAATGTAATTAATCAACAAATGTAAATGACTAGTTATGGATTCTTGTTCTGTTTTGATGTGGAGTCATCCTTCAAGTGTTTGTAGCATGAGGGGACAAAAAGTGTCTAAAAGTGTACAGAGAAAAGTGGAACAACTAATTAAAAAACAGAAGTAAATTTGACCAGTTTGCATAAAATTGGGTCTAGACAGAGAATAGCTGGACTCTGTGGTACAGTATTTACAAAAACACCAGCTCTGCTTGGCATGGGATTTTGATGATGGCAGAATGATACATATGTAAAGAGAGAGAGATCGCTAGATAGATGACTTTGTATGAGAGGGTGTGTTCGTTTCCTGAGGCCACTTATCCAGGTGCCACAAACTGGGTGAAAAAGTTTACTGTCTCACAGGACTGGAGTACTGATGTCTGAAGTCAAGGTGTTAGCAGGGCCACGCTCCCTTTGAAATGTGTAGGAGAGAATCCTTAGCTTCTGGTGTTTTCCAACAATCCTTGGCATTCCTGATGTGTAGACGCATGACTCCATTCTTTTCTTTATGGTCGCATGGCTGCCTTTGCTTCCTGTGTCTCTGTGCCCACAAGACACTTCCCTCTCATGCACCAGCCATGTTGAATTAGTGCTCAGTTGCTTCAGTCGTGTCTGACTCTTTGAGACGCTAAGGACTGTAGCCCACCAGGCTCTTCTGTCCTTGGGATTCTCCAGACAGGAACACTGGAGTGGGTTGCCATACCCTTCTCCAGGGGACCTTCCCGACCCATGTCTCTTACGATTGGATTAGGGTCCCTTCTAATGATTTCATCTTAACTTGACATCTTTGAAGACCCGATGCCTGGAGAATCCTGTGGACAGAGGAGCCTGGTGGGCACAGTCCACAGGGCTGCAAAGACTCGGACGTGAGACTCGGACGTGGCACACACTAATGACTCCACCTTAGCTTGATGACATCTGCTGCTACTGCTTAGTCACTTCAATTGTGTCCAACTCTGTGTGATGTCCTGGACTGTATCTCACCAGGCTTCTCCATCCACAGAATTTTCAAGGCAAGAATACTGGAGTGGGTTGCTATTTCCTTCTTCTGGTGGACATCTGAAAATACCCTATTTCCAAGTGAGGTCATGGTCACAGGTACCAAGGGTTAGAATGTCATTGTATCTTCTGGGTACTGTCAGTGTCCCAAGTTCTCAGTGAAAGGAAGACTATAACCTCTGTATAGCCCATTACGCTTGGATTAAAAATCTGATTATAATGCTTCTGTATAGATTGTAGAAACATGCTAAAATGGGGAAAACATTGAAGTAAATTTGACCAGTTTGCATAAAATTGGGTCTAGACAGAGAATAGCTGGACTCTGTGGTACAGTATTTACAAAAACACCAGCTCTGCTTGGCATGGGATTTTGATGATGGCAGAATGATACATATGTAAAGAGAGAGAGATCGCTAGATAGATGACTTTGTATGAGAGGGTGTGTTCGTTTCCTGAGGCCACTTATCCAGGTGCCACAAACTGGGTGAAAAAGTTTACTGTCTCACAGGACTGGAGTACTGATGTCTGAAGTCAAGGTGTTAGCAGGGCCACGCTCCCTTTGAAATGTGTAGGAGAGAATCCTTAGCTTCTGGTGTTTTCCAACAATCCTTGGCATTCCTGATGTGTAGACGCATGACTCCATTCTTTTCTTTATGGTCGCATGGCTGCCTTTGCTTCCTGTGTCTCTGTGCCCACAAGACACTTCCTCTCATGCACCAGCCATGTTGAATTAGTGCTCAGTTGCTTCAGTCGTGTCTGACTCTTTGAGACGCTAAGGACTGTAGCCCACCAGGCTCTTCTGTCCTTGGGATTCTCCAGACAGGAACACTGGAGTGGGTTGCCATACCCTTCTCCAGGGGACCTTCCCGACCCATGTCTCTTACGATTGGATTAGGGTCCCTTCTAATGATTTCATCTTAACTTGACATCTTTGAAGACCCGATGCCTGGAGAATCCTGTGGACAGAGGAGCCTGGTGGGCACAGTCCACAGGGCTGCAAAGACTCGGACGTGAGACTCGGACGTGGCACACACTAATGACTCCACCTTAGCTTGATGACATCTGCTGCTACTGCTTAGTCACTTCAATTGTGTCCAACTCTGTGTGATGTCCTGGACTGTATCTCACCAGGCTTCTCCATCCACAGAATTTTCAAGGCAAGAATACTGGAGTGGGTTGCTATTTCCTTCTTCTGGTGGACATCTGAAAATACCCTATTTCCAAGTGAGGTCATGGTCACAGGTACCAAGGGTTAGAATGTCATTGTATCTTCTGGGTACTGTCAGTGTCCCAAGTTCTCAGTGAAAGGAAGACTATAACCTCTGTATAGCCCATTACGCTTGGATTAAAAATCTGATTATAATGCTTCATTGTTTACAGATTTTCCATAACTCTCCGTTTCACTCAAAATAAACAGCTAGCTCCTCCTTAGCATGGCATGAAAGGCCTTTTATGATCTAACTCTGCTATACTTCAATGGCATGCTGTCACACAAATGTCTGTTTTCCTTCTTACCGTGGCACATGAACCTGTTTCTCCTAACTAGAAAGCCCTCTGTGCCCAGTTTTGCCATTTACTTGCACTCATCTTCTTAGGTTCTAGCTTTCTGTTCTTCAGTGAAGATGTTCTTGACTCACCAAAGGGAATTTGATGTTTTCCACCTCCATGTTCCCTTAGTATTTTTCAAAGAGTTCTGGTAAAACCACCAGCACATTGCTTGTTTGCATATCCATCTTAACATGCTAGATTGCAGGCTCTTTGAGATCAAGAACAAATATAATCAATGAGTAATAGAAAAAAAATGCAAAAAATCTCCCTTACTAATTCTTTAGGGAAACATGTATTTCTCCAAAGATTTTACAGGTTTTTACATGCTGAGTTTTTAAACTCAGGTATTAGTTGAATACCCCCTCTGTCACATAGCTAAGTAAATTTTTATCGAATGAACGCAGGTTTTCATGCCTTGGCTCATTTTCTCCATAATTCATTTTTTTCATATCCTTACGTAATTTGTTTTATCACTTGTGAAATAATTATCACCTTCTTCTGCATATATTGCATGTTTCATGCTTCCCTGCCTGACACTGATTTCCTATAGTGCTATTTATCTTAGGAATATTCTTGTAATTAAAACAAAATTACAGCACACTTGTAATGTGTAATCATTCCCATGGACTCTGAGAGCTATAGCAGACTGTACCACATGTTCCCAACCAGGTTGCCTCAGCTGTTATTTCACAATATGTGGTAGGTTTCCCTGGTGGTTGAGTGGTTAGGAATTCACCTGCCATCACAGGGAGCATGGATTCTATCCCTGGTCTATGAAGATCCCACAGGCCAGAGAGCAACTAAGCCCATGTGCCCCAACTACTGGAGCTCATGCCCCCTAGAGCCTGTGCTTTGCAACAAGAGAAGCCACTGCAGTGAGAAGCCTGAGCACCGCAAATAGAGAATAGTCCCCACTTGCTGCAACTAGAGAAAAGCCTTGCACAGCCAAAAATAAAATAAATAAAATTATATAAATCATTTTCAAAAAGAGAGACATGTGGTTTGGGGTGAACAACCTACTGTCACCTCTCTTGTCTCCACTAAATGGGATAAACATGGTACTGGCCTCTTAAGAGGATTAAATAGGTAACACATAAATAAAGCACTAGAATAGCAAACATGGCAAGCCCCAAACAAATGTGAGTTTTTATTATTCTGTCCTATGGTTTGTTGCTTGAAGCCTTGAAGAACTTTGCAGTTCTTGTTTCGGGTGAAACCTTCTAGGCAGATCTCTCTTTGGCATATCTGAGACAAGTCTGCCAAGCTTCTATTTGACTTTTCAAAGATAAAAATGTTTGCATGACATATGAGTTCAATACAGAGGTTTTCATTACTAAAAAAAAAAAAAAAATAGGCAACTCAGAATTAGTTTGTGGATAGCTCTTTTTTCTGAGATTCTTTTTTTTTTTTTTTCTTACAGCTACAAAGAGAAAAGTCAGTTGTTCACCTTTGTAAAGTTATGGATATGTAATACTGTTAATTACAAGCCTTATTTTGTATGTGGACAAGGGGACAAAAGAGGACAAGATGGTTGGATGAGATCACTGCATCAATGGACATGAGTTTGAAGCTCCAGGAGATAGTGAAGGACAGGGAGGGCTGGCATGCTGCAGTTCGTGAGGTTGCAACGAGTTGGACATGATTGAAGTGGCCTCTGTGTGTGTGTGTGTGTGTGTGAGAGAGAGAGAGAGGGAGAGGGAGAGAGAGAAACTCCAACACAGATGCCTTTCCTAAGTAAGCATGCCCTGGTAATCACAGCTCTGTGGATGGCTGGTGCAAAGGCTCTAGAAAAACTAGTCAGTGTCCTTAAGAACCCAAGGGAGATGAAGAAGATTGTCATAGTCTCACTCAAAATACAGAATTGCTATGTTCACAGGTCAGATATTGGCGGTTCCATAAGACTGAACCAAAACCGTAATTTCGTTTAAATACAAAAATTCTTCTAAAAGGAAAAGCTGGCACCCTTTCTGTAGGACCCCATAGTGACGGGGAGAGGATCTGTGTTTCAGGCCAGGGTCTCTTCAACCTGTCACAGCTGTGTAATTATGTACAGCTAATAGGCTTCATAACATCATTTCAGGGTTACTATTGTTTGCATTGCCTCTATTTGTGTTTTTAGAATCCAGCTCATAAACCCTATAATTAGGAAAAAGTATCAAAGTGCCTACTTACACACTTTTTATTTGTTTTTGAGGTTGTAATTGTCTGTAAGTGTTTGTATGGCTGACAATTCAGCAAACGGAATGATTTCCAAACACCCTCATTGCAGCCTTCTTGATGGTGTGTTCCCATTTCATTCCTCACCTTGAAGCTATTTGGTTTTTTCCCTAGCTTTAATTCCACTCAAAAGTAGGAAAATGTTTATTTTCAATTAGAGTTTTACATAGCTTGATAGTCTCCCTTTGCCATTTTAAAGGGATCTGAAGAAATTAAAATCGAAGACATAAGTCATTTGACTTCTCCTAGTCAAAAGATTACTACTTTCCCTGTTGAAAGAGTTTGGAGATTTCTCTCTTGAGTCATCTGCCTCTAAATTTTTGGTGTTGTGTGTAACTAGGTGGGGACAGTTCTTCTACAGCTGGTCTCTGTTCTCCACATCTTTTAAAGAATGTCTTCTTCTCTTGTTGTTCCCATAAGGAATATGTTGCAAAAATTGAATTCAATTGATTTTTTCTAATTTTATTTTTTATTTTTTTTGCGGGGGGTGCATGTTGGGGAGGGAGGGGAGTGGACGGGAAACTTCTATTGGTCTTTCATTTCTCTGTTTTCATCCATCTTTGTTCTTTGGCTCCTGTGGGCCTCCCATCGCGGTGGTGTCTGTCGTTGCAGAGCACCGGCTCTGGGCGCATGCGCTCCAGAGCTCCGGCTCAGTAATCGGACACATTGGTCCAGCCGCTCCACGGGCACGTGGGATCTTCCCAGGCCAGAGATCGAACCGCTGCCCCTTGCAATGCGAGGCAGTGTCCTTACCCAATGGACCACCAGGGAAGCCCGAATTCAATTAATTTTGATGATATGTGCTTATTCCTAGATAAATAATAGATTTATTTTTGTTCAGTCCCTCAGTTGTGTCCAACTCTCTGAGACCCCATGGGCTGCTACGTGCCAGGTTTCCCTGTCCTTCACTATCTTCCAGGGTTTGTTCAATCCCATGTCCATTGAGTTGGTGATGCCATCCAGTCATCTCATTCTTTGTTGTCCCCTTCTCTTCCTGCCTGCAATCTTTCCCAGCATCAGGTTCTTTTCCAGTGAGTCAGTTCTTCAAATCAGGTGGCCAAAGTAATAGATGTGACTTTCCTGTCTTTGGAGAAGGTTTTAGTTCTCTTCTCTATCACCTTAACATTGAAAACCTAGTAGGGCTAGTAATATCTGCTTGTTGAATCATCTTGAAAGAGTTTTAAAATCCTGAGATCAGATTGAACCCCAAAGCAATTGAATCCAAATCTCCTGGGGTCAAATCTGGGCCTTTGGGGTTTTTAAATCTCCCCGGTGATTCCCACATGCAGCCAAGAGTGGGAAGCATGGAGTTAGATAATTAGATAAATGTATAGGGAGTGAGGACATGTAAAGGATTACTTAACTCTTAGCACAAGCATGGTGCATTGGATTTCAGTGAACTTGGATTTGAAATCCAGGTCTCTCACTTGATATGTGACCTTGGATGAGTTACTCAGATACTTCTGAGCTTCTGTTTTGTCATTTGTCACATTTCACAGATGACAGTGCTGTTATGATAATTAAAATCCAATAGATCCTTCATGAATATTTGCTCTTCTTTTCTCCTCCCCTTTTTAATATAGACTATTTCAGAGGATACTTGAGTGATTAAATGTGTGGCTTTTCTTTCCTGATGGTTATTTAATGATTCATATGTTTTATTTATTTATGTTATTATGTGTAATATGTATCATTTTTAATATACTTATAATATGTAGTTTTATTAAATATTTGCATTAGGAAACATTATGATTTGCACTTATATATTATTTATTATCATGCATTTATTATTATTTTACTTTTAATTCTGAAACAATTTTAGAACTGCCAAAATAGTACATATTTTCATATCGCCCTTGCTTGGCTTTCCCTAATGTTAACAATTTGCACAACAATCAAACCTTTTTCACAAAAGTAATAGATCAGCATAGATACAATGCTATTACCCAAAGAGGAGACTTCATTGTGATTTCACCAGTTTTCTGCTAACATCCCTTTTCTCTTCCAGGATCTAATTCAGGATCCCACCTTGCATGGGAATTGCACAGAATGGGAAAAACTGAAGTTGTCATATTCTTTATTTTTTCCAGTTCTGTGACAGTCTGTGCTAGTTCTTGATCTTCCCTTGTTTTCGTGACTTTAACATTTTGAAGAGCACTAAGCTATTTTGGAGAATGCCTTACAATTTAAGATTGTTTTATACATACTTATGGTAGAGTTGATGCATTTTTTGGCATGAATACTACCAAAGTGATATGCCCTTTCAGTATTAGGGATACATGATATTGCTATATAGAGGACTGCTTACATAATTAATAATATAGTTAGTGAAATGAGAGACTATTAGTTTAGTGTATTAGTTTCCTAGTGCTGTCATAGTAAATACCACAGACAGGGTGATTTAAACGTCAAAACTGGTCTCACAAATCTGGATGCTGGAAGTCTGATTGAGGTGCTGGCAGAGTTGGTTTCAAGCCTTTCTCTTTGACTTTAGGTGACTTTAGGTGACTTTTATTGTCTTCTCATGGTCTTTAGTGTAATATCTGTATCTTCATCTCTTCCTGTAAGGATACTAGTCATATTTGATTAAACCCCAGCCCAACAACTTTGTTTAAGCTTGCTGTTCAGCCACCAAGTCGTGTCCAACTCTCTGCAACCCTGTGGACTATAACCCTCCAGGCTCCTCTGTCCATGGGATTTTCCAGGTGAGAATACTGGAGTAGGTTGTTGTTTCCCTCTCCAGGGGATTTTCTGGACCCAAGGGTCAAACCCAGGTTTCCTAGATTGCAGGTGGATTCCTTACCGACTGAACCACAAGAGAAGCCCCTTGTTTAACTTGAGTTATCTTTAAATGCTCTAATTCAAAACACAGCCCTGTTCTGAGGGACTGTGGACTAGGACTTCAACATATGGATTTTCCGAGATGGGAGAGTGACACAGTTTAGGGCCCCTAAAGTAGGGACAACAATCAAACCTTTTTCACAAAAGTAATAGATCAGCATAGATACAATGCTATTACCCAAAGAGGAGACTTCATTGTGATTTCACCAGTTTTCTGCTAACATCCCTTTTCTCTTCCAGGATCTAATTCAGGATCCCACCTTGCATGGGAATTGCACAGAATGGGAAAAACTGAAGTTGTCATATTCTTTATTTTTTCCAGTTCTGTGACAGTCTGTGCTAGTTCTTGATCTTCCCTTGTTTTCGTGACTTTAACATTTTGAAGAGCACTAAGCTATTTTGGAGAATGCCTTACAATTTAAGATTGTTTTATACATACTTATGGTAGAGTTGATGCATTTTTTGGCATGAATACTACCAAAGTGATATGCCCTTTCAGTATTAGGGATACATGATATTGCTATATAGAGGACTGCTTACATAATTAATAATATAGTTAGTGAAATGAGAGACTATTAGTTTAGTGTATTAGTTTCCTAGTGCTGTCATAGTAAATACCACAGACAGGGTGATTTAAACGTCAAAACTGGTCTCACAAATCTGGATGCTGGAAGTCTGATTGAGGTGCTGGCAGAGTTGGTTTCAAGCCTTTCTCTTTGACTTTAGGTGACTTTAGGTGACTTTTATTGTCTTCTCATGGTCTTTAGTGTAATATCTGTATCTTCATCTCTTCCTGTAAGGATACTAGTCATATTTGATTAAACCCCAGCCCAACAACTTTGTTTAAGCTTGCTGTTCAGCCACCAAGTCGTGTCCAACTCTCTGCAACCCTGTGGACTATAACCCTCCAGGCTCCTCTGTCCATGGGATTTTCCAGGTGAGAATACTGGAGTAGGTTGTTGTTTCCCTCTCCAGGGGATTTTCTGGACCCAAGGGTCAAACCCAGGTTTCCTAGATTGCAGGTGGATTCCTTACCGACTGAACCACAAGAGAAGCCCCTTGTTTAACTTGAGTTATCTTTAAATGCTCTAATTCAAAACACAGCCCTGTTCTGAGGGACTGTGGACTAGGACTTCAACATATGGATTTTCCGAGATGGGAGAGTGACACAGTTTAGCCCATAGCAGGTGCCTCTAAAGTAGGGACATATACTGAAATAGAATCAGCACAGGATTTCACCAGGATGGTAAGTGATCTGCAGCACTCTTTAGAGATAGAAGCAGCTTCTTGGCGAAAGGAGGAAACCATCACAACAATCATAATGACACTCAATGAGGACAAAATGCTCAATGGGAGAACCAAGCTGCTTAAGCATTAACTAGAAGACAGTGGGTTAAAGAACATGAGGGGAATGGGAGGAAGGCTTGGTCTTTGGAGTTACTTGTTCAGTCCCCATGTCGTGTGCAACTCTTTGCGACCCCGTGGACTAGAGCATGCCAGGCTCCTCTGTCCTCCAGGGTCTAGTGGAGTTTGTGCAGATTCATGTGCATTGAGTCGCTGATGCCTCGGGGTTATAAGAATCTAAAAAAAAAAAAAAAAACCATGTGCCAGTATTCCATATGTAAAAGTCAACATGATATGGGGATGCTGCAGGATATTTAAAGGGACAAAAATCTTTTTAAGGAAACATTAGAAAGAGCTTATTCAGCCCAAAAAAGAAATTGCTGATTGGGGATTTAATTATCTCTGTATGTGAAGGAGTTCTTAAACCAAAGACAGTGACCAGCTGTTTCAAAACTTTACGAGAACAGATTTCAAGTAAACAGACTTAAATGGCAGTGAATGAGATTTAGATTAGAATAGAATAAACATTTTCAGACCAAAAAAATTTTTTTGTATGTGGTTAAATACCAGTTCACTAACAGATGGAAGAAGCATGGTTTTGTTAGAACACCAGTGGTGGGTTTAGATACCTCTTTGTTAACTACCGGCTCCCCCTTTTCACTGTGTGATCTTGGACACAGAACTTAACCCCTATGATAATACTATCAAACTTGTTATTTTTAAGGGCAAAATGAGCTCCTATAAATAATTTTAGCAGATTTAATGTAAATTTAGCAGATGGAGAAGAGAACTTGCCACTCAATAATTGTTACTTTGATTGATTGTTCCTTTCTGGTATAATTTCATTTCTTTTGTCTAAAAAGTTTTCAGCCAAAGGTTGAGAGATCTTTAATGAATAAAAGCCCTGTTCTGAGGGACTGTGGACTAGGACTTCAACATATGGATTTTCCGAGATGGGAGAGTGACACAGTTTAGCCCATAGCAGGTGCCTCTAAAGTAGGGACATATACTGAAATAGAATCAGCACAGGATTTCACCAGGATGGTAAGTGATCTGCAGCACTCTTTAGAGATAGAAGCAGCTTCTTGGCGAAAGGAGGAAACCATCACAACAATCATAATGACACTCAATGAGGACAAAATGCTCAATGGGAGAACCAAGCTGCTTAAGCATTAACTAGAAGACAGTGGGTTAAAGAACATGAGGGGAATGGGAGGAAGGCTTGGTCTTTGGAGTTACTTGTTCAGTCCCCATGTCGTGTGCAACTCTTTGCGACCCCGTGGACTAGAGCATGCCAGGCTCCTCTGTCCTCCAGGGTCTAGTGGAGTTTGTGCAGATTCATGTGCATTGAGTCGCTGATGCCTCGGGGTTATAAGAATCTAAAAAAAAAAAAAAAAACCATGTGCCAGTATTCCATATGTAAAAGTCAACATGATATGGGGATGCTGCAGGATATTTAAAGGGACAAAAATCTTTTTAAGGAAACATTAGAAAGAGCTTATTCAGCCCAAAAAAGAAATTGCTGATTGGGGATTTAATTATCTCTGTATGTGAAGGAGTTCTTAAACCAAAGACAGTGACCAGCTGTTTCAAAACTTTACGAGAACAGATTTCAAGTAAACAGACTTAAATGGCAGTGAATGAGATTTAGATTAGAATAGAATAAACATTTTCAGACCAAAAAAATTTTTTTGTATGTGGTTAAATACCAGTTCACTAACAGATGGAAGAAGCATGGTTTTGTTAGAACACCAGTGGTGGGTTTAGATACCTCTTTGTTAACTACCGGCTCCCCCTTTTCACTGTGTGATCTTGGACACAGAACTTAACCCCTATGATAATACTATCAAACTTGTTATTTTTAAGGGCAAAATGAGCTCCTATAAATAATTTTAGCAGATTTAATGTAAATTTAGCAGATGGAGAAGAGAACTTGCCACTCAATAATTGTTACTTTGATTGATTGTTCCTTTCTGGTATAATTTCATTTCTTAGATGTGTCTAAAAAGTGCAGCCAGTGTTCTCTGCTCAGCCTAAACTGGTGTATATGATATTATTTGGAGTCCAGTCTTTTTAGCTCTACAGACTTTACATGATCTATCACAAAGTGGTTTGGGGGCTTAAATGCCTAACTTTCTAAGAATCCAGGTAAAAGAGATAGACTGTCAGTTCAAGGCAAAATTAAATTAGAGGGACTAGGTAAACTCTTTTTTTGATGTCAGAATAATGCAGGGGCTTGTGTTTGGGAAAAACCCTGAATTATTTGACAAATAATAGTTTATAAAATTCAGTTATGGTTAACCACCATGTATTAACTGGATTTCACAGAAATATTTCTTCTATTGTAGACTTAAACTCATTAACAGATAATAAACCCTGACAGAAAGGCATGTAAAATGTAGTGCTTATTCATAGAATCCAAATTGACGTTGATCACGATGCCTTCACAATTGGCTGTAGTTTGCCCGCTGCGTGTCCACTCCCTTCAGACAACATTGCAGCTGGAATCTCGGCTTAGCTTCGGGCTCTAGTCTGTATTACACTTTTAAGTTTGAGAAAATCTCAGTCTTTCACTTTTCCATGGATGAATTTAGAAGAGCCTTGATTTCTGACTTCTTAGGAGTTACTGATTTTAAAAGTGTATCCTAGACCCATGTATCCTAGACTTCACCAGCATGAGGAATACAAATGATGTCACATTTAAATTAAATTCAAATTGCTCTCTTTGCCTGATAAACTGTAGTATGTGAAATATCTTCCTCTGGGTCCTTCAGGCCTGCCTCCTTTGTCTGATGGGTTTTTGGGACGGTGCCTCTGTGAGCCTGTGCTGCCAGGCTGGGCACTGCCAGGCCCTTTGTGCCGCTGTAGAGAACTGACTTCAGGTTTTCTCTAGATGACAGTTCCTCGTCCTCACCATTGCCATGGTGAAAGCCTCCCATCCCAAATATCTGTTTGGGTTGTACCTGGGCTCCTGTTGCCCTCTCTGCAGGTCTCTTTACCATCATGGACCTCCAGTCCATGACTGACTATGCAGCAGCTCAGAGATGGCCCAGGAGAAGTACGTCACCCAGAAAGATTTCTTATTGGTCACACACTATGGCTTCTCTCCAGCTTCCCTGATGGGTCGGTGATAAAGCATCTGCCTGCGGATGCAGGAGACATTGGTTCAATCCTTGGGTCAGTTAGATTCCCTGAAGAAGGAAATGGCAACCCATTCTAGTGTTCTTACCTGGGAAATCCCATGGACAGAAGAGCCTGGTGGGCTATAGTCCATAGTGTCATGGACGATTGGATACGACTGAGCACACAGGCACAGATGGCTTCCTCTCATCTGTCACAAGTCTGTCCAGTCTTTCCATCTGATACTGCTTTCTGGCTCAATCACATCATACCTCCCTGCTTGATCACAGGGTGTTCTTTTGCCAGCCTCCTGCCTGTCTCTATCTTTCAAAGGCATATTTCTGCCACTATTTATGCCTACCTTTGAAGACTCTTCCTTGAGGGTCAGGCTAAGAAAATCACTTGCAGCTGGAATCATCGAGCTTAAGGCTGTAGTTTGCCCGCTGCGTGTCCACTCCTTCAGACAACATTGCAGCTGGAATCTCGGCTAGCTTCGGGCTCTAGTCTGTATTACACTTTTAAGTTTGAGAAAATCTCAGTCTTTCACTTTTCCATGGATGAATTTAGAAGAGCCTTGATTTCTGACTTCTTAGGAGTTACTGATTTTAAAAGTGTATCCTAGACCCATGTATCCTAGACTTCACCAGCATGAGGAATACAAATGATGTCACATTTAAATTAAATTCAAATTGCTCTCTTTGCCTGATAAACTGTAGTATGTGAAATATCTTCCTCTGGGTCCTTCAGGCCTGCCTCCTTTGTCTGATGGGTTTTTGGGACGGTGCCTCTGTGAGCCTGTGCTGCCAGGCTGGGCACTGCCAGGCCCTTTGTGCCGCTGTAGAGAACTGACTTCAGGGTTTCTCTAGATGACAGTTCCTCGCCCTCACCATTGCCATGGTGAAAGCCTCCCATCCCAAATATCTGTTTGGGTTGTACCTGGGCTCCTGTTGCCCTCTCTGCAGGTCTCTTTACCATCATGGACCTCCAGTCCATGACTGACTATGCAGCAGCTCAGAGATGGCCCAGGAGAAGTACGTCACCCAGAAAGATTTCTTATTGGTCACACACTATGGCTTCTCTCCAGCTTCCCTGATGGGTCGGTGATAAAGCATCTGCCTGCGGATGCAGGAGACATTGGTTCAATCCTTGGGTCAGTTAGATTCCCTGAAGAAGGAAATGGCAACCCATTCTAGTGTTCTTACCTGGGAAATCCCATGGACAGAAGAGCCTGGTGGGCTATAGTCCATAGTGTCATGGACGATTGGATACGACTGAGCACACAGGCACAGATGGCTTCCTCTCATCTGTCACAAGTCTGTCCAGTCTTTCCATCTGATACTGCTTTCTGGCTCAATCACATCATACCTCCCTGCTTGATCACAGGGTGTTCTTTTGCCAGCCTCCTGCCTGTCTCTATCTTTCAAAGGCATATTTCTGCCACTATTTATGCCTACCTTTGAAGACTCTTCCTTGAGGGTCAGGCTAAGAAAATAATACCAAGAGAAAAGATATAGTTCATGTCTTCCCAGTTGAATTCCTCCCTCTTTTGTCTCCAAGGTTATTGACAGTGGAGAAGCCCAATCTCTGCATGTCTCACCCTCTATTCAGGGGTGTGGCTTTAACCTTTACCTCGCCAAAGACAATTACCTTCCAGAAAGCTGTAGTCCTGCTATACTAAGCTTCTTCCTTACATTTTCTTCTAAATTACAAGAACAAACAGAGGTCCTTGAATTTAGACATTTCTCAGTGTCTGTGGATTTCATTTTTATATAATACCATATGTTGGACTTCTGAGTCTTGTCAAGCCTAGTTTGATTCCTTTTCAAAGATTTTCTACCATCATGAATGTTCTTGGGCTATGCTTACTTGGGAGCAAAAAACTTGAATAAAACATAGACTTCTCCACAAGACCAAGCAGTGCTTTCCAAGCGCTATGTCTCCAAGTAGAAGACCATGTGTGAAGATACAATTCTTGTGTATTACATAACTGTCTCTTGTGTGCCAGCTTTGTTCCTCAAAACCCCATCTTCTCAAATTTTCGAATGTGTAGTTTGTCGTTTTCTTTTTGAATTTTTTTTCTTTAATTTCAAAAGTAAAGGGAGAATCCTATGTATTTACAGATATTAAAATAAAAGAATGCAAAATACAGAGGTTCAGAGTTTAAGGTTTGGCCTCAGAAATGTAGCTCTGCCACTAAAAAGACATCAAGTTCTTTCAGCCATCTATAATGAAGGATGCAGGAGACATTGGTTCAATCCTTGGGTCAGTTAGATTCCCTGAAGAAGGAAATGGCAACCCATGCCAGTATTCTTGCCTGGGAAATCCCATGGACAGAAGAGCCTGGTGGGCTATAGTCCATAGTGTCATGGACGATTGGATACGACTGAGCACACAGGCACAGATGGCTTCCTCTCATCTGTCACAAGTCTGTCCAGTCTTTCCATCTGATACTGCTTTCTGGCTCAATCACATCATACCTCCCTGCTTGATCACAGGGTGTTCTTTTGCCAGCCTCCTGCCTGTCTCTATCTTTCAAAGGCATATTTCTGCCACTATTTATGCCTACCTTTGAAGACTCTTCCTTGAGGGTCAGGCTAAGAAAATAATACCAAGAGAAAAGATATAGTTCATGTCTTCCCAGTTGAATTCCCCCCTCTTTTGTCTCCAAGGTTATTGACAGTGGAGAAGCCCAATCTCTGCATGTCTCACCCTCTATTCAGGGGTGTGGCTTTAACCTTTACCTCGCCAAAGACAATTACCTTCCAGAAAGCTGTAGTCCTGCTATACTAAGCTTCTTCCTTACATTTTCTTCTAAATTACAAGAACAAACAGAGGTCCTTGAATTTAGACATTTCTCAGTGTCTGTGGATTTCATTTTATATAATACCATATGTTGGACTTCTGAGTCTTGTCAAGCCTAGTTTGATTCCTTTTCAAAGATTTTCTACCATCATGAATGTTCTTGGGCTATGCTTACTTGGGAGCAAAAAACTTGAATAAAACATAGACTTCTCCACAAGACCAAGCAGTGCTTTCCAAGCGCTATGTCTCCAAGTAGAAGACCATGTGTGAAGATACAATTCTTGTGTATTACATAACTGTCTCTTGTGTGCCAGCTTTGTTCCTCAAAACCCCATCTTCTCAAATTTTCGAATGTGTAGTTTGTCGTTTTCTTTTTGAATTTTTTTTCTTTAATTTCAAAAGTAAAGGGAGAATCCTATGTATTTACAGATATTAAAATAAAAGAATGCAAAATACAGAGGTTCAGAGTTTAAGGTTTGGCCTCAGAAATGTAGCTCTGCCACTAAAAAGACATCAAGTTCTTCAGCCTTGATAAGTGACAGTTTTCTCATCTATAAAATGAGAATTATTGACATGGTTTATTGACATGATTGAAATAGCTCTATGTAGAAATATATGTATATGGAATTCTTTTTTTAATTTAATTTTATTTTTTTAAAAATTTTACAGAGTTTCATTATGCACAGACATGTATGTTCCCAGATCAGTCATATGCATATCCCTGGCCCCCTCTGCCCTCCCAGTGGAGGCCCCCCACCATAACTTAATGTTCTACACCTGTGTCTTTTTTAGAATAAAGGCAGAGTCAGCAACAAGGTACATGCCTCTCTTCAAATTTCATCCCCCAGTGGCACAAGCTTTGAAATTAGTGGACTTTTTTCCTCTTAAGATTCCAAGTTTGAATTCCTTAACCTAGAAGGGAGCATTACTCTGCCCCCACATAGCACATGGCCTGGAAATAGGACTTTCCATTTCTTTTTGCCTTTTCCCCTTTATATTTGGGTCTAAAATATTTGACCAAATGATGCCTTATTTCTACCTTGGACCAGCTAGTATGCTTTCTTACATAAGAATTAATAGATTCACAAAGTCCTTCAAAATTATGGCTAATGAAGTCTGTAGAAATATGCAAATTCCCTTAGTGGGCATAGATTATATTTACTACATATTTTAAATTGCTGACCTGATCCTAGAAACTTTATTATACTTAATGATGTATGTTATCACATCTTTAACAAATAGTGAGAAATTTTATTTTTCCTCTTACCCCTTTGTTCATTCCTTTTAAATAATATCTTCTCTAGTAATTGTTAATAAAGGAGAAAACCATTGTGTTGAATTATGGTTCATTGGCTAAAAGGCTCCATATTATTTGAATTATTTACTATTTTGTAGCATTTGCATTCTCCTCCAAATTTAGAAGTTTATTTGTAATGCAGCAATATTGTAATCAGGCTTACTCTGAAAACACTAATGGAGCTAGGAAATAAAAGTTTCACCGGCCTCAGTCTGGATGATATAATCAGTTTCTTCACACTAAATGTTCTTTAGCGAAAGGTCAGCAAACTCATCTTCATTCTTATAAAATGTGGGCAGAAATGAGAAGGATGTGAGAGGACAAAAATGAGAGAATCAAAGTTACTTATAATTATATCTCTATGGGTAATAATAGCTTTATTACTATTGTTGCATATGTGGCTTGACATTCTAAATGAGCTGTATGAAATTAATACCAATAAAACTATAAAGAAAATTACAGCCAATTGTGTAAAATAAAAGGTCTTTAAGCTCTTTTTAAAATATTGAAAACCGTAAGTGAAGAGTGCATGGCAATTTCCCTTCCGTTTTTTGACTTTAAATCCTAAGTCAAAAAAAAATCCCAAGTCTTATTTGGGTAATAAACAGTAAGAAAAATGAATTTGGTAACTGGCCAAAACCATGGTCTATTTAAATTTTTTAAAAACATTTTCCACAAATTTGTGTCCTGTCTTTATTTGAGGTAAAATAAGTGGATGATAATAAATTTCTCAATTCTGATAAGAAAATGTCTGTAACAGTATTATACTTGGTGTTCTGGTTCCTCAACTGAGCAAGGCTGACATCTTTATATGGTGGAGAATGTCATGTGAGTATTCCTGTATTTTGCAAAGCTAGGCAAATATTCCCAAAACTATTCAGAAAACTATAAATTTTAACCAGGGGATTGAGTATCAGGTTCATTTTTAAATGGATCTTATAATTAACACCTATTATGGGCTGAGTTTTACCTTCTCCCTCTAACATTCGTATGTTGCCTAATCCCAAGAACCTTAGAATGTAGCTGGAGAGGTAATTGAAATAAGGTCATTAGGGTGGACCTTAATCCAATATGTCTGGTGTCTTTATAAGAAGAGAAAACTTGAACACACACACACACACACAGAGGGAAGATGGCATAAAGGTCCAGGTAGGAGGTGGCACTCCAAGGAGGAATGTCTCAGGAGAAACCAACTCTACACCACCTTGATCTTTGCCTTTCAGCCTCCAAAATTGGGAGAAAGTGAAATTTTATTGTTTAGGCTGCCAGATCTGTAGGACTTATTGTGGCAGCCCTAACTAGCGGTTCCATTACCCAGCCTTTTTCTTCCTCTTATTTTGCTACATGTCAACCCTAACCATCATAGTTAATTGCCTCAGTTCTTTATCTTGGCCAGTGGCTTCCCCAGCCTTGGGCTTAGTTGTCCAAATGACTCCCTAGAGCACACTTGCCCTCTAGGCAGATGACTCATTGGCTTCCAAATAGCAGTCAGGTTCACCCAGAATGGAGAGCTAGCCCTGGAGAGTGCCAGGAAGTGTTCCTGATGGCCCCATGTCACAGTCTTTTTTCCTATTGCTGGTGACCCTGCCTCTAATTTTAGTAGGTCTTGACCTTACCAGCTTCGCCAAGATCTCTTTTTCTCTGCCCAAGCTTCCCACACTTCCTCTTGAGCTTTTTCTGGATGGTCTAGTCTCTAGATAGAATTAACTGTACTTTGATTGCTTTTATGAAGACTGAATGTGCCTTGCTTTTTATGTGCTTGTTGCTGTTCAGTTGCTAAGTCATGTCTGACTCTTTGCCACACCATGGACGGCGGCATGCCAGACTTCCCGGTCCTTCACCATCTCTCCGAGTTTGCTCAAATTCGTGTCCATTGAATTGGTGGTGCTATCTAACCATCTCATCCTCTGTCACTCTCTTCTCCTTTTGCCTTCAATCTTTCCTGGTATCAGGTCTTTTCCAGGTCTTTATGTACTTATCATATTCCAATTTCCATACCAGCATTTTTTGTTTATGTTTTATCTCCTTTGTTAGATTATTACCCTTCACTAATTCTCTTTATGAATTATAAACAAAAGTTAGTTAAAAGGATTCTAGATTCCATGTCTCCCTTCTTGGTCAAATAATATCAGTTTATACCTATAACTGAGCTTTTTGTCTTGATGGACAGAAGCATTTTTGTCTGATGTCTTAATTTTTTTTTTTTTTTGCCTTTCTTTATAGGTGAATTCTCAAAACTACCCTCAACCCAATCCATCTTATTTTCTCTGTTTCTGAGGATGTCAATATTTGATTCTAAACAATGCCTTGAAGCACTTTGGTAGTTTTAAAAGTGAAGTTCAAAATGTGGTGATTAGCGAATTCCTCAATGGTGCAGTGGTTAAGACTCCACACTGCTAATGCCAAAACCCTGGTTCAATTCCTAGTCAGGGAACTAAGATCCTACTTAAAAAAAAAAAAAAGGTGGTGGTTAAATATGACCAACAGCTAATGTTGTTTAAGAAGACACCTGACAGAATGGTGGCCCTCCTTTTCCCTCCATTCATTCTCAAAACTTGACCTTATGGATTTCCACATTTCCTTTTTTCCGTCTTTTCTAAGAGAGAAGTATCTCTATTCCTTTCCAAGATGAACTCCTCCTGGTATTCTGTCTATATTTTCCATGTCACTGGTTTTTCATAGACTCTGTGTATGAAATACGTTTTTGTTTTAAATTTTGGCCTTTTTAATTTTTTTTAATTTAGTTATTTTCCTCCATCTTTATTCTTTGGCCCGCATGGGCCTCCCATCGCAGTGGCCTCTCTCGTTGCAGAGTACTAGCTGTGGGCACATGCACTCCAGAGCGCTGGCTCATAATTGGACACACTGGTCCAGCTGCTCCATGGCACGTGGGATCTTCCTGGGCCAGCAATCAAACTGGACCCCTTGAATTGCAAGGTGGACTCTTTACCCACTGGACCACCAGGGAAGCCTGAAATATCTCCTTTCTTGTGTTAGTCTGACACACTGATCATTCAGCAAACCTCAGCTCCAACTTTCCTTTTTGGAAAAATCTCAGACTTCTGGCTGACCCTTAGATGCTCCTTTTTCAATGTCCTCTGCAAAGTTGAACTTCTGACCAAACACACATTACTCAGGGTTCTTGTCTGTATCCCAGCTAGTTCCCAAATTTCTGAAGGCAGGGCATGATAAACACACTGCTGGGATTTCTCACACCAGGGTTAAAGGAACACATGGAAAATTCCTCCCTCCTTTGATCCCTTAAACCCCACTTCTAAGAAAAGCCTTTTCCTTACATTTGTAAATAAATTCTAGTTTCTTCTTTGAAAACTAAAAATGGAAGAAAGAATGGAAGAAGCAGAAAAAGAGAAAATGAAGAAAAAAAGAAAAAACTTGTTTTGTCCAGTTTTCCCCTAAACCACTACCAGTGGTCAGACTTGAAAAAAAAACACATAACGAAACCAGGTATTAAAAAAAAGAAATCACAAATTTTCTATACTTTATATCTCACTTTCTTCTCAATCCATTAAATCTGCCTTTAACTGTCTCAACTTTACTGGCATTACTCTTCTGAAGGTCATGGGTGAACTCCAGAGTGCAATGTCAATTGAGTCTTCCCGGGCCTTATTTGTCTGATCTGTTCTCAGCAGTGGACTCTTGGCTGACCTCTTCTTCTTACAATTTCTATTTCCTTTGCTTCTAAAATCTAGTTCTTTCCTAATTCTCTCTTTCCTCTTTATCATTCTTTTTGGATTCCTTTTCTTTCTTAAACCAGAATCCAGAATGCCCCAATCCTCATCTATGTCTGTTTCTACCACAGTATTCACCCCTGCCCTGCATTTTTCTAGGGCACATTCATCTTATCAAAAAGCCTTACCACCAAATGTATCTATTCAGATATCATGTCAGTCCAAAGGAAAGAAAATTGAGGGTCAACCTCATCATTTTCTAGTCTAAATTTGTAACTCCCATATCTTGTGTGATTTTGTAGTTTGTTCAAATTGTGTTTATCTACACTTTTGTATATATCTGTATTTTAAAAAGACATATCACATTTACATCTATTTTGGTGTATCATGCTATGTTTACAGTACCATGTATATTTATCAGTGTATTTATCCTGTAATTAAAATACTTAAACATGCTTATAAATTATGCATATTATTGGTTGAGTTGTTTTGCCCTAAGTTCCTTTGTTGGAGACTGAACCCCCAGTATTTAAGAATGCAACTGTATTTGGAGATGGGGTCTTTAAAGAGCTTTGTAGAACGTCTCCTTTAGGATGGGCTCTCATTGAGTCAGTCTGGAGTCTGTATAAGACGAGGAAATTTGGACACACAAAGAGGTACTAGGCATGTGTGCACAGAGAGGAAAAGCCATGTGAGGACACAGTGAGATGGTGGGCATCTGCACGCCAAGGAGGAGGGCTCAGGAGAAACTAATCTACTGACACCTTGATCTTGGACTTCAGCCTCCGGAACTGTGAGAAGATAAGGCCCTCAGTGTGTTTGTATTCTGATATGGCAGCCCTAGCAAACTACTGACAGCCCAGTAGCAAAAGTGAACCCTCACATATATATTTATTGATGGAGTTGGAGAATATTAAAGGGGGAAAAGGGCCTCCTTTTCTCTCTTTTAGCTGTTTTAGTTATCCTCATATTTTTTTTGTAGGAATAATTCTCAGGGCAGGGGTTAAGAAGGCCATGTTAGTTGCTTACTTGTGTCCAACTCTTTGTGATCTCATGAACCATAACCCACCAACCTCAGTCCATGAAATTTCTCAGGCAAGGCTACTGGAATGGGTGGCCATTCCTTTCTTCAGGGGATCTTCCTGACCCAGAGATCTAACCTAGGTCTCTTGCATTGCATGTAATTTTTTTTTTACCATCTGAGCCACAAGGGAAGCCTTTAGAAAGCCATGAAAAGTTAAAGTGTTAGTCATTCAGTGGTGTCCAACTCTTTGCAACCTTATGGTCTGTAACCTCTCATGCTCCTCTGTCCATGAGATTCTCCAAGCAAGTATACTGGACTGGGTAGCCATTCCCTTCTCCAGGGAATCTTCCTGACTCAGGGATCCAACCTGGGTCTCCTATATTACAGGCAGGTTCTTTATCATTTGAGCCACCAGGGAAACCCTTAGAAGACTAAGGTAGTTACCAAATATGGCAGGTGTATTCTTCAAACAACTTAAACCATTTTGTGGTCTATTCCCTCTTTGTCCATTTGCTGATGTAACCTTAGTTCTGCTCTTTGAGTCCTGAGTTTACCAGCTCAAGTTGCCTTCCAGCTTTTTCACACATATGCAAATCAGGTGCATTCTCCCACAGGATGTTCATTTACCCTCCTTCATGGAGATCATGCTTACTACCCATTCTACACTGATTTCTTCCTTCTCATCCTCAGTCCCTTGTTCATGTTATTCACTGAGGTTGTTCCTCAGTGGCTGAATATCAATGTCAGTTTCATTTCCTTGCTCAACCTCTTCAACTTTGCTTTGAAGATTTTTTTATATTCTGGAGGTGAGGAAGTGCTATCATTTCTTTCTCATTTTTCCTCTTCCTCACCATCTCTGCCACATCCTCATGTCAATGGGGCCAGTGTACCACTGAACACACAGGGATGCTTAATTTTTTTTGAAATTTTTTGTTTTATATTAGAATTGATTAACATATTAACATAAATATTGTTGATTAACAACATTCTGTTAGTTTCAGGGGTACAGCAATGTGAGTAATAAAAGGATACTCATACATGTATTCTTTTTCAAATATTTTTCCCACGTAGATTTTCACAGAGTATTAAGCAGAGATCCCTGTGCTATATAGGTGGTCCTTATTGGTTGTCTATTTTAAATTCTTGAATTAAGTTCAGAGTAGTTGAACTCTGATGTCTCATGACTATTTAAGGTGGAAACAAGTGATCAGAAACAGGGATGGTAGGAAGTACCAACATCTAAGAAATTTGTAGAATGTTTGAATGCAAAGATAGATTTATTATGTTAGACTAAACCTTTGCCTTTTCTTGCTCAGGGTCTTTTTTGCTGTAGTCAGTTTATGATATGCTAGAGAAAAGAGACCTGCTGTTGACGGCTCAATGAATCTGATGAAAAGGTGCTTAAATTATTTAAGGGGAACTTTTGTTTCCCCGGTAACTCTGGTGGGGATACTTCTCATGTTAAAAAGTATGACAATGTGTCTCTTTTCTAATTTTTCTTTCTTTCTTGTGTAAATGCACAATAAATTCCTTTGACAGTCAGAGGCACAGACAAATGTTATTGGAAATCTCTGGCCCATCGTAGGAAGGAGTAACACTTTTCACAGTGAACTCACTGGGGGACATCTGTTATGATGTCATGACTTTTTCCTCTTTACAAATGTCAGCAACATTCATCTTTTAAGAGTTTCATTGCTCTAAATGTCTATTTCTTGCCTCTTGTCCATTCATTCAGTACATAGTCCGTTGTGTCAAGGGACTGATGTCTGTTTTCAGTTCAAACTGGTCCTTGCATCTCAATACATTCTATTTATTTTATAATAACTTGATTTCCTTTTGTCTCCACCATAGGTCTATAAAACAATTGCACTTCAGGTTTGACATATGCATAAATTTTAACCATGTTCTGACAAAAATCTTGGAGCTTGTATTCACCTATGGGGCTTTTTTAAGCCACATCCTCATGTCAATGGGGCCAGTGTACCACTGAACACACAGGGATGCTTAATTTTTTTTGAAATTTTTTGTTTTATATTAGAATTGATTAACATATTAACATAAATATTGTTGATTAACAACATTCTGTTAGTTTCAGGGGTACAGCAATGTGAGTAATAAAAGGATACTCATACATGTATTCTTTTTCAAATATTTTTCCCACGTAGATTTTCACAGAGTATTAAGCAGAGATCCCTGTGCTATATAGGTGGTCCTTATTGGTTGTCTATTTTAAATTCTTGAATTAAGTTCAGAGTAGTTGAACTCTGATGTCTCATGACTATTTAAGGTGGAAACAAGTGATCAGAAACAGGGATGGTAGGAAGTACCAACATCTAAGAAATTTGTAGAATGTTTGAATGCAAAGATAGATTTATTATGTTAGACTAAACCTTTGCCTTTTCTTGCTCAGGGTCTTTTTTGCTGTAGTCAGTTTATGATATGCTAGAGAAAAGAGACCTGCTGTTGACGGCTCAATGAATCTGATGAAAAGGTGCTTAAATTATTTAAGGGGAACTTTTGTTTCCCCGGTAACTCTGGTGGGGATACTTCTCATGTTAAAAAGTATGACAATGTGTCTCTTTTCTAATTTTTCTTTCTTTCTTGTGTAAATGCACAATAAATTCCTTTGACAGTCAGAGGCACAGACAAATGTTATTGGAAATCTCTGGCCCATCGTAGGAAGGAGTAACACTTTTCACAGTGAACTCACTGGGGGACATCTGTTATGATGTCATGACTTTTTCCTCTTTACAAATGTCAGCAACATTCATCTTTTAAGAGTTTCATTGCTCTAAATGTCTATTTCTTGCCTCTTGTCCATTCATTCAGTACATAGTCCGTTGTGTCAAGGGACTGATGTCTGTTTTCAGTTCAAACTGGTCCTTGCATCTCAATACATTCTATTTATTTTATAATAACTTGATTTCCTTTTGTCTCCACCATAGGTCTATAAAACAATTGCACTTCAGGTTTGACATATGCATAAATTTTAACCATGTTCTGACAAAAATCTTGGAGTGTAACTTGGTATTTCACCATACTGGTTTTTGTCATGTGAAGTTCTTATTTTATAGATAAGATCCAGAAAGTTGAAGACCATTTCTAAGGTCTTATTTAAGGTCTCATCTCTTAGGGATGGAACTCGAATCCACATCCAGATCTCGGTCTTTGTGTTTTGTTTCTCTCTCATTCTTTTTTATTTGGCTCTTCCTAGTTTGACCCATTTTATCTCATCGTGGAGTGGTTGCATGGGTATTCCAATGTTATTTCCATTTCATAATCAGAAGAGTTGGCTTACTATGAACATCACTTTGGCAAAAGTATGTGGAGTCTTTGACTCCATTCAAAAACCTCATGGTTGTTGCAGACCAGTAATGGCTGAAGGTGATTCTAATGAAACTTCTCAAGAATCTTGAGAAATCATCTGTGTGGTTCAGTGGTTCAGAATCCTGTTGCCTTTCATGATGTGAAATATGATTATATGTGGCCTGTGGAGCAGCAGAGGCAAGAGTTGTTTGACCTGAAGAACTTCAGCAAGTGTCGTCTTAGGGCTTCCCCTGGTGGTCCAGTGGGTAAGGACACCGCCTTGCAGTGCAAGGGGCACCGGTTCGAGCTCTGGCCTGGGAAGATCCCACGTGCTGCGGAGCGGCTGGACCGATGTGTTCAATTACCGAGCCAGAGCTCTGGAGCGCATGCGCCCAGAGCCGGTGCTCTGAGACAATACGCCACGCGATGGAGGCCCCCAAAGAACATTTGGGCCCTTTGACAGTCAGAGGCACAGACAAATGTTATTGGAAATCTCTGGCCCATCGTAGGAAGGAGTAACACTTTTCACAGTGAACTCACTGGGGGACATCTGTTATGATGTCATGACTTTTTCCTCTTTACAAATGTCAGCAACATTCATCTTTTAAGAGTTTCATTGCTCTAAATGTCTATTTCTTGCCTCTTGTCCATTCATTCAGTACATAGTCCGTTGTGTCAAGGGACTGATGTCTGTTTTCAGTTCAAACTGGTCCTTGCATCTCAATACATTCTATTTATTTTATAATAACTTGATTTCCTTTTGTCTCCACCATAGGTCTATAAAACAATTGCACTTCAGGTTTGACATATGCATAAATTTTAACCATGTTCTGACAAAAATCTTGGAGTGTAACTTGGTATTTCACCATACTGGTTTTTGTCATGTGAAGTTCTTATTTTATAGATAAGATCCAGAAAGTTGAAGACCATTTCTAAGGTCTTATTTAAGGTCTCATCTCTTAGGGATGGAACTCGAATCCACATCCAGATCTCGGTCTTTGTGTTTTGTTTCTCTCTCATTCTTTTTTATTTGGCTCTTCCTAGTTTGACCCATTTTATCTCATCGTGGAGTGGTTGCATGGGTATTCCAATGTTATTTCCATTTCATAATCAGAAGAGTTGGCTTACTATGAACATCACTTTGGCAAAAGTATGTGGAGTCTTTGACTCCATTCAAAAACCTCATGGTTGTTGCAGACCAGTAATGGCTGAAGGTGATTCTAATGAAACTTCTCAAGAATCTTGAGAAATCATCTGTGTGGTTCAGTGGTTCAGAATCCTGTTGCCTTTCATGATGTGAAATATGATTATATGTGGCCTGTGGAGCAGCAGAGGCAAGAGTTGTTTGACCTGAAGAACTTCAGCAAGTGTCGTCTTAGGGCTTCCCCTGGTGGTCCAGTGGGTAAGGACACCGCCTTGCAGTGCAAGGGGCACCGGTTCGAGCTCTGGCCTGGGAAGATCCCACGTGCTGCGGAGCGGCTGGACCGATGTGTTCAATTACCGAGCCAGAGCTCTGGAGCGCATGCGCCCAGAGCCGGTGCTCTGCAACAATACACGCCACCGCGATGGGAGGCCCACAGGAGCCAAAGAACAAAGATGGATGAAAATGGATAAATGAAAGACCAATAGAAGTGGCCTGCCCACTCCCCTCCCTTCCCAACCTGACCCCCGCCCAAAATAAGTAAATAAATAAATCTTAAAAAAAAAAAAAGACTGTAGTCTTAGAGACTTTGAGAGTAAGGGATAAGGTGAAGGTTCTAAGACTTGGGATAGTGTTTGTATGAGAATTCAAAGTGATCACCGATGTACACAGTCCTTCTTAGGTGGTGAAGCAGATCATTTCCAATGGTAATGAGCCAGGAGTCAGGGTTGAACTCAGCATTTAAGATACTCAAATTAATTTGTTTAATGAATTGGTAACCAATTGTCAAAAAAAAAAGAAAAAAAGAAAAAACAGGATGGAAGAACTCTGAAGAAAGTATGTGCAGAGGTGAAGCAAACTAGAGTGTTGACTAATTTTGAGCAATCATGGACAGTTTTTTTTTTTTTTTTTTTTAAAAGGATTAACATTGTGAAAGTCTTTTTTCAGAAGTCACAAGGCATGATGTGGGCACCAAGACACTAATTTCCATTTAAGCTTGTGTCGTTTAATCGTTGTTTTTTTCTAGACTGCAAGCACCATGTTGGTCTAGTTCATCACTCTATTCCCAACAGGTAGAAGAGTATCTGGCCCATTGTAGGGAGTCAGGAGACCATGTGCAGCTTGGATGGAGAAGTGAACAGTCTCCCCACAGTTATAGTCAAGTAAGTATTCTTTTCTAGTGTTCAGTTTCCAGAGTCAACCTGTAGGCAAAGACTAGTTATAGAACAGAACGTAACTTTAGTAGATCTTGACATTATCAGTCCTGATACTGAAAAAGTAATCATCATCATAGCTTGTATTTATACAGTGTGTGCTATGACCCTGACCCTCTAAGTAGTCACATATATAGACCCATTTGCCCCTCTGAACTAGTTACAGTCTAGTTTTTCCCATATTGCACATTTCCATACCAACTGGAAGAAACATATGAGAAGAGGTAAAGAAAAGTATAGAATGTGGGGTGGGGGTCTCTTCTTTTTATTGTAGATCCTTCTGAGCTGCTTACCTTTTAAGTCATAGGGATGTGTACTTTGGTTGAAGGTAATTTCCTAATTCAGTGGATACATACAATTAGGCTATATGAAAGGAACCAGTATACAATTTGATGCAATTCAGCTATATCTATATCTGTATCTTCTTGGGAATGACCAAAGTGAACCTATATCAGGTATGAGATTTCAGGACACTAACCAGTTATTCTGGAACAAGCCTTGATATGGGAGTACACCAGAAAGAAAGTTGTATTATAATGTGGACTTCTAGGTAACAGATATGACATGTTTAAATCAAATTAACTCAAACAGTGAGGTCCCACTCTTGTTTCTGTGAGCTGAAGGAAACTTAAGTATCAAGAATAGCCTAGTGATTCAGTAATCAATAGCCATTTAATACTAAAATCTTGAAATTCTAATTTTCATAATGAATACAAATGGGTTTGTATGTAAGCAGTATTTTATACAGGGCTTTGCATGATACCTGAGTGATATGACTTCTTATATAGGAATATATTTAGTAGACTTCACCTTTTTATGGGCAATAAAAGGATTTGAGCATGATCAAGTATACGATTATATGGTTTATAAAACAGATATTGTTACTCTGCTATTTATATATGTGGCATCTCTCAGAAGAGTGATGTGGGACCAAGGGTTTCATCTGGTAATTTCTTGTAAATAAACTGAATGCATGATGTCAACTGAAACAGCATTTTAAAGATCTTCCCCCCTTCATTTCAAACTGTACTTAAAGCTTGTAAACACATTCTTTGAAGATCACAGGATTTAGAGCATACTATACTCAGTCGAAATAAAAGTGTGATCTAAATGTAAGGAGAAGTTGTAAAATAAAATGGGGTGTCAGATGCACTGAATGACCTTGGTGTAGTTAGGGGTCAATTGTGGAGCAGAAATGAATCACCCTGCATTAGGGATGCTGGATGCTACAATAGGTTGTGGAAATTGGAAAGAAATAGGTAAAAACAATAGGTCAAACCTATTACATGGGCCTTTTTCTTCAGCGTAATTTTCTGCTGAAAAGCATTGAACCAGGTATCACCCAGTGTTTACTGACGAAGAAAATGCTGAAGCTATTATGTTTTTTTCTTTTATGAAATATAACAATCAGTTGGGCAAAAAGTATGTCAGAGGGATTCTTGACATTGGTGTTAGTAACCAGAGTTTATGATGACCAAATAAGTTTTGTTCACTTATAGTTAACATTTATGCTTTTTTAAAAATTTGTTTGAGATCGTGTGGATTATATTTGTGAAACCTAAAATGCCTTTTGTAAAGAGCAACTAAATTCATTATTACCAAAACGTTACTTATTAAAGACTGAAAATCAGCCCTGTGACAATACCCTGTATTATACATTTTCCTTTATACCACTTTAGTAGAAATAATGACTTTAAAATTATGATGTTAGATTTTTTAATTAAAAATGTTTTATTTATGGAATTCATGCGAGATGGCTATCAATCTTAAGTCTTTGATAAAAAAAAAATATGAGTTCTAGGGAAAGTTAATTTTTTTTTTTGATGTATAGAATTTCTTTTTAGACCAGTGAACTGAAACTAAATTAAATCAGTCCCATCTTAGTATGCATATTGACCTACTCAACAGTAGCACCTTCAAATATGTGTGCGTTTGTATGTAACTGCTATTTAATCATAAAAGAATTCTCTGTGTGAGAGAAGGCTAGTGTAGGTTGGCAAGAGGGGGTATTTTTCTCTTTTCATAGTGATAACGAAACCTGATTTACAAGGTCTGTGGTGTGACTTCCATCTTAAAAATGAATGTTTGGCACTGCCTGCTGCCTGGAGTTGAGTTTCATTATTCCTATTCCAAGGGCTTCTTTTCTACTGAATTCACACACAGCTTTGGGAGTGGAAAAGACTAAGAATGCCTATGGGTCCATGAGAGCTGAGTGGGTAAGATCTATTATTTCAAATTGGAGTCTTCTTGAAGAATTCTTTTTTTTTTTTTAATTTTTTTTTTGGGTGGGGTGGGGAGGGAGAAGGGCAGGCGGGCCACGTCTATTGGTCTTTCATTTGTCTGTTTTCATCCGTCTTTATCCTTTGGCCCGTGTGGACCTCCCATCTCAGTGGCCTTTGTTGTCGCAGAGCACTGGCTCTGGGCGCATGCACTCCAGAGCTCCGGCTCGGTAATTGGACACATCAGTCCAGCCGCTCCACGGCACGTGGGGTCTTCCCAGGCCAGGGATCAAACCAGCGCCCCTTGCACTGCAAGGCAGTGTCGTTACCCGCTGGACCACCAGGGAAGCCCTTGAAGGATTCTTACTTGTAGAGATAGCCACCATTGGTGTGCTCATTAGGGTCTGCCAGGACCATGCATTGATATTCCATAGATGTGGAAAGGAAACCAAGAGCAGACAGGCAAGCCTTTTGCCCTCTAGATGTGCTCCTTCTTCTGGATTCCTTCATTCAGTTAGCATCATCCAGGCAGAAATCTGACGTTCCTTGGTCATTTCCACACCCCTTTTTCTGGGCGTTTCCCCAAGCCCTCTTTTCTTCTTTCTATTTCGTCTGTACCCATTTCCTCATGACAACCTTCAGTATATGGACCACTGAGCAGTCTTTCATTGGGTCGCCTTACAATAATTGTATTTTGTATTCTCCATACTCTGTACTCCATAATTGGCCTTCCCTGGACCCTAGATAAGGATGCTCAGGAAAATGCTAACTCCTACTTTAGGAGTTAGCTCAGAAAAATGCTAACTCCACTCAGTAAGTTCACCAGCTGAGGAAGACCTGGAGGTATCACTGACATAGCAGGGTCATCAGCTTTCCTGAATTCTCCTCCACTATAATTGCCAAAGCCAATTCCCTCTTCCGCCTCTCCTTTCTCCCCTGTTCCTCTGTGTCCCAGTTCTCAGCTCCCAGAGGACCTCCCTCATGTACTCCTTTCTCCAGAGTTTTCCTCATTTCCATCTAACCAGCATCTGAGGAGGGAGTGGTCCTCTTCCTGAAGATGCTGTCTCCTGTTCCTACTATGGAACTGCCCAGGGTACAATGCTCTTGCCATGTCCTCTTTCACTCTGGCCTAAAAACTTGGGGATTATAGAGCTCATTTTTCTCTCTGGACACAATGCTTCTGAGTTACCTTTGCAAATCAGCTCGCTAAATATTCTTAAATTCTAGACTTCTTATATATGAATAGATCTGCATATGTGTTTCTTAAATAGTCAACCATTGTCAGCATCTCCATATATGCCACCAAAATGTCTCTTTCCAAAGCAAACTTCCTCTTCACTTCCCCTTTGCTTACAATTTATCAATTGTTTTCTAAATCATCTATACTAAATACTGGAATACTTAGAATGGCATCCGGTGCTTGTCACAGTGTACCTCTGGCTTAGCTTTCAGCCCTTATTTCACAGAAGTCTCTTGAGCCTAGCTTTGTTTGGAGTATTTCAACGTCTGTTGCAGGACATGGTACCTAAGAAGTACTAAAGAGTTCCTATTCATGTCATCACCTGTGCTTCTAAGGAATCCTGTTCTTTTTTGCTCCAGTGCCTTCTCCCTCCAGCTAATATTCCTGCAGCTTTTCTTCCTCCCCATCCTCTTGACTTCCTAGATTCTACTCTTGAGGGCCTCTCCCAGGGAGCCTTTAAGCCAGTGCCCAAGCCCTCCCCAACAAGGTGCCCCTCCACGTTACTTCCATAGCTCCACTGTAGCACATAGGCTGTGTTGGCATTCATTTTAATTGCCTGTCTCTGTTAGACTTGAGAATGTTTGTTCTGTTCCTCTTTACATGCCTAGCAGTCTAGCAGGTACAGCATGAGTATAATTTGGGGATAAGGTATCATTTTATATCTTTTCCCCTCATTTTTGGGATGAATGGGTATTGTAGGGAAACCTCAGAGCAGTCACACTGAGTATGAACTATTGTCTAAAAAAGATCCTCTTTCCCTTCTACCCCAGGAAGACACTGCTAATGCTCTGTATGACGTCTACCACAATAAGCCAGGAGAAATAAAAATTATGCCTCTGCTGTGAATCTGCGTGACTCCAGTTCCTGTGGAGTTTCTATGAGAGAGGATGCTTCTTCTGACTCACTCTTCTGGAAATCTGCCGTGACTCCAGTTCCTGGGGATTATAGAGCTCATTTTTCTCTCTGGACACAATGCTTCTGAGTTACCTTTGCAAATCAGCTCGCTAAATATTCTTAAATTCTAGACTTCTTATATATGAATAGATCTGCATATGTGTTTCTTAAATAGTCAACCATTGTCAGCATCTCCATATATGCCACCAAAATGTCTCTTTCCAAAGCAAACTTCCTCTTCACTTCCCCTTTGCTTACAATTTATCAATTGTTTTCTAAATCATCTATACTAAATACTGGAATACTTAGAATGGCATCCGGTGCTTGTCACAGTGTACCTCTGGCTTAGCTTTCAGCCCTTATTTCACAGAAGTCTCTTGAGCCTAGCTTTGTTTGGAGTATTTCAACGTCTGTTGCAGGACATGGTACCTAAGAAGTACTAAAGAGTTCCTATTCATGTCATCACCTGTGCTTCTAAGGAATCCTGTTCTTTTTTGCTCCAGTGCCTTCTCCCTCCAGCTAATATTCCTGCAGCTTTTCTTCCTCCCCATCCTCTTGACTTCCTAGATTCTACTCTTGAGGGCCTCTCCCAGGGAGCCTTTAAGCCAGTGCCCAAGCCCTCCCCAACAAGGTGCCCCTCCACGTTACTTCCATAGCTCCACTGTAGCACATAGGCTGTGTTGGCATTCATTTTAATTGCCTGTCTCTGTTAGACTTGAGAATGTTTGTTCTGTTCCTCTTTACATGCCTAGCAGTCTAGCAGGTACAGCATGAGTATAATTTGGGGATAAGGTATCATTTTATATCTTTTCCCCTCATTTTTGGGATGAATGGGTATTGTAGGGAAACCTCAGAGCAGTCACACTGAGTATGAACTATTGTCTAAAAAAGATCCTCTTTCCCTTCTACCCCAGGAAGACACTGCTAATGCTCTGTATGACGTCTACCACAATAAGCCAGGAGAAATAAAAATTATGCCTCTGCTGTGAATCTGCGTGACTCCAGTTCCTGTGGAGTTTCTATGAGAGAGGATGCTTCTTCTGACTCACTCTTCTGGCTCCATTACTCAACTCTGCCTCATGGTCAATGGCTCTGTTGTTACCGAATACCACCACTAAACAGACCTCTCTATAGACTGGGGCCATTTTAAATCTGAAACAGACAAATAAGCAAATATAGATGCATACATATATTTATTTTCAGATGATCCTTCTCCTGCATGTGTATAATATATAAAAAATATTTATATCTATCATTTATCTATCTACATACTTACCTATATTTAAATCTTCAGAAGACTATATGAATCTAGTTGCCTCTTATTAAAAAGAACGTAGGTAGCATCTTTCTAGCTATTTATTACAGTAGACTCACTTCTTAAGAATAGGTTCAAAGACACTGCACAACATTTGATACCTCTGTTGCCATTCTCCAATATAAAGAGATCATAGAATTTGAAAGACTTTTTTTTTTTTTTACAATTTTATTTTACTTTTAATTTTTACAGAGTTTTGTTGTTTACAGATATGTATGTTCCCAGATTAGTCATATGTATATCCCCCCCATCCCACCCCTCCAGACCATCACACAGCACCCCTGCAGGATCCCCTTTTCTCACAAAGCAATGACAATAGCTATTTTCTTCACATACGATAGTACAGGTTTTCATGCTACTTCCTTTATGCCTCCCAACCACTGTTCATTCCCCACAATGTCCATATGTCTACTGTCCATGTCTGTTTTTCCATAGTTTCACTGCATGTGTTATCATTACCATCCTACTAGATTCCATATGTATGTGTTAGTATACTGTACTTGTCCTTCTCTTTCTTTTTTTTTTTTTCCCATTCTTTTTAAATTTATTTTCTATTTGAAAGACTTTTGTACAGATAAAAGATGTTATACATTATATTGTGTCTGTGTGTGCGTTAGTCGCTCAGTCGTGTCTGACTCTTTGCCATCCCATGGACTGTAGCCCACCAAGCTCTTCTGTCCATGAAATTCTCCAGGCAAGACTATTGGAGGGGGTTGCTATTCCCTACTCCAGGGGATCTTCCCGACCCAGGGATCAAACCTGGATCTCCTGCATTGTAGGCAGATTCTTTATATGAGTTGCCAGGAAAGCCCATATATTTTATATTATATTGCTTGCTACAACTCTAATTGGGCTTAGGAAAACTACTCATCAAGTACATAGCTTGGATTTAAAAAAAAAAAAAAAACACACACACATCATAGAGCAGCCCCAGGTTAGAAAGACATTTTTATGCCTCTGTTCCCAGGGACCCTGCTAGTCCTTCCATGTGGAGCCTGCTTTCCTCTGACCTCAGACAAATGTTTTGCTCAGTGGTAGTTCAGTGAATGTGAAACTCACTCTGAGAGATAGGTAGTTCTAATAAATGAGTTGGCTTGAACAGAATCATCTTTTGGGGTGTGTACGATTGGCTTTTTATCAGTTTTATGAGCCTTTTTGATAGACTGTTACTTTTTTGTTTTCCCACTGGTATTTGCCATGGGAACTTATACAATTTGTTTTGAGACATATTTAAAAACTTGTCTATCCATCTCAATAGAACATTGATGTTTGTGAAATATCTTACCATAGTTGGCTATTTATAGAATTATTGTAAGATCTGCTTCTTTTTTTTTTTTGATAAAGATGCCTTTAAGCATTTGGTGTTGAATAGAGACCCCTGCCTGCTTACCTCATAGTTACATTTGTTGTTTGTTTGTTTTCTGGCTAGATTGGTATGCCTATTGAATATTTTTTCCATACCCTGAAGGTTAGCCATCCATCTTTCATTCTTCTGGACAAATATTTACCAGTCCCTCCAGAAGCTGAGATGATTGTCTGGAGCATACAAATTTCCCAAGAGGTTTCTGGCTAAGTTGTCCTTAGACATGGTGCCTATGATTAATAAGAAATTATGCTCTCACTATATTTTCTCTGCTGAGGGAAAGGCAGAGACTGTTCTCGTTCGTTATGACATAGATGTGGCCAAAAGTGCAATTGCAGACTGTCAGACAGCATTTGGCAACTCTGCTAAAGAGGTAAAATTATGTTATTGGCAAAACAGCCTGGGCGGGTATCAAGTGTGCTGGCCTTAGACAAACATTCAGCTGTGGCTTGTGAAGTCATAATGGAGACTCTTCAACCCCCCTTGTGAAAACTCCAGCTGGAACCAATAGCCAATGTTTGCCGTGTCAAAATCCCCACCAACATTATGGAAGCAGACAGTCTCTTATGGCTGCCACTATTCTTGTGCAATTTTATTTCTAGCTCTTTTTCATGTTCCATAGAACATGATTTCCTCCAACATAGCCAAAATCATATGTTAGAGAAGGGAAAAGAGATCGATGGTAGCCACATGACCCATTGTTTCTACAGTTAAAAAAAAAACACCCTCAATGATGTTGACATAGGTAACATAATTTTAACCTTATTTTAAAAAGCCAGCATATCTTTTTAAATTTTGAATTTCCAAATTAAGCAAAGATGGTTTATATTCCTTTGAATTTTAATTTTGTTCTAGTCTAAAAGGTATCCAGCCCTGAGTATTTGGCTAGAAAATGTGAAAATACCTTATCTTAGTTTCCAAGGAATGATATTAGTTTACTTCAGATGCCACACTGAAATTGTAGCTAAATATTGGAGTTTGAATTCTCTGCTCAAGCTTCATTAGCTGTGATTAGGTAACACAAATGCCTCTCTGATTTATACATGTCTAAAAGTAATTCTGAAAAGCCATCTTGTGCAGGGTTGATTGTTCTTGTGTACGATTTTCTCCTGCTAGGCCATCTTCCTCAAACACTCTGATCAGGCAGGCCATATTTGGGACATAATACTGGCGGACCACTTGTAATCTGCAAATTAACTTTATAGATGCAGTTCTAGAAATGAGATGACAAGATATTTTTGTGATAATGAGAGGCTGGAACTAAATTTATAGAGGAGCAGATTTAGACCAGGAGAATTTCTAAATGAATTTCTGACATTTGGAAGTATTTGGTCTGTGCTTTATTTGTATAAAGTTTTATGTGTAGCAGCTTCATTGACTCGTTTTTGTTTATTTTGGGTTTTATGGGATCGTTTTTACCTCTATTGAATTGGTGAAAAATAATTTAACATTTTTTTTTCCTATTTTTGAGGCTCTAGCTGGCACAAGAAAACTCTGAATCCAGCCAGGGATTTTTCTGTGGCCTAATTTGTGCATTGCAATGAGCATAAAATTTGCATCTAGTTTTATTTTTCAGTCTCTTTACTGGTATTTATGTAATGCAAAATTAAATGTTGCAGAGCGTTAATTAACCAAGGAGAACCATAATCATCCACAGAATCTATAGAGGAAACCTGCAAAATTCATAGAGGCTCAGAACTTGAGGGTAAAATAGCCATGTTTTGAAACAGTATCATTGAGTTTGCCTTCCAACCAATTGACACAGCTGAGCAACAGGAACCCATGTGTTTGAAGGAGACATTTTTTTCATATTCTAGGGCATTATAAAGGTTCCCCTTTTTTCACTTCAAAAGATTGACAAAAAATAGAGACAGAAAAATGACTGAAGTTAAGGTTAATATATTGCAGCAAGGCTACAAGTTAATATAGGGTGATAAAAAGTATGATTTGGGGCTTCCCTGGTGGCTCAGTGGGTCAAGAGGCCACCTTGCAGTACAGGGGGCACCAGTTTGATCCCTGGCTGGGGAAGATCCCATGTGTCCATGGAGCAGCTGAACGGGTGTGTCCAATTTCGAGTTGTGCTCTGGAGCACATGTGCCCAGAGCCGGTGCTCTGCAGAGAGAGAGGCCACTGCACTGTGAGGCCCACACAGGCCAAAGAATAAAGATGGATGAAAGTAAATAAAGAAGAGAACCAATGAAAGAGGTCAAAAATTTTTAAAAAGTCTGATTTCAATGGTATTGTTTTCTTTTTAAAAATAGTAAGATTTTGTTTTCTGAATGTGTTAATTTTATTTGAATTGCCTACTATTCTAATTCTATCAGGAATCAGAAAAATGAGGTTTGAATCAGTATCTGTTTTTTTCTAATGAACAATAAAGGATGAAAAAAGAATTTCTAATGAGAGGCTGGAACTAAATTTATAGAGGAGCAGATTTAGACCAGGAGAATTTCTAAATGAATTTCTGACATTTGGAAGTATTTGGTCTGTGCTTTATTTGTATAAAGTTTTATGTGTAGCAGCTTCATTGACTCGTTTTTGTTTATTTTGGGTTTTATGGGATCGTTTTTACCTCTATTGAATTGGTGAAAAATAATTTAACATTTTTTTTTCCTATTTTTGAGGCTCTAGCTGGCACAAGAAAACTCTGAATCCAGCCAGGGATTTTTCTGTGGCCTAATTTGTGCATTGCAATGAGCATAAAATTTGCATCTAGTTTTATTTTTCAGTCTCTTTACTGGTATTTATGTAATGCAAAATTAAATGTTGCAGAGCGTTAATTAACCAAGGAGAACCATAATCATCCACAGAATCTATAGAGGAAACCTGCAAAATTCATAGAGGCTCAGAACTTGAGGGTAAAATAGCCATGTTTTGAAACAGTATCATTGAGTTTGCCTTCCAACCAATTGACACAGCTGAGCAACAGGAACCCATGTGTTTGAAGGAGACATTTTTTTCATATTCTAGGGCATTATAAAGGTTCCCCTTTTTTCACTTCAAAAGATTGACAAAAAATAGAGACAGAAAAATGACTGAAGTTAAGGTTAATATATTGCAGCAAGGCTACAAGTTAATATAGGGTGATAAAAAGTATGATTTGGGGCTTCCCTGGTGGCTCAGTGGGTCAAGAGGCCACCTTGCAGTACAGGGGGCACCAGTTTGATCCCTGGCTGGGGAAGATCCCATGTGTCCATGGAGCAGCTGAACGGGTGTGTCCAATTTCGAGTTGTGCTCTGGAGCACATGTGCCCAGAGCCGGTGCTCTGCAGAGAGAGAGGCCACTGCACTGTGAGGCCCACACAGGCCAAAGAATAAAGATGGATGAAAGTAAATAAAGAAGAGAACCAATGAAAGAGGTCAAAAATTTTTAAAAAGTCTGATTTCAATGGTATTGTTTTCTTTTTAAAAATAGTAAGATTTTGTTTTCTGAATGTGTTAATTTTATTTGAATTGCCTACTATTCTAATTCTATCAGGAATCAGAAAAATGAGGTTTGAATCAGTATCTGTTTTTTTCTAATGAACAATAAAGGGAATTATTAGGTTATTTGGGGCAAGCAATATGACTGTCTCTCAGTTCTTGGAATTCTTTTCCACCTGGCTTTTTTTTCACCCTATAGTACCACAATTGCCTATGCTGGGATAAGACACACTCCTATATTTTTATCCAGGGGGATTGGAAAACCCATAGCAATTTCCAACCCTGATACCTGGGAGGATAATCTTATCCTCCCAGCGGTAAGATTCTACTCCTATAAGGATGAGATTTTACTCTACTCGCCAGCTCCAGCTATCAAGTAAGCCTGCTGGTTTCCTTCTTATCTTTCCCTGGTGCTTCCCTCCTCCTCCCATCCACCTCTTCAACCCCAAGTCTCCCCATGGAAGTGATGGGGGCACAGTCCAGGTGGATCCCGGGTACACAGTGAGTTTGTGGGGCAGCTGAGGACTGCTGAGTGTAATATGTTCAGTATTTTATGATGGACTGTGTGTAAACCAGACCAACCTATATCTTGGAAGGAAACACTGTTTTTATCTTCTACCACTGTTTGCCATACAAATACCCTTGAAAAGTCAGGTCAAACAAAAACTGGCGCAAGGGGTTCAGAAACCCCTTGGAGAGTCATGTCTCAACATTGCTAAGTGAAAATGTCTGGACTTGGCCTGCATCCACTTCTCCTCAAATAGCGCATAGAGGAACTCTTCAGTGGCACATGGAAGTAGAACAAAACTGGTTCTAATAGAACATTTTTATTACAGTCACAAGTTGTCTTGTTGGCCACTGGTTCCTTTGATCATGAGAAAGTTACCCCACTCTTGAAAATCAACCACAGGAAATTATGATTTATCACAATACCTCCTAGCACATGAATCTCCTTCCTACCCTCACCTCTGACTCATCTGATAATTTTGAATATTTCCTGGACAACTTTTGCTGACCATTGTTGAGTAAATTTTGGTTGAAATACTAATAGAGAAATGAATGTCTTAAAGATGACTTCACTTCTGTTTCTGGGTCACTTCCCATGAATGTGTTAATTTTATTTGAATTGCCTACTATTCTAATTCTATCAGGAATCAGAAAAATGAGGTTTGAATCAGTATCTGTTTTTTTCTAATGAACAATAAAGGGAATTATTAGGTTATTTGGGGCAAGCAATATGACTGTCTCTCAGTTCTTGGAATTCTTTTCCACCTGGCTTTTTCACCCTATAGTACCACAATTGCCTATGCTGGGATAAGACACACTCCTATATTTTTATCCAGGGGGATTGGAAAACCCATAGCAATTTCCAACCCTGATACCTGGGAGGATAATCTTATCCTCCCAGCGGTAAGATTCTACTCCTATAAGGATGAGATTTTACTCTACTCGCCAGCTCCAGCTATCAAGTAAGCCTGCTGGTTTCCTTCTTATCTTTCCCTGGTGCTTCCCTCCTCCTCCCATCCACCTCTTCAACCCCAAGTCTCCCCATGGAAGTGATGGGGGCACAGTCCAGGTGGATCCCGGGTACACAGTGAGTTTGTGGGGCAGCTGAGGACTGCTGAGTGTAATATGTTCAGTATTTTATGATGGACTGTGTGTAAACCAGACCAACCTATATCTTGGAAGGAAACACTGTTTTTATCTTCTACCACTGTTTGCCATACAAATACCCTTGAAAAGTCAGGTCAAACAAAAGCTGGCGCAAGGGGTTCAGAAACCCCTTGGAGAGTCATGTCTCAACATTGCTAAGTGAAAATGTCTGGACTTGGCCTGCATCCACTTCTCCTCAAATAGCGCATAGAGGAACTCTTCAGTGGCACATGGAAGTAGAACAAAACTGGTTCTAATAGAACATTTTTATTACAGTCACAAGTTGTCTTGTTGGCCACTGGTTCCTTTGATCATGAGAAAGTTACCCCACTCTTGAAAATCAACCACAGGAAATTATGATTTATCACAATACCTCCTAGCACATGAATCTCCTTCCTACCCTCACCTCTGACTCATCTGATAATTTTGAATATTTCCTGGACAACTTTTGCTGACCATTGTTGAGTAAATTTTGGTTGAAATACTAATAGAGAAATGAATGTCTTAAAGATGACTTCACTTCTGTTTCTGGGTCACTTCCCATGAATTTTATTCTTATTTTACCCTTTGAGTATTATTGGAATGAATTGTATAAGATCTTTGAAAATACAGCAGTAGGAAAGAAGAGTCTCTTCTTTTTTTGGGGGGGAGGGCAGATTGGGGAAGGAGAGGGGTGGGTGAGCCACTTCTGTTGGTCTTTTATTTATCTATTTTCATCCATCTTTTTGTTGTTGTTGTTGTTCTTTGGCCTGTGTGGGCCTCCCATCGCAGTGGCCTCTGTTGTTGTGGAACGCTGGCTCTGGGTGCATGCACTCCAGAGCTCCGGCTCAGTAATTGGACACATTCGTCCAGCCGCTTCGCGGCACGTGGGATCTTCCCAGGCCAGGGATCGAGCCGGCACCCCTTGCACTGCAAAGCGGCAGCCTTACCCACTGGACCACCAGGGAAGCCCAAAGAGTCTCTTCTTTAAGAGTCTCTTCTTACCCCTAATCTCTGACCCCCAGCCAGCTTGCTCTGGACTTTCTGAATTCAGGCTTTCTGCCCTGGCTCCTCAGGGCTGGTGGAATTTACAGCCTGCGTGGCTAGAATGCTGCTGTTCTGGGGTGTTTGGCCAGTAGGTGCTGTCGAGAGTTGACTGTACTAGACTAGTTGCTTTCAAGGTGAATCAAGGGTCTGGAGATTAGGGCATATTTTAGGGACTGAATGTGCATCAGCTGTGAGCAATGAAAGAAATCATAGTAGGTTCTATGTTGATACAGAGTGAAGGTGTCCACTGGAGATGCTACTGCTGCTCAGCCATCTCCAGCTCTTTCATAGCTCGCCAGGCCCCTCTGTTCATGGAATTCTCTCGGCAAGTATACTGGAGTGGGTTGCCCTTTCCTCCTCCAGGGATCTTCCTTACCCAGGAATCAAACCCACATCTCCTCAGTCTCCTACCTTGGCAGGCAGAGTCTTGAAAATCAACCACAGGAAATTCTGATTTATCACCATCCCTCCTAGCACATGAATCTCCTTCCTACCCTCACCTCTGACTCATCTGATAATTTTGAATATTTCCTGGACAACTTTTGCTGACCATTGTTGAGTAAATTTTGGTTGAAATACTAATAGAGAAATGAATGTCTTAAAGATGACTTCACTTCTGTTTCTGGGTCACTTCCCATGAATTTTATTCTTATTTTACCCTTTGAGTATTATTGGAATGAATTGTATAAGATCTTTGAAAATACAGCAGTAGGAAAGAAGAGTCTCTTCTTTTTTTGGGGGGGAGGGCAGATTGGGGAAGGAGAGGGGTGGGTGAGCCACTTCTGTTGGTCTTTTATTTATCTATTTTCATCCATCTTTTTGTTGTTGTTGTTGTTCTTTGGCCTGTGTGGGCCTCCCATCGCAGTGGCCTCTGTTGTTGTGGAACGCTGGCTCTGGGTGCATGCACTCCAGAGCTCCGGCTCAGTAATTGGACACATTCGTCCAGCCGCTTCGCGGCACGTGGGATCTTCCCAGGCCAGGGATCGAGCCGGCACCCCTTGCACTGCAAAGCGGCAGCCTTACCCACTGGACCACCAGGGAAGCCCAAAGAGTCTCTTCTTTAAGAGTCTCTTCTTACCCCTAATCTCTGACCCCCAGCCAGCTTGCTCTGGACTTTCTGAATTCAGGCTTTCTGCCCTGGCTCCTCAGGGCGGGTGGAATTTACAGCCTGCGTGGCTAGAATGCTGCTGTTCTGGGGTGTTTGGCCAGTAGGTGCTGTCGAGAGTTGACTGTACTAGACTAGTTGCTTTCAAGGTGAATCAAGGGTCTGGAGATTAGGGCATATTTTAGGGACTGAATGTGCATCAGCTGTGAGCAATGAAAGAAATCATAGTAGGTTCTATGTTGATACAGAGTGAAGGTGTCCACTGGAGATGCTACTGCTGCTCAGCCATCTCCAGCTCTTTCATAGCTCGCCAGGCCCCTCTGTTCATGGAATTCTCTCGGCAAGTATACTGGAGTGGGTTGCCCTTTCCTCCTCCAGGGGATCTTCCTTACCCAGGAATCAAACCCACATCTCCTCAGTCTCCTACCTTGGCAGGCAGAGTCTTAACCAACTGCACCATCTGGGAAGCCCCACTGTATAGGATAGCAGACACTGCTTTGGGGGGTAATTTAATGAAAATTGTAGTATGGTGAAAATTTGATTTTGCAGTGTAAACCTAACATTCATTTTAGTCATTTATGTGAACGACTTTGCATTTATCCCTAATTGCCAGGTAGCACAGTGATTATTCATAATACTAAATATGTGTCAGATCAATGTTTTTAAGTTGCATTGATCATATGCTCTGTGAGATGCTTCATCTTCATTTGGATGGGCTCAAGTAGCAGGGCTTTTTGCTTACGACCTGAAATGTTCAGGGTTTTTCAATGGATGGAGAGATTAATGTGTGTTGGAAAAGATACATTTGTAAGCAGTGTGACTGTGGGTCACTATGAAACCTTGTATCTTGAAGATGTCATGCTTGCTCACTCATGTCCAATTCCTTGTGACCCCACGGACTGTTGCCCACCAGGCACCTCTGTCCATAGGGTTTTTCCAAGCAAGGCTACTGGAGTGGTTTGCCGTTTCCTCCTCCAGGGATCTTCCAACCAAAGGTTGAACCCTCGTCTCCTGCATCTCCTGTGCTGGCAGGCAGATTCTTTTCTACTGTGCTACCTGAAGAGTGGTTGGGAATAACAGGGCAGCTGGCGTTTTATGACTTTCTGCCCAGTGACTAACAATCTAGTCCTCTTCTTATTTTATGTCTGCCACTTCTGTTATTATCAAGTAATTATGGTATTGAACCCTAAAATGTGATATGTACCTTCACGCCAGCCAAGCAGAGGAGTAAACATTATCTTTGATATACTGAAATAAATTGAAGTTCAAGGAATTAACGGGTTGTGGGAGGATGAGAGATATATTTTCCTCCTTTTCCTGCTTTCTGAGTCAGGACTTGGCTTTCTTCTTTACATTTTTTTCCATCTGAATACTTATTTTACTGATGTATATTAGCCAGGAGCACTTTGCTTTAAAATTTATTAGTGTGGCATCAAGTTAGCATGGAGTAAAGCAAAGAAAGATGTCTTAGCAGGGTAAGAGGATTCCCATCAAATATCAGCTCCAAAGAATAGGATTTTCACCACTGCAAAGGGATGTCATTCAGTTGCGAAGTTGTGTCCGACTCTTTGAGACCCCATGACCTGTAGCATGCCAGGCTTCCCTGTCCTTCACTCTCTGATGGAGTTTTGCAGTGTAAACCTAACATTCATTTTAGTCATTTATGTGAACGACTTTGCATTTATCCCTAATTGCCAGGTAGCACAGTGATTATTCATAATACTAAATATGTGTCAGATCAATGTTTTTAAGTTGCATTGATCATATGCTCTGTGAGATGCTTCATCTTCATTTGGATGGGCTCAAGTAGCAGGGCTTTTTGCTTACGACCTGAAATGTTCAGGGTTTTCAATGGATGGAGAGATTAATGTGTGTTGGAAAAGATACATTTGTAAGCAGTGTGACTGTGGGTCACTATGAAACCTTGTATCTTGAAGATGTCATGCTTGCTCACTCATGTCCAATTCCTTGTGACCCCACGGACTGTTGCCCACCAGGCACCTCTGTCCATAGGGTTTTTCCAAGCAAGGCTACTGGAGTGGTTTGCCGTTTCCTCCTCCAGGGATCTTCCAACCAAAGGTTGAACCCTCGTCTCCTGCATCTCCTGTGCTGGCAGGCAGATTCTTTTCTACTGTGCTACCTGAAGAGTGGTTGGGAATAACAGGGCAGCTGGCGTTTTATGACTTTCTGCCCAGTGACTAACAATCTAGTCCTCTTCTTATTTTATGTCTGCCACTTCTGTTATTATCAAGGAATGATGTTATTGAACCCTAAAAATGTGATATGTACCTTCACGCCAGCCAAGCAGAGGAGTAAACATTATCTTTGATATACTGAAATAAATTGAAGTTCAAGGAATTAACGGGTTGTGGGAGGATGAGAGATATATTTTCCTCCTTTTCCTGCTTTCTGAGTCAGGACTTGGCTTTCTTCTTTACATTTTTGTCCATCTGAATACTAATTTTACTGATGTATATTAGCCAGGAGCACTTTGCTTTAAAATTTATTAGTGTGGCATCAAGTTAGCATGGAGTAAAGCAAAGAAAGATGTCTTAGCAGGGTAAGAGGATTCCCATCAAATATCAGCTCCAAAGAATAGGATTTTCACCACTGCAAAGGGATGTCATTCAGTTGCGAAGTTGTGTCCGACTCTTTGAGACCCCATGACCTGTAGCATGCCAGGCTTCCCTGTCCTTCACTCTCTGATGGAGTTCACTTATGTCTGTGGGGTTGGTGATGCCATCCTGTCGTCTCACCCTCTGTCACCCCCTTCTCTTCCTGCCCTCAATCTTTCCGAGCTTCAGTCTTTTCCATTGAGTTGGCTCTTCCCATCAGGTGGCCAATGCCCTGGCTCTTTAGCTTCAGCCTCAGTCCTTCCAGTAAGGGGAGGACTGAGCATCAATCTCATATCTCCTGAGTGTGGAATGTTCAGGCAACACACTTGAATTCCCAGCACTTGACAGATGAAAGAAGACAGAAAGAGACTGCTTCTAAGGCTGGAACTCGAAAAACTGGTTCCTTTTAATACTTTCAGTATAGTTTTGAAATGAAATTTTAGTGGTTAGATCATTTTGAACTGTGTCTTTATTATAAACCAGTGTGAACTGTTTATCCATGGTCAAGTTATTCCTTGGTTTTAGGTCAGTTTAAAACTCTTTCATGGTAGTTTTATAGTGGAACAGAAATCCTGTAGGTCTGTGAAACAGAAGTAACCAGGCCAGTGGAATTACTGTGGAAAAATATCTTTTAAAAGCTGCTGGCTTAACTTTGGCCTCTTGAGTGAAGTAAAATCTCTGAGTTGTTCCTGGCAAAGTAATGAGCTGTGTTATCTTTTGTGAAAGAGTCAACTCTGCTGAATGCTTTTTCACTGTGTGTTTGGTTGGATTCTGAGCCTTGGCTATTCTGGGTACATTTTTGAAAGAACAAATTCATTTTCCTCCTTATTATCTGAGTGTGGTGGAGTAAATAAAGATAACATGTATATAGTAACTTTATGATCAGTGTTTTTATCCTATTAATTATGATTACTGCTATGTGAAACTGAAGGCACTGGATTGATGTAGCTATGTAATCAGCTTTTGACCTTTTGTTATAAATCATTTCCACTGTGTGAAACTAAAGGTAAGTGTATTAATCAGAACATGATTATCCATTTGTAATCAGTTTATGGATGAGACAGGGCCCCACTAGTTAAGATCGAAGTTGTGTTTCCACTGCAAAGGGATGTCATTCAGTTGCGAAGTTGTGTCCGACTCTTTGAGACCCCATGACCTGTAGCATGCCAGGCTTCCCTGTCCTTCACTCTCTGATGGAGTTCACTTATGTCTGTGGGGTTGGTGATGCCATCCTGTCGTCTCACCCTCTGTCACCCCCTTCTCTTCCTGCCCTCAATCTTTCCGAGCTTCAGTCTTTTCCATTGAGTTGGCTCTTCCCATCAGGTGGCCAATGCCCTGGCTCTTTAGCTTCAGCCTCAGTCCTTCCAGTAAGGGGAGGACTGAGCATCAATCTCATATCTCCTGAGTGTGGAATGTTCAGGCAACACACTTGAATTCCCAGCACTTGACAGATGAAAGAAGACAGAAAGAGACTGCTTCTAAGGCTGGAACTCGAAAAACTGGTTCCTTTTAATACTTTCAGTATAGTTTTGAAATGAAATTTTAGTGGTTAGATCATTTTGAACTGTGTCTTTATTATAAACCAGTGTGAACTGTTTATCCATGGTCAAGTTATTCCTTGGTTTTAGGTCAGTTTAAAACTCTTTCATGGTAGTTTTATAGTGGAACAGAAATCCTGTAGGTCTGTGAAACAGAAGTAACCAGGCCAGTGGAATTACTGTGGAAAAATATCTTTTAAAAGCTGCTGGCTTAACTTTGGCCTCTTGAGTGAAGTAAAATCTCTGAGTTGTTCCTGGCAAAGTAATGAGCTGTGTTATCTTTTGTGAAAGAGTCAACTCTGCTGAATGCTTTTTCACTGTGTGTTTGGTTGGATTCTGAGCCTTGGCTATTCTGGGTACATTTTTGAAAGAACAAATTCATTTTCCTCCTTATTATCTGAGTGTGGTGGAGTAAATAAAGATAACATGTATATAGTAACTTTATGATCAGTGTTTTTATCCTATTAATTATGATTACTGCTATGTGAAACTGAAGGCACTGGATTGATGTAGCTATGTAATCAGCTTTTTGACCTTTTGTTATAAATCATTTCCACTGTGTGAAACTAAAGGTAAGTGTATTAATCAGAACATGATTATCCATTTGTAATCAGTTTATGGATGAGACAGGGCCCCACTAGTTAAGATCTGAATGTCCAACGGCCCTCTACTCCAATTACACACATTATTGATGTGTAGATACATTTTTAGGATAAGCAAGTGTATGGTTCTTAGTGACAAGTTATATAATACTTTAATCTTATTTATATATTCTATATATATATCTATTATGCATATCCATTATATATGTCCTTGATTTTGTCAGCTCTGATTGGCTTAGATTTTAAGTTTCTAGGAGACAGTTACACCTCACTTATTTTAAAGTCATCTGAGAAAGTGACATTTAAAAACTTACCAGGGCTTTATTTTGGCCTAGGGATGGTGATATTTAAACTGAGGTTTTCTTAGAGTAATCTGATTTTCCTTGTAACTTAGTGTATATGAAATTGTAAAGCTTTACTTATATATATAACTAATTTTTTTCACATAAATCATAGATTGTACTGTGCAGTCCTGATTTTTAATATTATTTTTCAATCTCAGGTTACGTATTAGGTTGCTATCTAGAATTTTTTCCTTGGAAAATGTAGCTACTGTATATAGTTATAATGTTTGCATATTTATAAAATAAATTAATCTTTTTGAATGATTACCATAGCTATCCTTAGTATATGCAAATAATTAGTAATCTTTAGAATTTATAGATGCAATATTTTTAAAAAGTAGAAAAATAATAGACACCAAACATTCATGTGTTTAAACTCTAACAATGTCATGGAGGCTGGATACAGGTAGTTTATGTCTCTCGTTAGAATCTTTCCTCTAGAGCGTTAGCTAAATGGAAGAGCACGTGCAGGATCCTAGGGCAAGAGAAAGATGAATAAGGTCCTGTGCCAAAAAAAGAAAAAGAATCTCTCCTCTTATTTTGTCCTTGTTCTGACATATACTTCAAGGGTAAAACACAGATTTTAACGGAAAATTTCTGTTATTCAAATGTGGCCAGACTGAGATTTATCTTTAAAACACTAGATGGAAACACTTAAACTGCAAAAATGTTTAACATCACAAACTATAATCCCAGGATGGGTCTCTTTAAAAGGATGTTCCCTTAACTTGCAGCTTTTGGCAGCTCAGGTGGTAGAAACAGAGATCCCTTATTTGCTTGGTGACAATGTGGCAGTTCCATAAATATGATGGACAAAGTGAACACATAAATACGATTTCAGACACAGAATTATCTGAGTCCCTGTTGATTATTGTATAGGTGCTGGGCATTTTAATGGAATTGCTTCTTAATTACCAAACTCTTTTTGATAGCCATGAAAAAAATATCTATTATGCATATCCATTATATATGTCCTTGATTTTGTCAGCTCTGATTGGCTTAGATTTTAAGTTTCTAGGAGACAGTTACACCTCACTTATTTTAAAGTCATCTGAGAAAGTGACATTTAAAAACTTACCAGGGCTTTATTTTGGCCTAGGGATGGTGATATTTAAACTGAGGTTTTCTTAGAGTAATCTGATTTTCCTTGTAACTTAGTGTATATGAAATTGTAAAGCTTTACTTATATATATAACTAATTTTTTTCACATAAATCATAGATTGTACTGTGCAGTCCTGATTTTTAATATTATTTTTCAATCTCAGGTTACGTATTAGGTTGCTATCTAGAATTTTTTCCTTGGAAAATGTAGCTACTGTATATAGTTATAATGTTTGCATATTTATAAAATAAATTAATCTTTTTGAATGATTACCATAGCTATCCTTAGTATATGCAAATAATTAGTAATCTTTAGAATTTATAGATGCAATATTTTTAAAAAGTAGAAAAATAATAGACACCAAACATTCATGTGTTTAAACTCTAACAATGTCATGGAGGCTGGATACAGGTAGTTTATGTCTCTCGTTAGAATCTTTCCTCTAGAGCGTTAGCTAAATGGAAGAGCACGTGCAGGATCCTAGGGCAAGAGAAAGATGAATAAGGTCCTGTGCCAAAAAAAGAAAAAGAATCTCTCCTCTTATTTTGTCCTTGTTCTGACATATACTTCAAGGGTAAAACACAGATTTTAACGGAAAATTTCTGTTATTCAAATGTGGCCAGACTGAGATTTATCTTTAAAACACTAGATGGAAACACTTAAACTGCAAAAATGTTTAACATCACAAACTATAATCCCAGGATGGGTCTCTTTAAAAGGATGTTCCCTTAACTTGCAGCTTTTGGCAGCTCAGGTGGTAGAAACAGAGATCCCTTATTTGCTTGGTGACAATGTGGCAGTTCCATAAATATGATGGACAAAGTGAACACATAAATACGATTTCAGACACAGAATTATCTGAGTCCCTGTTGATTATTGTATAGGTGCTGGGCATTTTAATGGAATTGCTTCTTAATTACCAAACTCTTTTTGATAGCCATGAAAAAAAATTGAATTGGACAGTATTGATTCCAAGCACTTCTATTCCTCTTTAGGGATATTCTGAGCTGGCAAAACACATACAGATGGGCAGACAAGACTGCTTAGTTTGCCCTCTGCAGAATTTGATCAATAGGAACCTATTTCTGTATCAAGGAGAAGTGGCTCTGTTAATTCAGGCCTGGAAATCTCATCATTAGATATTCTTGAGTAAGAAGATTTAAAACATTTTAGTTAAGATATAAATTACATGTAGGCATTTTTGACAGTACATTTTTTTATCTTTTTTTTTTTTTTTTTAATGTGTCAGGTGTTTCTTTCAGGGTCTTTTTTTTATTTCTTTTTCCTGAATACAAATGCTAAGAGAACTTTAGCTAGTGTAACAAACTCCTGTTCCACCCTATTCTGCTATTGTGGAAACATTTTTTCTATAGTATTGCATACATTTTTAGGAACTGGGAAAAATAGAATTTTTAAAGAAAAGAACCATTTGACAAATAGCAAGATAGTGCTTTTTTTCTTTCATTGTTATAACATTAACACACTTCTGTTTTATATTCTGTATTCCCATACTGCTATCTTACCTTTATGCATTCAGAATCCATTCACTGAACCTGAATATGTTCAGGGGTACCTGGTTGATACATTGGAATCCAGAATACCTTGTGGGACCGCCTGGCTGGTGCAGTGGTTAACATTTTGCCTCCTGATGCAGGGGTACCTGGTTGATACATTGGAATCCAGATCTTAAATAACTTCAAGGGTAAAACACAGATTTTAACGGAAAATTTCTGTTATTCAAATGTGGCCAGACTGAGATTTATCTTTAAAACACTAGATGGAAACACTTAAACTGCAAAAATGTTTAACATCACAAACTATAATCCCAGGATGGGTCTCTTTAAAAGGATGTTCCCTTAACTTGCAGCTTTTGGCAGCTCAGGTGGTAGAAACAGAGATCCCTTATTTGCTTGGTGACAATGTGGCAGTTCCATAAATATGATGGACAAAGTGAACACATAAATACGATTTCAGACACAGAATTATCTGAGTCCCTGTTGATTATTGTATAGGTGCTGGGCATTTTAATGGAATTGCTTCTTAATTACCAAACTCTTTTTGATAGCCATGAAAAAAAATTGAATTGGACAGTATTGATTCCAAGCACTTCTATTCCTCTTTAGGGATATTCTGAGCTGGCAAAACACATACAGATGGGCAGACAAGACTGCTTAGTTTGCCCTCTGCAGAATTTGATCAATAGGAACCTATTTCTGTATCAAGGAGAAGTGGCTCTGTTAATTCAGGCCTGGAAATCTCATCATTAGATATTCTTGAGTAAGAAGATTTAAAACATTTTAGTTAAGATATAAATTACATGTAGGCATTTTTGACAGTACATTTTTTTATCTTTTTTTTTTTTTTTTTAATGTGTCAGGTGTTTCTTTCAGGGTCTTTTTTTTTTTTTTTTTTCTTTAATACAAATGCTAAGAGAACTTTAGCTAGTGTAACAAACTCCTGTTCCACCCTATTCTGCTATTGTGGAAACATTTTTTCTATAGTATTGCATACATTTTTAGGAACTGGGAAAAATAGAATTTTTAAAGAAAAGAACCATTTGACAAATAGCAAGATAGTGCTTTTTTTCTTTCATTGTTATAACATTAACACACTTCTGTTTTATATTCTGTATTCCCATACTGCTATCTTACCTTTATGCATTCAGAATCCATTCACTGAACCTGAATATGTTCAGGGGTACCTGGTTGATACATTGGAATCCAGAATACCTTGTGGGACCGCCTGGCTGGTGCAGTGGTTAACATTTTGCCTCCTGATGCAGGGGTGAGACTTTGATCCCTGGTCAGGGAGCTAAGATCCCACATACCTATTGGCCAGAAAACCAGAAGATGAAACAGAAGCACATTGTGACAAATCCAATACAGACTTTAAAAATGGTCCACATCAAGACAGTCTTTTTTTTGGAAAAGGGAATACATGGCATATTAGGAACGCCAAATTATGTTTTTCTATTTCACACATTTATTCATATAATTGTAGTAACAAAGTTATGGAAGACATTTGGACTGCCTCTGTGACATCTGATTTATGATACAGTCATCTTATAACAAAACACCCAAAGAAGTTTTTCTAGATGTTTTCTGCTCAGTTCTTCTAATGGAGCCATTTTTCTAAGTGCTGAGATAGATGCACTCAAAAGAGTAGAAAGCCATCTAAAGGGACAAAGCCTTGGCAAACAGCTGTGTGTCAGACTCAAGGGGCTCTGGCTCTGATTTGACTTTCTTTTCTAACATTTCAAATCAATTCTAAGAGACTGTTCTCCCGATCTGTTACATTTGTCAGGTTCTCGAGACAAAAGAAAATGATATTTGAATTGCAGTTTGAGAGTTAAAATTCCCAGATCATATTTCTATTTTCCTGTTTTAGGTATTCTGAGGGAGATGGGACATTATTAAAATCATCAGGGAAGTGGAGCCTGCAGTAGGCACTGATAAAAATGAAGAGGTTTGTAAGAAAGAGGTTATGTAGAAAGAGGGAGAACACTCATGGTTTGTAATCGGTTTTGACAGGAGAGACACTGGAACCTTGTGGTCAGTGCTTTTTAGAGATTATAATTCATAGCCATTCAATTTTGATGAATTTTATCACAAATAAGGAAGAAAAACCAAACTTTTCTAGTAGTTATCAAGCAAAGGAAGAAAAGGAGATATGTTTTATCTTGTTCTGAACCTGACAGACATGGGTGATTTCAAAAAAGGGATGTCAAGGGGCTTCCCTGGTGGTCCAGTGGGTAAGGACACCGCCTTGCAGTGTAAGGGGCGCAGGTTTGATCCCTGGCCTGGAAGATCCCACGTGCCGCGGAGCGGCTGGACCAATGTGTCCAACTACTGAGCCGGAGCTCTGGAGCGCATGCACCTAGAGCCGGTGCTCTGCAGTGAGAGAAGCCACTGCGATGGGAGGCCCACACAGGCCAAGTAACAAAGATAAATGAGTAGAGGACCAATAGATGTGCCCCCGCCAAAAAAGGAATGTCAAGATCATCATCCAGTTGTTGATTTTGAAGACAGTCTTGTTCGTTGCATTGGAAAAGTCCAACAAATTGTGAAGGTCATACTGGCTTTAGGGTAGAGTATAAAGCAATAAGGATAAACACTGGGTATATCTCAAAGTGAGTGAAAGTCGCTCAGTCGCTCAGTCCTAGACTGCCGGACTCCCCTGTCCATGGAATTCTTTAGGCAAGAGTACTGGAGTGGGTTGCCATTTCCTACACCAAGGGCTCTTCCCAACCCAGAGATTGAACCCAAATCTCCTGCATTGCAGGCAGATTCTTTACCACCTGAACCACCAAGGAAGTGCATCTTTGAAAATGCAGATATAATTCTAAGTAGGTCAGTTTATATCCCTGATATCAGGATTAGGCATGTAGTTTTGAAATAAAGATAAATTCTGATGTGTCCATTGTTGTAGTGTTGCAATGTGTTCCTTCTTGCTTATTAACTGGAATAAAAGGGTGGTTTTAATTGTCCTCCTGTTTTCAACAGTTTCTGGTAGGATTGCGTAGTCTGTTGTTTCCTAGCTTTAGGCGCACACACACAACTGTCACTTCTTCCTAAGAATGATGCCCTGCCAGCTGTGAAGGGATTGATCGGGGTTCACATTTACTTTTGTAACTTAAAAATGATAGATTGATAATGGCATCCTTAAGATCTGCTTTAATTAACTGGTAACAGTCTGTGCATATATTTGTAAAGAACCTTCCACAACTCAGTGTTTGAAAATTACAGGAGTGATTTGAAGTTTGACTCTGGAAACATTTTGAAAGGTTATTTGCTTTTGAATCTCTTTGTAAGTGTAATGATGATTAATGAGCAAATTGGTTTATTTTAACTTCTTTTGAGGAGCTAAATTCCCTATATTGCAATTATGAAAGACAAGAGTTTCATTAGATTCTTTTACTTAGAATCCAAGGTGTTGTACCTTGAACACCACAGCCAAAAATAATTTCTGTGAAAGGGTGTTGTTTTCCCATTTGAACCTTGTGTTTAAGGGTCAAAGAGCATGGGCACCTAGAGCCCCAAACCATGCGATGGGAGGCCCACACAGGCCAAGTAACAAAGATAAATGAGTAGAGGACCAATAGATGTGCCCCGCCAAAAAAGGAATGTCAAGATCATCATCCAGTTGTTGATTTTGAAGACAGTCTTGTTCGTTGCATTGGAAAAGTCCAACAAATTGTGAAGGTCATACTGGCTTTAGGGTAGAGTATAAAGCAATAAGGATAAACACTGGGTATATCTCAAAGTGAGTGAAAGTCGCTCAGTCGCTCAGTCCTAGACTGCCGGACTCCCCTGTCCATGGAATTCTTTAGGCAAGAGTACTGGAGTGGGTTGCCATTTCCTACACCAAGGGCTCTTCCCAACCCAGAGATTGAACCCAAATCTCCTGCATTGCAGGCAGATTCTTTACCACCTGAACCACCAAGGAAGTGCATCTTTGAAAATGCAGATATAATTCTAAGTAGGTCAGTTTATATCCCTGATATCAGGATTAGGCATGTAGTTTTGAAATAAAGATAAATTCTGATGTGTCCATTGTTGTAGTGTTGCAATGTGTTCCTTCTTGCTTATTAACTGGAATAAAAGGGTGGTTTTAATTGTCCTCCTGTTTTCAACAGTTTCTGGTAGGATTGCGTAGTCTGTTGTTTCCTAGCTTTAGGCGCACACACACAACTGTCACTTCTTCCTAAGAATGATGCCCTGCCAGCTGTGAAGGGATTGATCGGGGTTCACATTTACTTTTGTAACTTAAAAATGATAGATTGATAATGGCATCCTTAAGATCTGCTTTAATTAACTGGTAACAGTCTGTGCATATATTTGTAAAGAACCTTCCACAACTCAGTGTTTGAAAATTACAGGAGTGATTTGAAGTTTGACTCTGGAAACATTTTGAAAGGTTATTTGCTTTTGAATCTCTTTGTAAGTGTAATGATGATTAATGAGCAAATTGGTTTATTTTAACTTCTTTTGAGGAGCTAAATTCCCTATATTGCAATTATGAAAGACAAGAGTTTCATTAGATTCTTTTACTTAGAATTCAAGGTGTTGTACCTTGTACACCACAGCCAAAAAAATAATTTCTGTGAAAGGGTGTTGTTTTCCCCATGATTGAACCATTCTTCTGTGTGTTTTTAACCAGGTCGCTGTGCCATTACTAGTCTGTGGGTACAGAAAGCAAACTCAACAATGGACAGAGACGTCTGATCTCTGACTATCAAACCTTTACCAGGAATTTACACAAATGAAAGGAGTTCAACTTTGAAAGTGAATTGACTTCTTTGGAATTCTTCCACTTGGTATTTAAGTTGTTGATGATTTTCTATACAGGAAACAAGTCAGTTTTAATTTGTTAGAAAGCCTCAACACTAACCGTCTCAATGCTCATATATATATTTTTTTTTCTGTAAGAATCCATGACTTTTTGTAAATGTATATTTACTTGTGTTCTAGTCTCTGAAGTTCAGATTTAGGACATAGGCTGCTGTCTTCCAATTCTGAATGCAACAGAGTCAATCAGCCACTGGCCTGGCCTCTAAACCCTTTAAGCTTGGATGCTGTTCGTTGTTGCACGAGCATTTGCTTTCCTTTGGAGAACTACTGCGTGTTGGTATTGATTTTTCATATCTTTCTACTCAGCAGTAAACGGTAGGAGGCTATTACTTCACATAACAGAAGCTTGGAGAATTAGACAGCTCATCTGACTCTAAATTTTATCTGCAGGTAGTTTCCGGTTAGGGACATAGGTTGGCATCCTGCCTACTCTGTATCCTCTACATGTATTCCTTCACATTCAGAGATGGGGTTCAGAAGGTCTTTCAAGTTGTATAGCTTATGTTCATATGATGCATTGGGCAGGACATCTTCTGCCAAAAACAGGCTGCCTGGGGGCAAAAAACCCAAAAACCATCCTGAGTGCTATTGAACAACTCACAGTAGGCTTTTAACTATCTGAGATTTACATAAGCAGCTCCAGGAAATGGTAGCTACACCCAATTAAATGACAGTACATTTACTTTGCTGCAGAATTTGATGATTTATATCTTGGTTTCCTTGCATTGCCGTTAAACTCAATTATAATTTCTTCTTTTGAGGAGCTAAATTCCCTATATTGCAATTATGAAAGACAAGAGTTTCATTAGATTCTTTTACTTAGAATTCAAGGTGTTGTACCTTGTACACCACAGCCAAAAAAATAATTTCTGTGAAAGGGTGTTGTTTTCCCCATGATTGAACCATTCTTCTGTGTGTTTTTAACCAGGTCGCTGTGCCATTACTAGTCTGTGGGTACAGAAAGCAAACTCAACAATGGACAGAGACGTCTGATCTCTGACTATCAAACCTTTACCAGGAATTTACACAAATGAAAGGAGTTCAACTTTGAAAGTGAATTGACTTCTTTGGAATTCTTCCACTTGGTATTTAAGTTGTTGATGATTTTCTATACAGGAAACAAGTCAGTTTTAATTTGTTAGAAAGCCTCAACACTAACCGTCTCAATGCTCATATATATATTTTTTTTTCTGTAAGAATCCATGACTTTTTGTAAATGTATATTTACTTGTGTTCTAGTCTCTGAAGTTCAGATTTAGGACATAGGCTGCTGTCTTCCAATTCTGAATGCAACAGAGTCAATCAGCCACTGGCCTGGCCTCTAAACCCTTTAAGCTTGGATGCTGTTCGTTGTTGCACGAGCATTTGCTTTCCTTTGGAGAACTACTGCGTGTTGGTATTGATTTTTCATATCTTTCTACTCAGCAGTAAACGGTAGGAGGCTATTACTTCACATAACAGAAGCTTGGAGAATTAGACAGCTCATCTGACTCTAAATTTTATCTGCAGGTAGTTTCCGGTTAGGGACATAGGTTGGCATCCTGCCTACTCTGTATCCTCTACATGTATTCCTTCACATTCAGAGATGGGGTTCAGAAGGTCTTTCAAGTTGTATAGCTTATGTTCATATGATGCATTGGGCAGGACATCTTCTGCCAAAAACAGGCTGCCTGGGGGCAAAAAACCCAAAAACCATCCTGAGTGCTATTGAACAACTCACAGTAGGCTTTTAACTATCTGAGATTTACATAAGCAGCTCCAGGAAATGGTAGCTACACCCAATTAAATGACAGTACATTTACTTTGCTGCAGAATTTGATGATTTATATCTTGGTTTCCTTGCATTGCGTTCATTACCTATTTGTTAGCTAATTAAAAAGCATCTGGGTAAAATTTAACCTACATATATTCAAATTAAGTACAGTGATTGATTTATCTGTATATTTATTCACTCATTTATTCAGTAAATTTATGGGTTAGACATTGGGGATGAGAAGACATATAAACAGATATAAACAGCTTCATATTCTTAAAAAGCTGATAGTTCCACCTGGGTGATAAACATGTAAGTAAAACTTATAATGTATTGATTAAAAGCCAATGCAGTTATGGTGTTCATCTTCTCATGTAATAAGTCTTACCTAACCCTCCACAATATATAAAAACAGACGTGTCCTATAGTAGGTGGGCCTCAGTAGGCCTGGTCTGAGAAGTAAGAATGGCTCAAATGCTATTAGAAGAACACAGTAACTTCATATAACAGAGGCTTTAAGATCACCTAACTAAAATAAGGTGATCACCTGATTAAAATAAGCATAGGGGCTTCCCCGGGTGGTCCAGTGGGTAAGGACACCGCCTTGCAGTGTAAGGGGCGCCAGTTCGATCCCTGGCTTGGGAAGATCCCATGTGCTGCAGAGCTGGTGGACCGATGTGTCCAATTACTGAGACGGAGCTCTGGAGCGCATGCGCCCAGAGCCGGTGCTCTGTGACAACAGAGGCCACCGCAATGGGAGGCTCATGGGAGCCAAAGAACAAAGACGGATGAAAATGGATAAATGAAAGACCAATAGAAGCTTGGAGAATTAGACAGCTCATCTGACTCTAAATTTTATCTGCAGGTAGTTTCCGGTTAGGGACATAGGTTGGCATCCTGCCTACTCTGTATCCTCTACATGTATTCCTTCACATTCAGAGATGGGGTTCAGAAGGTCTTTCAAGTTGTATAGCTTATGTTCATATGATGCATTGGGCAGGACATCTTCTGCCAAAAACAGGCTGCCTGGGGGCAAAAAACCCAAAAACCATCCTGAGTGCTATTGAACAACTCACAGTAGGCTTTTAACTATCTGAGATTTACATAAGCAGCTCCAGGAAATGGTAGCTACACCCAATTAAATGACAGTACATTTACTTTGCTGCAGAATTTGATGATTTATATCTTGGTTTCCTTGCATTGCGTTCATTACCTATTTGTTAGCTAATTAAAAAGCATCTGGGTAAAATTTAACCTACATATATTCAAATTAAGTACAGTGATTGATTTATCTGTATATTTATTCACTCATTTATTCAGTAAATTTATGGGTTAGACATTGGGGATGAGAAGACATATAAACAGATATAAACAGCTTCATATTCTTAAAAAGCTGATAGTTCCACCTGGGTGATAAACATGTAAGTAAAACTTATAATGTATTGATTAAAAGCCAATGCAGTTATGGTGTTCATCTTCTCATGTAATAAGTCTTACCTAACCCTCCACAATATATAAAAACAGACGTGTCCTATAGTAGGTGGGCCTCAGTAGGCCTGGTCTGAGAAGTAAGAATGGCTCAAATGCTATTAGAAGAACACAGTAACTTCATATAACAGAGGCTTTAAGATCACCTAACTAAAATAAGGTGATCACCTGATTAAAATAAGCATAGGGGCTTCCCCGGGTGGTCCAGTGGGTAAGGACACCGCCTTGCAGTGTAAGGGGCGCCAGTTCGATCCCTGGCTTGGGAAGATCCCATGTGCTGCAGAGCTGGTGGACCGATGTGTCCAATTACTGAGACGGAGCTCTGGAGCGCATGCGCCCAGAGCCGGTGCTCTGTGACAACAGAGGCCACCGCAATGGGAGGCTCATGGGAGCCAAAGAACAAAGACGGATGAAAATGGATAAATGAAAGACCAATAGAAGTGGCCCGCCCGTCCCCCTCCCTCCCCACCTCACCCCCCAAAAGATAAATTAATAAAAAAAAATAAAAATTAAATTAAAAATAAAAAAGAAATTACAGTCCACTTTAAAAAAATAAAATAAGCATAGGCTGGTGAGAAAATAGTTTAAAAATCTTTTACAAATGCATTGCTGAGCTAATACAATAGGAGCAACTCTAAAGCAAGAGCTGGAATTCTGGAAACTGGATGAATTCCAAAGCTAGTTTCCACTCCAGGGGTTTCTGGCAAATCCATGAAACATTGAACTTTCATATCTGGGCTGAGTGTTTCCATATAGTCAGGGTACAGGTAATGCCAATGTTGCATGAACTCTTTCTGAGAAGAAGGAAGAGAAAGCAGTCTGAGACCTCTTATATAAGGCAAGAGCCTTGATACAGAAACCTGGCAAGGAACCAAATAGGTTAGATGAAAAATATTCGGATACTCTCCTCATGAAATTAGATGCAAATATATGAAGTTGTAGCAGACAAAAATCCAGATAACATCAAAAAAAAATATATAGTGTTATCTCAGGAATACAAAGTTTATTTAATATTAACAAATTGATTGATGTAATATATCACAAAAAACACAATAATGGGCTTCCTGGGTGGTCCAGTGTGTAAAGAATCCGCCTTGCAGTTCAAGGGGCAACGGTTTGATCCCTGGCCTGGGAAGATCCCATGTGTCGTGGAGTGACTGGACTCGAGTGTCCAATTACAAGCCAGCGCTCTGGAGCACAGGCGCCCAGAGCTGGTGCTCTGCAATGAGACAGACTACAGAAGTGGGAGGCCCACACAGGCCAAAGAATAAATATGGACGAAAACAAATAACCAATAAAAGAGGCAAAAATAAAAAAAACCACAATAAGGAGTTTTTAAACTTCCAGTGGATTCAGGAGAAAAAGAATTTTATAACCTTCAGCATCTATTTGTGACTTTAGAAGAGTAATTATTAGCAAGCTAACAGAATAATGAAAATTCATATTAGTCTGGTAAAAGGAATCTATACAAAACCTACAGCATCCATCCACGTAATGGTGTCACACCGCAAACACTCTTTAAGGCCAAGAACTGCTATTCAATATTGTACTGGGGCTTTTGCTGATGTAATAAGACAAGGAAAAATAAGAATTGTCCAGAAGAAGCAAAACTGTCATTATGCAAAGATTATCTATGTAGGAACCTCACAAAGATACATAAATAAGTTACTAGAATTACTAAGACAGTTTAGCAAGTGGCTGGATATAAAATTAATATCTAAAAGTGAGTTGTATGTAGGCTATGGGCTATAGACTAATGCTGGCTGAGAACTTAGTATTATAACATATATAAAGTCAGAAGAAATAATAAATAAATCTGATAGTTTTATAATATTCCCATTTAAACAATGTGTAAAGTTAGACAAATAGAACCCAGGAACCAGTGTAGAAGTTTATACATTTTATTGCAAAGAAGTTAAATAAAATCTCAAAACATGGAGAACCATATATCAAAAACTTAGATCAGATGTTATATTTTTTCTAGTTGAATTATAGATTCAGTGTCAATTTAGTAAAGAGCTCAGCAGAGTTGTGTATATTTGTGTAACTAGATAAACTTTAAAAAATTATTTGAAAATACAGAATTCAAGGAATATCCAAAAAAAAATATATAGTGTTATCTCAGGAATACAAAGTTTATTTAATATTAACAAATTGATTGATGTAATATATCACAAAAAACACAATAATGGGCTTCCTGGGTGGTCCAGTGTGTAAAGAATCCGCCTTGCAGTTCAAGGGGCAACGGTTTGATCCCTGGCCTGGGAAGATCCCATGTGTCGTGGAGTGACTGGACTCGAGTGTCCAATTACAAGCCAGCGCTCTGGAGCACAGGCGCCCAGAGCTGGTGCTCTGCAATGAGACAGACTACAGAAGTGGGAGGCCCACACAGGCCAAAGAATAAATATGGACGAAAACAAATAACCAATAAAAGAGGCAAAAATAAAAAAAACCACAATAAGGAGTTTTTAAACTTCCAGTGGATTCAGGAGAAAAAGAATTTTATAACCTTCAGCATCTATTTGTGACTTTAGAAGAGTAATTATTAGCAAGCTAACAGAATAATGAAAATTCATATTAGTCTGGTAAAAGGAATCTATACAAAACCTACAGCATCCATCCACGTAATGGTGTCACACCGCAAACACTCTTTAAGGCCAAGAACTGCTATTCAATATTGTACTGGGGCTTTTGCTGATGTAATAAGACAAGGAAAAATAAGAATTGTCCAGAAGAAGCAAAACTGTCATTATGCAAAGATTATCTATGTAGGAACCTCACAAAGATACATAAATAAGTTACTAGAATTACTAAGACAGTTTAGCAAGTGGCTGGATATAAAATTAATATCTAAAAGTGAGTTGTATGTAGGCTATGGGCTATAGACTAATGCTGGCTGAGAACTTAGTATTATAACATATATAAAGTCAGAAGAAATAATAAATAAATCTGATAGTTTTATAATATTCCCATTTAAACAATGTGTAAAGTTAGACAAATAGAACCCAGGAACCAGTGTAGAAGTTTATACATTTTATTGCAAAGAAGTTAAATAAAATCTCAAAACATGGAGAACCATATATCAAAAACTTAGATCAGATGTTATATTTTTTCTAGTTGAATTATAGATTCAGTGTCAATTTAGTAAAGAGCTCAGCAGAGTTGTGTATATTTGTGTAACTAGATAAACTTTAAAAAATTATTTGAAAATACAGAATTCAAGGAATATCCAAAAGATCCATAAAGAACAACAGATGAGATGTATTCATTTTTTTTTATTTTACTTTTGCAGAGTTTTGTTGTTTGCTGCTATACCTAAACCCAAATTAGCCATAGGTATACACATGTCCTCTCCCACTCGAACCCTCCTCCCATCTACCTCCCCGTCCTGCTGTCTCATAGCCCCTGTGTAAGTTCCCTTAGACACATGTTCTTTTAAATTATCAGGTTTATTTAAATCTATATTCTATTGTCCATATTTGGACAGTGTGCAGAGGTGGATATGTAGGACTCTGGAATAAAATGCAGACTCAGACATATATGAAAACTTTATAAAGAGAGCATTACAGAATGGGGGTAAATGTAAACTGTAATGGGCAAACATTAGTTAAGTATATGATAAGATTGAAATTTGGTACGATCTCCTTACGAAAAGTAAATTTAAGTGACTAAAATGTTGTAAGTGAAAGAGAAAACTATAAAACATATAGAAGAAAATATTAAGTGAAGTGGAAATCACTCAGTCGTGTTTGACTTGTTGTGACCCTATAGACTGTAGCCCACCAGACCCCTCTATTCACAAAATTCTCTAGGCCTGAATATGGGAGTGGGTTGCCATGCCCTTCTCTTCATAGGAGTATGTTTTCAGGACCACAGGATAGAAAGAGATTTCTTCAACAAAGACACAAATAATGCAAGACCCAACAATGCACATCATCAAGAGTAGATTTAATTTGATTATATTAAAATTAAGATAGACTTTATCAAAATATGTTGGTAAACAGAGCTGAAAGACAAGCCTCAAACTGGCAACACATAAAACTGGCAAATAACTAGTATCTGGATAACAGAAAAGAATTTCCTCAATTTGGTAAGAAAAAGACAATACAAAATAGGAAAAAAGCGAAGATTTTAAAAAGGAAGAGAAGATTGTAAGACTCACAAGCACATGACAGGGTGTTAAATAGCATTATTATTCAAAAAAATGAAAAGTTAAAACACAATGAAATACCATTATCCACTCACCAAAGCTACCAAGCAAAAAGAGGTTTTGTGAGGTTGAAATACCAGTAGAGAACTCTCATTCATTTTGGGATTTCTTAGTAATTTAAACGTTCACACCGTCCCATGATTCTAAATGCCACTTTTTAATATACATCATAGAGAAATGCTTACACACAGTTGTACAAAAGTGTTTCTAGCATCATAGATTGTAATAGTTACTCTAGAAACAAGAGAGGTGCTTCTAAATAAGTATGCATGCATGCTCCGTCTCTTCAGTCATACCCTTGACTCTTTGTGATCCTATGGGCTGTAGCCCACCAGGCTCTTCTATCCATGGGATTCTCCAGGCAAGAATATTGTGGGTTGCTGTGCCTTCCTTCAGGGGATCTTCCGGACCCAGGAACTGAACCCAAATATCTCACGTCTCCTTCATTGGCAGGCAGGTTCTTTACCACTAGCGCCACCTGGGAAGCCTCATAAACATATAAACTTACATGTTAATGTCATGGAAAAAGAGGAACCATAGATTTCTTAGAACTAACTATATAATTAAATAGTCTCAATAGAATTGGGTCACCTACTGGAAGATAGTAGAGAACCGACCTTCTGGAAGGATGATAGAGTAGTGGCAAAAAGGGGTAGAGTGATTTCTACTTCTAATTTGAACAATCATGTCAATAGTGGTGCTATTGACCGTGATAGTTTTTCGAATCATTTTTATATTTCTTTTAAGTTTTAAAGCCATAAAAAGTCAGAGAAGTGCTTCCTATCTCTCTTAATTTTAAAACAGCAAATAATTATCTGTAGTATTCATTGTAAACATACTGTGATATTGGTAAGACACATAACACACTGTGAAAATATTAGAGTATTTAATTTGATTATATTAAAATTAAGATAGACTTTATCAAAATATGTTGGTAAACAGAGCTGAAAGACAAGCCTCAAACTGGCAACACATAAAACTGGCAAATAACTAGTATCTGGATAACAGAAAAGAATTTCCTCAATTTGGTAAGAAAAAGACAATACAAAATAGGAAAAAAGCGAAGATTTTAAAAAGGAAGAGAAGATTGTAAGACTCACAAGCACATGACAGGGTGTTAAATAGCATTATTATTCAAAAAAATGAAAAGTTAAAACACAATGAAATACCATTATCCACTCACCAAAGCTACCAAGCAAAAAGAGGTTTTGTGAGGTTGAAATACCAGTAGAGAACTCTCATTCATTTTGGGATTTCTTAGTAATTTAAACGTTCACACCGTCCCATGATTCTAAATGCCACTTTTTAATATACATCATAGAGAAATGCTTACACACAGTTGTACAAAAGTGTTTCTAGCATCATAGATTGTAATAGTTACTCTAGAAACAAGAGAGGTGCTTCTAAATAAGTATGCATGCATGCTCCGTCTCTTCAGTCATACCCTTGACTCTTTGTGATCCTATGGGCTGTAGCCCACCAGGCTCTTCTATCCATGGGATTCTCCAGGCAAGAATATTGTGGGTTGCTGTGCCTTCCTTCAGGGGATCTTCCGGACCCAGGAACTGAACCCAAATATCTCACGTCTCCTTCATTGGCAGGCAGGTTCTTTACCACTAGCGCCACCTGGGAAGCCTCATAAACATATAAACTTACATGTTAATGTCATGGAAAAAGAGGAACCATAGATTTCTTAGAACTAACTATATAATTAAATAGTCTCAATAGAATTGGGTCACCTACTGGAAGATAGTAGAGAACCGACCTTCTGGAAGGATGATAGAGTAGTGGCAAAAAGGGGTAGAGTGATTTCTACTTCTAATTTGAACAATCATGTCAATAGTGGTGCTATTGACCGTGATAGTTTTTCGAATCATTTTTATATTTCTTTTAAGTTTTAAAGCCATAAAAAGTCAGAGAAGTGCTTCCTATCTCTCTTAATTTTAAAACAGCAAATAATTATCTGTAGTATTCATTGTAAACATACTGTGATATTGGTAAGACACATAACACACTTGTGCACACACACAGAGACATTTAGAGAGAAACTCAAGTGGCAGAGCTGATAGAAAAGATGTTCCAGCTCAGTAGTATTCAGTATGTAAGCTACACACACCCATCAGATTGGCAAAAGTTAAGAAGCTGGATAACACTAAGTGTTAGATTGCAGATGGGGACCCTCATCCACTTTATTGGGAGTATGAATTGGTATAAATACTCTGGAAAACACTTTGGTGTTGCTGAGTAAATCTGCACCTGCACATAACCTATGAACCCAACATTTTCATTATTAGGTGGACACTCTCACAGATACTTTCAAGTTTTCACTGGGATTCATGCATAAAAATATTCTTAGCATCAAAACATGGACACCCCAAATGACCATTAGGATTAGAATCGAAATCTACAATGCGGTCTTGTTCACTCAGTGCAATACTACAGAGCAATAAAAATAACTGAAAGGTAGCCTCTGTCTTAATATGGAGGAGTTTTGTGCAGAGGTAATGACAAATGAAAAGAAGCAAGCCTCTGAGAATACAAAGTGTATCATTTCATTTCTGTCAAGATCACAAACAAAAGTTTTATTGTTAATTTTATTTTTATTGATATGTAGCTGATTTACAATATTATATTAGCTTCAGGTGTACCGAGCATACCGATTCAGTGTCTTTTACAGATTATACACCATGAAATATTAACTACAAGATAATGGCTATGATTCCCTTTGTTGTACAGTTTGCCCTTAACAAATGAAACTATTTGTGTGTGTGTGTGTTATTTTGCTTTTATTTTGCAGGGGTATAATTAATATTTATTTGGTGTAATAAACCTTTAATGCATTATTTAGAGATGCAACCCACAGGTGGCCAAACAAATGCTTGGCTCAGGAAGAGAGGGTGGGGTGATGAGGACGGATATGATGACTGGAGTTGGAACCACAGGGACTTCCAAAGGTTGGCACAATTCTCTGCTTTTGAATCTGGGTCATGCTTACACAGGTGCCTATTTTGTTAGAATTTGTAAAAATCTGGCTATGTTCTCTCCATATTGTGATCTGCATATCATGGTCAATTTTATAATAATAAAAATATAAAAATGAAACAATAAACCAAACTATGAAAAATTCTCTCTCTAATCCTAGATTTATGGAAAAATTTTTATTTTTTCTTTTCCTTAAATTTTTCAAGTGAAAATGATAGTTGAAAAGAAATGACTTATATCATCTTAGCATTTTTTTAAATTGGGAAAAATGTCTTTGATGAGACATTTGATGAAAAATGTCTTTCATATGGATCCCATATGAAAGCTTCCTGGTCAAAGATTAAAAAAAAAAGGTTGGTACCCCTTAGTAGAATTTCATTTTTCTATACCTCTTAGCAAGACATATTAGAGAAAAAGGTTAGAAAAACTATGCAGTGTCCCTTGACATTAGTTTTCTTGCTTCAACTATGTTGCCTTAATGTATAGGTTTTCAGTTTCTCCTTTCTTTCTCCCATTTGCAAACTAAATGAAAGATGTGCTTATTGAACTAGGGGCTAGATTGTTTTCTGTTTTTGTTGTTGTTGTTGTTGTTGTTTTCGCTTTTGCTTTTTCTCCTTCAACATGGCATCATGCCCTCCTTTTCATTTTGGGTGAGTAGACATTACACGGCCTAAGGAATTGTTTGGATATTAGTGGTTGTACTTAGCAACTTTCCTTCTCCTTCTGAGTCCTCCATGGTGGCTAGAGTTCAACATACCACATAGATGGATCTCACTTTTGTCGTTGTGGTGTTTCAAAACGTGGTTGTACTTTCAGCTCTCTTTGTATACTTATTTGCACTTCAGCAAATCTCAAGCATGGTCATTTGATATGATGTGAGGAAAAGTGACTGCAGGAGTGCCATCCCAGCAGCTGGCATTATCCTCTGCTTAAATCTGTCCTTAGTCCTGGTTCCCTTTAATGAGTCTCATGGGAAAAGAGAAGCAAGATCATGCTTCTAAATGGGATATTTTTGGAATTCTCATTATTCTTTTATAATTGTGCCTCTAGTCATTTTTTATCTTTACTCCAGTAGCACTTCTAGCATAATCCAGAGACTGGACAGGTTATGGAGCACATTTGCTTTTGAATCTGGTTTTTTCCATGCTTACACAGGTGCCTATTTTGTTAGAATTTGTAAAAATCTGGCTATGTTCTCTCCATATTGTGATCTGCATATCATGGTCAATTTTATAATAATAAAAATATAAAAATGAAACAATAAACCAAACTATGAAAAATTCTCTCTCTAATCCTAGATTTATGGAAAAATTTTTATTTTTTCTTTTCCTTAAATTTTTCAAGTGAAAATGATAGTTGAAAAGAAATGACTTATATCATCTTAGCATTTTTTTAAATTGGGAAAAATGTCTTTGATGAGACATTTGATGAAAAATGTCTTTCATATGGATCCCATATGAAAGCTTCCTGGTCAAAGATTAAAAAAAAAAGGTTGGTACCCCTTAGTAGAATTTCATTTTTCTATACCTCTTAGCAAGACATATTAGAGAAAAGTGTTAGAAAAACTATGCAGTGTCCCTTGACATTAGTTTTCTTGCTTCAACTATGTTGCCTTAATGTATAGGTTTTCAGTTTCTCCTTTCTTTCTCCCATTTGCAAACTAAATGAAAGATGTGCTTATTGAACTAGGGGCTAGATTGTTTTCTGTTTTTGTTGTTGTTGTTGTTGTTGTTTTCGCTTTTGCTTTTTCTCCTTCAACATGGCATCATGCCCTCCTTTTCATTTTGGGTGAGTAGACATTACACGGCCTAAGGAATTGTTTGGATATTAGTGGTTGTACTTAGCAACTTTCCTTCTCCTTCTGAGTCCTCCATGGTGGCTAGAGTTCAACATACCACATAGATGGATCTCACTTTTGTCGTTGTGGTGTTTCAAAACGTGGTTGTACTTTCAGCTCTCTTTGTATACTTATTTGCACTTCAGCAAATCTCAAGCATGGTCATTTGATATGATGTGAGGAAAAGTGACTGCAGGAGTGCCATCCCAGCAGCTGGCATTATCCTCTGCTTAAATCTGTCCTTAGTCCTGGTTCCCTTTAATGAGTCTCATGGGAAAAGAGAAGCAAGATCATGCTTCTAAATGGGATATTTTTGGAATTCTCATTATTCTTTTATAATTGTGCCTCTAGTCATTTTTTATCTTTACTCCAGTAGCACTTCTAGCATAATCCAGAGACTGGACAGGTTATGGAGCACTTACCTTATACAAGGCTTTGTTGAAACTAGACAGATATACAGGGCCTTCTCCTTTCTCTCAAGGAACCTGTGATCAACAGGGACAGACAGCCAAAGTCATGCTAATAATAGTACTTACTGTGAATAATGCTGCAATGAGCTTGGGAGCACAGAGCTCTCTCTGAAGTATTGATTTCATTTCCTTTGGTTTCATAACCAGAAGTAGGATTGCTGGATTGCTTGGTAATTCTATTTTAATTTTTTGAGATACCTCCATACTGTTCTTCACAGTGGCTGTCCCAGTTTACGTTCCCACCAACAGTGCACAGTGGTTTCCTTTTCCTCATGTCCTGGCCAGAGCCAGCCTTTGTCACCTGTTCTCGTTCTGATAATAGCCGTGCTAAGAGTGTGAGGTGGTGTCTCATTTTGGGTTTGATTTGCATTTCCCAGATGATTAGTGATGCTGAGCACCTTGGCATGGACTTGTTGGCCATTTGTAAAAATGTAAATTTTTTCATCTTCTTTGAAAAAATGGTTAATCAGGACCTTTGGCAATTTTTAAATTAAGGTGTTTTTCTGGGTATTGAGTTATAGGAGTTCCTTATATATTTTGGATATATATTTTGAATTCAGGTTTTAATAAGGTATTAGGTTTGCCAATATTTTCTCCCAATTAATACATTTGCTCTTCATTTCATTAACTGTTTTCTTTGCTGTGCAGAAGCATTTTAGTTTAATGTAATCCTACTTATTTATTTTTGGTTTTGTTGCCTCAGCTTTGGGTACCATTACAGCATTCTTCACAATAGCCAAAGTTATTTTTGAGTGTATCAATTTTACTGTGTGCATATTTATCAAAACATCATGCTGAACACCTCAAACATATACACTATTCAAAATAATGATAGGTATTGTTATAATAACTCATTGAAAAAGAAACTGATGATGGGAAAAATAGAAGGCAAAAGGAGAAGGGGACCACAGAGGACAAAATGATTGGATGGCATCACTGAGTCAATGGACATGAGCTTGGGTGTGCTCAGGAGATGTGAAGGACAGCGAAGGCGGGGGTGCTGCTGTCCATGGCGTGGCAAGGAGTCAGACACGACTGAGTACCTGAACTGAACTGATTGATTGTTATAATAAGTGATGGTGATAACAACCACAGACTTAATTTAGGATTTCTCATATGACTAGTCTTCATGTATTAGGACATCTTGTCTTCAAACAACTGCATCCCATGCTTGCTATTTGGTACCATTTTGCAGATGAAGGAATTGAGACTGAGACATTGAATCATGGGCCCAAAGTTGTAGTATTGCTGAAGAGTACAGCCAGAACTGTAAAACAACTGAAAGGTACAGTCAGCATCTTCAATGTGCATTTCTCATAAATTATGACAAAGCACAAAAAAGCAAGAAATTGTGTGCTTTAAGTTGAAAAAAGTGTAAGAACGCAGAAATTGAACGGATGGAACATTTCTTTGGTTTGATGGTCAGGTAACCTGACTGTAGACCCACTGTTTGTACACACTATGTACCATTTGAACTTTGATGTTCAAATTCACTGAAAAATAAAGCTGAAAACAAGGTTGGTGCAAGGACTAGGCATGGCCTGAACGCCGTACTGAGTGCTCAGTGACTTCAGTCCTGTCTGACTCCTTGGCGACCCTGTTGACTCCAGCCTGACAGGCTGCTCAGTCCATGGGATTCTATAGGCAGGAAGAGGGCAATGGGTTGCCATGTCCTCCTCCAGGGCATTTTCCCGGCCCCGGGATTGGACTCCTGTCTCCTGCATCACAGGCAGATTCTTTCCTGCCCAGCCACTGGGGAAACATGAGAGCAGGACTGTCAGTGTAAAGATACCAACTGATACCCAGTAATCGGAAACTGACTTCATTAAAGACCCATTCCGGGTGTGATATAGTCAGTATTTGTCGGTCCTGTGCTTGTTTATGTTGACATGCTAGGTCTGTGTCACCGTAATGATGAAAATTTTCCTTTTTAGGTCCCGTGCATCCTAAATGACAGATTTGAGAGGAAAATAGAAGGCAAAAGGAGAAGGGGACCACAGAGGACAAAATGATTGGATGGCATCACTGAGTCAATGGACATGAGCTTGGGTGTGCTCAGGAGATGTGAAGGACAGCGAAGGCGGGGGTGCTGCTGTCCATGGCGTGGCAAGGAGTCAGACACGACTGAGTACCTGAACTGAACTGATTGATTGTTATAATAAGTGATGGTGATAACAACCACAGACTTAATTTAGGATTTCTCATATGACTAGTCTTCATGTATTAGGACATCTTGTCTTCAAACAACTGCATCCCATGCTTGCTATTTGGTACCATTTTGCAGATGAAGGAATTGAGACTGAGACATTGAATCATGGGCCCAAAGTTGTAGTATTGCTGAAGAGTACAGCCAGAACTGTAAAACAACTGAAAGGTACAGTCAGCATCTTCAATGTGCATTTCTCATAAATTATGACAAAGCACAAAAAAGCAAGAAATTGTGTGCTTTAAGTTGAAAAAAGTGTAAGAACGCAGAAATTGAACGGATGGAACATTTCTTTGGTTTGATGGTCAGGTAACCTGACTGTAGACCCACTGTTTGTACACACTATGTACCATTTGAACTTTGATGTTCAAATTCACTGAAAAATAAAGCTGAAAACAAGGTTGGTGCAAGGACTAGGCATGGCCTGAACGCCGTACTGAGTGCTCAGTGACTTCAGTCCTGTCTGACTCCTTGGCGACCCTGTTGACTCCAGCCTGACAGGCTGCTCAGTCCATGGGATTCTATAGGCAGGAAGAGGGCAATGGGTTGCCATGTCCTCCTCCAGGGCATTTTCCCGGCCCCGGGATTGGACTCCTGTCTCCTGCATCACAGGCAGATTCTTTCCTGCCCAGCCACTGGGGAAACATGAGAGCAGGACTGTCAGTGTAAAGATACCAACTGATACCCAGTAATCGGAAACTGACTTCATTAAAGACCCATTCCGGGTGTGATATAGTCAGTATTTGTCGGTCCTGTGCTTGTTTATGTTGACATGCTAGGTCTGTGTCACCGTAATGATGAAAACTTCTGCTTTCTTTAAACATATCTAAATGTTGAGTTTTCCCAGCACGTATTTATACTTCAAATTGTCAGAAACGGCTGTACAGCATCCTAAATGAAAACTTTGTGACTTAGATTTAAGAAAATGACCAGTCAGGCTTAGAGACAAACATAGAAACAATGTATGGCATGATATACTAGGCTCTTGAGTGGGTTTTCCTCATAAATTATGAGAAAGCACAGAAAGCAAGAAACTGCATCTTTAAATTGGAAAAAAGTATGAATAAGAACACAGAAATTAAACTGCTGGAGCATTTGGGTTTTGTGGCCATTGAATTGAATGATTCTGTGTGATCATTTTAATTTTATAGGCTACACACACACACACACACACACACGTGCCCCATCATGTGCTCAATCATATCTTTTTATTTGCTAGGAAAATAGGAAAGTTGAAAATAAAATACATGCTAATCCATAGCTGTGTTTGACTGATAGTTCCCACTGAAAGTTTGAGTCTACCCAACACGCTCATGGTGGGTCCAAGTGTTATCACATTAAACAAAAAGACAAATCTACTGTGGATATACTACAGAGCCCTGTTTATAGAGGCTATGCAGTGATAATTTAGAATTTTAGATGTTTTTAAGGCATAAAATATTTATCTTGGATCTTGGAGTGTTGAATATAAAATATAGTAACTTGCGAGAAGAGATGCCTTCACCAAGCTCCTCTCTTTGGCAAGACCTAAAAAAAGTCCATTTTCGATTACTTTTCTATATTGATCTCCTTCAAGGAAGCTAGCAAGTAATTTCAACAGCACCGTTTTCTTCTGGTTTATTCATCTTGTAGGAGAGAAAAGAAATATTTGCTAATGGAAGAAACAAAACAAAATATTTACACCATGCTGTGCCTTTCTTTTGACAAGGGCAGATGTGGTAAGGAAGCTTTTCTCCCTCATAAAGTTGTTTACAGGAAACAGTGGGAAAGAGCCAAAGAATCACAGTTTTTTAGCGGGGTTGTCATTAAAGACCCATTCCGGGTGTGATATAGTCAGTATTTGTCGGTCCTGTGCTTGTTTATGTTGACATGCTAGGTCTGTGTCACCGTAATGATGAAAACTTCTGCTTTCTTTAAACATATCTAAATGTTGAGTTTTCCCAGCACGTATTTATACTTCAAATTGTCAGAAACGGCTGTACAGCATCCTAAATGAAAACTTTGTGACTTAGATTTAAGAAAATGACCAGTCAGGCTTAGAGACAAACATAGAAACAATGTATGGCATGATATACTAGGCTCTTGAGTGGGTTTTCCTCATAAATTATGAGAAAGCACAGAAAGCAAGAAACTGCATCTTTAAATTGGAAAAAAGTATGAATAAGAACACAGAAATTAAACTGCTGGAGCATTTGGGTTTTGTGGCCATTGAATTGAATGATTCTGTGTGATCATTTTAATTTTATAGGCTACACACACACACACACACACACACGTGCCCCATCATGTGCTCAATCATATCTTTTATTTGCTAGGAAAATAGGAAAGTTGAAAATAAAATACATGCTAATCCATAGCTGTGTTTGACTGATAGTTCCCACTGAAAGTTTGAGTCTACCCAACACGCTCATGGTGGGTCCAAGTGTTATCACATTAAACAAAAAGACAAATCTACTGTGGATATACTACAGAGCCCTGTTTATAGAGGCTATGCAGTGATAATTTAGAATTTTAGATGTTTTTAAGGCATAAAATATTTATCTTGGATCTTGGAGTGTTGAATATAAAATATAGTAACTTGCGAGAAGAGATGCCTTCACCAAGCTCCTCTCTTTGGCAAGACCTAAAAAAAGTCCATTTTCGATTACTTTTCTATATTGATCTCCTTCAAGGAAGCTAGCAAGTAATTTCAACAGCACCGTTTTCTTCTGGTTTATTCATCTTGTAGGAGAGAAAAGAAATATTTGCTAATGGAAGAAACAAAACAAAATATTTACACCATGCTGTGCCTTTCTTTTGACAAGGGCAGATGTGGTAAGGAAGCTTTTCTCCCTCATAAAGTTGTTTACAGGAAACAGTGGGAAAGAGCCAAAGAATCACAGTTTTTCTTTAGCAGCTGGAGGTTGTCTGAATTGAGTCTTCAATTCCCGTGCATGTTTTGTCATGCAGATTTCTTTGAAGAGGGTCTTGCCAGTGCACCTTAAATACAGTTTGGAATTATTTTACCATGAAATTAGTTTTTTCCATCATTGGCTGAGTTGAATCCCTTTTTTTCACTGATCAATGCTGGGACATTAAAAATAAAGCCCTCGCTGCCCATGCTAGCTTTATAAGGTCTTATCACACATCCATCAGTGTGTGTTGAGAGCCAGGTCATTGTTGCAGCCTGGTTCCTTGGTGCTTCCTCCTCCACCTCCCGCCCTGAGCCTTCATTCTCCACTTCTGCCCCTGCCACTGGCCTGCCTTTGTCTACTGATGATACTTATTACACAAAGAGAGAAGGAAAGGAGCTTCAGGAGAAACAGTGGCACAGAACTTTTTTGCAATTGGATGAGCAATGTCAACAATGATTGATTCACATCACCACTCATGGTTCAGAAATTACACGGGGAAACCAGCTAGTGGGGATGACATTGATAGAGCTGATGCTGGTAAGGGTGGTGGGGGCGCGATAGAAATGGGAGCTGAGGTTGTTGGCAGAGGGGGTGCTGGTGCTGGGAATGATGGTGATGATGGTGGTGTTGGTGGTGATGCTCCTGATGGACATGGTGTCAGGGGAATGGAAGTGCCCTAAAAACCTCCCAATTAAGGTTCTAAGAAATATATTTATGGTTGGTGCAATACTATCTCTTCCTAATTCACAGCAGGTGGTCTTCTTTCTATGCAAATATTTTTCTGAATTTAAAAAGACAATTTTTCCACAAGAGACGTCTTTATCAGATGTGCTACATACCTATAGAAGACTCTTCCAAGACAGCAAAATACATTTGCAGTGATTCCTTTGGCACTCACACAGTACCCTTGGTGAATGAGAATTATAAAGGTAAAACCAACCCTGTAAATGTCGTCATGTTAGAAGTCTCCCCATATTCACTTTTCCAGTTGCTGTTATACCTGAGAGCATGGTCTCTGTGTCATTGCTAGCTGGCCCCCTTTTTTTCCTTTCCACACTTTGAAATATGAGTCTATTACTGAGGATCATGTTGGTGAGGCATTGGGGATGAATAAGTTATGAACGGTAATTAGTTTTCAGACAGTCCATTTGAGGATGGCAATGCATTTTTTCCCAAAACATAATTCCCTCCCAAGCGGTTGGTTGATAGTAAGAGTTTAGTTTGACTAAACTCTCACCTTCTGAGTGGGGTGTCTTTATCTTCTTTTTGTTCATTTATTTATTTATTTTTGCGGGGGGTGGTGGGTTGGGGAGGGAGAGGGGCAGGCGGGCCACTTCTATTGGTCTTTCATTTATCCACTTTCATCCATCTTTGTTCTCTGGCTTGTGTGGGCTTCCCCATCAAAGTGGCCTCTGTTGTCACAGAGCACCAGCTCTGGGCGCATGCACTTCAGAGCTCCGGCTCAGTAGTTGGACACATCGGTCCAGCTGCTCCGCGGCATGTGGGATCTTCCCAGGCCAGGGATTGAACTGGCGCCTCTTGCACTGCAAGGTGATGTCCTTACCCACTAGACCACCAGGGAAGCCCTGTCTTTATCTTCTTGGCACATCATTTTCCACTTTCATTGTATTGTTCCTTCTGCCCATTGTTCCCCACAAAAGATTTCCTCTTCCAGAGATGCAGCCTGTGATACGTATTCCTCACACCTTCCTGCTTAGACAACAACAACAAATAGCTTCTCAATCTAGCTTAGGTGCCCTCCACCTAATACCATGTCTTTTCCATGGTCATGGTTCTTGGAAGTGTTTTGAGAGTTATCTTCCTATGTTTCTACTTTCTCATCTTCTCTTCAACCCACTGTAGTCTGGCTTTGGTCCTGAACATTCTGCAAAATTCAACAGAGGCTCAACTCAACAAGGTCAAATGCCATCTAGATGCCCCAGGAAGAGTCTGCGAAATGGGTCCTCAGCATTAGCCAAGGACCTTTTTGCTGGACTGAGGGCCCATCTTTCAGATTCTTCCTGGCCATCTAGATGGCATTTGACCTTGTTGATTTGACCTTCTTTGTTGTTGACCTTGTTGGTTACACCTTCAATGGTAAATGATTCAACTGATGGTCAACTTCTGGACTCTTCCAGTTCTGGGAAGATTCTTCCAGAGCATCTGTGTTTCTATCACAACTTGAACTGTTTGCCAAAGTCTACTCATTTATCTATCCTGCCTCTTTTGTACTCCTCATGCCTAGCACGTGTATGACTATTTTCCTCAAATTACCTTTAATTTTGAGTAGCACTTCTTTTCTCGAGCTTAAGCAAATGGAGGGGCTTCCCTGGTGGCTCAGACAGTAAAGAATCTGCATTCAATGCAGGAGACCCAGGTTCAGTCCCAGGGGTAGGAAGATCCCCTGGAGAAGGGAATGGCAACCCACTTCAGTATTCTAGCTTGGATAATTCTATGGACAGAGGAGCCTGGTGGGCTGCAGTCCATGAAGTAGCAGAGTCCAACACAACTGAGCAACTAACGTTACTTGCCTAAGCAAAGGAGGATTTATTACTGTGATTTGGTGTTACATCTCAGATCAGAAACAGGCAGTGCTGCCAGGCCTTGTGGGGAGTGAGCACAGGCAAGGGCAGCTCTAGGAACTAAGAGAGTTTATCTGGTATGTACTCTGCCATCTGAGGCCAAAGAACTATGAGCGCCTGCTTCCTTCTCTGCTCCCATTTCCCCCTCCCCCCCCCCACCCCCCTGCAGACCAGCTTTCCCTACTTATCACTTTGCATTTTGCTCTCCTGAACTTAAATGTCCTTGGTGCCTGTCATCTGTATCAGGGGAGCTGGGACAAGTGGTAGAAACCCCTAGAGGGTCAGTGGGCTGCTCACAGGACCAGGGCAGGCACACCAGTATGCCCATTTCAGCATGCTGTTAAAAATCTAGTGAGTGATTGAGCATCTCTCTCTCCAAGTCTTCTCTCATTTCCTTAAGCCAATCTAAACTCTCAAAACACTCATATTTCTTACTGACAAGAAAGTGATTTTAGCCAGCAGAGCTTCAACCTTTCTCTCCACTCCCCTTAACCCCACAATGGGATATATTGTCCTTATCCAAAGAGCTATTATCTAAAATGTGTTCCTTCTGGAGCTGGAGTTGACCATCACCTTCTTATTTTGACTAAAAATGTGGGAGAAATGGATTCAGTATTTCTATGAGTCAGTTACTGCTAAAGGAATGCAGTGTGATGAACAGTGACCCTGATATCTGGGCTTACTGACCATAGGCATTTATTTTTCTTGCTCTGGGATCTGCAGAAGCTGAGGTCTGGCTGATTTTGACTGAACATGGTGCAACCAGGTTTGGGTCTTCTCATTTCAGGATCTGGGCTGAAGGGGCAGGGGTTCCGTGGGGTTTGCTCTTCCCAGGCAGAATCCTGAGTAGAAACAGGGGTTGCTTCTAAAGGCCTGGGTTCGGACGAGGCAACTGTCTTGTGTAAAGTCGGAGACACAGCATTCAACTACCATAGTCCTCAATCACTTAAAAGACTTCAGTGGATTTTCCATTTTTAGGAGTAAGTTCTAAAGCCAGTTAGGATCCATGTTGAACCTGGCATCTTTCATACCATCTCAGGCTGTTCTTTTGGATTTCCCTCCCCTTCCTTATCTAACAAACTCCTGTTTAAAACTACGGTCAAGGAAACACTTCCTCCTAGAAGCCACCCATGATTGCTTTAAGATGGCACTGGTGCTCCTCCTCCTTAGCATCTGGTGTTTCCCTCTCCCATTGTACTTATCCCCAGGGCCGTATCGTTGATGTAACTCTCTGTCCCTCCAGATAGAACTGAAAGTTCTGCAAGGATTATGATAGTACCTTAATCAACTTGCATCCCTGGGATTAACATATTGCTTGACACTTACAAGTGTTCACTCAACACTGTGAAAGGAAAAGAGAAGAATGCAAAGGGGCCAGAATGGGATGGGGAGGGAAAGACAGAAGGTGGGAACATGGTGGCACGACTCATTCACTGGGTTCATCCAGGGAGCTCATGTATTAATATCTTGTTTTTATAGATGAGAGATGCTGAACCATAACCCATGCAGCATAGTTAGCTCAATTTTACCTTGTTCTCCCCTGAAGAGCACCTAGACATTTAGTGGGTTTCCCCTGGGGGCTCAGCAGTAAAAATCCATTTGCCCATGCAGGAGACGCAGGGGCTGAGGCTTCCATACCTGGGTCGGGAAGATCCCCTGGAGGAAGAAATGGCAACCCATGCCCGTATTCTTTCCCGAATAATCCCATGAATACAGGAGCATTTTTCTAAGCACACCCTTAAACTGTAAGTCTTTTCCCAAAGCCAAGTCTGTACCCTTCTCACTTGTATTTTGTGACTCCTACCTTGTCTGAGTGAACCTGGGTGAGTTTACTCACATGGGAAGGCTCTTGCTTTGTTACTGACTGATGGTCGTCAAATGCATGGTCTTGAGTATGCCTAGTGGAATGCTAATAAGGAAATGGGGACTTAGTTCTTAGATCATTTTCTTACTGGATAAAACAAAAGGAGAGGAATGTAGCTGGGACTGGATTCCTCTGCATTCTGGACATGTATCAAAAGGAGTTTATCTTTATCTGAGCTTCTTTAGAGCCTAAGTGACTGCGTGACAACTCATGGTAAATACCTCCTTAAAAAAGTACATGCTGACTTATTTTCGAATGCATGTGCTGTTTAAAAATAGGTAGGGAAGAAAAAAAACAAAAAAGGTAGGGAGTTTGACACACACCTGAGTGCTTTGGAGCTGGCAGCTGATGTCTGGCCTCACCACCTCTTCTGAGAAGAAGCGTTCTCCTCACCTCACCTCTTGTCTCCAGCTGCTGGAGGCACTTGGGCTACAGGCACGGTGTCCAGTTACTCAGAATTCCTGCTCCTGCTCTTGGCAGGGACTTAAGCTGCCCTGCTTTCACAGATGATGGATGACACATTTTGTAAAATGCGATTTCTCTAGAATGCTAGGAGGTTGAGTCCGGAAGAGGGTAGGTCTTTGTTCTCACGGGAAAGCATGACTGAGAAGGCGGTAGGCTTTGTTCTCAATGGGGAGGGAAAGACAGAAGGTGGGAACATGGTGGCACGACTCATTCACTGGGTTCATCCAGGGAGCTCATGTATTAATATCTTGTTTTTATAGATGAGAGATGCTGAACCATAACCCATGCAGCATAGTTAGCTCAATTTTACCTTGTTCTCCCCTGAAGAGCACCTAGACATTTAGTGGGTTTCCCCTGGGGGCTCAGCAGTAAAAATCCATTTGCCCATGCAGGAGACGCAGGGGCTGAGGCTTCCATACCTGGGTCGGGAAGATCCCCTGGAGGAAGAAATGGCAACCCATGCCCGTATTCTTTCCCGAATAATCCCATGAATACAGGAGCATTTTTCTAAGCACACCCTTAAACTGTAAGTCTTTTCCCAAAGCCAAGTCTGTACCCTTCTCACTTGTATTTTGTGACTCCTACCTTGTCTGAGTGAACCTGGGTGAGTTTACTCACATGGGAAGGCTCTTGCTTTGTTACTGACTGATGGTCGTCAAATGCATGGTCTTGAGTATGCCTAGTGGAATGCTAATAAGGAAATGGGGACTTAGTTCTTAGATCATTTTCTTACTGGATAAAACAAAAGGAGAGGAATGTAGCTGGGACTGGATTCCTCTGCATTCTGGACATGTATCAAAAGGAGTTTATCTTTATCTGAGCTTCTTTAGAGCCTAAGTGACTGCGTGACAACTCATGGTAAATACCTCCTTAAAAAAGTACATGCTGACTTATTTTCGAATGCATGTGCTGTTTAAAAATAGGTAGGGAAGAAAAAAAACAAAAAAGGTAGGGAGTTTGACACACACCTGAGTGCTTTGGAGCTGGCAGCTGATGTCTGGCCTCACCACCTCTTCTGAGAAGAAGCGTTCTCCTCACCTCACCTCTTGTCTCCAGCTGCTGGAGGCACTTGGGCTACAGGCACGGTGTCCAGTTACTCAGAATTCCTGCTCCTGCTCTTGGCAGGGACTTAAGCTGCCCTGCTTTCACAGATGATGGATGACACATTTTGTAAAATGCGATTTCTCTAGAATGCTAGGAGGTTGAGTCCGGAAGAGGGTAGGTCTTTGTTCTCACGGGAAAGCATGACTGAGAACGCGGCCAGACAAAGTCAAGAGGCCACCGAGCGAAGGCCCTGGTGTGATTTCATCAGAATCCAGGGAGGACAGCGCAGCTCGCTAACATGTTGGCTGCAGTTTACTCTTAAGTGAGAAACTGTGGTTGTTCGTCAGTGTGAATTTCTCTCCACTGTGGTGTTGTAACTCCTGACAATGGGAAGGGCCTGACCAAGTGTTGTGAGGGTTCCGTATCCTTGCATGGCCTCCCCAGAAACTACAGGAGGAGTGGAAAGTTGCAGAGATGGCTGTCAACACACAATGAGCAGGGAGAATCAATGAGAGGAAAACAGTCCATTTTTGCTTCATTGATTTTTGCTAGTCAGTGAATCCTCTTCATTTTGTTATACCCCTCTCCTTCCATTTTTTCCCTCTGTTGGACGTGTCTTCATGTGACTGCCCTGCATCAGGCGTGGTACTGAGAGTGACAGTTCCTTGAGGCGCAGGAAGTTGTTAGTGATGCGAAGTGTTTGGTTTGGTGAGGAGCACAGTGAGATGAAAGCTGAGGCTGGGGGAAGGTGATGCCTGTTCGTCTCACTAGACAACACCTGAAACAAGGGATGAGTGAGGAGTCACGGGGCGAGGATTGATCAGGTTAGCCTAGAGACTGGACAGATTGTGTTCAAATGGATAGGAAACATTTAAAACAAATAAAATAAAGGGCTGGTAGCAGGTGCTGTACATAAAGAACAAATGTAGGGCCCAGGGAAGCAAATAGTGTCAAATCTGTATGGGGCCAGTTAGAGGACTTAGAACGGATCTTTGGCTTAACACAGAGTTGCAGCATTGATGGTTTCTGAGAATGCAAAAAAAAAACAAAAAGCATTTAGTCTAAAGTAGTATAAGTTTAGCATGTTAAATTAGTGATTTGGAGTAAGAACTGGTCAACCCGCTATGTGGAAGAATAATTTGCCTACAAAGGAAAGGAATCAGAAACCTAGAAATCATGACCTCTTGGAATGTTTGCCCAAAGGAGGCTCGTTCAAATTAAGACAAAAAGGATGAAAATAAAATTGTAGTAAGTACAACAATTACTGTCTCTAGCTAGAACTTGTTTTATTATTTCTTTCAAAAAAATCATTAAATCACTCTCCATGTTTTTAACTCTCAGATGAGAAACTGAGGCACAGGATTTTTTTTTTTAATTGCTTAGTGTCAAATAAATGCTAAATGCAAAGCTTGGAGGAGAACTCAGAACCCTAAATGTTTTACCTATTGATTGGCGATTGAAACACATTACCTTCTAGCGGCGCAGTAGACAGTTACTGGAATTTTCTGAAGTATGGAAAGGCAAGGTTCAAGGCTAAAATGCAGCTCTGTCTTCTCACTGGAGAGGCTGTTTATTTTGTTCCTATGTAGACCTTTAATTTACATATTGCATTGGGAAACTTAACTAGTCGCAAAGTGTCATGCATATTCTTGGGTTTAGAACGTGTTTAACTCTCTGAGCTTTTGTTACTCTTTTGTTGCTCTTCAGTCTTACACATTTTGCTTTTAGACAAAGAAGGTGGGCAGTGACTTAAAGCTATGCTCCTGGGTGTCAGCAGTGCCTTTCCACAGGACAGTGTGTGTATGTGGCTCTGGGCACACGGCACAAGAATGACGGTGGAGAGGGAAGGCAGTAGCAGTTATTAAAATAGGCCTTGGGCAGCAAAACAAAGCTAATACTCTATTTGCTTTATAATAAATGTACAATGTGTTCTTCAAGTGAGTTTTTATAAGTTTTCTTTTATTTCCCTGGAAACTTCTGTTGGCTCCTTGACCATCAGCAGTCTGTTATGGCACGTATTAGCAGAAGCGATTTGGCTAGAATTGAACCTTGAGAAAATAGTGGCATTACCCATTGACCAGTATTACACAGAAAAAAAAGAAAAACGCCAGAATGTGTTTTTCTAATAGTATGCACTAGTTAATCAGGGACTTGACTCATCCAACCATAGTCACAGCGAAAAAACAAAATCAGATGAAATGATTCTAACTTTGTCCCTTGGTAAACCTGGATAAGGCGCAAAGACATCTGTGGTCATATTGGAAAATGAGGAAATCCAGAAATTGAAATGGCCCTTCATGTTCATTAGCTTTACCTCATCTAAAAATCCTCATCCATAAAAGGAATGAAGAACCATGAAAGAAAACAAAGAAACCCCACTCTGATCTCTCAGCCCTCCTATGTGAACAGCTTTAGAAGAATGTAATCTCAGCTGCTGAGATGCACAATGACCTAGGCAGCTGGTAGGTTTTCACTTGAATAACCACCATCTGAAAATAACAAGTAACTATCCTTTTGTTGAGAGGAATGAGTGGTGCTTTGCCATAACTAGTGAGAACTCTTAGATTTAAGGAGGAAATCTGACATGGATGTGATAAGAAGAGCCCGTCTTCATCTTTGCTGGAGCCTAAACACTCCAAGAACATAGATAATTAGGGTAATTTCCTTCCATAGCTACTCAGGATCCCTAGATAAATCTGATGGATGGGTTGCCAAGGAGGCAGAGAATGAAGACGTGAATCATTCCTTGAAAGTATTTACTACCTGTGGTGACATTAGATCTTGTGAATGTTGCCAAATGGCATTCACTAGGATGAGGTCTATTTGTGGTAAGTATCTTGAGTCATAGGAAGAGAAATACATGTGTGTAGAAGGTGATGGGAAATGAGAAAGAACTCATTTCAAAGGATGGTGGATGGGAGCTTACAGTGACAACACCTTGATTTGGTAGTGTTCTTGAGTCTCCCTCAATAATTCAAAGTATTTCACACATACTGAGAGTTGGAAGGAGTTTTAAGCAGGAATTTCCTGAAAGTCAGGGCTGTTTACTATTGGACATGAGTTACTGAGAAAGATTGGTAACTCATCAACTTACTGTGTATGTTGTTGTTTTAAATCAACCCCTTTTAGTAAAACACTGGTCATGTAGCATTTCTTTTCATTTTCCCCACAATGAGCCTGAGACATACAGTGGCCAATTCTTCCCCACATGTCATGTTCTAACTAACAGTAAAGGAAGATGTGTGTTCATTCCTCAGTCATTTCTAACTCTCTGTGACTCCATGGACTGTAGCCCGCCTGGCTCCTCTGTCCACGGAATTCTCCAGGCAAGAATATTGGAGTGGGTTACCATTTGCTTTTCCAGGGGATCTTCCTGACCCTGAGATCAAGCCTGGGTTTCCTGCATTGCAGGCAAATTCTTTACTGTCTGAGGCACTGCCTTTGGAATTCCCAACAAGCATACTCTGCAGGATGCTATTGCCTCATTTAGTTTGTACAGAAGGCAATGTGGGTTGGGGGTTGAGGGTGGGGGAGATGAGGAAAAAGAGGGTGGAATTACCTGAGTTTTTATTTTAGTCACCAGACCTCAAATGACAGTCTCAGGTTACACAAAGCAAAAAGTTAAAACAATGATCATGTCCTTACCTATTGATTATCATGCTGAGTGCAGTAAATCAGACATATGAAGGCAAATATCATAGGATATCAGATACATGTGGAATCTAAAACAAAAAATGGTACAGGTGAACTTACTTAAAAAACAGAAATAGACTCACAGACATAGAGAACGGACTTGGAGCTACCAAAGCAGACAGGGCAGTGGGAAGAATAAATTAAGAGTTTGAGATGAACAGACTTACACTACTATATACAAAATAGATAAGCAACAAGGATCTACTGTATAGCACAGTATCTTGTACTACCTGTGGTGACATTAGATCTTGTGAATGTTGCCAAATGGCATTCACTAGGATGAGGTCTATTTGTGGTAAGTATCTTGAGTCATAGGAAGAGAAATACATGTGTGTAGAAGGTGATGGGAAATGAGAAAGAACTCATTTCAAAGGATGGTGGATGGGAGCTTACAGTGACAACACCTTGATTTGGTAGTGTTCTTGAGTCTCCCTCAATAATTCAAAGTATTTCACACATACTGAGAGTTGGAAGGAGTTTTAAGCAGGAATTTCCTGAAAGTCAGGGCTGTTTACTATTGGACATGAGTTACTGAGAAAGATTGGTAACTCATCAACTTACTGTGTATGTTGTTGTTTTAAATCAACCCCTTTTAGTAAAACACTGGTCATGTAGCATTTCTTTTCATTTTCCCCACAATGAGCCTGAGACATACAGTGGCCAATTCTTCCCCACATGTCATGTTCTAACTAACAGTAAAGGAAGATGTGTGTTCATTCCTCAGTCATTTCTAACTCTCTGTGACTCCATGGACTGTAGCCCGCCTGGCTCCTCTGTCCACGGAATTCTCCAGGCAAGAATATTGGAGTGGGTTACCATTTGCTTTTCCAGGGGATCTTCCTGACCCTGAGATCAAGCCTGGGTTTCCTGCATTGCAGGCAAATTCTTTACTGTCTGAGGCACTGCCTTTGGAATTCCCAACAAGCATACTCTGCAGGATGCTATTGCCTCATTTAGTTTGTACAGAAGGCAATGTGGGTTGGGGGTTGAGGGTGGGGGTAGATGAGGAAAAAGAGGGTGGAATTACCTGAGTTTTTATTTTAGTCACCAGACCTCAAATGACAGTCTCAGGTTACACAAAGCAAAAAGTTAAAACAATGATCATGTCCTTACCTATTGATTATCATGCTGAGTGCAGTAAATCAGACATATGAAGGCAAATATCATAGGATATCAGATACATGTGGAATCTAAAACAAAAAATGGTACAGGTGAACTTACTTAAAAAACAGAAATAGACTCACAGACATAGAGAACGGACTTGGAGCTACCAAAGCAGACAGGGCAGTGGGAAGAATAAATTAAGAGTTTGAGATGAACAGACTTACACTACTATATACAAAATAGATAAGCAACAAGGATCTACTGTATAGCACAGTATCTTGTAATACCCTATGGTGGAAAAGAATCTTGAAAGTAACACAAACATGTATAACTGAAGCTCTTTTCTGTACTTCTAAAACTAACACACCATTGTAAAAAAGCTGTTTTCGTTTTGTTTAGTTGCTAAGTCATATCTGACTCTTTGCAATGCTGTAGGCTGCAACTTGCCAGGCTCCTCTGTCCATGAGATTCTTCAGGCAAGCATACTGCAGTCTTTCTCCAGGGGATCTTTCCCACCCAAGGCTCACGTTTCTCCTGAATTGCAGGCATATATTTGTTTGACTAGAGAAAATAAGAACTTAAGTAGTTTCTATAAGGTCAAGCAACAGATCAGTTAATAGACATTCACATCTGTTTACTTAAATGGGCCAATCATAAATTTTAAAACTTTATTGACTAAATCAGCTGTAGGCCACTATTGGAAAAATCAGACTTTCACATTTGAAAATTTTAACAAAAATCTGTGGTAGCACACACACACCCCCACTAAATGAAATTAATTATTAAATCTTAGAAACTATACTTCATTTTAAAAAACTGAGAGTAAATAAATGAAATTAATTTTAACAATACATTTTACCCAATAGATCCAAATATTATTTCAAAACACAATCTATATAATGCTTAAAGACATTACCACAGCCTTTAATATATGACAGTATTCTATGCTTTTCTCCAAGGTAGTTCAATGGTAAAGAATACACCTGCAATGCAGAAGACTTTCAGGAAACATGAGTTCAATCCCTGGGTCAGGGGGATCCCCTGGAGAAGGAAATGGCAACCCATTCCAGTATTCTTGCGTAAAGAATCCCAGGGACCGAGAAGCCTGGCGAGCTGCAGTGCATGGTGTTGCAAAGAGTCGGACGTGACTGAGCCACTAAGCAACAGCAACACCAATGAGATTTTTAGGTTAAAAAGATAAATGCATTTGGGTATTGATAGGTTTAAGTTCTTAGTGTAGCAGCAGCAGTATCCATGCATGTCTTTGATTCAACCAAACAAATGCCTAATGTTCATGGATGAATTGCCAGTTTTCATATATGACAACAATGAAATACCACGTGTACTCTCATTTGCTACATGATTTATTAAAAACAACAACAAAAGAAATCCCCTCTTTTTGCCTGGGTATCAAGGAGGCCTCAGTGTAGAAGGGACTGGCTTTTCTCCAAGAAATTTTCCTCTAATTAGATATGGCCAGTAGTCTGTAACTAATGAATGTTTGTTTAGAGAAGAAAGAAACGCCATGCTCAGTGCCACAGGCCTCAGTCTGTGGGCACTCAGTCGCCCTGGCTGGAATGACTGATGTAGACTGTGCCATGAGATTCTTCAGGCAAGCATACTGCAGTCTTTCTCCAGGGGATCTTTCCCACCCAAGGCTCACGTTTCTCCTGAATTGCAGGCATATATTTGTTTGACTAGAGAAAATAAGAACTTAAGTAGTTTCTATAAGGTCAAGCAACAGATCAGTTAATAGACATTCACATCTGTTTACTTAAATGGGCCAATCATAAATTTTAAAACTTTATTGACTAAATCAGCTGTAGGCCACTATTGGAAAAATCAGACTTTCACATTTGAAAATTTTAACAAAAATCTGTGGTAGCACACACATCCCACTAAATGAAATTAATTATTAAATCTTAGAAACTATACTTCATTTTAAAAAACTGAGAGTAAATAAATGAAATTAATTTTAACAATACATTTTACCCAATAGATCCAAATATTATTTCAAAACACAATCTATATAATGCTTAAAGACATTACCACAGCCTTTAATATATGACAGTATTCTATGCTTTTCTCCAAGGTAGTTCAATGGTAAAGAATACACCTGCAATGCAGAAGACTTTCAGGAAACATGAGTTCAATCCCTGGGTCAGGGGGATCCCCTGGAGAAGGAAATGGCAACCCATTCCAGTATTCTTGCGTAAAGAATCCCAGGGACCGAGAAGCCTGGCGAGCTGCAGTGCATGGTGTTGCAAAGAGTCGGACGTGACTGAGCCACTAAGCAACAGCAACACCAATGAGATTTTTAGGTTAAAAAGATAAATGCATTTGGGTATTGATAGGTTTAAGTTCTTAGTGTAGCAGCAGCAGTATCCATGCATGTCTTTGATTCAACCAAACAAATGCCTAATGTTCATGGATGAATTGCCAGTTTTCATATATGACAACAATGAAATACCACGTGTACTCTCATTTGCTACATGATTTATTAAAAACAACAACAAAAGAAATCCCCTCTTTTTGCCTGGGTATCAAGGAGGCCTCAGTGTAGAAGGGACTGGCTTTTCTCCAAGAAATTTTCCTCTAATTAGATATGGCCAGTAGTCTGTAACTAATGAATGTTTGTTTAGAGAAGAAAGAAACGCCATGCTCAGTGCCACAGGCCTCAGTCTGTGGGCACTCAGGCGCCCTGGCTGGAATGACTGATGTGGACTGTGCAAAACCCGGGAGTAAGCCGTAGTATTTTAAGTCAGGATGGATTGGTCATTCTTACTTGTGCTCATTAACAGCCTGCTTCCTTTTGGCCAGGGTTATCAAAAGGGAAATTTGCAGAGAGGAGTTGTAAGGATGACAGGGGACAAGCACATGGAGAATGTAGGGGCTAAAGACAAGAGTCCTAAGAGGCAAGAAAGGACGGAACATTAGGAGGAGCCTAAACACTAATGCACTGAGAAAACTATAAAGGATGAGTAGAACAGAGGAAGCTGCTAGGGGAGCTGAGCAGAGGTCCACTGCCTCCCGTAGAGTCCCTTGCACTCATTTCCAGTCTAATTGCTTAGTCTTTATTCCTGATTAAAATAGAAGCTCATCTTATTTCCAAATAAGTGGATTTCCCTCACTGCCATCGGACTACTCTTTATGCAATCAATGATAATAATAACAAGAATAAAATTATACCTACCATTTATATCTAGTATTCGCCTTGTGCTTCTCACCCTGTGTCTGTTCTGCGTTCACCACTCCAATTTTTACAACTCGGTAATGGAGATGTGATTGCTCCCAATTCGCAGATGGAGATTTGGGGGCTAAGAAAGATTGACTTGTTTGCCTGGGGCCACAGAGTTTCCAAGTAGTAGAGGAAGAATTTAAAGCCAGATGAATCAGGCTTGAAGTCCTTTCTCTTTGCTGTTTTTTAAGTGCCTGAGATAACTGGGAAGGGAAGCTGAGAGAGAGGTCTTTTAGATTTAAGACTTCGTTCATTCATTTGCCATTTGACAATACTTGTTTAAGGTCTACTCTGTGCTAAACCCTGAGGATGGAATGACAACTAGGAAACAGCCCTTGTGTCAAGGTTCCCTTACTCTAGCAGGGAAGTGTCACATAATTGTCACTTATATGTCTGGAAGTACCACTAACAGGGCTCAGCAGAGGCTGACCCCGAAATATTCAATCCAGCCCGTAAGACCACGGGAAAGGAGATATTTCCTGAATTGAATGTTTGTTTAGAGAAGAAAGAAACGCCATGCTCAGTGCCACAGGCCTCTGTGGGCAGGCGCCCTGGCTGGAATGACTGATGTGGACTGTGCAAAACCCGGGAGTAAGCCGTAGTATTTTAAGTCAGGATGGATTGGTCATTCTTACTTGTGCTCATTAACAGCCTGCTTCCTTTTGGCCAGGGTTATCAAAAGGGAAATTTGCAGAGAGGAGTTGTAAGGATGACAGGGGACAAGCACATGGAGAATGTAGGGGCTAAAGACAAGAGTCCTAAGAGGCAAGAAAGGACGGAACATTAGGAGGAGCCTAAACACTAATGCACTGAGAAAACTATAAAGGATGAGTAGAACAGAGGAAGCTGCTAGGGGAGCTGAGCAGAGGTCCACTGCCTCCCGTAGAGTCCCTTGCACTCATTTCCAGTCTAATTGCTTAGTCTTTATTCCTGATTAAAATAGAAGCTCATCTTATTTCCAAATAAGTGGATTTCCCTCACTGCCATCGGACTACTCTTTATGCAATCAATGATAATAATAACAAGAATAAAATTATACCTACCATTTATATCTAGTATTCGCCTTGTGCTTCTCACCCTGTGTCTGTTCTGCGTTCACCACTCCAATTTTTACAACTCGGTAATGGAGATGTGATTGCTCCCAATTCGCAGATGGAGATTTGGGGGCTAAGAAAGATTGACTTGTTTGCCTGGGGCCACAGAGTTTCCAAGTAGTAGAGGAAGAATTTAAAGCCAGATGAATCAGGCTTGAAGTCCTTTCTCTTTGCTGTTTTTTAAGTGCCTGAGATAACTGGGAAGGGAAGCTGAGAGAGAGGTCTTTTAGATTTAAGACTTCGTTCATTCATTTGCCATTTGACAATACTTGTTTAAGGTCTACTCTGTGCTAAACCCTGAGGATGGAATGACAACTAGGAAACAGCCCTTGTGTCAAGGTTCCCTTACTCTAGCAGGGAAGTGTCACATAATTGTCACTTATATGTCTGGAAGTACCACTAACAGGGCTCAGCAGAGGCTGACCCCGAAATATTCAATCCAGCCCGTAAGACCACGGGAAAGGAGATATTTCCTGAACAGCTTTCTAATGGATTAGAGAAAGTTGGACAGGGTCAACCACAGTATTCTCAGAAGAAGAAACAAGGAGTCTGTATATTGGCAATTCCAGGGAGATCAGACAGTTATGGAACCAAAGCAGAGAGAGAAAACTGTCAAGAGATGAGAGTGAAGAAGTAAGGGAATTATGAGGGATTTGAAGCAATGAGGAACCTCTGAGTAGTTTTAGGTAAAGCCCCCACACTTTAGAATGACAACTCTGGCTGTACAGGAAATGAATTAGGATGGATCAAGACCAGAGGCAGGGAGACCTGTTCCATTAAGATATCCAAGAGGGAAGAATAACCTGATTTAAGGTAGAGACAGTGGTTAGAATTATTAGGTGGATTTGAGAAACATCGATGAGATGGAATTAAGAGAACTTGGTGATTAATAATATGGACAAGTAGACTGAATTAGTCAGGTTAAACTAAGTTCCATTGCTATAAAAAGCAGTACCCAGGTTGTCTTAGCATAAAAAAAAAGCTTCTCTCTTTTTCGTACAGAGTCCTTTGTAGGTCTAGGCAACTTTTTCAGGTAATTGTCCTAAATGCACATTGATCTAGAATGCAGTTCTTGGTGGCTTTCACCAATTTGGCTGCTTTCACCAATTTGGCTGCTGTGTTTTGACAATGATCCACATTTATTTGGGGGTCCACTGCTGGATCCTTGAGGCTCCTGGGGCTCTGAGCTCCACCCAACTTTACTTCTGCCCATCTGCCATCTTTGTGTACGTCTTCCTTTTAAAAAAATAATTTATGGGGAAGTTTAGTGCAATATTGGATCATCTTAAGTCCTCAGCTTTTGTGTGAACAGCCCCAAATTGTGGATTCAAGTGCACTCACGGTATATTTTGGAGCCCACTGTGCCCTGTGCTTGTGATTTGTTGACTTGCACTTGAAAAGGGCATTATACTATAGAAAAAGTAAATGATTTAGACACCATTTGTTTAGATTCATTCTAGACCATATTTAAGATTGATTTATCACAACAATATCTTTTCCACCTAAAACTCCTTCTTTCCTATTTTAAAACATGGTTTAGAGTTTTAGTAGGAATTTACATTTCAAGATCTGCGTCCACCAGTAATATCACACACATCTCTGTCCTGCGTTTAGATGCTAGTTAGGTCAAAGTCAGATAAACTTTCTGAAATTAGAGTGCGCCTGATCTAAAATTCTTGTCAAGGCTATTGGGGGAAAAAAATAAAGTCTGTTGATTGCAAAAAGCAATCAAAAGAATTATGAGGGATTTGAAGCAATGAGGAACCTCTGAGTAGTTTTAGGTAAAGCCCCCACACTTTAGAATGACAACTCTGGCTGTACAGGAAATGAATTAGGATGGATCAAGACCAGAGGCAGGGAGACCTGTTCCATTAAGATATCCAAGAGGGAAGAATAACCTGATTTAAGGTAGAGACAGTGGTTAGAATTATTAGGTGGATTTGAGAAACATCGATGAGATGGAATTAAGAGAACTTGGTGATTAATAATATGGACAAGTAGACTGAATTAGTCAGGTTAAACTAAGTTCCATTGCTATAAAAAGCAGTACCCAGGTTGTCTTAGCATAAAAAAAAAGCTTCTCTCTTTTTCGTACAGAGTCCTTTGTAGGTCTAGGCAACTTTTTCAGGTAATTGTCCTAAATGCACATTGATCTAGAATGCAGTTCTTGGTGGCTTTCACCAATTTGGCTGCTTTCACCAATTTGGCTGCTGTGTTTTGACAATGATCCACATTTATTTGGGGGTCCACTGCTGGATCCTTGAGGCTCCTGGGGCTCTGAGCTCCACCCAACTTTACTTCTGCCCATCTGCCATCTTTGTGTACGTCTTCCTTTTAAAAAAATAATTTATGGGGAAGTTTAGTGCAATATTGGATCATCTTAAGTCCTCAGCTTTTGTGTGAACAGCCCCAAATTGTGGATTCAAGTGCACTCACGGTATATTTTGGAGCCCACTGTGCCCTGTGCTTGTGATTTGTTGACTTGCACTTGAAAAGGGCATTATACTATAGAAAAAGTAAATGATTTAGACACCATTTGTTTAGATTCATTCTAGACCATATTTAAGATTGATTTATCACAACAATATCTTTTCCACCTAAAACTCCTTCTTTCCTATTTTAAAACATGGTTTAGAGTTTTAGTAGGAATTTACATTTCAAGATCTGCGTCCACCAGTAATATCACACACATCTCTGTCCTGCGTTTAGATGCTAGTTAGGTCAAAGTCAGATAAACTTTCTGAAATTAGAGTGCGCCTGATCTAAAATTCTTGTCAAGGCTATTGAGAAAAGCTAAGGATAGAAAGTGAGACTCTAAATGTGTCTGTTGATTGCAAAAAGCAATCAAAAGAACTGTGATTCTTGCTTTTCCTCTTGTGTAAGCAGAGAAGAAAGAAGGTGTGTTCCTTTCAGGAAAGGTTTGGGATCCACTTTTCTTGAGAGTAAGTTTGGAGTAAACGTTGGTGGAATGAGTTGGAAGTAGACAAATGAGATTTAAAGGATTTCTCCTTTTCTGGAAGACTGAAATAGTACTAGCAATTACCAGGTGCATGCTCTGAAAGTGTTAGTCACTCAGTAGTGTCTGATGCTTTTCAGCCCCATGGACTTTAGCCTGCCAGGCTCCTCTGTCCATGGGGTTTCCCAGCTAAGAAACTGGAGAGGATTGCCATTCCCTTTTCCAGCGGGTCTTGCCAACCTAGGGATCGAACCCAGGTCTCCCGTATTGCAAATTCTTTACCTTCTGAGCCACCAGGGAAGCCAAGGCTCACACTCTAACCAACCTCAAAATGTGGAGTTTCTTTGTTCCCTCCCCAGATGTGTTCTGCTGTCAGAAACACCAAGCAGACCCATCCCACCACCCCTCTGCTCTCTGGTTCTGAGACTTTGGCTCCCTTCCATCCTTTCTGAGCCTCAGGTAATCAGCTAAAAAAGAAGAACCAGGGTGATGATCCCTGACCAGTCTGCCTCACAGGTTTAATGTGAGGCAGGATAAAGTGGTGTGTATGAAGTGCTTTGGAAACTGGAAAGCACTATGCGACAAGCTCTGAAGAGAAACTAATTATTTGTCAAAATTCTCTGTCTCTGGCCATGCGCTCACCCGGCTCACCTTTGTTTCTTTCTTCCTTTCTTTGTTCTCTCTGCCTCCTACTCACCTCTGTCCTTTCCACAACAAGCTCACTTCCTTCCTCTTACATCTTCCCCCTCTGTGCTTCATCAACTCCCCAAATGAAAGACTACAAATGGGGAAAAATCTATTACTCCTGTTGAAAGTTTCAGCAAAATGCTCTTTCCTCTTTTCCCCTTCTTGTCCTCAAGCATATTATTCGCAGTGTTTCTCATACACTGTAGATGCTTTATAAATATTCCTGTTGATAATAATCCAGCCAGTGATCTATTTCTGCATCAGCAATGGTACTTACGAGTTACCTACAATACTGATTTTCAGGGTCTTTTTCCCCCAGAGTAAAGGCAGGCGGTGCCTTTGCTCTGACGGTCTGTTAATCTGCTTGCTTTCCCATACTTCTCAGTGGAGACTGATTGGAGGCTGAGGCTGATTGCGAAGGTTATGATACTGAGATCATTAGCTTTCAAATCTGGCTACTTGAAACAAAACAAAATGTATTTTCTGCTCATGCGGCAGTATTTTTCAATATCGTAGGATTCATATTCGTGCTTTTTTATTTTCCATAACGCTCAGTTTGGATATAGTACTGTCTATCCTATGGGGACTAACTTTTTATTTGGTCTCCTTGCCGGCACTGTTAGAAGCCGGTAACAAGCCAGTGACTTGATGAAGGTCGTTTCCTGGGCTGAGACAGCTTAGACTGTCTAGATCCTGAGCAGTTTTCAAAATTACTTTCTTTCAATTCCATGCAGCACTTGTCTTGCCCCACCTTAAGTTCAATCAGACACTGCATATAAGAAGTAGGTGAAACAGAAATCCATCGGAAAGTGTAAATCTAGATTAATCCACGAGCGTATGTTCCTTTTGGGTGTTGATATTATCATATTCAAAGGAGACCCTAAAGGAAATTGTTAAATAGAAAAAAATGTTTACAGGTATGATCATGCCTTAAATACTGCGTACTTCTTATCTAGCTTCTGTGAAGTCCCCAGCAAATGCTCATATTTTCCCCCATACTATTACTTTAAGTATGCACGTGTGCTCAGTTGTGTCTGACTCTTTGCCGACCTATGAACTGTGTGTAGCCCACCAGGCTCCTCTGCCCATAGGCTTTTCCAGGCAAGAGTACTGGAGTGGACTGCCATTTCCTTCTACAGGGGATCTTCCTGACCCAGGGATTGAACCTGCCTCTCTAGCATCTCTTGCAGTGCAGGTGGATTGTTTACCACTGAACGACCTGGGAAGTCTATTTTAAGTATACCGTAGACTAAATAATGTCTTGATTCATCAACAGATTTTATAATAAGCAGTATTTATTGAGCACTTACATCATGCCAGATACTAAGGACTGAAGATAAGATTAATAAGCCAAAGTGGAGATAATCCCATTTTACAGAATCTACAGTCATTAGGAGTTCATCACAGTAATGAAAATATGAAAGCAAACAGATCTGCGTTCTGAAGGAAAGGAATCTGGCTTTATGACTGCATTTAACCATGGCAATGACTAGATTTTGAGGGTATGGCAGTCGGAAGTGATCCTAGAGATGTGAAGAGTGAGTTGGATTTTCCCAGATGAGAGCTAGAGCTCGTGAGGAGAGAAATCCTCTAAAAGGGAACAGCTAGTGCAAAGGCCCAGTGGTGGAAAGAGTCTGGCATTTTGGAAGAACCAAAAGCAGAACAGTGTGATTAGAGCTCAGAGAACAAGGGAGCAGTGGTTTGGGAAGAGGTGAGAGAAGTGGGTAAAGCCAATGCATATGACGAAAGATAGACAATCCATAGAGTGGTCATGTGAATTGGTTACGGCATTTTAAACAGGACTAAGACACAATCAGATTTTTAATTTTAAAGGAGATGCACATAGGGAAAGAAGCGTGCTCTCAGAATTAGGAAGTATATTCATTTTGAGAAATTTGGAGCATATGGTTCTTTGGTTCACTATTATTAAGACACTATTTGTCACATTATATTACGTATCTTTGTGACTGTCTCACTCGGTAGATGAGCATCATGACAGAAGGATTTATTAGTCTTATATCTTTTTATACATTAGTATCTAACACAGAGTGCCTGGAACACACTGGGGATTATTAAATAGTTGAGTACACAAATGGATGATGGAGATACTTGAATTAATCAGTGAACATTCATGTTATGGACAGATATGGAATTATTTGACCAACTCAAATAGTGTAACATACATTGTAGCTCTCAGATTCCTTTCAGAAGTACATGTACTTCCTTGAGCTTTCTCTATTTAGTAGGAGCCCTTGAATAGCTAGATTGGATATACAGAGGGATTGAGGTCAGCGACTGGGAGTCTGGATATAGAGCAGCCCTCGTCTGATAAATGACATTCTAAAGTATAAAGGCAGTAAACTGGAGTGACTGGTACTTTTCAGTAGCAAAGACGCCACTGGATCAGACTCCACAGGTTTAGGGGGTGTTTAGGGAATCAAGTTTAGGGAATGCAAATTCTGGTGCAAGTTGAATAAAGGAACAAGGTGACTGGGAGCTTAAGGGTTGAAATTTTACTTGGAAATGATCCATATAATGTGAATATGGATAAGATGGATGAGTCTGAACCCTGTTGATTAAGGTCAGTTTGTTGTGAAGTATTTCAAATCCACCGGAGTTCCATTCTGTTTATTCCTATAGGAAGATCTGACTTTCTTCATGTGGATTTTCTTATTCTTCCTTTTTAAGAAAAGGAGAGAAATCCTCTAAAGGGAACAGCTGGGTGCCAAAGGCCAAAGGTGGTGGAAAGAGTCTGGCATTTTGGAAGAACCAAAAGCAGAACAGTGTGATTAGAGCTCAGAGAACAAGGGAGCAGTGGTTTGGGAAGAGGTGAGAGAAGTGGGTAAAGCCAATGCATATGACGAAAGATAGACAATCCATAGAGTGGTCATGTGAATTGGTTACGGCATTTTAAACAGGACTAAGACACAATCAGATTTTTAATTTTAAAGGAGATGCACATAGGGAAAGAAGCGTGCTCTCAGAATTAGGAAGTATATTCATTTTGAGAAATTTGGAGCATATGGTTCTTTGGTTCACTATTATTAAGACACTATTTGTCACATTATATTACGTATCTTTGTGACTGTCTCACTCGGTAGATGAGCATCATGACAGAAGGATTTATTAGTCTTATATCTTTTTATACATTAGTATCTAACACAGAGTGCCTGGAACACACTGGGGATTATTAAATAGTTGAGTACACAAATGGATGATGGAGATACTTGAATTAATCAGTGAACATTCATGTTATGGACAGATATGGAATTATTTGACCAACTCAAATAGTGTAACATACATTGTAGCTCTCAGATTCCTTTCAGAAGTACATGTACTTCCTTGAGCTTTCTCTATTTAGTAGGAGCCCTTGAATAGCTAGATTGGATATACAGAGGGATTGAGGTCAGCGACTGGGAGTCTGGATATAGAGCAGCCCTCGTCTGATAAATGACATTCTAAAGTATAAAGGCAGTAAACTGGAGTGACTGGTACTTTTCAGTAGCAAAGACGCCACTGGATCAGACTCCACAGGTTTAGGGGGTGTTTAGGGAATCAAGTTTAGGGAATGCAAATTCTGGTGCAAGTTGAATAAAGGAACAAGGTGACTGGGAGCTTAAGGGTTGAAATTTTACTTGGAAATGATCCATATAATGTGAATATGGATAAGATGGATGAGTCTGAACCCTGTTGATTAAGGTCAGTTTGTTGTGAAGTATTTCAAATCCACCGGAGTTCCATTCTGTTTATTCCTATAGGAAGATCTGACTTTCTTCATGTGGATTTTCTTATTCTTCCCCCTCCGAAATAATGTAAAATAGTTAAGAAAAGGGAGAAAGTAGAACATTCTAATAGAGCTATGTTTAAAGGGATGCATGGCATGCTTGAGGTTTCCTAGAGTACTGTTGAGATCGTGTTGGGTTAGGGTTGTCAGTGGTGTCTTAGTGCCTGAGAATAGAGGTAGATAGACAGGTGACTTCTAGATAATCTTGGAATATGCTCCATGCTTAGATTTCATTTCCAAATGCTATATCCTTGCTAGGTAAGAAAACAGAATTTTAACAAGGACTAACGCTTATTGGCAGGGCTGTTATCAGGAGAACTTTTGGTGAAAGTGTTAGTTGCTCAGTCATAGCTGACTCTTCGTGACCCCGTGGACTGTAGCCCATGAGACTCCTCTGTCCATGGAATCCTCCAGACAGGCATTCCTGGAGTGGTATTCTTGCCTGAGGCTATTCCCTTCTCCAGGGGATCTTCCTGCACCAGGGATTGAACGTGAGTCTCTTGCATTGCAGGTGGATTCTTTGCCATCTGAACCACCAGAGAAGCCAGGACTCATGGATGGGCTCCAGTTACTGCTATGTATATACTATGAAAGTCATGTTCATGTCGAATATTAGGTCAACCAAGCACCAAATTTTCCAACAGCATTTGTTCCCTTTGTGTATGTCACATTTTGGTAATTCTCGCAGTATTTCTAACTTTTTCATTATTAACATATATTATGATTTATGATCAGTGATCTTTGATGATACTGTTGCAAAATGATTATGACTTACTGAAGGCTCAGATGCTAGTTAGTATATTTTTATCAATTATATATTTTTTCGTTAAGGTAGTTATATTGATTTTTGACATAGTGTTATAGCACACTTGATAGACTATAATAGAGTATAAACATAGCTTTTCTGTGCATTGGGAAATGAAAAATGTGTGATTCATCGTGAGATTTGCTTCATTGCTGTGGTCTAGAACCTAACATGCAAGGTCCCTGACTGTATTCACATCTGTCTCAGAATCCCTTTTCATTGTGATGTTGAACACGACTGCACAGTTTCTGCAGCTAAACATGTGTACATTGGTATCATAAGACATGCCCAGTATTTTTGCTAAGGTTTTCTGTTTTTGTAGAATTATATCCCAAATGTAGCACCAGTCCAATACTTCCCGCATTGTGAGTAGACGTGGCTGAGAGTGTTTGGTGTAAGAGATCAACCACATTACAGATAGATTACTTGGCAGAAAAAAAAAAAATAGCTATACAAATCTATGTAATCAGATGCTATGGGAGAGTTTGTTTTTCTTTGCAAACGTTTCATTTTTATTGTTACCCACACATTACTTTCACCCTAAATGATTTTTTTCCTCTTTTCTCTTTTTTCCCTCCCTCTGGACTTCCTCTCTTTGGATGTGTATGGGCCCTACAAACTTGACTACTTCTCTCCTGTAACAGGTAAGAAGGACAATTTTGCTCCTTGTATTTTCTTCTGTGTTCAGTTATATTAAGTGTCACTGTTGCTATATTTGAATCTGCTGAGATTATCTTCCTACACTTGAAAGCAGGTAACTCTGAGGATGCCTCTAAGGTGAAATCTTTAAATTGTTGATGCTCTGCCTTATTCAGTGTTATTAGTTCATATGTTTGTATTTGTACATCAGGGCACTCTTAGGAAGAGAGACGGGTTCCTAAAAATTAGACTGGGAATTAATTCATCATCCCCGTTGACTGATTGTAGCATTTGATTGGAGCGTCCATTGGTGATGTTTCCTTAGGTTTTCAACACTAAGCTTCTTTATTCTTTAGCTTTTCTCCATCGAGTAATGGCTAATTAGAGTGATCAGAAAAATGCATTTGATGAGTAAGAATGTGACCATGCAAAGTTGTATTCATCAAATCATCTTTGATACTGTGAAGAGTCCCCACCATCTGTAGGGAAGTTTTCCTTTGTAAAGTAGAACACACATGTAATGAAAATAATATTCTTGCTTATTTTGAATATTCCCATGTTGGTCTTACTTTTGGTTCACGTGAATATGTTTCATGCCATTTCCCACAAAATTTTGAAATACTTAAATAGCATTTTTTTCTTTACTTCTTAGGGAAAATACATACCAAAAGATTTAAAGAAAATATGTGTAATGGCACTATACGACCAGTACAGTGTATGTTATCTTTGAGGGGTAGGTGTTTTATTTACTGAGGAGATATATCAACAAAGTATGTGATACTCAAAGTATGTGATTTATGAAAAATAGTAAATTATTTTATAGTAGGTATACTAAAGAAACCATTCCTTTACGTTCTCAAAGACATATTTTTATATTATCAAAGTAAAAGAAATAGCTATTAGCTTTTTGTCCCTGAAGAACTGCCTTTGAAGTTATGATTTAATGTTATACTTCCAACTTTTGCCCAGGTTTTTTTTTTTTCCAAAATGACTACTTAACAAGCTAGTTACTAACTAGCACTTCACATTACTCAGTGACAATTCAACAAGACACACAATAAACACACAAGATTTTGTGTCAGGAATTTTGTTTATGAATATATAAACATTTTTTCTCAAATTAGTAAAAGATACAAACAAAACAGTATGTTTCTATTTTCAACTACCAACTAAGAAACTTAGAATTAAATTTTGTTCTTAATTATAGTAACTAGCTTATTGCAGTTTCTGGTGAAATTCTTTTATTTCCCAATATTTTTCCATGTCTTATAAAAAAAATTCTTTAACTGCACTGTCTTGTAATATTTGCATTGCTATCTTTAGGCAACATCGTAAGTGGTAGATAATGTTAACATGAGTCATAATAAGAACTAACATTCTTTAAGAGTTTCCTAGTTACCAGGCATTGGTGTTGACTTGTTTAAATTGTGTGCACACACATGTACTCCTATGCTTCTTATATGTTTGGAGCAGATTCTGTTAATGTTTGAGAGAAAGAGTACATTTATACCATGGCGTATCAAAGAATACTATTCTCAAAATCTCCATCTCCACATAACTTGGCCAGTCATTTTCCCTCTCTTCTCACTTCTGCTCCTTCCTTCACATATACAGAAATGCATTTCATTCATTTTCTTGTATAGAGCAAATTACTTCCATTCTGTCCTTCCCCTCGCACTCAACTCCGAGCCTTCCTTTTCATATTAAAGAAGCCTAGTGATGCATTCAATAGTTTCATATAGGGCCTAATATATTAAATTTCTGAGGAGTAGGTCTTTTTGTTATATAGCCTTTGATTATAATCAATTGTATAATTTCATAGAGTTAGAGCCTTTAAAACATATTTGAATTTAGCTGAAGCTGAGCTTAATTCAACAGGAAAACATCCATAATTAGTTTAGACCCAGAATCTTAATTCTAGAACTATTCCATGTTGATGGTGTACAATGAAAGAAGGACATGTGTTTTCATGGCAGCATCCTAAAGAGGGAAGTAGAAACATGTGTACATGAGTCTAAGCCACAGAGAATGAACTGGAGTCTGAATTGTCACAAGTTATTCAGCCATGAACGAATATTTTCAATGTATTTTTAAGGGTCATAAATAAAAATAAAAGTACAGGGCAGAATTTTAAGGGTATTAGCATGATTAAAATGAAAACATCCTTATAATGCTGAAAGATTTATGAAATGACTATTTTGCATCGACCACACTACAAATGCTTTTAAAATATTAATAGATGTATTACGGGGCTGAAAATGCTGAGGCTATTTAAATGACATGCTTATGGTCTCTATCTTTTCAAATACCAAACAATTGCATTTCATGGTCATGATGTCACTTGAGAGACATATTTTATTGGCTGGTTTATATCATCGGGTCTATAAGTAGAACTCCCCAGAATATCTACAGAGTGGTAAATTATTAAATATAGGTCTTCTCACAGCATCCACAGGGTGGTAGGCGAGCTTGTTGATAACCCCACACTCTGTTTCTATTACTGTACTAACACAGTCAGGCTGCGCTGCTTCCAATCTTGGGGCCTATTGTGCTCTTTGTTGTAGTCGTCCATGTTGAGTCACATCTGGACAGCGGGAGGGAGCTGCCCGTGGTGACCAACATGAGGGCTCTTGTTGCTGCTGTGTATTTAGGACACGGTGTGTGACTGGTGACTGCTTGCGAGCCATTCTGAGTACTTGCCATAGTGACTTCCTTGATACTTGGGCTGGGGAGCCATAGGGTATAAGTGACTTCCTTCACATATACAGAAATGCATTTCATTCATTTTCTTGTATAGAGCAAATTACTTCCATTCTGTCCTTCCCCTCGCACTCAACTCCGAGCCTTCCTTTTCATATTAAAGAAGCCTAGTGATGCATTCAATAGTTTCATATAGGGCCTAATATATTAAATTTCTGAGGAGTAGGTCTTTTTGTTATATAGCCTTTGATTATAATCAATTGTATAATTTCATAGAGTTAGAGCCTTTAAAACATATTTGAATTTAGCTGAAGCTGAGCTTAATTCAACAGGAAAACATCCATAATTAGTTTAGACCCAGAATCTTAATTCTAGAACTATTCCATGTTGATGGTGTACAATGAAAGAAGGACATGTGTTTTCATGGCAGCATCCTAAAGAGGGAAGTAGAAACATGTGTACATGAGTCTAAGCCACAGAGAATGAACTGGAGTCTGAATTGTCACAAGTTATTCAGCCATGAACGAATATTTTCAATGTATTTTTAAGGGTCATAAATAAAAATAAAAGTACAGGGCAGAATTTTAAGGGTATTAGCATGATTAAAATGAAAACATCCTTATAATGCTGAAAGATTTATGAAATGACTATTTTGCATCGACCACACTACAAATGCTTTTAAAATATTAATAGATGTATTACGGGGCTGAAAATGCTGAGGCTATTTAAATGACATGCTTATGGTCTCTATCTTTTCAAATACCAAACAATTGCATTTCATGGTCATGATGTCACTTGAGAGACATATTTTATTGGCTGGTTTATATCATCGGGTCTATAAGTAGAACTCCCCAGAATATCTACAGAGTGGTAAATTATTAAATATAGGTCTTCTCACAGCATCCACAGGGTGGTAGGCGAGCTTGTTGATAACCCCACACTCTGTTTCTATTACTGTACTAACACAGTCAGGCTGCGCTGCTTCCAATCTTGGGGCCTATTGTGCTCTTTGTTGTAGTCGTCCATGTTGAGTCACATCTGGACAGCGGGAGGGAGCTGCCCGTGGTGACCAACATGAGGGCTCTTGTTGCTGCTGTGTATTTAGGACACGGTGTGTGACTGGTGACTGCTTGCGAGCCATTCTGAGTACTTGCCATAGTGACTTCCTTGATACTTGGGCTGGGGAGCCATAGGGTATAAGCCAGTTCTTAACAGGATTCGCTTTCCTGGACCAGTTCTGAAGAAGAGCCACATTAATCTGAGTGTTATGCTCTAGCTAATTAGGTTCGAGGGAGAGATTTGATTTATTTTAGGGAATTATCCTGTTATTTCTGGCTAACTAGACACATTTTGAAAAGCTAAAAAAAAGTCAAAACAAAACAAAAACCAAAAAATAAACCAAAGTGACTATGATGAAACTTGTTCCCAAAGCCACATGCATAACATTTGGTATTTTGTCCCTGCGTTATTGCTTCAGTACTCTGTGCAGGCTAGAGGGACTCAGGGGCACATTTTTCAATACAATTAATAAAAGAGCAGAAAAAGAGAAATACTGTGCTTTCAAAGGGAAGAAGGGACTTCTCCTCGTATGGAGTTATCATTAACTTTATAACTATCATGTTCATGTGCCTAAGACACTCAGAACAGTGCAGCTGTGTGGTTATGAGACTTTATGTAAAGAATGCAGTGAAACTGGGGGTTCTTCATTGTCTGCCTTTGAATGTGACATCATTTTTAAATAGATTATCTGCCACCGTCTGCTTGTATACTAGTATGTAATGTGAGCCCGTCTCAGGCCATTCTGGTCATAACTTATGTCTTAGCTGTCTGTGTTATTTCCTATTAGCCAGTGTATAGACACATGGCTTCTTCTGGACTCAGTCATTAACCCTTCAGTGAGACCATGGTCATACCACCTATGCTCATTTTGCCCTGATTTCCAGATCTTTCAGTTCCAGCCACTCTTGCTAGTAGATGTGTCTCAAAGACCACTTTATCAACATGTGCTTATTGTCTACTCACACCCAGAGAATTAGTTTAGCATACAATATGAATCATAATTAATGTTTATTAATAAATCCTTCCATGCCACTCCCCCAACTAGTCTCCTTACCCAGGTAATCAATGTAAACAAATACGTATCCTACATTTCTTTAGAATCATGCCTCATTCTAGCTTCTACCCAGTAAATGGCTATCCAGCTCAGCATTCACCCAAGTTATAGTTTCATCTTGTCTTTCTTCCTTGTCTACACCTCCTGTGGAAGTACTTGATCCATAGTTAGTTTTATGTGCCTGGCACATAAAAATGAATTGACTCTCGAAGGAGTTCAACTGAACTGATAGCTCTCACACATTTCCTTGTCCAGCACTAGAAATCTCACCCATGTTGGTAGCTGTAACTAGATACTCTTGCACTGCCTTTCTGCTTTCTTCCTAGAATGTGGGTAATCTATAGACGCTTGATAACCCCTTGTGAGTGAACATCTTATTTAGTAAGTATCTCATTGTGTCAGCCTGCCTACCTGATACTGTGATGATCTGACCTTGGGAATGAAGGCTACTATGTTGTTGGGTAATTTTTGTTAATCTTCACAATAGCTCAGTAGGTATCATCATTGCTAGTGATTTATTTTAATAAATTATGAGCAGAAAAGAGAAATACTGTCAAAAATTTGGGCATTAACTTTATAACTATCATGTGCATGTGCCTAAGACACTCAGAACAGTGCAGCTGTGTGGTTATGAGACTTTATGTAAAGAATGCAGTGAAACTGGGGGTTCTTCATTGTCTGCCTTTGAATGTGACATCATTTTTAAATAGATTATCTGCCACCGTCTGCTTGTATACTAGTATGTAATGTGAGCCCGTCTCAGGCCATTCTGGTCATAACTTATGTCTTAGCTGTCTGTGTTATTTCCTATTAGCCAGTGTATAGACACATGGCTTCTTCTGGACTCAGTCATTAACCCTTCAGTGAGACCATGGTCATACCACCTATGCTCATTTTGCCCTGATTTCCAGATCTTTCAGTTCCAGCCACTCTTGCTAGTAGATGTGTCTCAAAGACCACTTTATCAACATGTGCTTATTGTCTACTCACACCCAGAGAATTAGTTTAGCATACAATATGAATCATAATTAATGTTTATTAATAAATCCTTCCATGCCACTCCCCCAACTAGTCTCCTTACCCAGGTAATCAATGTAAACAAATACGTATCCTACATTTCTTTAGAATCATGCCTCATTCTAGCTTCTACCCAGTAAATGGCTATCCAGCTCAGCATTCACCCAAGTTATAGTTTCATCTTGTCTTTCTTCCTTGTCTACACCTCCTGTGGAAGTACTTGATCCATAGTTAGTTTTATGTGCCTGGCACATAAAAATGAATTGACTCTCGAAGGAGTTCAACTGAACTGATAGCTCTCACACATTTCCTTGTCCAGCACTAGAAATCTCACCCATGTTGGTAGCTGTAACTAGATACTCTTGCACTGCCTTTCTGCTTTCTTCCTAGAATGTGGGTAATCTATAGACGCTTGATAACCCCTTGTGAGTGAACATCTTATTTAGTAAGTATCTCATTGTGTCAGCCTGCCTACCTGATACTGTGATGATCTGACCTTGGGAATGAAGGCTACTATGTTGTTGGGTAATTTTTGTTAATCTTCACAATAGCTCAGTAGGTATCATCATTGCTAGTGATTTATTTCTCTCAGATCAGATAGGTTTATTATGAAACTGATTTCCTGAGTCTATAGCAAACAGACTGCTTTGGAAAAGACTCAGAGGCTGGAAAAGATTGAGGGCAGGAGGAGTCAGTCATGACTTAGTGACTGAAGAACAACAGTTACCAAACAGAAAAATTAAAAGCTGGTGGAAGAATGAGTGGGCAGATCTCGTGTCAACCATGTTTTGTTATTAGGACGTCAGTTCTGGCTCCCCTTATGAGAGAGTCTTCATGAATAACTTGGTGGTTTCTATTTGGGTTGACCAGAAAGCTCATTTGTGTTTTCTGTAAGATGTGATCAACCCAAATGTTTTGACCAACCCAATGCTTTTGTCTTCCTCAAGGGTGTATCTGTATTCTAGAGGATAAATGGCTTGCTTTCTCTCCTCCTGTGGGTCGTGCATGGGTCAGGTTGCTTTTGGTGGTGGTGTTCTGCCCAGTCTCACATTGCAACTCCTATATCACAGATGCTACCATTTTGTTGTTTAGTCCACATTGCCCAGGGACTTGGCTCATTTTTGCTGCTTTTGCTGTTAAATCCACACATTCCAAGGCAATAACACTGCACAGTAACTGGACAGGATCTCGGTTCTTTCAGCCAACTTTTAGAGAGCCTAGCTTCTCATTTTACTTCCAAACTTATTCTGTCAAGGAACATCCACCAGCTGTCCAGAGGCTAGGCTCAGGACTATTGCTTGGGACTACTTTGTGTCTGAGGTTCATCTTCCTCCCTGGACCTGACCTGCTACAATGCTGGGGAGAATATCCTTCAACCCCTCCCAAGTAACTTGAGTTATTATTCTGAGCATTCTGTACCTCTCTTCTTCCTTGTAGAGTTTTAGTCTTAGTGTCTACACATCAGTCCTAAGATACCGGCACCTTTTCCAACATTTTTTTCTATTTTCAAAAGAATGGCCTTTACAGAGACCCAATATGTATATGTGTGAGAATATAACTGAGGACTTCTCCATGACTTTTCCCTGTAAATTAATATTGATCTGAAGCTACTAGCTATCCTTTGTGGGAGCCTCCCTCTCTTAAAACTTCCATGAAACCGGAGGGCTTTTCCTATCCAAATGGGGGATGAAAGGTCAGTTCAATTTCCATTACAGGAGCAGAGAGACTGAATTCTGAGTCTATAGCAAAAAAGACTGCTTTGGAAAAGACTCAGAGGCTGGAAAAGATTGAGGGCAGGAGGAGTCAGTCATGACTTAGTGACTGAAGAACAACAGTTACCAAACAGAAAAATTAAAAGCTGGTGGAAGAATGAGTGGGCAGATCTCGTGTCAACCATGTTTTGTTATTAGGACGTCAGTTCTGGCTCCCCTTATGAGAGAGTCTTCATGAATAACTTGGTGGTTTCTATTTGGGTTGACCAGAAAGCTCATTTGTGTTTTCTGTAAGATGTGATCAACCCAAATGTTTTGACCAACCCAATGCTTTTGTCTTCCTCAAGGGTGTATCTGTATTCTAGAGGATAAATGGCTTGCTTTCTCTCCTCCTGTGGGTCGTGCATGGGTCAGGTTGCTTTTGGTGGTGGTGTTCTGCCCAGTCTCACATTGCAACTCCTATATCACAGATGCTACCATTTTGTTGTTTAGTCCACATTGCCCAGGGACTTGGCTCATTTTTGCTGCTTTTGCTGTTAAATCCACACATTCCAAGGCAATAACACTGCACAGTAACTGGACAGGATCTCGGTTCTTTCAGCCAACTTTTAGAGAGCCTAGCTTCTCATTTTACTTCCAAACTTATTCTGTCAAGGAACATCCACCAGCTGTCCAGAGGCTAGGCTCAGGACTATTGCTTGGGACTACTTTGTGTCTGAGGTTCATCTTCCTCCCTGGACCTGACCTGCTACAATGCTGGGGAGAATATCCTTCAACCCCTCCCAAGTAACTTGAGTTATTATTCTGAGCATTCTGTACCTCTCTTCTTCCTTGTAGAGTTTTAGTCTTAGTGTCTACACATCAGTCCTAAGATACCGGCACCTTTTCCAACATTTTTTTCTATTTTCAAAAGAATGGCCTTTACAGAGACCCAATATGTATATGTGTGAGAATATAACTGAGGACTTCTCCATGACTTTTCCCCGTAAATTAATATTGATCTGAAGCTACTAGCTATCCTTTGTGGGAGCCTCCCTCTCTTAAAACTTCCATGAAACCGGAGGGCTTTTCCTATCCAAATGGGGGATGAAAGGTCAGTTCAATTTCCATTACAGGAGCAGAGAGACTGAATCCTCTTCGGTTGCTTGAGGCTGCCAAGTTGGGTGGCTGTTGACAAAATCGTGCTTCCTACTCTGACAGATGCTGCTAATTCACATCTCTGCACTGGCCAAGGGCACTCTGCCAGTGCTGATTTTTGAGTGAGGACAACTTTAATTTCTCAGAGCCATGCTCAGACGAGGTTGCCCTTTACTTGGCTTCCGAAGGTCGTGGTTCTCACTATTCAGTTAATTTCATCCCTTTTCAAAACTGTTTTACTACTCCTGGAGACCTGTATCTAGAAGCTGGACAACTTTTCTGTTTTTATTCTTAAAACACAAAAGGTCTGACTATACCGATTTTCCAGACAGTTTATTATTTTGAGGGATGTTACCTAAAGAACTCCATGTGTCCCTGTATTCACTCTTCTCAAGGTTTTCCTCAAGGACTTCAAAGTAATTCTTGGATAGCTTTCTCAATAGAATACATATATAAGAATCACAATAGAGCACTTTGCTACATATATACCTAATAAAGATGCTCATTTAAGTTTTAGAATGTTTTACAGGGTTTACTATTATTAATTGAGGACTCATTATTTTATTGTTCACAACCATTCTCAAAATCACTGTTGTGGTATTTCATTGTGACAGTATGTGGCACAGTATGGAGTAATTTTTCTCTGTGCCAATAGTTTGAATAAATTGTTACCCTCTTGACTTTTATATATCACGGGGAAAAATTAACATGCCAACGTATGAACTGCCCCACTAAAGTTTGAATACAATGCTGGGAGAATATCCTTCAACCCCTCCCAAGTAACTTGAGTTATTATTCTGAGCATTCTGTACCTCTCTTCTTCCTTGTAGAGTTTTAGTCTTAGTGTCTACACATCAGTCCTAAGATACCGGCACCTTTTCCAACATTTTTTTCTATTTTCAAAAGAATGGCCTTTACAGAGACCCAATATGTATATGTGTGAGAATATAACTGAGGACTTCTCCATGACTTTTCCCTGTAAATTAATATTGATCTGAAGCTACTAGCTATCCTTTGTGGGAGCCTCCCTCTCTTAAAACTTCCATGAAACCGGAGGGCTTTTCCTATCCAAATGGGGGATGAAAGGTCAGTTCAATTTCCATTACAGGAGCAGAGAGACTGAATCCTCTTCGGTTGCTTGAGGCTGCCAAGTTGGGTGGCTGTTGACAAAATCGTGCTTCCTACTCTGACAGATGCTGCTAATTCACATCTCTGCACTGGCCAAGGGCACTCTGCCAGTGCTGATTTTTGAGTGAGGACAACTTTAATTTCTCAGAGCCATGCTCAGACGAGGTTGCCCTTTACTTGGCTTCCGAAGGTCGTGGTTCTCACTATTCAGTTAATTTCATCCCTTTTCAAAACTGTTTTACTACTCCTGGAGACCTGTATCTAGAAGCTGGACAACTTTTCTGTTTTTATTCTTAAAACACAAAAGGTCTGACTATACCGATTTTCCAGACAGTTTATTATTTTGAGGGATGTTACCTAAAGAACTCCATGTGTCCCTGTATTCACTCTTCTCAAGGTTTTCCTCAAGGACTTCAAAGTAATTCTTGGATAGCTTTCTCAATAGAATACATATATAAGAATCACAATAGAGCACTTTGCTACATATATACCTAATAAAGATGCTCATTTAAGTTTTAGAATGTTTTACAGGGTTTACTATTATTAATTGAGGACTCATTATTTTATTGTTCACAACCATTCTCAAAATCACTGTTGTGGTATTTCATTGTGACAGTATGTGGCACAGTATGGAGTAATTTTTCTCTCTGTGCCAATAGTTTGAATAAATTGTTACCCTCTTGACTTTTATATATCACGGGGGAAAAATTAACATGCCAACGTATGAACTGAACTACATTATTTCCTCAGTAGCAAAATATGAAATGTGTCCTGGATTTGCTTTGTCAAAACCTTTGAAAAAAGGGTGAGTTTTCTTTTTGTTGTTGTTTATTTTTTCTTATTGTCCGGTCTTTTAAATTTTAAATATCATGTGCTAGAAATGACAGAGTAGTGGGATGATAACATAAGTATGAGGTCTTGACAAAGAGGTAATGACATGATCGATTGCTATGTTGTTACTGGTCCTACTGGTAACCCCCGCTTCCATGTGGCTAGTAGGACACCTTGCTTTGAGCCCTCTCTTTAATCTGTGCTAAGGAATGTAGCAGTATGAGGAGTAATTAGGAATATTTTTGTTTTAAGGACAAATAGAGTTTGACTGCTTAGAGCAGTGGGCCTGGCTATTTTACTCCAGCCTTTCCTTTTCTCATGTTTTCACCCTTCTTGTCTTCTCCCAGCTGGTCTCTTGCTTTAAAAAAAAATGTATTTGGGGGCTTCCCTAGTGATCCAGTGGGTAAAGAGTTGGCCTTGCAGTGCAACGGGCACCAGTTCGATCCTGGCCCGGGAGGATCCGACGTGCTGTGGAGTGGTTGGACTCTAGTGTCCAATTACAAGCCAGTGCTCTGGAGCGCATGCGCCCAGAGCCGGTGCTCTATGACGAGAGAGGCCACTGCAATGGGAGGTCCACGCAGGCCAAAAAATAAAGATGGATGAAAATAAATAAATGAAAGACCAATAAAGGAGGCCAAAATTAAAAAAAAAAATGTATTTGGCTGTGTTGGGTCTTAGTGGCAGCATGGCAGATCTTTTAGTTGTGGCATTTGGGACCTTGTTTCCTGGCCAGGGATCATACTTGGACCTCCTGCGTTGGGAGTGCAGTCTTAGCTACTGGACTACCAGGGATGTCTCCTGCTTTTCTTCTTCCATTTTTCTCTCTCTTTCTCACCCTCTGACTGATGTTATACTGCCTCATTTTCCACAGTCACCCTAGGAGGGTGTTATATTTTTCCATATCCCATTTATGACACTCAGGTCTTGTTCAAGGAATTCAAGGGTTTATTGGTGCAGAGGATGCTAGTTCTCTAATTTCTGATTCCATCTCTTTCAGTACTAGCTTGGAGGATGCCCTGTCATGAAGATTTTTGCTTTGAGAGCTATAGCTACTTTTGGGAAATACCTCTCCTTTTGTTTTAGTTTTGACATAGTTCCCTATTTTTTAGCTGATTGACTTCTCCTTTCAGTACTAGGGCAGTTTTCCCTTTTTTTAAAATTTATCATGTGCTAGAAATGACAGATTTTCATTGAGGTCTTGACAAAGAGGTAATGACATGATCGATTGCTATGTTGTTACTGGTCCTACTGGTAACCCCCGCTTCCATGTGGCTAGTAGGACACCTTGCTTTGAGCCCTCTCTTTAATCTGTGCTAAGGAATGTAGCAGTATGAGGAGTAATTAGGAATATTTTTGTTTTAAGGACAAATAGAGTTTGACTGCTTAGAGCAGTGGGCCTGGCTATTTTACTCCAGCCTTTCCTTTTCTCATGTTTTCACCCTTCTTGTCTTCTCCCAGCTGGTCTCTTGCTTTAAAAAAAAATGTATTTGGGGGCTTCCCTAGTGATCCAGTGGGTAAAGAGTTGGCCTTGCAGTGCAACGGGCACCAGTTCGATCCTGGCCCGGGAGGATCCGACGTGCTGTGGAGTGGTTGGACTCTAGTGTCCAATTACAAGCCAGTGCTCTGGAGCGCATGCGCCCAGAGCCGGTGCTCTATGACGAGAGAGGCCACTGCAATGGGAGGTCCACGCAGGCCAAAAAATAAAGATGGATGAAAATAAATAAATGAAAGACCAATAAAGGAGGCCAAAATTAAAAAAAAAAATGTATTTGGCTGTGTTGGGTCTTAGTGGCAGCATGGCAGATCTTTTAGTTGTGGCATTTGGGACCTTGTTTCCTGGCCAGGGATCATACTTGGACCTCCTGCGTTGGGAGTGCAGTCTTAGCTACTGGACTACCAGGGATGTCTCCTGCTTTTCTTCTTCCATTTTTCTCTCTCTTTCTCACCCTCTGACTGATGTTATACTGCCTCATTTTCCACAGTCACCCTAGGAGGGTGTTATATTTTTCCATATCCCATTTATGACACTCAGGTCTTGTTCAAGGAATTCAAGGGTTTATTGGTGCAGAGGATGCTAGTTCTCTAATTTCTGATTCCATCTCTTTCAGTACTAGCTTGGAGGATGCCCTGTCATGAAGATTTTTGCTTTGAGAGCTATAGCTACTTTTGGGAAATACCTCTCCCTTTTTGTTTTTAGTTTTTGACTAGTTAGCTGTTTCCCTATTGCCCATATTTTATAATAGGCTGTATTAGAGAAAAAGACTTTACCGTTACCTCCTTAGAATTTTAACAGTGTCTTCAGCACTGAGCGCTTGCAGTTTTCCACCTTAGGTGGAAAGAGTTAATGAGGAAAATAATCACTGAGTAGGTGGAGAGACTGTTTTTGTTTTGTTGTTGGCTTCTTAGAGTGATTTCTTTAGTCTTGTTCAAGCTAGGATTATTAACAGCTTAATGAAAAGAACATATTGCCTCTTTACTTAAAGAGCCATTTAATGAAGGCTCTTATATCGTTGCAGCCCAGGACAGGGAGAGTGTTATTGATAGGACTTCATAGGACTTCATAAAATGTTAATTGTGTTCATATATATGGAGCAAAGCATGCTTTTAATAAAAAATGCTCATTAAGGTTTGGACCTCTCATGCACCTGCTGCCCTCAGAACAGGCAGTGGTTCCTCTGGGCCTTCAGCCGGAGGCTGGACACAGGGTACACAGGAGCTAGCTGGTCTGAGCTTGAGACATCCTTGGCTGAAACTCCCAGGTTCACTGGACTGTCCAGAGTGATGGGCAGAGGCAGAAGGACTCCTAAGTGAGAGGTGACCACAGTAGGAAGAGAGGGAGGAGGAAAGACAGAGAGTTCCAAGGAAATTTTCCAAAGAAAGTTCCAAGCACAGGACTGGGCTCCAGCCTCATTTCAGCTAAAAACCATTTTATCCCATTTATTTCTACCTTTTGGCCATTACGAATAATTCTGTGAACCTTCATGTACAAGTTTTGGTATGAAGTATATTTTGTTTTCTTGGATATACATGCCTGTAAGCCTAATGATGTCTCTTTTAAAAATATCACTCTACGTTGTTGAGACTAGACTAATCAGGAGTCAAAGGTAGAGGCTATTGCAGTAATCAGATGAGAGGATGATGTCTGAAGAATAAACTGGAAAAAGGTCCCATTTATGACACTCAGGTCTTGTTCAAGGAATTCAAGGGTTTATTGGTGCAGAGGATGCTAGTTCTCTAATTTCTGATTCCATCTCTTTCAGTACTAGCTTGGAGGATGCCCTGTCATGAAGATTTTTGCTTTGAGAGCTATAGCTACTTTTGGGAAATACCTCTCCCTTTTTGTTTTTAGTTTTTGACTAGTTAGCTGTTTCCCTATTGCCCATATTTTATAATAGGCTGTATTAGAGAAAAAGACTTTACCGTTACCTCCTTAGAATTTTAACAGTGTCTTCAGCACTGAGCGCTTGCAGTTTTCCACCTTAGGTGGAAAGAGTTAATGAGGAAAATAATCACTGAGTAGGTGGAGAGACTGTTTTTGTTTTGTTGTTGGCTTCTTAGAGTGATTTCTTTAGTCTTGTTCAAGCTAGGATTATTAACAGCTTAATGAAAAGAACATATTGCCTCTTTACTTAAAGAGCCATTTAATGAAGGCTCTTATATCGTTGCAGCCCAGGACAGGGAGAGTGTTATTGATAGGACTTCATAGGACTTCATAAAATGTTAATTGTGTTCATATATATGGAGCAAAGCATGCTTTTAATAAAAAATGCTCATTAAGGTTTGGACCTCTCATGCACCTGCTGCCCTCAGAACAGGCAGTGGTTCCTCTGGGCCTTCAGCCGGAGGCTGGACACAGGGTACACAGGAGCTAGCTGGTCTGAGCTTGAGACATCCTTGGCTGAAACTCCCAGGTTCACTGGACTGTCCAGAGTGATGGGCAGAGGCAGAAGGACTCCTAAGTGAGAGGTGACCACAGTAGGAAGAGAGGGAGGAGGAAAGACAGAGAGTTCCAAGGAAATTTTCCAAAGAAAGTTCCAAGCACAGGACTGGGCTCCAGCCTCATTTCAGCTAAAAACCATTTTATCCCATTTATTTCTACCTTTTGGCCATTACGAATAATTCTGTGAACCTTCATGTACAAGTTTTGGTATGAATGTATATTTTGTTTTCTTGGATATACATGCCTGTAAGCCTAATGATGTCTCTTTTAAAAATATCACTCTACGTTGTTGAGACTAGACTAATCAGGGAGTCAAAGGTAGAGGCTATTGCAGTAATCAGATGAGAGGATGATGTCTGAAGAATAAACTGTTGTTAACCAACCACACATCCTAGGATTGGACTGATCCGTGGCCAGCCAGTGACAGCCACTGCCCAGGATGAATGCCATCCCAACATATCAACAAGTCTGCCTGCCTGGAAATGGCATTAAAAGGACTCTATTTAGTGAATTAGCACTCTAGTTTTCTAGAGAGATATTTTTTTCAATGATATTGTATTGGACCAGCATAAAATGTATTAAAATACAATTGTTCAATAATACTAGAGCCATTAAACATAACTGTAGTTGACTTGCAAACAATAAATGTTTTGACTGTTTTTATGTTTTTGCCAATTGTAGTCTTCTTCAGCTGTGAGATGCATTACAACTTATGACATGTCTGGATAATCTCTATTATTTTTCTTTGGTAAAGTGAAAGTTTGAGTGGAAGGAATTATGGGAGAGAACAGAGAGGTATAGGAAAATAGTAGACCCAATACATCTTCTGATGATAAAATGTCTTACGGAGGTGATAAGAGAGAGAAGAAGAGAGAGATCACAACCCAGATCAGCTGAGTTCCGAGGTCTGAGCCTGTGGACCTTTAGTATGCTATGCTGCTGTTTAGAACATAATGGTCTGTTTAGAAGAAGTGTGTCTATTCATTGAGCGTCACAGCATCTGCAGTTGACTTGTATATAAGGAAAAGTGAAGTATTGAGTGCCCACAAATTTACACAGTTTTTCACACTAGACTTCATTGCATCCTCTAAGAGTGATGGGCAGAGGCAGAAGGACTCCTAAGTGAGAGGTGACCACAGTAGGAAGAGAGGGAGGAGGAAAGACAGAGAGTTCCAAGGAAATTTTCCAAAGAAAGTTCCAAGCACAGGACTGGGCTCCAGCCTCATTTCAGCTAAAAACCATTTTATCCCATTTATTTCTACCTTTTGGCCATTACGAATAATTCTGTGAACCTTCATGTACAAGTTTTGGTATGAATGTATATTTTGTTTTCTTGGATATACATGCCTGTAAGCCTAATGATGTCTCTTTTAAAAATATCACTCTACGTTGTTGAGACTAGACTAATCAGGGAGTCAAAGGTAGAGGCTATTGCAGTAATCAGATGAGAGGATGATGTCTGAAGAATAAACTGTTGTTAACCAACCACACATCCTAGGATTGGACTGATCCGTGGCCAGCCAGTGACAGCCACTGCCCAGGATGAATGCCATCCCAACATATCAACAAGTCTGCCTGCCTGGAAATGGCATTAAAAGGACTCTATTTAGTGAATTAGCACTCTAGTTTTCTAGAGAGATATTTTTTTCAATGATATTGTATTGGACCAGCATAAAATGTATTAAAATACAATTGTTCAATAATACTAGAGCCATTAAACATAACTGTAGTTGACTTGCAAACAATAAATGTTTTGACTGTTTTTATGTTTTTGCCAATTGTAGTCTTCTTCAGCTGTGAGATGCATTACAACTTATGACATGTCTGGATAATCTCTATTATTTTTCTTTGGTAAAGTGAAAGTTTGAGTGGAAGGAATTATGGGAGAGAACAGAGAGGTATAGGAAAATAGTAGACCCAATACATCTTCTGATGATAAAATGTCTTACGGAGGTGATAAGAGAGAGAAGAAGAGAGAGATCACAACCCAGATCAGCTGAGTTCCGAGGTCTGAGCCTGTGGACCTTTAGTATGCTATGCTGCTGTTTAGAACATAATGGTCTGTTTAGAAGAAGTGTGTCTATTCATTGAGCGTCACAGCATCTGCAGTTGACTTGTATATAAGGAAAAGTGAAGTATTGAGTGCCCACAAATTTACACAGTTTTTCACACTAGACTTCATTGCATCCTCTAAGCAGACACTGTGGTTAAGAGAAAGGATTCTGGGGCCAAACTCCCTGGCTTCAAATCCACTTAATAGCTGCTGTCTTTGGGCACATCATGAACTGTGCTGTGCTCTATTTCCTTAACTACTGCTTTATTGAAAGTGAGTCATTCAGTCGTTTCTGACTCCTTGCAACTCCAGGCTCCTCTGTCCATGGAATTTCCAGGCAAGAATACTGGAGTGGGTTGCCATTCCCTTCTTCAGGGAATCTTCCCAATCCAGGGATCAAACCCAGTTCTCCCACATTGCAGGCAGATTCTTTACCGTCTGAGCCACCGGGGAACCACATAGGGCAGTTGTGAGGATTAATATGATCTAAAAACTTAAGAGCAGGACCTGGCTCATAGTGAGTGCTCCATGAACTAAATTCTGTCCAGGAGCCTGGGTTCTTTCCATCACTGCCCATGCTTCCTCTTCTCAACCCGTCTAAGAACAACACATGATGTATGATTTATTGCTTTCCTATTTCATGTTACACTGCTGATATGCTCAGAAATCCTGATGAATGTAGGAATCTACAGTCTACAAAGCATCAAATGTGTCTAATTGGATTTATTGTTTGAGGAGCCAATTTATGAACTTGACCTTTGCCCTATACTACAAAACCTTTGGAAGCTAGCAAAAAATTGTAATGGTGACTGAAGCAACATTTCAAGGAAAATGAGACTTAATTCTTGCTGCTCCTTATCCCCCTGGTTACATTTGTCCAAGCCTTCCCTTCTCTCCTTAGACCTATAACCACAAAAAATAAAATGAGACTAAAATTTGAGTGGAAGGAATTATGGGAGAGAACAGAGGTCACAGGCAGGGATAAGAGAGAAGAAGAGAGAGATCACAACCCAGATCAGCTGAGTTCCGAGGTCTGAGCCTGTGGACCTTTAGTATGCTATGCTGCTGTTTAGAACATAATGGTCTGTTTAGAAGAAGTGTGTCTATTCATTGAGCGTCACAGCATCTGCAGTTGACTTGTATATAAGGAAAAGTGAAGTATTGAGTGCCCACAAATTTACACAGTTTTTCACACTAGACTTCATTGCATCCTCTAAGCAGACACTGTGGTTAAGAGAAAGGATTCTGGGGCCAAACTCCCTGGCTTCAAATCCACTTAATAGCTGCTGTCTTTGGGCACATCATGAACTGTGCTGTGCTCTATTTCCTTAACTACTGCTTTATTGAAAGTGAGTCATTCAGTCGTTTCTGACTCCTTGCAACTCCAGGCTCCTCTGTCCATGGAATTTCCAGGCAAGAATACTGGAGTGGGTTGCCATTCCCTTCTTCAGGGAATCTTCCCAATCCAGGGATCAAACCCAGTTCTCCCACATTGCAGGCAGATTCTTTACCGTCTGAGCCACCGGGGAACCACATAGGGCAGTTGTGAGGATTAATATGATCTAAAAACTTAAGAGCAGGACCTGGCTCATAGTGAGTGCTCCATGAACTAAATTCTGTCCAGGAGCCTGGGTTCTTTCCATCACTGCCCATGCTTCCTCTTCTCAACCCGTCTAAGAACAACACATGATGTATGATTTATTGCTTTCCTATTTCATGTTACACTGCTGATATGCTCAGAAATCCTGATGAATGTAGGAATCTACAGTCTACAAAGCATCAAATGTGTCTAATTGGATTTATTGTTTGAGGAGCCAATTTATGAACTTGACCTTTGCCCTATACTACAAAACCTTTGGAAGCTAGCAAAAAATTGTAATGGTGACTGAAGCAACATTTCAAGGAAAATGAGACTTAATTCTTGCTGCTCCTTATCCCCCTGGTTACATTTGTCCAAGCCTTCCCTTCTCTCCTTAGACCTATAACCACATATATGGGCAATAAATCAGAACTGTTTGTTAAGGCTCTGTATGACAGATATCCAACTTCTCTCTCTCAAGGAAAGCTGAACTCATAAATAACAATGTTCTAGCAGCCCTCAGGTACCCTAACCTCATTGCGTTCACTGCCGTCTTCAGTTAACTTCCTATTCCTGACCAGATTGGAGATTTATTTTAGGTGTGATTTGAAAGGCCAGTCTCTGATATCTTGTAGTTTCACAGTTCTGAGCTCTTAGCAGACATTCAATAAATACTGGTTGATTGAATGATTGATTTGATTTTCACAACTTTCTGGTTAGGAAAGTGCCAACCTATCTTACATCGTCCATGTGGGTGAATGTTTATATCACTTTCTTGTCTTTCATTTAGTGATTTTGGACACTCTCAGTGGCAATTGATCAGAAGTTTCAACATGTAGTGAAGAGTGGTTCAAAGTACTGATTTCTTCCTGACATTTTTTCATAAATGAGCTTCTTTAATATTGTTAAAGAACCTATGTATTAACAAACAGGGAGAAAGCAGACATACAATCTGCTCTGCAGTTTTGATGAAGACCCAGCTCTTAGACTTTTAGGAGCTGTAACCGTGGCCTTGCCGGAAATAGTCACTGGGGTCAGATATACAATATCCCAAATTCAAGGCATCATAGAAGTTTCTGTAGGTGGCTTTATGCAGCCAGAGATCTTCCAATCCCAAGTCTGGAAATAGGAACAGACACTGGTCCTCACTGAGAAGATTATGAGCCTCAGTACTTTTTATACCTTATTCAGTAAGGATGACCAACATGGGTTTGAACCACCTGGGTCCACTTAGTAGTAGGTAGTAGGCATGTGCGCTCAGTTGTTTTTGATTCTTTGTGACCCCAAACTGTATCCTGCCAGGGTCCTCTGTCCATAGAATTCTCCTGGCAAGAACATGGGAGTGGGTTGCCATTTTCTTCTCCAGGGGATCATCCTAACCCAGGGATTAAACCCACATATCCTATGTCTCCTGCAATGGCAGGTGAATTCTTTACCCTACATCACCTGGAAAGCTAGTGGGTTACATTTGTCCAAGCCTTCCTTCTCTCCTTAGACCTATAACCACATATATGGGCAATAAATCAGAACTGTTTGTTAAGGCTCTGTATGACAGATATCCAACTTCTCTCTCTCAAGGAAAGCTGAACTCATAAATAACAATGTTCTAGCAGCCCTCAGGTACCCTAACCTCATTGCGTTCACTGCCGTCTTCAGTTAACTTCCTATTCCTGACCAGATTGGAGATTTATTTTAGGTGTGATTTGAAAGGCCAGTCTCTGATATCTTGTAGTTTCACAGTTCTGAGCTCTTAGCAGACATTCAATAAATACTGGTTGATTGAATGATTGATTTGATTTTCACAACTTTCTGGTTAGGAAAGTGCCAACCTATCTTACATCGTCCATGTGGGTGAATGTTTATATCACTTTCTTGTCTTTCATTTAGTGATTTTGGACACTCTCAGTGGCAATTGATCAGAAGTTTCAACATGTAGTGAAGAGTGGTTCAAAGTACTGATTTCTTCCTGACATTTTTTCATAAATGAGCTTCTTTAATATTGTTAAAGAACCTATGTATTAACAAACAGGGAGAAAGCAGACATACAATCTGCTCTGCAGTTTTGATGAAGACCCAGCTCTTAGACTTTTAGGAGCTGTAACCGTGGCCTTGCCGGAAATAGTCACTGGGGTCAGATATACAATATCCCAAATTCAAGGCATCATAGAAGTTTCTGTAGGTGGCTTTATGCAGCCAGAGATCTTCCAATCCCAAGTCTGGAAATAGGAACAGACACTGGTCCTCACTGAGAAGATTATGAGCCTCAGTACTTTTTATACCTTATTCAGTAAGGATGACCAACATGGGTTTGAACCACCTGGGTCCACTTAGTAGTAGGTAGTAGGCATGTGCGCTCAGTTGTTTTTGATTCTTTGTGACCCCAAACTGTATCCTGCCAGGGTCCTCTGTCCATAGAATTCTCCTGGCAAGAACATGGGAGTGGGTTGCCATTTTCTTCTCCAGGGGATCATCCTAACCCAGGGATTAAACCCACATATCCTATGTCTCCTGCAATGGCAGGTGAATTCTTTACCCTACATCACCTGGAAAGCTAGTGGGTTCACTTATATGTGGCTGTTTTTTAATAGTAAAATATTACAGTGATACACAGTTCACATTTATTTGAATCTGAAGACGTGGAGGAAGTGGAGAGCTAACTGTAAATTATATGACAATTAACCCTCAGGTTGTTCAAGGGTTAAGTATATTTCTAAAATGTTTTAACCAAACCCATATCTTAAACAGCAATGAGAACAGTTCTAACACCCTTAATGTGGGTGGCCAAACCATGAATTTCACCAATGAGGACTCATTTCTGACCTTCATCATACTAACTAGCATGGTTTCTGCTGTTGACTCACGCCCTGATAACAGCACCTCCCTCTTTGGGTGGGGAGACTGCTGTGTGAGCCACCATCCGGGGGTAAGAAGTCCTGATGAGGGCAGTTGGCTATAGTCGAGTCCAACAAAACTAATTTTCATTCATTCTATCCACTTACCATTTATACTGTTCACAGAAGAGATTTTTTATGGTAAATGGGCTTCCAGTGAGCTTCATTTTGTGTGATGATTAGGACTCCTCCTGCATGGACAACTTGTTTTCTTAATGCTAAGAATGAATGAAATGAAAAGACAGAGAAAACTTGGAAAGCTTATATTTTTGTGGTGAAGTGTATAGCAAATTCCTCTAGGATGTTCACAAAGGAGCAAGTCACCATCAGTTTGGAACGACCCATAGGTATGGAAAGGCTTCCCTCGTGACTCAGATGGTAAAGGATCTGCCTGCAGTGCAGGAGATTCAGGTTTGATCTCAGGGTTGGGAAGATCCCCTGGAGCAGGGCATGACAACCCACTCCAATATTCTTGCCTGGAGATTCTCATGGACAGAGGAGTTTGTTGGGCTACAGTCTATGCATGACTGAGCATGCACAGTCATAAACGGAGTTGAACCTTTAAAATTGTGAATTCCTATAATGTACACCTGTAACTTATACAATATTGTACTGCAATTACACTTCAATGAGAAAAAAGAGAATGGGCTAATTTTTTAGTTTATGCTTTCAATGTGTTTCTTATGACCCACATATCCTATGTCTCCTGCAATGGCAGGTGAATTCTTTACCCTACATCACCTGGAAAGCTAGTGGGTTCACTTATATGTGGCTGTTTTTTAATAGTAAAATATTACAGTGATACACAGTTCACATTTATTTGAATCTGAAGACGTGGAGGAAGTGGAGAGCTAACTGTAAATTATATGACAATTAACCCTCAGGTTGTTCAAGGGTTAAGTATATTTCTAAAATGTTTTAACCAAACCCATATCTTAAACAGCAATGAGAACAGTTCTAACACCCTTAATGTGGGTGGCCAAACCATGAATTTCACCAATGAGGACTCATTTCTGACCTTCATCATACTAACTAGCATGGTTTCTGCTGTTGACTCACGCCCTGATAACAGCACCTCCCTCTTTGGGTGGGGAGACTGCTGTGTGAGCCACCATCCGGGGGTAAGAAGTCCTGATGAGGGCAGTTGGCTATAGTCGAGTCCAACAAAACTAATTTTCATTCATTCTATCCACTTACCATTTATACTGTTCACAGAAGAGATTTTTTATGGTAAATGGGCTTCCAGTGAGCTTCATTTTGTGTGATGATTAGGACTCCTCCTGCATGGACAACTTGTTTTCTTAATGCTAAGAATGAATGAAATGAAAAGACAGAGAAAACTTGGAAAGCTTATATTTTTGTGGTGAAGTGTATAGCAAATTCCTCTAGGATGTTCACAAAGGAGCAAGTCACCATCAGTTTGGAACGACCCATAGGTATGGAAAGGCTTCCCTCGTGACTCAGATGGTAAAGGATCTGCCTGCAGTGCAGGAGATTCAGGTTTGATCTCAGGGTTGGGAAGATCCCCTGGAGCAGGGCATGACAACCCACTCCAATATTCTTGCCTGGAGAATCCCATGGACAGAGGAGCCTGTTGGGCTACAGTCTATGCATGACTGAGCATGCACAGTCATAAACGGAGTTGAACCTTTAAAATTGTGAATTCCTATAATGTACACCTGTAACTTATACAATATTGTACTGCAATTACACTTCAATGAGAAAAAAAGAGAATGGGCTAATTTTTTAGTTTATGCTTTCAATGTGTTTCTTATGAGAATGTTTTAATGTCAGACCACAACCTCAGAAAAGTTCAGTTATGATAGAATGGCTTACAAAAATGTATGGAATGTGTAAATTCTGTTGTCTAATTTGTATGCAACCATAATAAAATAATACTAGAACATCAAGGTGAAACTGTGAAATGTACAAATGAAATTTAAAATAACAAAGGCCTGGATGTCCAGCTTTTCTGCCTGCTGCTTTTGGGAAATATTTTCCCAAATAGGAAAGCTCTGACCCAAAGTTATATTATATTTTATTATATACTCAAGTACTAAATTTTCGTGACATCCTCCCTATGAGGGTATAAATAATGCTTACCCAATGTGATAGAAATGTTTCCAAAACTTTCTAAATGATCTCTCCAAGCAGCTGAACATATCTTTAACGTGGGACAAATTTATTCCCTTGTAATTATTACTTTATAGCCCATATAATCATGTGGGAGAATTAACCAAAGATGGGCAATCTCTAGATTATAACCATCAAAAACATACGAGAAAATATGAGCAGGCAGACTTCCATTAGGATGAAAGGCACAGTCAGAACAGCGAGTGGATCTTCCCTTATAAGTAGAACTCTGCATTTGGAAGTTATTTCTAAGAGTTCTCACAGTGTAACTCAGGCTGCAGGTTGAACTGCTCCATGGCATAGGACTGAGTGCTGTTTAGTTTGTGGATCTTTCCTGGTGGCTCAGATGGAATCTGCCTGCAGTGTAGGAGACTCAGGTTCCATTCCTGGGTCAGGAAGATCCTCTGGAGTAGAAAATGGCAGCACACTCCAGTGTTCTTGCCCGGAGAATTCCATGGACAGAGGAGCCTGGTGGGCAACAGCCCATGGGGCTGTGGAGTCAGACACAACTGAGCATCTAACACTTTCACACTTCCATGAAGTTGTTCCATTTAAACAAACCTTTTAACCAACAGCCCTCTCCATTGCCCAGAGAATACTGGCATATGCAGATCACTCTGGAAATGCTTGGATTATAATGAGTTGAGGGAAATGTATTTGCAGGAAAATATTTCCTTGGTTTCATCTGCTCTAAATATACATTGCAAATCAAGACAACTTTACCAGGTTAGACCTCCAGTTATTCAGTGAAGAAATCTGGGGAGCTCTCTTTAAAAATTCTTTCATAAAGACACAGAAAAACTGCATGCATAGAAGTGCACCTCTCTTGTTTAGTCTTAGTAAAATATATGTCACATCAGGCAATATAACTTAGGATATGGCAAAAAAAAGTGGTTTTGCATATTCTTTTTTGCAAAGGTTCCTCTAAGATGTTTGCTCGACTAGTGCTTTTCTTTGTTTTGCTCTATTTTTTTTTTTTTAATTTAAAAGCTGTTGGTCAGACTTTTTCTGATATTAATGGTTCTAAGCTTCACTTTGCCACTGTGTCTTGGGATGTTTTGCAGAGAACTGGTATTTCTTTCTTTACCTGCTCTGTTATGTGTGACCTTGAGGACATTTCTTATTCTTTTCAGGTCTCGGTTTACCCCCCTCTAATAAGGAGCTATTAATAAATAACATAGGATTTTAAAAATAAGAATTGAATAATAGATGTCTACAAAAGCTTTTAGAGTTAGGATTTGAAACCACTCTGTAGATGGTGATAATAATAGTAAAAGCTGGGATTAGCAGAGAACTTTTCTTCCAAAACTTCTAACCTCTTTTATTTTTCCATTTGTCCTCAAGATACCCTTTAGAGATAATACTGAGAAAGTATCATCTTTCTCACTGTGGGGGTAAAATACTATACTGGAAAGAATACTGGAGTGCCGTTTGGTTTGTGGATCTTTCCTGGTGGCTCAGATGGAATCTGCCTGCAGTGTAGGAGACTCAGGTTCCATTCCTGGGTCAGGAAGATCCTCTGGAGTAGAAAATGGCAGCACACTCCAGTGTTCTTGCCCGGAGAATTCCATGGACAGAGGAGCCTGGTGGGCAACAGCCCATGGGGCTGTGGAGTCAGACACAACTGAGCATCTAACACTTTCACACTTCCATGAAGTTGTTCCATTTAAACAAACCTTTTAACCAACAGCCCTCTCCATTGCCCAGAGAATACTGGCATATGCAGATCACTCTGGAAATGCTTGGATTATAATGAGTTGAGGGAAATGTATTTGCAGGAAAATATTTCCTTGGTTTCATCTGCTCTAAATATACATTGCAAATCAAGACAACTTTACCAGGTTAGACCTCCAGTTATTCAGTGAAGAAATCTGGGGAGCTCTCTTTAAAAATTCTTTCATAAAGACACAGAAAAACTGCATGCATAGAAGTGCACCTCTCTTGTTTAGTCTTAGTAAAATATATGTCACATCAGGCAATATAACTTAGGATATGGCAAAAAAAAGTGGTTTTGCATATTCTTTTTTGCAAAGGTTCCTCTAAGATGTTTGCTCGACTAGTGCTTTTCTTTGTTTTGCTCTATTTTTTTTTTTTTAATTTAAAAGCTGTTGGTCAGACTTTTTCTGATATTAATGGTTCTAAGCTTCACTTTGCCACTGTGTCTTGGGATGTTTTGCAGAGAACTGGTATTTCTTTCTTTACCTGCTCTGTTATGTGTGACCTTGAGGACATTTCTTATTCTTTTCAGGTCTCGGTTTACCCCCCTCTAATAAGGAGCTATTAATAAATAACATAGGATTTTAAAAATAAGAATTGAATAATAGATGTCTACAAAAGCTTTTAGAGTTAGGATTTGAAACCACTCTGTAGATGGTGATAATAATAGTAAAAGCTGGGATTAGCAGAGAACTTTTCTTCCAAAACTTCTAACCTCTTTTATTTTTCCATTTGTCCTCAAGATACCCTTTAGAGATAATACTGAGAAAGTATCATCTTTCTCACTGTGGGGGTAAAATACTATACTGGAAAGAATACTGGAGTGGGTTGCTATTCCCTTCTCCAGGGGATCTTCCCAACTCAGGAATTGAACCTGTGTATCCTGCAGCTCCCACATTGGCAGGCAGATTCTTTACCACTGAACCACTGGGGAAGCCCCACCGAGGCTAACTTTATTGAACATAGGAGCAAATTGGGTTTACAAACGTGCTCTCGGAACAAAACTTGTTCTTAGGTAGAGGACAAATAATGGCCAGTGCATTTCCAACACTAACTCTAGAGGAGTGGGGAAACTTCTCACAAAGGCTGTCTCTACAAGTGGCCGTGTTTGTCTTTAATTCACCTCAATAGGATAAGTAATCTTTCTTTCTAGTTACACTTCTTTTCCTGTTAAACTCTGCCCTTTTATTTAGATGGTGCTCATTCAATCAGTGAATAGAACAATCCATATTATTTCTTCCCCCTGCGCACCTGATCACAGTGTTATAGTCCTGGATAAGGCTTTGTAAAGGACGTACAAATGTCATTATCTTGACACATAGTTTATCCACATGCAGGCATTATGATTTTCAGATGGCTTCCACCTGTAGCAGTGTGTAACCGAAAACCAATCACTCCTCTCCTGAGAACATCATAATTTCTGCTGCTGAAATGGAAATTGACAGAAGGAGTTAGATACAGCTGTACCTGATCATTGTGGGATAAATTATTTTGTGTAATTGTTAGAGCCTTGCTAAGACCTAATGGAATGAACATGTTGTTTTCCACACCCGTGGGTATAGATAGTCATAGCAAATATTGTGTGCTTGGATTTAAAGATGTGGGAGACTGTCAGCCTGTTGACAATGAGAAAATTAATTTGAACTGCTGATAAGGAAGGAAAACATATACAATGAATTAAATTTAATAGACTGAAAAAATATGTTTCTCCTTACTATTTCCATGTGGGTATATGTCAGACTTCATTTAACTCAAATAATTATGAATATTAAGGACGACTACCGTGCAGCCTCTGTTGGAGAACCATGTGTGGCAATTTGGTGCATGAGTCCTGGTTGCTATTGTGTGTTTTACATACCTTATGTTTTCAAAATTTGTGCCCTTGAAAATTTTTTTTTTAAACTGAAAGTCACTGTGGGGTAAAATACTATACTGGAAAGAATACTGGAGTGGGTTGCCCTTCTCCAGGGGATCTTCCCAACTCAGGAATTGAACCTGTGTATCCTGCAGCTCCCACATTGGCAGGCAGATTCTTTACCACTGAACCACTGGGGAAGCCCCACCGAGGCTAACTTTATTGAACATAGGAGCAAATTGGGTTTACAAACGTGCTCTCGGAACAAAACTTGTTCTTAGGTAGAGGACAAATAATGGCCAGTGCATTTCCAACACTAACTCTAGAGGAGTGGGGAAACTTCTCACAAAGGCTGTCTCTACAAGTGGCCGTGTTTGTCTTTAATTCACCTCAATAGGATAAGTAATCTTTCTTTCTAGTTACACTTCTTTTCCTGTTAAACTCTGCCCTTTTATTTAGATGGTGCTCATTCAATCAGTGAATAGAACAATCCATATTATTTCTTCCCCCTGCGCACCTGATCACAGTGTTATAGTCCTGGATAAGGCTTTGTAAAGGACGTACAAATGTCATTATCTTGACACATAGTTTATCCACATGCAGGCATTATGATTTTCAGATGGCTTCCACCTGTAGCAGTGTGTAACCGAAAACCAATCACTCCTCTCCTGAGAACATCATAATTTCTGCTGCTGAAATGGAAATTGACAGAAGGAGTTAGATACAGCTGTACCTGATCATTGTGGGATAAATTATTTTGTGTAATTGTTAGAGCCTTGCTAAGACCTAATGGAATGAACATGTTGTTTTCCACACCCGTGGGTATAGATAGTCATAGCAAATATTGTGTGCTTGGATTTAAAGATGTGGGAGACTGTCAGCCTGTTGACAATGAGAAAATTAATTTGAACTGCTGATAAGGAAGGAAAACATATACAATGAATTAAATTTAATAGACTGAAAAAATATGTTTCTCCTTACTATTTCCATGTGGGTATATGTCAGACTTCATTTAACTCAAATAATTATGAATATTAAGGACGACTACCGTGCAGCCTCTGTTGGAGAACCATGTGTGGCAATTTGGTGCATGAGTCCTGGTTGCTATTGTGTGTTTTACATACCTTATGTATTTTGCATTGTATTTTATGAATTTTGCATTTTACATAGATTTTTGCTAGCCTCATTGACTTAGCTTCATCACTTGTGATATTTTTAGGTTTTATCCGTGTTTCTGCAAGCATAATCCAGTTAAATGCTTTTATCTCTGCATCGTATTATAAATAATTTATTTTTCAAAATGGGACACTTTTGAGACAGAAAAGAGCACTATTAAAAATTATGCCAAGCAATAGACATGCAATGGGATTGGTCCAGGCCACCTGAGATGTGCGGTCACCTTATTCTTAGTGTACATTCTTCACATTTTAAATTTGCAGAGCTGTATGTATCCGTGGAAACTTTGATTGTGTCCATCCAGCATTATGCCATCACTAACTAGCTTTCTGCTAAGATAGACATGCTTGTATACGTCTCTCATGCAACTACAAAAGAGAATTTCTTAGGGATTAGACCTAGAGGTGACAAGGTCAGAGGTTTAACTAGGACTGATATACCTGACTCTCTAGGGTGTGCTCCACTGTGTAGTTATGTAAGCTCTTGGTAATGCAGAGGATTCTGTTCCCCACATCTGTCCAACAGCTGGCCTTCCGAAACTTCCTGGTTTGTATCAATGTGATGGCTTTACAGTAATGGCTCAGTGTTATTTTATTTTTAATTTCTCTAAATATAAATGAGTTTGAGCTTCCTAGTTTGAGTCATCTACACAGCCCAATTTTTGTGTTTTTTGTTTGTTTGTTTAATTTTTATTTGTTTGGTGTTTTCCATGATTCCCTTACTGATGTTAGATTGCACGTATCTCCCAGTTTATCATTTGTTGTTGTTAACTTTGTACATGGTGTCCTTAGTTGAACAGAAATTCTCATTTGTTATTTAATCAAATTTATTGTGCTTTGGGGCTTATTCTCAAGAATTCTTTCTGCATCCGTAGGTGATAACAGTTTTCTTCTACTTCATTGACTATTAACTTTAACACTTTAATTCCCACACTTTGGTTTGAAACCTCCTTGTGTACACACTCTTAGATGAGAATATAAATTTTTTCCTCCATATCTTGAGTCAGTTTTCTCAACATCACTGACTACGCAGACTAATATTCACCAACTTGATCGTATTCAAAGATATATGACTATAGAGTAAGTCTGTTTTTCTTGCCCCAGTATCATATTGTATTACCATGACTTTGGTATGTTTTAAAAATATTCCTGATGACAAATCCCCTATTTCTGATTTCCTTTCACACTGTTAAACTACCTATTCTCAGAACTTGTATTGAAATTTTTCAAAGAAGTTTTAGATTGAGCTTATCAAAATCCTCTAAAATGTCAACTGGAATTTTTATTTTGATTGCACTGAATTTTAGATTGATTAAAGAAGGACTTACTTCTTTTTAAAAACATTGTTTAAGATTTTTTTTGATGTGAACCATTTTTAAAGTCTTTATTGAATTTGTTGCAGTATTATTTCTGCCTTATGTTTTGCTTTTTTGGACATGTGGTATATGAGGTCTTAGTTCCCTGACCAGAGATCAAACTCGCTCTGTATTGAAAGGCAAGGTCTTAACCAGTGGACCACCAGCAAAGTCCCTGACTCCTAATATTAAGCTTTTCATCCAAGAGTATAAACTGTCCATCTGTTGTCTTCTCTAAATTCTTCTATAGGTTTAACATTTTTCCATATAAAGGATGGATGAAATCTTTAAAAATTACTAGGTGCTTCATAAGTTTATTTTCATCATGAGTATTTTGATTCTTAACTATATTTTCTAGTAGATCATTTTTACTGTAGAAAAATGCTATGGTTTTGTAAAGTCAATCTTGTATCTGTCAACCTCACAGAACCCTATGAATAATTCTAGAAGTTTGATTATCTGTGTGGGCAATTATATCTGCTGTAAATAATGTATCATTTTCTCTTGATCTCATTTTTCTGATATTTAACCTTTCATTTTTTTTTAATTTTTCTTTTCTTTTCTTTTTTGGTTTCTTACAGTGTGGGCAGATCTTCCATTAGAAACAGTGATAGTCCTACTCAGTGGTTTTAGGAAAAACTTCATGGAAGTTGCTTTCCCTTTGTTCTTATAACCTTAGTATCTTCCTGCTACTCCAATTGGATGATTAAAACATGATTATAAAACTTCTTTACCCCTTGAAATTCTGAAGGATGCTATTACACAACAGTACCTGTTGCTTTGGATAAATGAGATCAAACTGTATTTTTCCCCAGGATTCTCCCCCCGCCCCTTTCTTGGATACAATACAGATATTTATATGCTGTCTCTCCTTATTTTTGAAGTTCAGTGACTTTTCACAAAATATATAGGACTTGATCTTTCTGTGTGTTTTTCCCCCAGAGATAAGATCTAAAGATTCAAGTTTTTACTTTAGAAATTCATTTTCCTATTGGACACTTTTATTTTCATTTATTTTTGCCCTGCTCTGTTCTCTCTAAATAGTAATAATACTTATTTGTTTCTTTTTCATGTCTGTGTCCATGGGCTTCAACATTTAAATATCTTTGCTAATTTCTATTTTGTTTTGTGTGGCTTTCACCATGATCTTGAGTTTATGTGTATAAACCCTCATTTTTGTGTTTGAATTTTTGTGTTTCTTTCCCTTCCACTTCTTGCCTGGACTTTGCCAGCTTACTTTATTTTCTTATGTTGTCTTAAATATTCTTTGAACTCTTTTATCTCTTTTATTGCTTGAGCTCATTTCTTTAGTCACCATACCATCAGTGGTTGCTTTGAGACAACAGAGAACTATCTGAACTGTGCCTGTGTTTCCTTGGGTGTTGCCTCAGTGATGCTATGTCTATTTACGTATTCATCTGTTCTTCCAGATTTTATGCATAATCGTGTCACTTGGAGCCTTAACTATATTTTCTAGTAGATCATTTTACTGTAGAAAAATGCTATGGTTTTGTAAAGTCAATCTTGTATGAAAGTTTTGATTTCTCTGTGTGGGCAATTATATCTGCTGTAAATAATGTATCATTTTCTCTTGATCTCATTTTTCTGATATTTAACCTTTCATTTTTTTTTAATTTTTCTTTTCTTTTCTTTTTTGGTTTCTTACAGTGTGGGCAGATCTTCCATTAGAAACAGTGATAGTCCTACTCAGTGGTTTTAGGAAAAACTTCATGGAAGTTGCTTTCCCTTTGTTCTTATAACCTTAGTATCTTCCTGCTACTCCAATTGGATGATTAAAACATGATTATAAAACTTCTTTACCCCTTGAAATTCTGAAGGATGCTATTACACAACAGTACCTGTTGCTTTGGATAAATGAGATCAAACTGTATTTTTCCCCAGGATTCTCCCCCCGCCCCTTTCTTGGATACAATACAGATATTTATATGCTGTCTCTCCTTATTTTTGAAGTTCAGTGACTTTTCACAAAATATATAGGACTTGATCTTTCTGTGTGTTTTTCCCCCAGAGATAAGATCTAAAGATTCAAGTTTTTACTTTAGAAATTCATTTTCCTATTGGACACTTTTATTTTCATTTATTTTTGCCCTGCTCTGTTCTCTCTAAATAGTAATAATACTTATTTGTTTCTTTTTCATGTCTGTGTCCATGGGCTTCAACATTTAAATATCTTTGCTAATTTCTATTTTGTTTTGTGTGGCTTTCACCATGATCTTGAGTTTATGTGTATAAACCCTCATTTTTGTGTTTGAATTTTTGTGTTTCTTTCCCTTCCACTTCTTGCCTGGACTTTGCCAGCTTACTTTATTTTCTTATGTTGTCTTAAATATTCTTTGAACTCTTTTATCTCTTTTATTGCTTGAGCTCATTTCTTTAGTCACCATACCATCAGTGGTTGCTTTGAGACAACAGAGAACTATCTGAACTGTGCCTGTGTTTCCTTGGGTGTTGCCTCAGTGATGCTATGTCTATTTACGTATTCATCTGTTCTTCCAGATTTTATGCATAATCGTGTCACTGGAGCCTTTTAAGTGATTGCTTCTGTAGTATCAGAGACTGATATTTACTGTCGAAAAGCACATGTAGACCATGGAAGCAGGGCATTTTTAAGGAGATGAAATAATCTGAAAACTCTTGTCATGCAGTCTCATTAGAGTACTTCTCTTAGATGCCACATTCAAGAGGCTGCTATGGCTCAGAGCAACACTGTTTAAGTCATGATGCCTTGTATTGTTGTGTAGCACCTACATGTAGCTTCTTCATCCCCTCTGCTTTGTATGCCATGATCTCTCTGAAGAAAGGCTAGAGGATAAACAACAGAAACAGATATGTGTCATGGTTTCTCCTTTAACGATCTTTCCCTGATTTCCCAAAGTCTTCGATTTTGATTTAAGAATCTTCACCCACCTTAATGTGTATGGCCATGAGTCAGGATCTCTCCCATGACTTTAATCCAAGGATCCCTGAATATTTATTTCAAGATCATACAGGTAAATTGGAGAACATCTGTGTCCTGCGTGAGGTCTGAGGAGGTAGACATGTATATCTTGGTTGAGGTTTCACATGCTTGACGTGTTCATAAAAGAAATAAATATTTGCATATTTTACATGAATGATAGTTGTTTAAATAAAGATACTTTTATGTGCAACTATTAAGGATTATTTGTTCATTTTTTCTGAGAGTTTGTTCATTACTGGTTAGCACAATGATTCCCAAACATGTTATCTGTGGTTCAAGCTCTCAGGATTTATTTTCCAATTGAAACCTAACCAAAGCACAGTGATAAGGTATGACCAAGTTTGTTATTGTTCATTTCTTAATTTTGTATTTTAGTGTGGCTTTCACCATGATCTTGAGTTTATGTGTATAAACCCTCATTTTTGTGTTTGAATTTTTGTGTTTCTTTCCCTTCCACTTCTTGCCTGGACTTTGCCAGCTTACTTTATTTTCTTATGTTGTCTTAAATATTCTTTGAACTCTTTTATCTCTTTTATTGCTTGAGCTCATTTCTTTAGTCACCATACCATCAGTGGTTGCTTTGAGACAACAGAGAACTATCTGAACTGTGCCTGTGTTTCCTTGGGTGTTGCCTCAGTGATGCTATGTCTATTTACGTATTCATCTGTTCTTCCAGATTTTATGCATAATCGTGTCACTGGAGCCTTTTAAGTGATTGCTTCTGTAGTATCAGAGACTGATATTTACTGTCGAAAAGCACATGTAGACCATGGAAGCAGGGCATTTTTAAGGAGATGAAATAATCTGAAAACTCTTGTCATGCAGTCTCATTAGAGTACTTCTCTTAGATGCCACATTCAAGAGGCTGCTATGGCTCAGAGCAACACTGTTTAAGTCATGATGCCTTGTATTGTTGTGTAGCACCTACATGTAGCTTCTTCATCCCCTCTGCTTTGTATGCCATGATCTCTCTGAAGAAAGGCTAGAGGATAAACAACAGAAACAGATATGTGTCATGGTTTCTCCTTTAACGATCTTTCCCTGATTTCCCAAAGTCTTCGATTTTGATTTAAGAATCTTCACCCACCTTAATGTGTATGGCCATGAGTCAGGATCTCTCCCATGACTTTAATCCAAGGATCCCTGAATATTTATTTCAAGATCATACAGGTAAATTGGAGAACATCTGTGTCCTGCGTGAGGTCTGAGGAGGTAGACATGTATATCTTGGTTGAGGTTTCACATGCTTGACGTGTTCATAAAAGAAATAAATATTTGCATATTTTACATGAATGATAGTTGTTTAAATAAAGATACTTTTATGTGCAACTATTAAGGATTATTTGTTCATTTTTTCTGAGAGTTTGTTCATTACTGGTTAGCACAATGATTCCCAAACATGTTATCTGTGGTTCAAGCTCTCAGGATTTATTTTCCAATTGAAACCTAACCAAAGCACAGTGATAAGGTATGACCAAGTTTGTAGTATTAAGTTGCATCTTTCATATAGGACTGAGGAATTGAATGGTTTACATTTGCGTCATGGTCCATAGATATTTTCAAATATAGTTACCAGAAAATGATAGGGTAAAATAATGTCGATGCAATGTGCGGTGGTCACACATCACAATATGTGATGATACACAGTAGTCTGGTCTAAGTACACATAGTCTGGTCTAAGTACTCTTCTAGGTAGAGAGAATATAGTGGGGGAAAGGAGGAAGTGGAGAAAAGGGTGGAGAGAAAAAGGATAAACTTCATGCCTTATAAAACTTTCATTCTCATGGGGATAGATAGCTAATAAACAAATACACACGTGAACATAAACATCAAAATACTGTGGGAAACATACTATGGGAGCAAGCTAAGGCATGCAGATATTTTCAATAGGGTGAAGATGGGCGTGATCTCTTAGGAGGACATCTTTGAGCAGAGACCTGAATTGAGGGAGATAAAATGAGAGAGCCAAAATAACTGCCTGGGGGAGATATTCCCACAGCAGGGGGAAATGTACATACAGAGACCACGAACCCAGGATGTTCTTGAGGAGTGTAGGGGAGAGTAAGGGGGACAGTGCAGTTGTATTTAGGTGGGTGAGGTAGACAGTGGAAAGGGATGGGGTTGGCAGAGTGCTGCAACTTGTCAACTGGGTGCATAGAGAATAGCGGGTGTGGCAGGACTTACAGAAATACACACAGATGTACAGACAGAGAGAAAAGGATGGGAACGGGGGCTCAAGACCTCTTGGGTCAAGGCCCCAAACACATTCACCAGTCCGCTTTTATTCAGTGCTGAAGCCTCAAGGTGTTTACAGGGAATGGTATTAGCACGGGCATGCTTTCGGTTGAGGTTTCACATGCTTGACGTGTTCATAAAAGAAATAAATATTTGCATATTTTACATGAATGATAGTTGTTTAAATAAAGATACTTTTATGTGCAACTATTAAGGATTATTTGTTCATTTTTTCTGAGAGTTTGTTCATTACTGGTTAGCACAATGATTCCCAAACATGTTATCTGTGGTTCAAGCTCTCAGGATTTATTTTCCAATTGAAACCTAACCAAAGCACAGTGATAAGGTATGACCAAGTTTGTAGTATTAAGTTGCATCTTTCATATAGGACTGAGGAATTGAATGGTTTACATTTGCGTCATGGTCCATAGATATTTTCAAATATAGTTACCAGAAAATGATAGGGTAAAATAATGTCGATGCAATGTGCGGTGGTCACACATCACAATATGTGATGATACACAGTAGTCTGGTCTAAGTACACATAGTCTGGTCTAAGTACTCTTCTAGGTAGAGAGAATATAGTGGGGGAAAGGAGGAAGTGGAGAAAAGGGTGGAGAGAAAAAGGATAAACTTCATGCCTTATAAAACTTTCATTCTCATGGGGATAGATAGCTAATAAACAAATACACACGTGAACATAAACATCAAAATACTGTGGGAAACATACTATGGGAGCAAGCTAAGGCATGCAGATATTTTCAATAGGGTGAAGATGGGCGTGATCTCTTAGGAGGACATCTTTGAGCAGAGACCTGAATTGAGGGAGATAAAATGAGAGAGCCAAAATAACTGCCTGGGGGAGATATTCCCACAGCAGGGGGAAATGTACATACAGAGACCACGAACCCAGGATGTTCTTGAGGAGTGTAGGGGAGAGTAAGGGGGACAGTGCAGTTGTATTTAGGTGGGTGAGGTAGACAGTGGAAAGGGATGGGGTTGGCAGAGTGCTGCAACTTGTCAACTGGGTGCATAGAGAATAGCGGGTGTGGCAGGACTTACAGAAATACACACAGATGTACAGACAGAGAGAAAAGGATGGGAACGGGGGCTCAAGACCTCTTGGGTCAAGGCCCCAAACACATTCACCAGTCCGCTTTTATTCAGTGCTGAAGCCTCAAGGTGTTTACAGGGAATGGTATTAGCACGGGCTGGGAATCAGTCACAGTCCTAGTCAATAATCACCCTTTGTGACTCTAAGTCGCTTTCATTATCTTCCCAATGGACCAAGTGCAGTACATCTGGAGGGGAACAGAACCAGCAGGAAGTTAAGGAGTCTGCACAGACCCGGCCTTCCAAAGTCCATAGCAGGTCTCCCACCTGTTGCTGTCCAGTATGACCCCAGCTAATGAGCTCATGTGAATTGAATCAACTTGCTTTTGTCTTAGTTGTTTTCATTTCTGAGATGGATTTCTCCTGGCTCAGCCAGAGCTGCAAAAACCTTCGGTAGGTTGTTTCCCCACATCAGGGTGATCAGGAGTTTGGTCATGAACCTGTGGGACTTGGTAAGGATTGGGGTTTCATTCTCAGTAGGGTGGGAAGACATGTGCATCTGAGTAGGAGAGTTACATGATGTAACGTGTTCTTCAACTTGTTCTTCACTCTGTTTGCTGTGTAGGGAATAGATTTGGAGAGGGCAGGGGTGGAGTCTGAGGAGCGTGCAAAAAGAAAGCAATCCTGAGACTAGAAGCTGCCTTGTTCACTATATTGATGAGACTGAAGCAGGGTAGAAGTGACTGGATTTGGGTTTTATATTGAAGGTAGAGCTAGCAGGATTTGATGATAAATTCAATATGAGTTATAAAAAGTTGGAAAGGAGTCCAGTTTCAAGGCTTTTCTTGGCCTGATACTTGGAGTAAATGGTGATGCAGTTTACCATAGGTGACAGCTCTGAGCTTCCCAGGAAGTGCGAGTGTAAAGAACCCACCTGCCAGTGCAGGAGACATAAGGGATGCAGATTCGATTCCTGGGTCACGAAGATCCTCTGGGGGAGGCCTGGCAGCCCACTCCAGTATTCTTGCCTGGAGAATCCCATGGACAGGGAAGCCTGGCAGGCTCTGGTCCATAGGGTCGCAAAGAATCAGACACGACTGAAGTGGTATAGCACGCCCACGAGCAACTGCTGTGGACTAATTGTGTCTCCCCTAAATCCATATGTTGAAACCCTAACCCCAACAGAACTGTATTTGGAGTTGGAGCCTTTAGGAGCTCTCAAACATTAAGCAAAGTCTTAAAAGTGGGGCCCTAATATGATAGAATGGGTAGTTTTATAAGAGGAAGAGAAGGCGATCTCTCTCTGTCTCTCACTCTACTGGAGTATATAGGAAAAAAGTCATAGGAGCATAAAAGCACATGGGGTCCACCGATCAACCAAGAGAAAGGCTTTTACAAATAAACCAACACTGCCGATACCTTGATTTTGGACTCTCAGCCCTCGGAGCTGTGAGGAGTACATTTCTTGTTTCTAAGCCACTCAACCTGTGGTGTTTTTGTTTTGGCAGCCTGAGCATACTAATAGGGTAACTCTGAATCACATTTCTTTTTTAATTTACTTAGACGTTTTGTGGTAGTGTTGTTAATCAAAATGTTCGATTTTGACAAGTTAAATTTGAGATTCTATTTGGCATGCAAGTTCAGGGGGAGGATGTTAATAATGATGAAGGTAAACTAACAGTAATATATAGCAAAAAACTGAGAATAACAATTGAAAGTCAGAGCTGCCTCAAGACAACACAGATTGTGCACAAAAATAAAGCATCCTTTCTGAAATTTGTAAGAATTCTATCTATTTTTATGTGCACCTTGGACTCGAAGCAGGGTAAAATGCAGGTTTATATTGAAGGTAGAGCTAGCAGGATTTGATGATAAATTCAATATGAGTTATAAAAAGTTGGAAAGGAGTCCAGTTTCAAGGCTTTTCTTGGCCTGATACTTGGAGTAAATGGTGATGCAGTTTACCATAGGTGACAGCTCTGAGCTTCCCAGGAAGTGCGAGTGTAAAGAACCCACCTGCCAGTGCAGGAGACATAAGGGATGCAGATTCGATTCCTGGGTCACGAAGATCCTCTGGGGGAGGCCTGGCAGCCCACTCCAGTATTCTTGCCTGGAGAATCCCATGGACAGGGAAGCCTGGCAGGCTCTGGTCCATAGGGTCGCAAAGAATCAGACACGACTGAAGTGGTATAGCACGCCCACGAGCAACTGCTGTGGACTAATTGTGTCTCCCCTAAATCCATATGTTGAAACCCTAACCCCAACAGAACTGTATTTGGAGTTGGAGCCTTTAGGAGCTCTCAAACATTAAGCAAAGTCTTAAAAGTGGGGCCCTAATATGATAGAATGGGTAGTTTTATAAGAGGAAGAGAAGGCGATCTCTCTCTGTCTCTCACTCTACTGGAGTATATAGGAAAAAAGTCATAGGAGCATAAAAGCACATGGGGTCCACCGATCAACCAAGAGAAAGGCTTTTACAAATAAACCAACACTGCCGATACCTTGATTTTGGACTCTCAGCCCTCGGAGCTGTGAGGAGTACATTTCTTGTTTCTAAGCCACTCAACCTGTGGTGTTTTTGTTTTGGCAGCCTGAGCATACTAATAGGGTAACTCTGAATCACATTTCTTTTTTAATTTACTTAGACGTTTTGTGGTAGTGTTGTTAATCAAAATGTTCGATTTTGACAAGTTAAATTTGAGATTCTATTTGGCATGCAAGTTCAGGGGGAGGATGTTAATAATGATGAAGGTAAACTAACAGTAATATATAGCAAAAAAACTGAGAATAACAATTGAAAGTCAGAGCTGCCTCAAGACAACACAGATTGTGCACAAAAAATAAAGCATCCTTTCTGAAATTTGTAAGAATTCTATCTATTTTTATGTGCACCTTGGACTCCGAAGAAGGAGTTGTAGCTGGTGTGGTGGCTGGCCTCTTTGCTGTACTTCTTCACTTCGGCTCCTATTTAAGTTTAGGAATAATAGAGTGTTGATTTATGAATACCAAATATGGATAAATTTGAATAAACCGCTAACATGCAGCTCTAATAAAAAATAAGATCCGTAGACTTTCTTCTTTCTCTATAAGAACTGAAGAAGGCAATTCTACTTATTGGATTAGTATGCAGCCCAGTAGGGACGTTCCCTTAGTCCACACTGTGAAGATCAGACCATGATTTGAGGCTTTGGGCTTGTGAGGTGCTTGCTAATGGTAGCCCCAGAGGAATGGCCTCGTTTACCTTTTACTGATAGTAGAGTCACTTCTGCTTTATCCATTCTACATGTGCTGAGTACATCCTTCTTCTGCGTCTCTGCATTTGCCAGAATGTCTTTTTCCTGCTTTTGAATTTGCAAGCTCTCACACATCTTCCTACTTTCACCTGAGAAGGTGCCTCCCCTAAAAGACTATCAGATTCCTTAGAGCAGTAGAGGCTCTTTGGTGCACTATACTCGTATTTCAGCTGTGCAGAGTTCTATTTAGCAGTTACTGTATTGCATTTTAATGATAATATATGCCGTTGGTTGTCTAGATAGGGATGATGTAAATAGTAAAAGCGTTAATATGTGACGTCCTTACGAGGTGACTGACAATGCTGTTTACTTAGCCAGTACTTCTCACCTCTGTATTCACATCTACTGAGCCCTTAATAGATGCTCAGTACATATCTATTCAATAGCAAAACGTTGTCCATCCCTAATATATTTTAACTCTGAATCACATTTCTTTTTTAATTTACTTAGACGTTTTGTGGTAGTGTTGTTAATCAAAATGTTCGATTTTGACAAGTTAAATTTGAGATTCTATTTGGCATGCAAGTTCAGGGGGAGGATGTTAATAATGATGAAGGTAAACTAACAGTAATATATAGCAAAAAACTGAGAATAACAATTGAAAGTCAGAGCTGCCTCAAGACAACACAGATTGTGCACAAAAAATAAAGCATCCTTTCTGAAATTTGTAAGAATTCTATCTATTTTTATGTGCACCTTGGACTCCGAAGAAGGAGTTGTAGCTGGTGTGGTGGCTGGCCTCTTTGCTGTACTTCTTCACTTCGGCTCCTATTTAAGTTTAGGAATAATAGAGTGTTGATTTATGAATACCAAATATGGATAAATTTGAATAAACCGCTAACATGCAGCTCTAATAAAAAATAAGATCCGTAGACTTTCTTCTTTCTCTATAAGAACTGAAGAAGGCAATTCTACTTATTGGATTAGTATGCAGCCCAGTAGGGACGTTCCCTTAGTCCACACTGTGAAGATCAGACCATGATTTGAGGCTTTGGGCTTGTGAGGTGCTTGCTAATGGTAGCCCCAGAGGAATGGCCTCGTTTACCTTTTACTGATAGTAGAGTCACTTCTGCTTTATCCATTCTACATGTGCTGAGTACATCCTTCTTCTGCGTCTCTGCATTTGCCAGAATGTCTTTTCCTGCTTTTGAATTTGCAAGCTCTCACACATCTTCCTACTTTCACCTGAGAAGGTGCCTCCCAAAAAGACTATCAGATTCCTTAGAGCAGTAGAGGCTCTTTGGTGCACTATACTCGTATTTCAGCTGTGCAGAGTTCTATTTAGCAGTTACTGTATTGCATTTTAATGATAATATATGCCGTTGGTTGTCTAGATAGGGATGATGTAAATAGTAAAAGCGTTAATATGTGACGTCCTTACGAGGTGACTGACAATGCTGTTTACTTAGCCAGTACTTCTCACCTCTGTATTCACATCTACTGAGCCCTTAATAGATGCTCAGTACATATCTATTCAATAGCAAAACGTTGTCCATCCCTAATATATTTTGATGAAATCAAATAAAGATTTCATTTAACTTTTCGGTATTTTTCCTGTGCCTAGGAAAATATTGAAAAAACCCTTATTTTGTTCAGACTAATCATGTCTGTTAGGACCCCAGTGGACACATTGAAAAGAACTGCATTTATTTTAGTCTAATTTTGAGACATTCAATGACTAGATGAAACCTAGTCAAAGCCATGGTGAAGTCCAGGCCATCTCCACATGTTTGTCATTCTTCTGTGACCCGTGTTACCAGGAGTATGCTTTTTTTTTTTTTTTTTTGGTGATTAGAAGCTTCCAGAGGGGCAAAATGTCTTGCTCTGTGGTGGCATATCATCACTTCCTCCTCCATTCCATTGGTCAAGCAAATCGAATGGCCAGCCCAACAGCAGGGAAGGACAGAGACGAGTATGGCCAGGGCTGGGGTGGCAGACCAGAGCAGAGGGGCAATCATCAAATCTACCTGTTGGACTTAGAGATTTTCCTTGGTGTTGAAAATGATTAGTTTTTAAATATTAAAAAAGCTTTTGGCTGTACCACATCTTCATTGCAGTGTGCAGGTTCTTCACTGCAGTGTCCAGACTTTCTCTAGTTATGACACACAGGGTTTTCTTCTTGTGGCCCATGGGCTCCGGAGTACATGGGCTCAGTAGTTGCCAGGCATGGGCTTAGTTGCCCCACAGCATGTGGGATGTTCTTGGTTAGACCAGTCCCTGCCGTGGAAGTCAGGTACTTAACCCCTGGGCCATCAGGGAAGTTCCAGAAATTTAGACAATTGTTGTGTCCTAAAGACTATCAGATTCCTTAGAGCAGTAGAGGCTCTTTGGTGCACTATACTCGTATTTCAGCTGTGCAGAGTTCTATTTAGCAGTTACTGTATTGCATTTTAATGATAATATATGCCGTTGGTTGTCTAGATAGGGATGATGTAAATAGTAAAAGCGTTAATATGTGACGTCCTTACGAGGTGACTGACAATGCTGTTTACTTAGCCAGTACTTCTCACCTCTGTATTCACATCTACTGAGCCCTTAATAGATGCTCAGTACATATCTATTCAATAGCAAAACGTTGTCCATCCCTAATATATTTTGATGAAATCAAATAAAGATTTCATTTAACTTTTCGGTATTTTTCCTGTGCCTAGGAAAATATTGAAAAAACCCTTATTTTGTTCAGACTAATCATGTCTGTTAGGACCCCAGTGGACACATTGAAAAGAACTGCATTTATTTTAGTCTAATTTTGAGACATTCAATGACTAGATGAAACCTAGTCAAAGCCATGGTGAAGTCCAGGCCATCTCCACATGTTTGTCATTCTTCTGTGACCCGTGTTACCAGGAGTATGCTTTTTTTTTTTTTTTTTTGGTGATTAGAAGCTTCCAGAGGGGCAAAATGTCTTGCTCTGTGGTGGCATATCATCACTTCCTCCTCCATTCCATTGGTCAAGCAAATCGAATGGCCAGCCCAACAGCAGGGAAGGACAGAGACGAGTATGGCCAGGGCTGGGGTGGCAGACCAGAGCAGAGGGGCAATCATCAAATCTACCTGTTGGACTTAGAGATTTTCCTTGGTGTTGAAAATGATTAGTTTTTAAATATTAAAAAAGCTTTTGGCTGTACCACATCTTCATTGCAGTGTGCAGGTTCTTCACTGCAGTGTCCAGACTTTCTCTAGTTATGACACACAGGGTTTTCTTCTTGTGGCCCATGGGCTCCGGAGTACATGGGCTCAGTAGTTGCCAGGCATGGGCTTAGTTGCCCCACAGCATGTGGGATGTTCTTGGTTAGACCAGTCCCTGCCGTGGAAGTCAGGTACTTAACCCCTGGGCCATCAGGGAAGTTCCAGAAATTTAGACAATTGTTGTGTCCTAAGCACCTTTGTCTCCTTTCTTTGCTCATTCTGGGTTTCCTTAAAATGCTTTGTTTTGTATAATGGAAACACCATCACCTAAACAAATTTTTACTGAAGAAAAAAGCAGTAAGACCTAGACTATCACGAATTTCATTCTTCTTTTTGGTTTTTTTTTTTCCTTTGCCTCTAAGTCATCTCTTTTTTTTTTTTTTCTTTTTCATCCGTCCCTATTCTTTGGCCTGTGTGGGTCTCCCATTGCAGTGACCTCTTTCCTTGCAGAGCACTGGCTCTGGGCACATGTGCTTCAGAGCGCTGGCTCCTAATTGGACATATCGGTCCAGCCACTTTACGGCATGTGGGATCTTCCTGCACCAGGGATCGAACTGGTGCCTCTTGCACTGCAAGGCGGATTCTTTACCCACTGGACCACCAGAGAAGCCCACAAATTTCATTCTTATTAAGACTGTTCAAATATTAATTAAATATATCTTACATGAGGCAGTGGGCTTGACTGCAAATTAATTCTTATGGCCCCTTTAACGGTAAGAAATTAGAATCCTTATAGTTAACTCTGTTGCTTAGAGTATATATAGAAAAGCAGTACTTTTTATTTAATCTATGTAGTGTATTAGGTATGTTATAAAGCAACTTTTGAAATTATTTATAAAAAATATTACAGAAGATTATTCTGTGTATGTACTGTCACCTTTCCTCCCTTCACATGATAAAATAAAAATAAGTTCTGCAAGTGTTCTTTCATATTACTTGGTTGGCGTAAGTAGCTGTTTATCTTACACGAGTAGTTAACTAGGTATTTAAGTTGTTGAAATTGGAATGTCTGCATTAAAGAGGCCATAATATAATTATTTATCTATATTGTGTTCCTATTAAAAGAAACTGTCTTGTGAAAAGGAAATGTCTAATAGCATTTTTGAACTTCTTATTTATGAGGCTATATTTTACAATGCCTATCCTTCATTCAAAGTCACCCTACAGTATTCAGGTTGTTTTATGAAGCTGGCATTCATGCTCAAGTCATCTCACTTATTTCTAAAAAGGACAGGTTTCTGAGTTCTGGAACATTATCCCTATCCTTCCTGTGTACAAACCTTTAGAAAACATTTATTTTCACATCTTGACTGAAAATGACTTTAGACAGAGAGTTTATGATCCAAATATGTGCATTCTGTTTTATTGTTTATTGGTAAGTTGTCTAACATGATAAAGCACTTGTTTAAAAGCTATTTACTTATCACAAGGTAATAGAGTTCATTCTCCCTGGCTTTCTGAAGATGTCTTTGTAGCTGACAGTCCAGACAAAACCTAGTCACTCTTCCAGGGCTTCAACATGGTTCACGGCACATTTGAATCGCTTTGTTAATGGCTGTTGGCCCCAGTTCTCCTTGTATCATTGATGTTAATAACTGTGCCTGGTTGACTGGTAGGAAATTGGTAATGTTTGATAGTCTGTCTGCTAGATAAGAACTGGCTTCGCTTGATGACCTATATACTCCACGTAGATTTGGGGCCAGAAATTGGCTACTTTAAGGTGGCGCTAGTGCCTGTCCTTTGAATGACTGTGTCTAAATTGAACTCTTACCTGTGGTGACCTACCACTGGGCACAGAGGAGCAAAGGAATGGATGTTTCTGGGCAGGGTCGAACCAGTGGGATCCGTAGTGAGCTGGCCACAGAAGGGTGTATAAAAATGAGTAACAAATAGTTCTGCCCTTGAACAGTTTACACTCACTTGGGGAGAGAACGTTGATTTGTCGATATATAGGTGAGGAGGCAGGCAGTGTGGTAGAATGGATACAGGCACAGCTTTAGCTGCAGGCCAAATGAGTTTCGCATGTCTGTGTTTAATATTAACTGATTAAAAAAAAAGGCAAGTGTTCTTTCATATTACTTGGTTGGCGTAAGTAGCTGTTTATCTTACACGAGTAGTTAACTAGGTATTTAAGTTGTTGAAATTGGAATGTCTGCATTAAAGAGGCCATAATATAATTATTTATCTATATTGTGTTCCTATTAAAAGAAACTGTCTTGTGAAAAGGAAATGTCTAATAGCATTTTTGAACTTCTTATTTATGAGGCTATATTTTACAATGCCTATCCTTCATTCAAAGTCACCCTACAGTATTCAGGTTGTTTTATGAAGCTGGCATTCATGCTCAAGTCATCTCACTTATTTCTAAAAAGGACAGGTTTCTGAGTTCTGGAACATTATCCCTATCCTTCCTGTGTACAAACCTTTAGAAAACATTTATTTTCACATCTTGACTGAAAATGACTTTAGACAGAGAGTTTATGATCCAAATATGTGCATTCTGTTTTATTGTTTATTGGTAAGTTGTCTAACATGATAAAGCACTTGTTTAAAAGCTATTTACTTATCACAAGGTAATAGAGTTCATTCTCCCTGGCTTTCTGAAGATGTCTTTGTAGCTGACAGTCCAGACAAAACCTAGTCACTCTTCCAGGGCTTCAACATGGTTCACGGCACATTTGAATCGCTTTGTTAATGGCTGTTGGCCCCAGTTCTCCTTGTATCATTGATGTTAATAACTGTGCCTGGTTGACTGGTAGGAAATTGGTAATGTTTGATAGTCTGTCTGCTAGATAAGAACTGGCTTCGCTTGATGACCTATATACTCCACGTAGATTTGGGGCCAGAAATTGGCTACTTTAAGGTGGCGCTAGTGCCTGTCCTTTGAATGACTGTGTCTAAATTGAACTCTTACCTGTGGTGACCTACCACTGGGCACAGAGGAGCAAAGGAATGGATGTTTCTGGGCAGGGTCGAACCAGTGGGATCCGTAGTGAGCTGGCCACAGAAGGGTGTATAAAAATGAGTAACAAATAGTTCTGCCCTTGAACAGTTTACACTCACTTGGGGAGAGAACGTTGATTTGTCGATATATAGGTGAGGAGGCAGGCAGTGTGGTAGAATGGATACAGGCACAGCTTTAGCTGCAGGCCAAATGAGTTTCTGTGCCATGTCTGTGTTATCCGCTGTGAAACTTTAAACCTCTTCCTGAATCTACTTCACTGGCCGTGTCTCCCGTTCCCAGGAATCCCTGTTCTTATGTTTTTCACATTTCAGAGGGAAGGTTACTTTGCTTTTATTTTTATTCAGCACTAATAATTTCCTATGAAAGGGTGCCTAGGCAGGAGGTTTTCTGAGTTCTTGAGTTCCTGAGCATGTGAGGGCTTTATCCCTATCTATAACTGACTGTTGGGTTGGCATGGCTCTCTAGGCAAATAGGATGCCGCTCCAGTGTCTTTGGTGCCTTGTCCCATTGCCTGTTAGCATTGAGTGTTGATAGTGAAAGTCTAACACTCAGTACTTTGGAGATCATCTTCATATTTCATTTTCCTCTGGACACAAGATGTTCTGCTAAATATGACGGTTTTGAAATTTCACAAGGATGTGCTGGAGTGCAGAATCTTTTTATTTTCATTCTGGTATGAATTTATTTTTCTTCTGTCATTTATTTGATTGCATCCTCCCCTTTATTTTTTGTGTGTTCTCTCTTTCTCTCTTTTTGGAACTCCCATTGGCTCAATGTTGACTCTCCTAGATTGAATTCTTTTCTCTCTTAAATGTTACCTTTTACTTTCTGTGTGTTTTTCTTCTTTGTGCTTAGAAGATTTCCTAAAAAATAATCTGGAACCTACTGGAATTAATTTGAAGTCTGTCTGCTGGAACTGTGGATGACCTATATACTCCACGTAGATTTGGGGCCAGAAATTGGCTACTTTAAGGTGGCGCTAGTGCCTGTCCTTTGAATGACTGTGTCTAAATTGAACTCTTACCTGTGGTGACCTACCACTGGGCACAGAGGAGCAAAGGAATGGATGTTTCTGGGCAGGGTCGAACCAGTGGGATCCGTAGTGAGCTGGCCACAGAAGGGTGTATAAAAATGAGTAACAAATAGTTCTGCCCTTGAACAGTTTACACTCACTTGGGGAGAGAACGTTGATTTGTCGATATATAGGTGAGGAGGCAGGCAGTGTGGTAGAATGGATACAGGCACAGCTTTAGCTGCAGGCCAAATGAGTTTCTGTGCCATGTCTGTGTTATCCGCTGTGAAACTTTAAACCTCTTCCTGAATCTACTTCACTGGCCGTGTCTCCCGTTCCCAGGAATCCCTGTTCTTATGTTTTTCACATTTCAGAGGGAAGGTTACTTTGCTTTTATTTTTATTCAGCACTAATAATTTCCTATGAAAGGGTGCCTAGGCAGGAGGTTTTCTGAGTTCTTGAGTTCCTGAGCATGTGAGGGCTTTATCCCTATCTATAACTGACTGTTGGGTTGGCATGGCTCTCTAGGCAAATAGGATGCCGCTCCAGTGTCTTTGGTGCCTTGTCCCATTGCCTGTTAGCATTGAGTGTTGATAGTGAAAGTCTAACACTCAGTACTTTGGAGATCATCTTCATATTTCATTTTCCTCTGGACACAAGATGTTCTGCTAAATATGACGGTTTTGAAATTTCACAAGGATGTGCTGGAGTGCAGAATCTTTTTATTTTCATTCTGGTATGAATTTATTTTTCTTCTGTCATTTATTTGATTGCATCCTCCCCTTTATTTTTTGTGTGTTCTCTCTTTCTCTCTTTTTGGAACTCCCATTGGCTCAATGTTGACTCTCCTAGATTGAATTCTTTTCTCTCTTAAATGTTACCTTTTACTTTCTGTGTGTTTTTCTTCTTTGTGCTTAGAAGATTTCCTAAAAAATAATCTGGAACTCTACTTGGATATTTTAATAATTATAAAATTATAAAAATAATTGTATTCTACTTCTTTTCACAAACAATTCTTTCTTACAGCATTCCGTTTGTATTTTATGGTGGCATTATCTCCTTAAATACATGAGAGAATCATATTCATGTTTTGAAAGATGTCTTTTGTTTTCTGAACTCTGTTTCTTGAGCATTAATTACACTGAAAATTTTTGGGTATAAAATAGGCAAGCAGTTCCTTTCTCACCCCATACTCACTTTCCACAGGCAAATTATTTACTTTCTGCCAACAACAAGGTCTTTAGTTTGTTTTGCCTTGAGGTGAATTCTGAGCTGCCCACTGTCAGCATCTGTGAGGGTGGAGATGGGATATTCGGCATGAATGTACTTTTTTAATTACGCACATTATTTTCTGATTCATTCCCCACCCGTCCTGTTCATCAGTGGACTCTGAACCTGGGGTTTCACCAGAAGGATTGGCTCTTGTCCCTATAGCCACCAGGGCACACCAGCTACTGAAAATGCACTAATGCAAAAGCTTTGAACATATTTCTAATATTTCAGTGCTAAACACACACCTACTCATCTACCCACACACAGAGACACACACATCTCAAACTCAATTTTGGGTCTTTAATGATCTGTTGTGCTGTCAAGGATTTCATGTAACCTGTGACTTTGATTCAGTTGGAATCAACTCAGTTGGATCAATTCAGTTGGAATTATTATTCTATGTTTTTGGTTCATTATCAATTTTGTGGTGTACCTACTGTAAGTGCGATGAGACTCAGTGAAATGATAGCAAGTCTAAACAGGTTCATTCACTTGTTCTTCTGTGAAGTGTTGTGTAAGCCATGAATCAGGCTCTGTGTTAGGCTCTGGTGATAAAGCATGAAAGGCATCACTCCTGAGTACAAGGGTTTTATACTTCAGTCACCAAGATATATAAACAGATCCACAATTACAGTGTTAATGCAGAGTGTGTGCACTAATGCGGAGTGTTCCCATGACACTGTGGACACACAGGGACCTGGGATTAGATAATCTGGAGGATGAGAATGGTTTGTGGTATATTGCTGAGCTGAATTAGGAGTTTTGGAGTTCTCCAGGAAAAGGGAAGACAGAACATAACCTAGGCAAACAGAGTCGCTCAGTGAAAGACACAGAGGATCCTGATTTGAAAACCTGCCACTTGTTGAATGTGGTGAAAGTGTATGATGGAGATGGGAAGGTCAAGATGAAAGAGGCTGAAGGACTGGGGAGGCCACAGGAGCTCAAACCCAGTGAGCTTGTGAGAGGTGCTGATGAGCTTGGAACCTCTTCAGAGGATGAGGTGTGCAGGTGAAGGATTTGAAATAGGTGAGTGTCCTGACCGAGACTTCATTTTAGAAAGCTCGCTCTGGACGCTGTGTGAAGCCTTAGAACTCTACCCTCGAATCTGTATGGTGCTGTGGAGGATTTATTTTATTTCTGCTGAGATCTGGCAGTGATAATGAACGGCTGGGTTGCCTGCTCACCTCCGCCTTGTAAGTTTCTCCAAAACGGGAAGTACTAATGAAAATTTTTGACAAATTGGTAATTCATCGTCTTTGCCTTGTTCCATTTCTGGGAGTTTCTGCCTTATTCATGGCTATAATTTTTGTGAAATTTGTGGTATGAAGGACTCTTCCTTTGTCTGATTGCTTCTCTAATTATTATTATTCTTATTACATGCTACTGTTGACTTATCTTCATTCTGTTAGTTTTGGGAAAAAGAACATTCTTTTTGTTTCTCCCTATCTTTCCTTAGACAGTGTTTTCCTATACAGAAGCTTCTAGTCACAAGTAGCTAACAATCACTTAAAATGTAGCTAAGCTGAAGAGAAACATTTTGTAAATGTACAATATACAGCAGAGGTCATATTTTAGTGAGAAAAATAAAAAGGGATGGAATCAGGCTCTGTGTTAGGCTCTGGTGATAAAGCATGAAAGGCATCACTCCTGAGTACAAGGGTTTTATACTTCAGTCACCAAGATATATAAACAGATCCACAATTACAGTGTTAATGCAGAGTGTGTGCACTAATGCGGAGTGTTCCCATGACACTGTGGACACACAGGGACCTGGGATTAGATAATCTGGAGGATGAGAATGGTTTGTGGTATATTGCTGAGCTGAATTAGGAGTTTTGGAGTTCTCCAGGAAAAGGGAAGACAGAACATAACCTAGGCAAACAGAGTCGCTCAGTGAAAGACACAGAGGATCCTGATTTGAAAACCTGCCACTTGTTGAATGTGGTGAAAGTGTATGATGGAGATGGGAAGGTCAAGATGAAAGAGGCTGAAGGACTGGGGAGGCCACAGGAGCTCAAACCCAGTGAGCTTGTGAGAGGTGCTGATGAGCTTGGAACCTCTTCAGAGGATGAGGTGTGCAGGTGAAGGATTTGAAATAGGTGAGTGTCCTGACCGAGACTTCATTTTAGAAAGCTCGCTCTGGACGCTGTGTGAAGCCTTAGAACTCTACCCTCGAATCTGTATGGTGCTGTGGAGGATTTATTTTATTTCTGCTGAGATCTGGCAGTGATAATGAACGGCTGGGTTGCCTGCTCACCTCCGCCTTGTAAGTTTCTCCAAAACGGGAAGTACTAATGAAAATTTTTGACAAATTGGTAATTCATCGTCTTTGCCTTGTTCCATTTCTGGGAGTTTCTGCCTTATTCATGGCTATAATTTTTGTGAAATTTGTGGTATGAAGGACTCTTCCTTTGTCTGATTGCTTCTCTAATTATTATTATTCTTATTACATGCTACTGTTGACTTATCTTCATTCTGTTAGTTTTGGGAAAAAGAACATTCTTTTTGTTTCTCCCTATCTTTCCTTAGACAGTGTTTTCCTATACAGAAGCTTCTAGTCACAAGTAGCTAACAATCACTTAAAATGTAGCTAAGCTGAAGAGAAACATTTTGTAAATGTACAATATACAGCAGAGTTCATATTTTAGTGAGAAAAATAAAAAAGTAGATAAATATTGTATACTGACATGTGTGTATGGAATCTAGAAAGATGTTGCTGATAAATGACTATGCATAGCAGCAGTGGAGAGGCAGACATGGAGAACAGTCTTATGGACATTGAGGTGAGGGAGGGGAATATGCTGTGGGACTAGGGGATCTCAAACAGGGGCTCTGTGGTGACCTGGAGGGGTGAGATGGGGAGGGATACAGGGGGAGGTTTGGCAGGATTGGGGGGACATGTGTATACCTATGGAGGGTTCAGGTCGATGTCTGGGAGTAAACCACAGATCTCTGTAAAAAAATTAAAATAGCAATAAAAAATACAAAATACATAGAATTATCAAGAGACTTATGAATATATATAAGGATAAATAACTGCTGCTAACTATCCATATTCTAAGTACCAAGGATTGAGTACCCCTCTTGACAGTTTGTTTACCTTTTAGATGAATACCATAATCAAAACTATTCATGAATGTATAGAGGGATGGACGTATGTAAATCTCAAAAATAAATTTATTCTTTCTCTTTTTCAAAAAAAAGGAACTTTTGTATTGATTACATGTTTAAACCATAATATTTTAATCCATTAGGTTAAATAAAGTGATTATTTAATCTAATAATTATTTTATTAGGTTAAATTAGGTTAAATTATTTTCATATGTTTCTTTTTGCCTTTTTTATTTTTTTTTGGCCACTTCTATTGGCCTTTCATTTGTCTATTTTCATCCATCTTTGTTCTTTGGCCTGTGTGGGCCTCCCATCGCAGTGGCCTGTGTTGTCGCAGAGCACCGGCTCTGGGCGCATGTGCTCCGGAGCTCCAGCTCGGTAGTTGGACACATCGGTCCAGCCGCTCCTCGGCACGTGGGATCTTCCCAGGCCAGGGATCGAACCAGCTCCCCTTGCACTGCTAGGCGGTGTCCTTACCCACTGGACCACAAGGAAAGCCCCTCTTTTTGTCTTTTTAATGTGGCTTCCAGAAAGTATAAAATTTTATCTGTGACTCATTATATTTTTGTTAGACAGCACTGACTTAGAAGACTCTATTTACTGAAAAACAGTACATTTAAGAGACTCTTTAAAATGTAAATTTATTTATCAAGCAAATGTTTGTTGAGGATGGTATGGTAAACACTTTTCTAGGCATTAGGGCTGTAATTGTGAATAAAACCAAGTCCTTGGCCTCATGGAACTTAAAATTTAGTTGGGGAGGCAGACAAACAATAAGTAAGCAAGTAGGTATGTAGTGGGATTCTAATTAGTGATGAGAGGTATGAAGAAATGGAACAGGGTAGGGGGCTAAGGGAAATTCCTGAGGCTCTGTTCAGGAAGATGGAGCCGAACGTGGATAGGAGAATCAGGAAAAGCATCTTGAAGGAGCTGTCACTTCAACAGAAACCGGAAGTGATGGAGAGGCAGCTGGGAAAACCACAGGTAGAAGCATTGCTGGTAGAGAAATAGCCCTGAGACAGAAATGAGCTCAGAGTGTTCAAGCAAGAGCAAGAAAGCCTGTGCAGCTGGGGCTGAGGGAGGTGGGAGAGTGACAAAGAGATACCCTGGAGAGGCAGGCTGGGTTGTTCTCCAATGTGATTCATAGACCCCTGGGGATCCCAAGACCATTCAGGGGCCTCTGCAAGGTCAAAGCTATTTTACTGTGTTAATATTTGCACTCCTGATGGAAAGGCGGTGGCGATGCCCTAGTGTCCGTCAAGGTGGGAGCTGTAAACTGTACTCGTCACTGTATGCTTCATTGACATTCAAGACTGGAACATATGATATCAGGTTCACGTAAGAATGACCTTGGGAAGGCAGTGCCGTTTCTAGTTGCACTGAGCTGTGAGTACACATATCTCTAACATTCTTTATCATGAAATGGGAAGTAAACTTTAAACATCTGCCACAGATCCAAACAATGATGGTGGTCCCAAGGAAGAGCACTGGTGCAGTTGATGGGGAGCTGAACTGGCAGTGATTTTCATGGAACATCATTTTTCACTTGAAATCATGTCTTACAATGTATGGTTATGCTGATGTGGGTATTTGGCGGATAGTTTCTCAAGAGTGAAACTGTCACTTTGAAAGTGAGGCAAGCACTTAAAAATAAATAAAACCATTTTGTATTGCTGATGGCAAATTTTGAGCTCTCAAGAGAAAATTAGAAGTTTTGGAAAAATCTACATCAGTCTCTAAAGCAGGTATCCAACATTTCAAAGACTTTAAGACGTTACTGGGGAGATTGGTAGTAATATTACAAGTGTGATTTTTTAAAAGTATCATGTAATGAGCTATGTCAACATTTGGAAGTTCTCCATAACTCAATGAACTGATAGTTGATGGTATGAAAAGGGGAAGATGTAAAAAACTAATTAGTGATGAGAGGTATGAAGAAATGGAACAGGGTAGGGGGCTAAGGGAAATTCCTGAGGCTCTGTTCAGGAAGATGGAGCCGAACGTGGATAGGAGAATCAGGAAAAGCATCTTGAAGGAGCTGTCACTTCAACAGAAACCGGAAGTGATGGAGAGGCAGCTGGGAAAACCACAGGTAGAAGCATTGCTGGTAGAGAAATAGCCCTGAGACAGAAATGAGCTCAGAGTGTTCAAGCAAGAGCAAGAAAGCCTGTGCAGCTGGGGCTGAGGGAGGTGGGAGAGTGACAAAGAGATACCCTGGAGAGGCAGGCTGGGTTGTTCTCCAATGTGATTCATAGACCCCTGGGGATCCCAAGACCATTCAGGGGCCTCTGCAAGGTCAAAGCTATTTTACTGTGTTAATATTTGCACTCCTGATGGAAAGGCGGTGGCGATGCCCTAGTGTCCGTCAAGGTGGGAGCTGTAAACTGTACTCGTCACTGTATGCTTCATTGACATTCAAGACTGGAACATATGATATCAGGTTCACGTAAGAATGACCTTGGGAAGGCAGTGCCGTTTCTAGTTGCACTGAGCTGTGAGTACACATATCTCTAACATTCTTTATCATGAAATGGGAAGTAAACTTTAAACATCTGCCACAGATCCAAACAATGATGGTGGTCCCAAGGAAGAGCACTGGTGCAGTTGATGGGGAGCTGAACTGGCAGTGATTTTCATGGAACATCATTTTTCACTTGAAATCATGTCTTACAATGTATGGTTATGCTGATGTGGGTATTTGGCGGATAGTTTCTCAAGAGTGAAACTGTCACTTTGAAAGTGAGGCAAGCACTTAAAAATAAATAAAACCATTTTGTATTGCTGATGGCAAATTTTGAGCTCTCAAGAGAAAATTAGAAGTTTTGGAAAAATCTACATCAGTCTCTAAAGCAGGTATCCAACATTTCAAAGACTTTAAGACGTTACTGGGGAGATTGGTAGTAATATTACAAGTGTGATTTTTTAAAAGTATCATGTAATGAGCTATGTCAACATTTGGAAGTTCTCCATAACTCAATGAACTGATAGTTGATGGTGACCAATGCATAATGTCAAAAGTCATGCCTGAGTAGAAGATTCATTTAAATTGTAAGACAGACCCATGTATTTTACCATAATACCTTACAGAAGTTCATTGATAAAGCTTCAGATTCCATATTATAACTAAGATAAAGACACTATAACTCATCAACTTTACATGCAATACCAAAGATAAATGTCCACGGTCATCTGAAATTAACATTCAAATATTCCTCCCTTTTCCAATTTGGAGAGTCAAATTTTCTCATGTCTTTCAACTGAAATCATATATCAAAACAGATCAAATGCAGAAGCAGATATGAAAACCTAGCTGTCATCTTTTAAGCCAGGCATTGCAAAGATTGGCAAAATAGAAAACAGTGGGCATTCTTCTGATTTTTTTGTGGGGGAGTAATTTTTTCCAAAAAAATACATTATTTATGTAACAGGCAATGGATTTGTCATTGCTATTTATAAACAAATTAGTGAATTAAGATTTTAATATTTCTTAGTTTTAATGTAAAATACAGTAGGTATCAATAGATGTAGCCCATGTAAACAAATGCTCTTTGAGGTAGTCAATAATTTTTAGGAATTCAGTTACTGCTAATGATAAATTTTGAGCTCCCAAGGCTTATTTGAGAAAAGTTGATCCAGAGTTAGAAATTTGGATTGTATTCTAAGTGTAATGGAACATCATAGGTAGAATTTAGGTGCAGGGTATAACAAGATTTAATTTATATGCAGAATATTACTGTAGTTACTAGAGATCAGAATAGATCGCAAGAGAGAGTATAGAGGCCAATCAGGAGAGATGGAGTCTTGGGTCAGAGTGGTGATGGTAGACGCAATAAGAATACACTGAATTCAGAGTGTATTTTCAAGGTAGAACCTGTGACATTTAGTGATGATTCAGATATATCTAATATTCTACTTCATTCTTATTTACCCATAAGCTTTTCTACCTTTTAATCATATGTGTAGATGAATTTGGGTTTCCCAGGTGGTTTGGTGATAAGGAATGCTCCTGCCTTTCCAGGAGACACAAGAGACACAGGTTTGATTCCTGGGTCAGGAAGAGGAAGTGGCAACCCACTCCAGTATTCTTGCCTGGGGAATCTCATGGACAGAGGAGCCCGGTGGGCTACAGTCCATGGGGTCACAAAGAGTTGGACTCGACTTAGCAACTAAGCAGCAGCAGCAACATCTTGGTGGAAAGCAACTCAGACAGAAGGCTGAGGTTTCATCCTTTCTGGTTCTTTCCTGAAATTAACTATCAGCCTCCCTATGCCCATGAGCCAGACAGGTAACTGCAGTCCATTCCAGAAACTCCATCCCTACGAGGTAGGACCCACCCCTGCTGAATCCAAAGAACAGCCAACCCTCACACTACAGTCACCTCATCTCTTCGAACGGTGACAATGGCTGTGGCGGGAGCATTGATAGGTGGTTCCCCAAGACTTCTGGGAGAGAGAAATTCCTATTTGATGTGTGCACAAGGGTGATGAACAAGGGGGAAAAAATGATTTCTTCTACCCATACGGTATTCCGTCTAATCCTTGCCACTGCATTTGAGTATACATATCATCTTTCCAATGAGAAATGTGACCCTTAGGGAACTTAATAAATGTGCCCAAGTCCTTTCAGCTAGTATGGACTTGTAAGTCTACTGCACACTTTCAGCGCTTTAGTAATATGAAAAGGATGAGGTCTGTGGGTTCCAGCAGCAAAAGTATTTCAGGACGATGGCTGTGGTTGGCAAGGAGTCGGTTTAAAAGGAGAGTGTTGATGGAGGCCCAAATGTTCCAGAAGGGCTCACAGAAGAGCAAGAAAATGCCTGGCCTGAATTTTAGGAAGTCAGACAGTACTGAAAGTGCAGAGGTCTCCATGGACATAGGTTGGAGAGAGAAAATTTGAAAGGAAAACAAAGAGGACCTTCCTGAGTATTTCCAGGAACCCAGGTTTTAGACTTACTCCACTGACTGGGAAAAAAACAAGCATTAGTAATCACCCTCCCTGCCAGCTCTGCTGGGCTGATGAGGCAGCTCTGCCTGGGGTCGCCCCCACCATAGCAGAAGCCTTTTCCAGGAAGTGGTCTGAACGCAGAACTGCTAAGTGGGAGGTTAAAAGCTCTAACATAAGATGCACACTTAATGTGATTTTCTGCTTCATTCTCCTTTAAAGATAAACTGGGGAGCTAACGTGTCAATGTTTGTAGCTTCATTCTCTGTTGTAATTGGATGATGTTGTTTGCGTTTGAAATGGGAGCCAAGTGAAGTGAAACTAAAAACGTCTTAAATGGTGCTGTGGTTCTTCAGAAAAGGGCCACGGAGATGGGTGAGCTCTTTGGACCTTCCTAGGAAGATCCCTGGACGTTGTCAAGCCTTCCACGTTTATTTACTTAAAAACAAGCTTCCGATTCCTCAAGAGTTTCCAAAATGATCCTGTGTGTTATTGACAAATAATAATTTAATGGACAGCCTGATTAGATGGGCACAATGAATTAGCGATCGGCCTGACAGCCATGTAAGCATTATGTGCTGTAGCTGTTTACTCAGCACTAGGTGAAATGCACAAGTCTATTGAAAATCAGATTTCCATGCTGCTTTGTCAAAGCAAATTTAATCCCAGCCAGAACACGCGGCATCCATCATTTCCACTTCAGAAGGTATCACTGGGGACAGATCAGCGACTGGGAGCCTGGCTTCCATGGCTGTCCAGCACTCACAGGAAAATTAAATTTAACTATAGATCCGTGATAAATGAGGCCGCTGAAGCCATCAAACATGATGACTAAGTGCTCAGTATTAAAGTAATCCCCAGAGGTCTCCAGACTGGAAAGAAGTGCCATCTCATTTGATCTGGCCTTGAGGTCTCTACACACATTCACACCCTTGCTATGGACAGATAAATGTGGGCTTTAGCGGCACTGCCCGGGGGGGGGGCAGAAATGAATTTTCTAGAAATCTTTACTTGGTCTTTGCTTTTCCAGAAGTTTCTATCACAACTCTCACAGTCACATACCCAATCTGTCTTTTCCTTACGAACTTCTTTCTCATTATTCTTTACCCCATGGAGCATTGATCATCCAAGCCCTAGAATGACTATTGGACCTTGATTGCTTTTAAAATGTTCCTTCTCCAGCTTTTCAGAGTATTCTCCTCCAGGCTCCAGTTCCTGGAAAATAAGACTAGAGATGTTAGTTGGTGGAATGCCCAAACTGTGAGCTGTTTGAGGGCAGAAACTGTAGTTAATTTATTTTTATCCTTAGAACTTAGCATATGACACACAGAGGTGACTTGACTAATGTATATTGCATGAATGAGTGAGGAAATAGTAAATAAATGCTTATGACACTCAGCCAAGAGCTCTGATTAAGCCATATATTTCTGAGCTCGATGCAGATCTATAGAATGACTATATTATTAAATGTCTCAAGAATAATTGTATGTACCTGTGCCTTTGAAATTCAGTTTGATGAACTGACTAGCTAATCAAACTGACCTTTATATTCCTCCATTTTCTCATGGTTTAAATGGTATATTTTAACCGTATCTACTCCATGTGTGGTTGTTACGAGATTTAAATGCTATAATGTAACGACATTGAGTAGCCCATTGCCTGCCACATAAGCAAAGACTCAATATACATTAGTTGCCATCAAACTCATCCTCCTTGGTTGTAATTAGTTACATGTTTTTTGCACAGCACCAATCTTCATGTTGTAGAGGAGATAAGAAACTTATAAAATTTACTCTTTTCCTAGAAGGAATTGCTTGCTAAGTGCCTGGGAAGACATAAAATGAAAAAAAACATATACAAGGACAACATACCAAGGAAATGCAGAACAACCCTAAATGCATAGAATTTCAATGTAGGATCTGCTCAGGTAGGTATGGAGAACTCTGCATTCGTAGGAAAGGATCTAGGTCTTAGAGGGTAAGACATTGCAGCAGCGAGTCCTGAATGACATGGGGAACAGAGCTGTATCTGGGAGTGTGTAGGCCAGGAGAGGGCTGAGAAGACCAGACCACTTGAGTAGGGGGTTTGACTGGGGCTCAGTAGAAAGCTGAATTATATAGATATGGATGGATCTATATTTTGGAGAACCTTGGAAGTGAGGTAGAGTTTAAACATGTGGCCCGATAGTCATGCATAGCAATCTGTTTTAGGTTCTTTACCAGGAAGTCACATAGGAGAACGAGGTTCTGGAGAGAATAATGCATACAGATTGAGGGCGAGAGGCAGGGTTTGCAGCAGAAACCAGGGAGGAGATGAGGAAAGACAAGTGAGGGATAAATGTAAGTGTCTCTCTGCATTTCTTGGAAGAAGCATCCATGGGTTTGGGTGACTTTTTCCATTGCCCGAGCTAACTCCTTTTCGTAAAGTCAGTAAGAGAGTTGTGCAGGATGGGTTCTCCTTACTCCAAACTGATTGACTTGCTGGAAAAATTTGAAGTGTTGGAACTGAGAAGAACTCCATAGCCTGAGAGCACTTAGAGAGCACATGGAGGTATATTTATAACTCTTTTTAACCTCATCAAGTGCCAATTTCAAGACTTGCAGTCAATAATCAAGCACATCTGAACACCCCTGAAAAAATTATGGTACACTTAAGTGTACCCCTGCACTTAAATTTTCAACATCAGGTATTCAGAAAACATTTGGGCTAAGCAGATTTACATAGAAATCTTTCAAAATCGTTATGAAATTATTAAAGCATTTTTCTGGTATCTCTTGGAAACACTTAGAAGCTTTGGCAGAAACTGTTGTCTTTGGTCTAATCACATACTTCCAAAGGCAGTTTACAAACATGTTATTTTGCTATTTACTAATTATATTTATTTGATACACCAATCACTTAATAGCCTCTGGCTGCATTTACAAATAGTATTGAAAAAGCTCCCGCTGTTACACTTATAATTTATTATAGACAACATAAAAACAAGATGCTCCCTCTCCACATGCATAATACACCAGGGATGCTTTGAGAAAAGATCTGTATGTATCCTGAATGACTAAATATAAAGGGTGTTCTTAGCTGAGGGCATTAGTTTCTTTCTAGAACTGCAAATTGTGTCTTCTCCATCTGTGCCTGGGGACAGGAAAGGCAAGGAGGGGCCTGCAGTGCTGTTTGTGGTTGGCCGAGCAAGATGGAAAGCTAGGGCCACCAAGGGACCGATGGGTACTCACGATGCTACTTTAGGAAATCTGAAACAGCCAGGTAAAATGTGGTCCTAGGGGCTCCCAAAGAGTGTGATGACTGCTGTATTTAAAATGGACAGGCAGCAAGGACTTCCTGTATAGCACGGGAAACTCTGCTCAAAGTTATGTGGCAGCCTGGATGGGAGGGGAGTTTGGGGGAGAATGGAGATATATATATCTCTCTCTATATATATATATACTTTTGGGGGGCCACTTCTTTTGGTCTTTCATCCATCTGTTTTCATCTGTCTTTACTCTTTGACCTGCGTGGGCCTCCCATCGCAGTGTCCTCTCTCGCTGCAGAGCACCGGCTCTGGGCACATGTGCTCCAGAGCTCCGGCTCGGTAGTTGGACACATCGGTTCAGCCGCTCCGCGGCACATGGGATCTTCCCAGGCCAGGGATTGAGCCAATGCCCCTTGCACTGCAAGGTGGTGCCTTTACCCACTGAACCACCAGGGAAGCCTGTTTGCCTTTTCTATTCACCTGAAACTTTCACAACATTGTTAATAGACTATGTGGGCATGCATGCTCAGCTGCTCAGTTGTATCTGATTCTTTTGTGACCCCATGGGGCTATAGTATTCGAGGCTCCACTGTCTGTGGGATTCTCCAGGCAAGAATACTGGAATGGGTTGCCTTGTCCTCCTCTGGGGGATCGTCCTGACCCAGGGATGGAATCCACATCTCCTGTGTTGGCAGGCAGATTCTTTATGACTGAGCCACCTGGGAAGTGGCTATACTCTAATACAAAATAAAAAGTTAAAAAAAAAAAGATTCTGTGATGAGCAATACATTCTCCATACATGATTTATGCAAAAACATCTGTCCCACATGGATGCTTCCTAAGTCGTGTGGTGTATTCTCTTGTATATATATCATGTATATATATCACGTATATATATGCATGATATATATATACTTATATACTTTATATATATATATATTATATATACTTTTTCATATTCCTTCCCATTCTGGTTTTCATAGGATATTGATTGTAGTTCCCTGTGCTATACAGTAGGACCTTGTTGTTTATCCATCCTATATCTAATAATTTGCCTCCACTAATCCCAAACTCCCAGTCCATTCTTCTCATACCCCTCCTCCTTGGCAACCACAACTTTGTTCTTTCTGTCTGTGAGTCCGTTTCTCTTTCACGGTTAAGTTCATTTATATCATATTTTAGATTCCACGCATCAGTGATATCATCTGGTATTCATCTTTCTCTTTCTGACTTAATATAATTTCTAGGTAGGACTGATAGAGTTCTGTAGTGTAATATGTTGAGTATTAGATATCTGCTTTGTAAAGGAGCAAGAGGGAGAGGCCTGCTTCCATTTGGAGAGGTTTGTCTTAAGATCCATGTATGGCATGGTGGGAGGTGTAATGATGCTTTCAAATGGGAAAGAGGGTTCTAGAAGAAATGGAGGGAGTGGGAGAGAGACTCTTCCTCCCCACCTCACAGTTCTGATGAAGGCTGGACCTACCTTACAGGTTCTGCTCCATGTGTAATAAATACAGATCAAACAGATGCTCATTCAAGTGCAGTGCTCATACTCTGGACTTCAAAATAGGAAAAAGCAAACACTAATCAGAGCTTGAGGTGCCTTGACTTACGTTTTGTCAAAACAACATTTTGAGGGAATTTGACGACACACTCCAAATAAGTGATGTGATTTATATAGAAAGAGGTGCTCTTTTATTATTCTAGTACAGCATATGAATTATTTATGAGGTAATTCTAATCACCCTTTGAAGAAAAAAAATATGGTCATGCCTCTCTCCATGCCTTATATATTAATTATAGAGATCATTTGCATTATAAATATATTAACAATTCAAAAGGAATATAGTTTTGCTTGAAAATACTATGAGATGTCCTAGTGAAACAGTTGAGTATGTATGAATTGATTTCATTCAACAGTGCTTGGAGCATCTAAAAGGCTACAGACAAATTACCAAAAATCTTATCTCTAAATTTTTACCAGTTCCATATTTTCAGTAGATTTTTTTAAAAAATAGCTCACTGGGGCTTCCCTGGTGGTCAGAGGGTAAAGAGTCCGTCTTGCAGCATAAGGGGCGCTGGTTCAATCCCTGGCCTGGGAGGATACCACGTGCCACGGAGCGGCTAGACTGACGTGCCAATTACGAGCCAGCGCTCTGGAGCACATGTGCCCAGAGCTGGTGCTCAGCCATGAGAGAGGCCACAGGGATGGGAGGCCCACACATGCCAAAGAATAAAAAGATGGATGACAATAAATGTAAATAAAAGAGGCATGATGGGGAAAAGGAAAAAAAAACAACAGCTGTTTCTTAGTGAAGGGTGCTTACAGAGGAATTGGCAGAGAAGACCATGCATCTTCAGCTGGTCTGTAAATTCCATTTGGGCAGGTGTCTTGTTCTGTGTTTTTTGCATGATCTTATCTCCAGTGTCTCTGTGGGTTGTGACATTACCATCAAGACATGAAAGTGGCTTATTCCTTTGAGGTTTCTCAGCAGGTCCTTCTCAATGGAGAATGAAGCCATGTAGAGAAAAAGAGTGATGGACACGATGCAGATGAGTTACACATTGAGCAGACAGGTTGGGAAATATGGAGATTATAGACTTCAAAATGTCCCTATCAGTTTATGTCCTGTTCTACAGTATTCATTATGTGGTTTTACTAGTTTTTTTCTACAAACTTTAATCTGAGCCCAAATTTGTATCTATCACATGACTATGAAGAATGTAAAATCCAACCCAAAGAAGGTACTTGCCCAACTCGGTTTGAATATTCATTGGAAAGTCTGTCTTCAAGTGGTTCTTCATTGTTATCCTCACATTTTAATGTATCCATGGAATTCTAAAGGAAAACTGTCTAATGGTTCATTGGCTGATTAATAAGAAATGTTGAGTTCCCTGGTGTAACTACTCTGAAGTTCAGAAAGCCACAGTGGCTCCCTGTTGCATCTTGATACATCTGCTTGTCCTCCAGGTTCCCTGGGTAATATTCTTATCTAGTGCTTTGGGTTTGCCTTATCCAACTCTGCAACCCCACCCCATGGTTCTCTCCTTTGTGGCTTACACCATAAATATGCTTGGTATGTTCCTGTAGCCCAGGGACTGGGCCTTCTCCATATGAGAGTCTCCACTCAGAAGGTCTCTCAGATGGATAACAAGAGTAGATTCTTGACTATAGGTCATTGATGAGCTAGAAAAGCGGGGGTGTGACTTTGGCTAAAATCCGGTGGCTTTGGATAATTCTTCTATGGGGACATAACATTGAAAAGTAACTTTGGGATGGTCAGAAAGAGCTGTGAAATCTTCTGGCAAGTTGAGTCTTCCTGAGTGATGATCACTGCTCTGAACCTTAACATATGAATACAATGGACTCTTTGATGAGTCCAACTTGATTGCATTTCTTTCCAGATGCTCTCTAATGTATGGTTTATATTTATTCTTCTGAGAAGCATGCACCTGTGTGCTCAGTCATGTCTGACTGTGACACCATGAACTGTAGCCCACCAAGCTCCTCTGTGCATGGCATTTTCCAGGCAAATATACTGGAGCAGGTTGCCATTTCCTTCTCCAGGGAGTCTTCTTGACCCAGGGATCAAACTCACATCTCTTGAATCTTCTGCAGTTGGAGGTAGGTTCTTTACTAGCTGAGCCACAGGGGAAGCCCATTGATTCTTTTCAATCACTTTCCAAAACAAACTTTAACTTCTTATGAATGTTTATCCTAAGGTCATCACTGTACTTAGGTATAAAAGTTATTCAAGATCTCCCAACTATTTATCATCTGCTGTCAGTTCTCCATTTCTCTCTTTTTCTTCTTTATAACATTTCTGTTCACTTAAGTATTTGATTCATTTTATCTGCTAAATTATAAGCAGGTGAAGGGCAAGCAGTATGAAGGAACATTATCTGATCCTCACTCTCTAACCCAGAGTCCCCAGTGCCTCCTAAGCCAAAGGGACCTCGTCAACGTTGTTTAAATGTGGTTAATGGATTCCTCTCTGAGGATAATCTCTTAAATTGACATTTTAAGCTATGCCATTAGTTACTAACATGTGCTTGTAACGAAATGCCATTCCCTCACTTCGCTTTGCAAATCGTTTTTGTTCTAAAATAAATCTCATGAAGGAATCACTTCTCTTTGCTTAGCTTGGGACATCTAAATTAGCCCTAGGCATTCCTATTTATTTCTGGTTCTGAGGACCTTAAGGAATTAGATTTGACATGGAGTCCTCCACAGGGAGCTGTCAGCTGCCAAGCGCCAGGATGGATGGTGCACTTAAAGAGTGCAAAGGAAGACTGACCCAGGAACAGATTAATCCATATCTGTGCACAGATGTATGTCAGGTACGTCTTCCTGAGAGCACTGATATACAAAACCAGAAAATCTTAGAGCTGAAGAGGATATCACAGGCTATTTAGTCCAGTCCTGATAGTTTACCCATGAGAAGACTCGGGTCTTAGAAGTCAGGGGCGACTTTGCTTAGTCACAAAAATAATTAATAGAAAATCCGGTATTAGAGCCCAAATCTCCTGTATCCTGTAAAAGGTTTGAGTGCTTGTGAGTTTCACTTCTTCCTACTGATTTTAAGGCTTCAAACATAAGGAAATCTGAGAGTCAACTAGCAGAATTGAAATGACTGTAATAAATTAGCAATGTATAGTGCCTGGGAGCTATGATTATGGGGGCTGTGAAAATGCAAAATGTAATGGGAATGATAACTTTACTGAGAAAACCCCTCTGAAAATGGGATGATATGATGTCTGCCCAGGGCCAGCTGGGAGGTGCCTCTTCAAATCAACTGATGCTCTGTGACCTCATTGAACCTCTAGGAATGTTTGCCCATTAGTCATGGCTTGTGACTGTGACGCCCCAAATAGGCACCAGGGGCCCCACACAAAAGGTATCTGCAACAGTGCTATATTAATCATGAAGTGATATTCTTGGTAGACTAACTCATTGTATTATTTGATTTAGAGGCATTTCTGCAGTTTACTAAGTGTTCTTATGTCAGTTCATATCTAGTATAACCCTATAGGAATAAGAGTTGACATAGGGTGCCTTGTCGTGACGAAGGGACTTGTGTGACTCAATGAAGCTGTGAGTCATGCCATGCAGGGCCACCCAAGACACACAGGTCTTAGCAGAGTTCTGACAAAGTGTGATCCACTGGAGGAGGGAATGGCAAGCCATCCCAGTATACTTGCCCTGAGAACCTTGTGAACTACATAAAAGGACCAAATTCCTGGATGTGGTGAGGGACAGGGACACTTGGTGTGCAGCAATCCATGGGGTCACAAAGAGTCAGGTACAGCTGCGCAACTGAACAACAACAAAACATTTCCTGAGAGGTTTTTTGTTTTTACTTTTCCCTCTCAGTCTTATGGGATCAAAATAGTGTTACCTCCTGTGGGTTAGGTATGCACATTTATAGATCCCAAACCTTTTTGATTCAAGGATCCCCAGGGGCACAGACCCCCTGGATCAAATATGCAACAAATTACGTTTGAATATTTACATAAGAAAAGGGTGGTTCCTGGCTCATTAAGAACAAGACAGGACAAAGTTACTTTCTGACATTTGTGGGTAGGATTACCAGACTGGGCAAAAGGAGGAAAAAATTATAAACCATAGATACAGTGTATCTTTATTTTATTATGATATCCAACTGCTTTTCTGCTGGTATGGATATACTCCTGATGAGTAGGGAGAAATTGGATGTCATAACAGTCAGATGGAGTCTGTTTGAACACCTGTATGTAAAGTCTTAGACGCATGTCACCTGCAAGGTGATCTGTAGTCCCATTTGGTGCTTTTTATTCATGATTATGTAAATACATAATTAAGGAAAGTGCTTCCCATACTTTCAAGAGTCAGCTTCTGGCATATTTGGGAAAGGGAAGCTCATTCCTAATGCAGTCAGAGCATTCATTTCATTCCTGGTCCCTTTCTGACTCCTGACCATGATCCCTCTATATTTGCTTTATCTTCCTTCTCATGAATTTAGCAGGGTGGTAAACATGGAGGTGACTGCATTCATCTCTACAGTTTATCCCTTTTACTGCTCACGTGACCTTTTCAAGTATGCACTAAAGGTAAAAATAATACGGTGAAAGTTTAATAGGAATTTTCACATAGGGAGAGTCTAGGTCCTTGCTCTACTTCAGGTCCCACCTGTCCCAGTCTGTCTTTCAACAATGTCCCTTCCTGTAGCCTCACATAAGCTTTGGGAGCCTCTCTAGACTCTGTTCTTGGTGCTAGGACACAAGTGAAAAAGATGTGGTGGGTACCCCTCCTCAAAAAATATCAAATAAGCAAGATGTTTCCATTTAACAACTAGTGCTATGGAAGAAAAGACACTACAGTTTTTGATTTTTACATGTCCATATTCATATTTTCACACATCCATAGTTTGACTGCTTATGGGGATTGCAACCCCTACTCCTAGACAGGATTCTATTGCCCCTCCAGACAATCTGGGATATGGCATGCTTAGCAGTGCATTATCTGATTTTTCAGTCTAGAATAACTCCCTAGGAGGCTTTAGCTTCTCTCCTCTCCCAGGCATGGTTGGTTTAAGGTCTCCTTGCCAGCCTGTGGTCTACACATCTTGGTAGTCATCCATTGGGTAATTGCACCCAACCTAAAGAATGATTCCCAGACAAACAAATGTTGAGAAAGAGAAGCATAATCGTCACAGTTGTCTCTGCCCTGAGAGATCATTATTGATTTGCATATGTTTGTTCTTTACATGGAATTTATAGTGATGTTTAAAAAATGGTCCAGCTATTCCCTGTGGGCCAACTCTTAACTCTTAGCTAGGCAAACATTGAGCAAAAACTTTGCAATTGATATAGTTTCCCTTAAATCTAGTCCAAACCAATTTCTCGACCAGAGCATTTCCTATAATCATTATGTAAAAGGAATCAATTTCAGAGTCTATTCTTTTTCTAAGTAACATTTCAGGCAAGTGTGGGTAAAATGGGCTTCAGTTACACATAGAAAACACACTTTTGAGTTTTGTGTAAGACACAAAGTATGAAGGATGGCATTTTAAAACATATCTTCATATAAGTTATTTGGAAAAAAAATATTCAAACAGGGCAGGGCTAAGAATAGATGACAGAATCAAATGTTTTCTTAACAGGATGGAATGATATATTTCAACCATAGATATGAAATATGACAGGAATAAATATCAGATACTCAATTAGAAACCTTATCTGCATTAGTTCAGGCTTGGGAAAACATGACCTCACAGCAGTTAATGTGAAAATAGACCCTGAGGGCTTCAGTAGACTGTGAACTTACCCAGTGCCCACAGCATGGCATTGCAACAAAAGAGCAAATGCTCAGAACAAGGGAGGATATTTTCCCATAGACATCACCACTAACAAACTCAGATCTGAATATTGTGCCTAATTTGGAGACTACCCTATAGACAATCACATGCTGAAATCAAGATTGCCAGGACAAATATCAACAGTCTCTGATATGCAGAAGGTACTATTCTAATGGCACAAAGAGAAGAGAAATTTTTAGCTTTGAGTGCCTCATCTTTCTGCCTTCTTGTGCATGTGTGATGTTTGTATCAAATTCTGCAGTGCAGTTTTTGCTGGTGGGTGTCTGATGGAATGATGAGTGGGCTCCTACTGGCCAAGAAGGCTCAGCAATCTATGAGGGAGTGACTGGGGCTCATTATGCTATTTAAAAATGGACCTTATTAGAAATTCACACATGTATTGCTTGGAAATGAAGCTTGTACTGGGAGGTAATCGTCACAGTTGTCTCTGCCCTGAGAGATCATTATTGATTTGCATATGTTTGTTCTTTACATGGAATTTATAGTGATGTTTAAAAAATGGTCCAGCTATTCCCTGTGGGCCAACTCTTAACTCTTAGCTAGGCAAACATTGAGCAAAAACTTTGCAATTGATATAGTTTCCCTTAAATCTAGTCCAAACCAATTTCTCGACCAGAGCATTTCCTATAATCATTATGTAAAAGGAATCAATTTCAGAGTCTATTCTTTTTCTAAGTAACATTTCAGGCAAGTGTGGGTAAAATGGGCTTCAGTTACACATAGAAAACACACTTTTGAGTTTTGTGTAAGACACAAAGTATGAAGGATGGCATTTTAAAACATATCTTCATATAAGTTATTTGGAAAAAAAATATTCAAACAGGGCAGGGCTAAGAATAGATGACAGAATCAAATGTTTTCTTAACAGGATGGAATGATATATTTCAACCATAGATATGAAATATGACAGGAATAAATATCAGATACTCAATTAGAAACCTTATCTGCATTAGTTCAGGCTTGGGAAAACATGACCTCACAGCAGTTAATGTGAAAATAGACCCTGAGGGCTTCAGTAGACTGTGAACTTACCCAGTGCCCACAGCATGGCATTGCAACAAAAGAGCAAATGCTCAGAACAAGGGAGGATATTTTCCCATAGACATCACCACTAACAAACTCAGATCTGAATATTGTGCCTAATTTGGAGACTACCCTATAGACAATCACATGCTGAAATCAAGATTGCCAGGACAAATATCAACAGTCTCTGATATGCAGAAGGTACTATTCTAATGGCACAAAGAGAAGAGAAATTTTTAGCTTTGAGTGCCTCATCTTTCTGCCTTCTTGTGCATGTGTGATGTTTGTATCAAATTCTGCAGTGCAGTTTTTGCTGGTGGGTGTCTGATGGAATGATGAGTGGGCTCCTACTGGCCAAGAAGGCTCAGCAATCTATGAGGGAGTGACTGGGGCTCATTATGCTATTTAAAAATGGACCTTATTAGAAATTCACACATGTATTGCTTGGAAATGAAGCTTGTACTGGGAGGGATATCTGGAAATTATAACAATGAAGAAACTTCTTTTAAAATTGTTATTCTAGAGAGAATCAAGTGAATCTCTGATAATTAAAAAATGGGAAGAGCTCTCCTTGCCTGGTGAATATGTAATATAAATGTTGGAGGACATCTCTGGACACTGCTGTTGAAATCTTGCTGGCATTATTAACGCAGCCTGTGTAGACAGTCGTAATGGGCTCTAGGCAAGACTGAAAATATGTTTTACTTTTTTTTTTTTTAACTTTTTATTTTTTTTTTTAAGATTTTTTTCTTTCTTTTTTTGGCCACTTCTATTGATCTTTCATTCATTTATCATTGTTATTTGGCCTGTGTGGGCCTCCCATTGCAGTGGCCTCTGTCACTGCAGAGCACCGGCTGTGGGCGCATGCACTCCAGAGCTCCGGCTCAGTAGTTGGACACATGAGTCCAGCTGCTCCGCGGCACGTGGGATTTTCCCAGGCCAGGGATCGAACCAGCGCCCCTTGCACTTCAAGACAGTGTGTTTACCCACTGGACCACCAGGGAAGCCCCTGAAAATATGTTTTACTTTTGAATCATTTCCTGCTCCATGAAATTTCAGTTCCATATTGGATTGTGGGATTGTGAGTTTGGTAACTGACCTTGTTGCTCTCGTGTTCTCCCATGTTAGAATGAAGATATAATTTCAGGTCACCTCATCTAACCATTGTGAACAGATTTCTCAGCTGAATATAGTCTAGAGAAATTAAGTGATGTTCCACAAATGATGCTGGCATTTTTTTGGAGACTACCCTATAGACAATCACATGCTGAAATCAAGATTGCCAGGACAAATATCAACAGTCTCTGATATGCAGAAGGTACTATTCTAATGGCACAAAGAGAAGAGAAATTTTTAGCTTTGAGTGCCTCATCTTTCTGCCTTCTTGTGCATGTGTGATGTTTGTATCAAATTCTGCAGTGCAGTTTTTGCTGGTGGGTGTCTGATGGAATGATGAGTGGGCTCCTACTGGCCAAGAAGGCTCAGCAATCTATGAGGGAGTGACTGGGGCTCATTATGCTATTTAAAAATGGACCTTATTAGAAATTCACACATGTATTGCTTGGAAATGAAGCTTGTACTGGGAGGGATATCTGGAAATTATAACAATGAAGAAACTTCTTTTAAAATTGTTATTCTAGAGAGAATCAAGTGAATCTCTGATAATTAAAAAATGGGAAGAGCTCTCCTTGCCTGGTGAATATGTAATATAAATGTTGGAGGACATCTCTGGACACTGCTGTTGAAATCTTGCTGGCATTATTAACGCAGCCTGTGTAGACAGTCGTAATGGGCTCTAGGCAAGACTGAAAATATGTTTTACTTTTTTTTTTTTTAACTTTTTATTTTTTTTTTTAAGATTTTTTTCTTTCTTTTTTTGGCCACTTCTATTGATCTTTCATTCATTTATCATTGTTATTTGGCCTGTGTGGGCCTCCCATTGCAGTGGCCTCTGTCACTGCAGAGCACCGGCTGTGGGCGCATGCACTCCAGAGCTCCGGCTCAGTAGTTGGACACATGAGTCCAGCTGCTCCGCGGCACGTGGGATTTTCCCAGGCCAGGGATCGAACCAGCGCCCCTTGCACTTCAAGACAGTGTGTTTACCCACTGGACCACCAGGGAAGCCCCTGAAAATATGTTTTACTTTTGAATCATTTCCTGCTCCATGAAATTTCAGTTCCATATTGGATTGTGGGATTGTGAGTTTGGTAACTGACCTTGTTGCTCTCGTGTTCTCCCATGTTAGAATGAAGATATAATTTCAGGTCACCTCATCTAACCATTGTGAACAGATTTCTCAGCTGAATATAGTCTAGAGAAATTAAGTGATGTTCTACAAATGATGCTGGCATATTTACTTTCCTGCGGTCCCTTTATAGCCCAAACTACTCTTTTGAAAAACTTAGCAAGTATTTTAGAGCTTATTTAAAATTATATTCAGACCCACATCAGCAACCACAGGAAGAATAAGAGAATAGCTCAACTATTAGAGCTCTATAAGAATAAGAATAGCTCAACACTGTACTTCTGATGGAAATCAGACTATTACTATCAAGAGTGAAAAGTTCAGTTGTGCTTTTCTTATAAATGTCACAACAGAGGATCAAATCGTCATAAGGAGATAATGTTTTGTATGTGTCTTTTGGGTGATTTTTAAAGTGTTAATTAGTTTCAAAATCATTTTATGACCTGTGTTGTTATTGCTGCTATAAAGGCAGACGGTTGCATGCACTTTCATCTGTATGTATAAGAAGTTTGAAACTGGAAGTTCCAAATGGAAAAATCCAATACCTACTTAAAGAATCATCTGATACAATTTAAATATCAATAACAGGTGGAGCATTAGCTGGAATACAGGAAGTAGAAAATCCTGCCCACACACATTTGCTGAACTCTGAAGACAGGGCACGTCTGTCTTGCTTATTTTTGTATCTCCAGGGCCTTCTGCAGTGTCTGGCATGTAGTAGGTACTCAGGAAATAGTTGTGGAACTTGCAATAATAAATTGCAGGATGAATTAGAAATGGAACCACTTTACTGCATGGCCTCTAAATTAAGTCAATTTATTTCACAGGGGACAAATATTTAGATTTCATGTTGTGGCATTGCCTAATCTGAAAATTCTGTGTGTTTATGAATGTAGTAAATCTCAATCTGGACTGTATAGTAGCTTCATCTTGGACCTTTTTAAAATACCAATGCCCCAGGCTGCTCACCAAGCCACCTAAAGCAGACCCTTTGGGATGGAACCCAGGTTTCATTTCCTGCTCCATGAAATTTCAGTTCCATATTGGATTGTGGGATTGTGAGTTTGGTAACTGACCTTGTTGCTCTCGTGTTCTCCCATGTTAGAATGAAGATATAATTTCAGGTCACCTCATCTAACCATTGTGAACAGATTTCTCAGCTGAATATAGTCTAGAGAAATTAAGTGATGTTCTACAAATGATGCTGGCATATTTACTTTCCTGCGGTCCCTTTATAGCCCAAACTACTCTTTTGAAAAACTTAGCAAGTATTTTAGAGCTTATTTAAAATTATATTCAGACCCACATCAGCAACCACAGGAAGAATAAGAGAATAGCTCAACTATTAGAGCTCTATAAGAATAAGAATAGCTCAACACTGTACTTCTGATGGAAATCAGACTATTACTATCAAGAGTGAAAAGTTCAGTTGTGCTTTTCTTATAAATGTCACAACAGAGGATCAAATCGTCATAAGGAGATAATGTTTTGTATGTGTCTTTTGGGTGATTTTTAAAGTGTTAATTAGTTTCAAAATCATTTTATGACCTGTGTTGTTATTGCTGCTATAAAGGCAGACGGTTGCATGCACTTTCATCTGTATGTATAAGAAGTTTGAAACTGGAAGTTCCAAATGGAAAAATCCAATACCTACTTAAAGAATCATCTGATACAATTTAAATATCAATAACAGGTGGAGCATTAGCTGGAATACAGGAAGTAGAAAATCCTGCCCACACACATTTGCTGAACTCGGAAGACAGGGCACGTCTGTCTTGCTTTTTTTTGTATCTCCAGGGCCTTCTGCAGTGTCTGGCATGTAGTAGGTACTCAGGAAATAGTTGTGGAACTTGCAATAATAAATTGCAGGATGAATTAGAAATGGAACCACTTTACTGCATGGCCTCTAAATTAAGTCAATTTATTTCACAGGGGACAAATATTTAGATTTCATGTTGTGGCATTGCCTAATCTGAAAATTCTGTGTGTTTATGAATGTAGTAAATCTCAATCTGGACTGTATAGTAGCTTCATCTTGGACCTTTTTAAAATACCAATGCCCCAGGCTGCTCACCAAGCCACCTAAAGCAGACCCTTTGGGATGGAACCCAGGTTTCAGTATTTTTTAGTGCCCTCCAGGAAATTCTATCGTGCAGCCAAGTTTGAAAAATCATTATGGGAGAATGGTGCACATGCAAATGTGTATGTGTCTGTGTGTCCATATGCACATGTGCAGATAGGTTAAGAGAATTTAAACCCCATATTATGAATTCTGTCTGACACCATTTCTCTTGAGTGACAAGGGCAGGGATTGGGGTCTGGCGGGGAGGAACTTGTACCATCTCCAGAAAATGCATAACTATGTATGGAGAGAGTGTTGGTGCCATAAATCATTTCACTATTAATTATGCCATGGCCTGTTTTTATGTTCACTCTTCTTTATAAATGAGATGAAATAGCTTTACAATGTGCCTAACATCGTTTTAAAATGCCACATAAATTCACTCCTGTTTTTATGGGGTTGAAAAATTTTAACACAAAAATAATTTGCCTAGCTTGAAGAATTTGCATAAAACCATCGTAGGGGTGTGTTAAAAATTACTCTTCTTCTCTTTAATGTAAAAGCTCGAGACAGGATGGAAGATAGATTTCATTCTTATGGTGCCCCAGGTGAATCTCACATTTGCATATTAAGGATTCAATTTAAAATATACTCCCAAGTCACAATGGGCATTTCCCCTAGAATACATATTTCAGCATCAGCCTGGGACCAGGTAAGGAAAATTCCTAGAAGGCCAGCGATGTCCACAGTTATTCCAGCCTATTCCTTTGCAGGTAATAGGAAGAGGGGAATATGATCTGGGAAGCCCATCCCTGATGCCAGAGGGGAAATAGTAGGTTCAGAAGGTAGACATTATGATGGTCTTAGAGCCTCTGGCATTATTGTCTCTGCCAAGAGGTGGTCTATTTGATGGGGTGGATGAAAGCTTGCTGTTACTAAGAAGTTCTGTGGGAGCAGGGTAAAAGTGAGAAGACACTGGAGTGAGCTCCTGTCCATGGGGGTTCCATAAATATCCTCTAAAAGAAATTAACTCAGGAGAAAACTGCTGGGGGTATAGAGCATGGGTGAAGGTTCAGACAAGCTCCAGTATGGCTGTGTGTTAGTCACTCAATCATGTCTGACTTCTTGCATCCCCTGTAGACCACCAGGCTCCTCTTTCTATGGAATTCTTTAGTTAAGAATACTCAAGCAGGTGTCCAGTCCCTTCTCCAAGGGATCTTCCAGACATAGGAATCAAACCCGGGTCTCCTGCATTGCAGGCAGATTCTTTATATTTCTTTTGAAACATAAATATGATAGAAGAGTTTTCCTTAAGATTAACATTAGTGGTTCCCTTGTTATCAAAAAAGGGAATGGCAGAGAAAAAGAGAGAGAGAGGAAAGAGGAGATAGAGAGACTTCAACTTAGGCGTTTTCATCAACTCTACCCTTTATGCAGGCTTCCCAGGAGCCACTCATGGTAAAGAGCCTACCTGCCAATGCAAGAGACACAGGAGATGCAGGTTTGTTTTCTGGGAGGAGCGCATGGCAATCCACTCAAGTTTTGTTGCCCAGATAATTCCATGGACGGAGGAGCCTAGCAGGCCACTGTCCATGGGGTCACAAAGCATCAGATACAAAGAAGCAATTTAGCATGCGGTCTCAGGCCCTTTATACAACCTCAGTGTGTTGTCTGCCACTGCAATAGCTTCTCCCTCATCTTCTTTTGGAGTCTGTGTTGTTTGGGACTCAGCCAGTGTTTCCTGTGAGTCCTTGTGTTCACCTATTACACTGGAGAAGGTTCCAGTTTTAGGTCTTAGTGTTGTCTGGTCTGAAGTTCACTGTTGGTTTAAAAGACTTACCAAATGATGGGGGGTGTTTTAAGGCCTTTGAATCCTCTTTTATCCTAGATATTTGTTTGAAAGATGAAGCTGTCACAGAGGCACCCAAGGAAGTCTTGATAATTCTCTTCCACTGTAAAGCTTTATTTAGGAAAAATGGCAGAAAAGTGCAAACATTGCAAAATGTCACTTTTAGAGAAGGACGAACCCAATCTTCTTACATTTTGTTCAATGATTTTGTTTTAATTTCACAGTGACTCCTTCTCCCCACTCTGGCCAACTTAATTTCAACTGAAAATATTTTCCAGTTTTTGGTTGAAAAAGGTTTCTGTAGAGAAGCTCTCTCTTCCTCAGTGTGTGACGAGGCACATGGCCTCTGGTCTCTTCCTCCTGCAGAAGGTTACGCCCTGTATCCAGACACATCTGCCTGGAACATAGTGCTAATGATATCCCTGCCCCACTCAAAAGGCATCTGGTGCTGTGGACCCCTGCAGGAGTCAAGCCTGCGGCTGCAATTTAGCTGTTCTATCTTCTTCTCCACGATGCCCCGTAAGAACTCTGCTCGTAGAAACTGACCTATCCACTGTCATCCCCAAATGTCTTCTACTTTCTTAACTTCTCCTATTTTCTCACGTGATACCCTCTTCATTACTACTTGCTATGGTAGTCAGGGCTCTGAGAGAAGCAGACTCCTTAGGAGGTAAGTCTATCTCTCTGTGAGTGCTCAGTTGTGTCTGACTCTTTGCAAACCCATGGACTGCAGCCCACCAGACTTCACTGTCCATGGGATTCTCCAGGCAAGAATACTGGAGTGGGTTGCCATTTCCTCCTCCAGGAGATCTTCCTGACCCAGGAATAGAACCCACATCGCCTGCATTGGCAGGAGGACTCTTTACCACTGTGCCACCTGGGAAGTTCCCTATCCCTCTGTGTCTATCTGCCTCTATCTATCTAGATTTATTATAAGGAATTGGCTCACATAATTAGGGAGGTGGTATGTCCAAAATCTGCAGAGCTGATATCTCAGTTCAAGTCCAAAGCCTAGAAGTTACTGTAGATTCAAGGAAGAGCATAATGTGGTCAGAAGGCCGTCAAGCCAGGAAAATTCTCCCTTAATTGGGAGTTAGTCACTGTTGTGTTCTCTTCAGACTTTCAACTGATTGAATAAGGCCCACATAAGGAAGAACAGTCTGCTTTACTCGTGCTACTGTTTTAAATGCTAATCTCATCCAAAATGTATTTACAGAAATACCTAGAATAATGTCTGAGCAGATAAATATCTGAGCACCCATGGCCCAGTGAAGCTGACACATAAAATTAACCATCGCACTCTCCCCTACAACCTTTGAAGACAGTTCACTGTTCCCTTCAGTGTATAATTCTTCAGCCTACATACCCTAGACCTCAGTCAGTCCTCATACAACTGAGTTTCAGATACACTAGCACTCAGGCTACTTTCCTGTGAATTGCACTAGGCCTTATCTCCACCCTCCCTCATCCCCAAAATTGTATCCCAAAGAACCAGGGCTGGTTTTCCCTCTCCATTTATCCAGGGGTGACCAGACTTCACTTGCTTTTTAGCTTTATTCTCCTAAACCACTCAGAAGTTATTCCCAGGTGTACACACAAAATAAAGAACCTCATCAGCCTCCAAGAATCACCATTTATTTGTTGGTTGGATACACGTATTAATTTATTTGTGTTTTTCAATACATTGAGTTCATTACTACTTGCTATGGTAGTCAGGGCTCTGAGAGAAGCAGACTCCTTAGGAGGTAAGTCTATCTCTCTGTGAGTGCTCAGTTGTGTCTGACTCTTTGCAAACCCATGGACTGCAGCCCACCAGACTTCACTGTCCATGGGATTCTCCAGGCAAGAATACTGGAGTGGGTTGCCATTTCCTCCTCCAGGAGATCTTCCTGACCCAGGAATAGAACCCACATCGCCTGCATTGGCAGGAGGACTCTTTACCACTGTGCCACCTGGGAAGTTCCCTATCCCTCTGTGTCTATCTGCCTCTATCTATCTAGATTTATTATAAGGAATTGGCTCACATAATTAGGGAGGTGGTATGTCCAAAATCTGCAGAGCTGATATCTCAGTTCAAGTCCAAAGCCTAGAAGTTACTGTAGATTCAAGGAAGAGCATAATGTGGTCAGAAGGCCGTCAAGCCAGGAAAATTCTCCCTTAATTGGGAGTTAGTCACTGTTGTGTTCTCTTCAGACTTTCAACTGATTGAATAAGGCCCACATAAGGAAGAACAGTCTGCTTTACTCGTGCTACTGTTTTAAATGCTAATCTCATCCAAAATGTATTTACAGAAATACCTAGAATAATGTCTGAGCAGATAAATATCTGAGCACCCATGGCCCAGTGAAGCTGACACATAAAATTAACCATCGCACTCTCCCCTACAACCTTTGAAGACAGTTCACTGTTCCCTTCAGTGTATAATTCTTCAGCCTACATACCCTAGACCTCAGTCAGTCCTCATACAACTGAGTTTCAGATACACTAGCACTCAGGCTACTTTCCTGTGAATTGCACTAGGCCTTATCTCCACCCTCCCTCATCCCCAAAATTGTATCCCAAAGAACCAGGGCTGGTTTTCCCTCTCCATTTATCCAGGGGTGACCAGACTTCACTTGCTTTTTAGCTTTATTCTCCTAAACCACTCAGAAGTTATTCCCAGGTGTACACACAAAATAAAGAACCTCATCAGCCTCCAAGAATCACCATTTATTTGTTGGTTGGATACACGTATTAATTTATTTGTGTTTTTCAATACACAATTGAGTTCATTTATCAGAGTGGGGGAAATGGTGGCATGGGGTTTGGGGTATTACTGTTGGCTTATTTGGAGTACAGAAGATTAGAATGTTAAATCCTCATTGCATCAGGAGCAGCTGCAGCTGTGATTTGATTCCAGGCTTTATGAAAATCGTTAAACTATTTTTCTGAAAGTCATCAAAAACACTAACATTTGAAAACTATTTAATGTTGCAAATGATCTAGTGAAAGGTTCTTTATCCTTTGATTAAATCATTTTAGGAAATCAACTTTAGTCCAATTATAATTTTTCACTTCAATTACTTGCAGAGGCATTGTTTTTGCTTAGGTAACAGTTTGTAAGGAAACCTGAGAAAAATCCCAAGTATGTCCACAGCACTCTGCAGATTTGCTTGTTAGCTGTAACAGGACTCTGTGAGCTTAAAATATGCTGTGTTTCCTGCTCCCGTGCCTTGATACAGGCCATTCTTTCTGCCTGAAGCACGCTTTCATGCCTGACATCCCAAAAGCGCTTCAGCCCAACAGTGTCTATTTCTCTGCCTTCTGCAGGACAGCTAAGACATTCTATCGAGGCAATAAAGCTCTCTGTGCATTCCTTTGTTATCTTAGTTGTTGCATTGTATGTTTTGTCTTCACATCTAATGCATCAGCCTCTTGGAAAGCCCACACAGAAATACATACTTTTTGATACTCCTGACATGAGAGATTCAGCCATGAGCAGCACAGATTAGCTCCTGCCCTCATGGAGCTTCCACTCTAATATAAACCTGAGCTATATTGTCTTTGTAAATACCAATGCTTTATATCTGATCTGAGACTCCTCAAGAATAGTTGCACTAGGCCTTATCTCCACCCTCCCTCATCCCCAAAATTGTATCCCAAAGAACCAGGGCTGGTTTTCCCTCTCCATTTATCCAGGGGTGACCAGACTTCACTTGCTTTTTAGCTTTATTCTCCTAAACCACTCAGAAGTTATTCCCAGGTGTACACACAAAATAAAGAACCTCATCAGCCTCCAAGAATCACCATTTATTTGTTGGTTGGATACACGTATTAATTTATTTGTGTTTTTCAATACACAATTGAGTTCATTTATCAGAGTGGGGGAAATGGTGGCATGGGGTTTGGGGTATTACTGTTGGCTTATTTGGAGTACAGAAGATTAGAATGTTAAATCCTCATTGCATCAGGAGCAGCTGCAGCTGTGATTTGATTCCAGGCTTTATGAAAATCGTTAAACTATTTTTCTGAAAGTCATCAAAAACACTAACATTTGAAAACTATTTAATGTTGCAAATGATCTAGTGAAAGGTTCTTTATCCTTTGATTAAATCATTTTAGGAAATCAACTTTAGTCCAATTATAATTTTTCACTTCAATTACTTGCAGAGGCATTGTTTTTGCTTAGGTAACAGTTTGTAAGGAAACCTGAGAAAAATCCCAAGTATGTCCACAGCACTCTGCAGATTTGCTTGTTAGCTGTAACAGGACTCTGTGAGCTTAAAATATGCTGTGTTTCCTGCTCCCGTGCCTTGATACAGGCCATTCTTTCTGCCTGAAGCACGCTTTCATGCCTGACATCCCAAAAGCGCTTCAGCCCAACAGTGTCTATTTCTCTGCCTTCTGCAGGACAGCTAAGACATTCTATCGAGGCAATAAAGCTCTCTGTGCATTCCTTTGTTATCTTAGTTGTTGCATTGTATGTTTTGTCTTCACATCTAATGCATCAGCCTCTTGGAAAGCCCCACACAGAAATACATACTTTTTGATACTCCTGACATGAGAGATTCAGCCATGAGCAGCACAGATTAGCTCCTGCCCTCATGGAGCTTCCACTCTAATATAAACCTGAGCTATATTGTCTTTGTAAATACCAATGCTTATGAAATCAACTAATAAAAACTGACTCCCCCATGAGACTCCTCAAGAATAAGGACAGTCATCTTATGGATTTGTTTTTGTTTTGTTTGTTTTACCTTCCCCAAAACTTAGCATAGTAAACAACATAAACCAGGCATTCAATAATGATGTGTCCGATGAGTGAAAGAATGATTAATTCAAGTAATTTCATTTTTGACTTTCAACTTTATATGAGCAAGTAGCTTTTCAGAAAAACCTCATTTAAAGGTTTATATTAATTTCTTTTCATAAATGCTGTTTTGAAGCTGATAATTCTAAGGGTAATGAAAACTCACAAGTCAGGTCATCTCCCAGGGGGATGAATCAGAATCATATGACACTTTTTACTTGCGTGAGGTATTTAGACAATTCTAATCATAGTTTCCATAATTATAAAATTATTAATATAAACTGTCAGTTATATTTAGACTTCCAAGGTAGAATTTAACCTTTATCTCTGTCTAAGTCTACCATGTAAACAAGCTAAATTAACTATCCTTTGAGATCAAAAACTAATATCTTACAAGGATTTACTCAGAGTGAGCTAATTCTTTGAAGCTTCCTGGAAACCAAATTCAAATTCAAGACAATTAAATGTTAATAAGTTTCTAGTGATCAGAGAGATAAATACAAGGAAGATTAATATTTTTCTCAGCTTCAGTGACAGACTCTCAAAGTGATAAAATATAATGTTACCTTTGAAAGTGACACCTTAAATTACAGTGCTTGTATGGTCCTTATATATTTAGTGAACAAGCAAATTTTTTTTTTCTTTTAGGGGAGGTGCATTGAATAGGTACTAATGTTGGCCAGCTCTTTGAGGAGGTCAGAGTAAGAATAAAAATATATTCGTTCACCCTATTTTTATTGAGCAATGGACAGGCTTTATTCTCTGCTCTCAGAAATCTTATCCTGTGCAGCTTATCGATGGTGGGTAAGAGAATGCAAATACCTGGGGAAAAAACACAAAATAATTGCAAAATAAAGACACGATAATTTGCAAATGCTCTAGAGAGCATTATATTTCACAATTCATATTTTGACATATCTTTGGGAAGGGATTTAGCCAAATCAACTAATAAAAACTGACTCCCCCATGAGACTCCTCAAGAATAAGGACAGTCATCTTATGGATTTGTTTTTGTTTTGTTTGTTTTACCTTCCCCAAAACTTAGCATAGTAAACAACATAAACCAGGCATTCAATAATGATGTGTCCGATGAGTGAAAGAATGATTAATTCAAGTAATTTCATTTTTGACTTTCAACTTTATATGAGCAAGTAGCTTTTCAGAAAAACCTCATTTAAAGGTTTATATTAATTTCTTTTCATAAATGCTGTTTTGAAGCTGATAATTCTAAGGGTAATGAAAACTCACAAGTCAGGTCATCTCCCAGGGGGATGAATCAGAATCATATGACACTTTTTACTTGCGTGAGGTATTTAGACAATTCTAATCATAGTTTCCATAATTATAAAATTATTAATATAAACTGTCAGTTATATTTAGACTTCCAAGGTAGAATTTAACCTTTATCTCTGTCTAAGTCTACCATGTAAACAAGCTAAATTAACTATCCTTTGAGATCAAAACTAATATCTTACAAGGATTTACTCAGAGTGAGCTAATTCTTTGAAGCTTCCTGGAAACCAAATTCAAATTCAAGACAATTAAATGTTAATAAGTTTCTAGTGATCAGAGAGATAAATACAAGGAAGATTAATATTTTTCTCAGCTTCAGTGACAGACTCTCAAAGTGATAAAATATAATGTTACCTTTGAAAGTGACACCTTAAATTACAGTGCTTGTATGGTCCTTATATATTTAGTGAACAAGCAAATTTTTTTTTTCTTTTAGGGGAGGTGCATTGAATAGGTACTAATGTTGGCCAGCTCTTTGAGGAGGTCAGAGTAAGAATAAAAATATATTCGTTCACCCTATTTTTATTGAGCAATGGACAGGCTTTATTCTCTGCTCTCAGAAATCTTATCCTGTGCAGCTTATCGATGGTGGGTAAGAGAATGCAAATACCTGGGGAAAAAACACAAAATAATTGCAAAATAAAGACACGATAATTTGCAAATGCTCTAGAGAGCATTATATTTCACAATTCATATTTTGACATATCTTTGGGAAGGGATTTAGCCAGAGCCTGGAGTTGAGGATTTACCTATAAATGTTTATTCAGGATGAAGAGTTTGCTCAGAGCCCCAGAGCTAAGGTTCATCATTTGTCTAGGGCTCAGCCCGTGACTCCACCCCCTCGATCACATTTTCTCACTTTAGGAAAGAAAACTAATGTAGGCGATGTCTAACTGTAGCTCTCTGCCAGCTCTGTATTGACCTTGTATGTTCAGCTCTGTAATTTTAAGACTTCATAAATATAAAAAATACTTACTTTTTATCTTCAGTTTGGCTTTAATTTCCCTTCTCTGTGAGAACTGTAAACCTGCCAAATTTAAAGTTAGTTGATCTATTTATTCTCAGCCATAGGAATACAGAACAAGTCAGTTGTTATTTTCTTTTAAGTTAGAGCAATCTTAACTGATATCCTAGGGAAAAAGTTTATTGCATGCATTAAAAATGAAATTTGGTTTATTTCAAAGGTTTTGGAGCAATTCAAAGTGCTTGTATTTATTGCTTCATTGCGTGCTAGGTACCTATTGTGGAAACAGAGCGACTTCTGATATTTTCAATGTCTTTCCTCTTAAAATGTCCCCCTTTTCTGAAGTAGGTTCCTTTGTATTTTTCTGACCACAGCTTTCCAGGGTCACCTAAGGGCAGAAGCAGCTAGAGGCAAAACTGATCCCAACTGGGAAGGTGGCATAGGGCTTGTGCTGTTTCTAGGGTCTCTGCAGCTGGCCTTCTGTCAGCTTGTCATGTCTGTGGTCAGAACCAGGTCAGCAAAGCTGGAAGGCCCAGAGAGCAGGAGTCCGGGGGCCTAACTCAGATTTTCTTTCTTGGGTGCTGGAGGCCCTGTGGATGTATATCCAATTGCCTGCTCTTGGACCAAATTTAGTGCTACAGTGGAGCTCCAGGCTAGCAGGAGCCGGCGCCAGGGAGAGAGGTCATGGTAAGGACCAGTGGCTGGAGCTTGGCGGTGACCTTCCTGGGTATCAAGTACCCAGTACTTGGTATTTGGGTACCAGTACCCACTTGGTACCCAAGTGCTGGGTATCAAGAGTTATTTCGCAGGTAGGTGGTGCCTGGTTGAGATTCAAGTGTAAGGTTTGTGTTGGAGGAGATATGAGGACAGAACTGAGAAACACAAGCTAGACTCCAAAACTCAGGGCCCTGTTGAGGTTAGCAAGGTGTAGCCATAGCACGGGGCTTCCCTAGTGGCTCAGATGGTAAAGAATCTGCCTGCAGTGAAGGAGGCTCAGGTTCGATCCCTGGGTCAGGAAGATCTCCTGGAGAAGGGAATGGCTGCCCATTCCAGCGTTCTTGTCTAGATAATTCCATGGACAGAAGAACCTGGCAGGGTTCAGTCCATAGGATTGCAAAGAGTTGGACACAATCAAGTGGCTATCATGTTAACAAGCAGAGCACAAAGTAAAACAGTCCAGCCTCCAGACTGTAGTGCTAGATGGAAAGAGCTGTAAGCTGAATCAAGATTCAGAGCAGAATTTCCAGGAAAGGGTCTTGGAATCTGGTAGGGGTTTATGTTGTCCAGTTATAGGGACAGGAGTGAGGGAGGGGCTGGGAAAGGACTGCCTAACATGAAGATACCAGACACGGTTGCCGTAAAACTTCCATTCATGAAAACCTCAGTATATCCGAAGCACAATAAAGTGAAGTGCAGTAAAATGAGTTCTGTGTGTAATTCCAGTAAATTACATTGAAGCTTCATGGGGCAGTTCCAGAGTATGTTATGCATAAGATTAATACAGTCAAAGAGGTGCTTGGTTTTATCCAGGGTAAATTAAACAGTGACTCAAGAAAGCCATGTCAGAAAGAAGTGCCCATGATGGCAATTTCATGATGGAGAGAAAAGAATCAAGCATAGCTGCAGGTCTGATCTGGTTGACTTGGAATGTTGGTACAATAAATAGCATTAGGGAAATTAGAAGCAGGAGATGGTCTTCTCTCTGTGTGTGTGTGTGTGTGTGTGTATGTGCACTTGGTTAGACTAGGGAATGAAGGCTGAGAACTGAAATACAAATAGCCTGATTAGGCAGTTAGATGGAAATAGATGTGAACATGTTCAGTAATTAGAATGCAGTGCCGCCACTCAGGGGATGTGTTAGGGATTAAGGCTGAGGAGAGGTCAGAACCTTGGAGTTTCATCCTCCTTTAAGAGACAGAAGAAAAATGAGGGACAAGAGAAAGACACAGAGGAAGGACCATTCAGAATGGATGAGAACATGAGAATGTCAATGTCACCAAGCCAACAGATAAGAGTTTCATGAAGAAGGTATCGTAACTTGCCATGCCTTGGCTCAGATGGTAAAGAATCTGCCTGCAGTGAAGGAGGCTCAGGTTCGATCCCTGGGTCAGGAAGATCTCCTGGAGAAGGAATGGCTGCCCATTCCAGCGTTCTTGTCTAGATAATTCCATGGACAGAAGAACCTGGCAGGGTTCAGTCCATAGGATTGCAAAGAGTTGGACACAATCAAGTGGCTATCATGTTAACAAGCAGAGCACAAAGTAAAACAGTCCAGCCTCCAGACTGTAGTGCTAGATGGAAAGAGCTGTAAGCTGAATCAAGATTCAGAGCAGAATTTCCAGGAAAGGGTCTTGGAATCTGGTAGGGGTTTATGTTGTCCAGTTATAGGGACAGGAGTGAGGGAGGGGCTGGGAAAGGACTGCCTAACATGAAGATACCAGACACGGTTGCCGTAAAACTTCCATTCATGAAAACCTCAGTATATCCGAAGCACAATAAAGTGAAGTGCAGTAAAATGAGTTCTGTGTGTAATTCCAGTAAATTACATTGAAGCTTCATGGGGCAGTTCCAGAGTATGTTATGCATAAGATTAATACAGTCAAAGAGGTGCTTGGTTTTATCCAGGGTAAATTAAACAGTGACTCAAGAAAGCCATGTCAGAAAGAAGTGCCCATGATGGCAATTTCATGATGGAGAGAAAAGAATCAAGCATAGCTGCAGGTCTGATCTGGTTGACTTGGAATGTTGGTACAATAAATAGCATTAGGGAAATTAGAAGCAGGAGATGGTCTTCTCTCTGTGTGTGTGTGTGTGTGTGTGTATGTGCACTTGGTTAGACTAGGGAATGAAGGCTGAGAACTGAAATACAAATAGCCTGATTAGGCAGTTAGATGGAAATAGATGTGAACATGTTCAGTAATTAGAATGCAGTGCCGCCACTCAGGGGATGTGTTAGGGATTAAGGCTGAGGAGAGGTCAGAACCTTGGAGTTTCATCCTCCTTTAAGAGACAGAAGAAAAATGAGGGACAAGAGAAAGACACAGAGGAAGGACCATTCAGAATGGATGAGAACATGAGAATGTCAATGTCACCAAGCCAACAGATAAGAGTTTCATGAAGAAGGTATCGTAACTTGCTCTCCATTAGAAAAGAAATTGTAAAACATGTTTGGATAAATTAACTACCATGAGATATAGCCAGCACAATAAATGTCAACAATTAAAATGAATATAAGTATCATAGCCAAGCAAGTAATACATCCATTCATATCCATTTTCAGAAAGTAAATAAGATTTAAAAAAATAGCTCAATGAAGTCCCCTGTCTCTGCTACAATAAAACCAGCATTTACAGCACAAATTCCTCTTGATTTGGGTTCTCTGGGGAAGGGTCTGGGCATAGTTTCCTTGTATATGGGCCTCTCGTCGAGGAAGGAACCCGGTAGGATGGCAGCAAAAGGCCCTGCTCATCTGCTGCAAGGCACGCATGCCCTCTGTTTTTCATCAGCAGCCTGTGCCCTCCTGCAGGCATGTGGCCCGGCATCGTAGCCCCAGCCTCCCTCGGGTGCTTCCAGTCATGAGCTCGGAGAAAGCACTGTGGGATTTAATCGTGGTGTGGTGGTTGAAAAGTTTTAGGATCTGCAGAAAAAAGTGTGATGCTGTGTGGCTATAGTAAGCAAATGGTATTACACTTAATTCTCTTTTTGGTCTTCTGAAATGCCACTGGAAACCAGGCTGGCGATCCACTGGTTCACAGTGAAGGAATAATGATCTAGTGCAAACTTGCCAGGAAACATATGCCTTCAGCTTCAAGCCAAATATGATATTTTTAAAGAAAACCATGAAAAGAAATGGGGATGGAGAGTTGGAGTCAAATGCAACCTTCCTGCAGAGTTCATTAGACCCGATGTGAAACTTGGTTAGATTTTAGGGAATGAAGGCTGAGAACTGAAATACAAATAGCCTGATTAGGCAGTTAGATGGAAATAGATGTGAACATGTTCAGTAATTAGAATGCAGTGCCGCCACTCAGGGGATGTGTTAGGGATTAAGGCTGAGGAGAGGTCAGAACCTTGGAGTTTCATCCTCCTTTAAGAGACAGAAGAAAAATGAGGGACAAGAGAAAGACACAGAGGAAGGACCATTCAGAATGGATGAGAACATGAGAATGTCAATGTCACCAAGCCAACAGATAAGAGTTTCATGAAGAAGGTATCGTAACTTGCTCTCCATTAGAAAAGAAATTGTAAAACATGTTTGGATAAATTAACTACCATGAGATATAGCCAGCACAATAAATGTCAACAATTAAAATGAATATAAGTATCATAGCCAAGCAAGTAATACATCCATTCATATCCATTTTCAGAAAGTAAATAAGATTTAAAAAAATAGCTCAATGAAGTCCCCTGTCTCTGCTACAATAAAACCAGCATTTACAGCACAAATTCCTCTTGATTTGGGTTCTCTGGGGAAGGGTCTGGGCATAGTTTCCTTGTATATGGGCCTCTCGTCGAGGAAGGAACCCGGTAGGATGGCAGCAAAAGGCCCTGCTCATCTGCTGCAAGGCACGCATGCCCTCTGTTTTTCATCAGCAGCCTGTGCCCTCCTGCAGGCATGTGGCCCGGCATCGTAGCCCCAGCCTCCCTCGGGTGCTTCCAGTCATGAGCTCGGAGAAAGCACTGTGGGATTTAATCGTGGTGTGGTGGTTGAAAAGTTTTAGGATCTGCAGAAAAAAGTGTGATGCTGTGTGGCTATAGTAAGCAAATGGTATTACACTTAATTCTCTTTTTGGTCTTCTGAAATGCCACTGGAAACCAGGCTGGCGATCCACTGGTTCACAGTGAAGGAATAATGATCTAGTGCAAACTTGCCAGGAAACATATGCCTTCAGCTTCAAGCCAAATATGATATTTTTAAAGAAAACCATGAAAAGAAATGGGGATGGAGAGTTGGAGTCAAATGCAACCTTCCTGCAGAGTTCATTAGACCCGAGGAAAGCCCTCCAGCAACACTGTGTTCCCCTGTTCCTGGAGTTTGTCTACCAGGGATTGCTGTGTTAGCAAACATGGCTTCCGTGATGTGTGAGTTACGCGGGTGCATATGTAAATATCGCTTCTATATTTAGCTTCTCATGTTAGGTTCTGCCTAGAGCTCTCTGAACGATTTGTTATTAGAAAATTTATGATCTGTAATTTGTAGACATGTCAAAAAATACACCAAAAGGAATTAATAAAGTCATTTTAAACAGATGGTTCTTAAAAAAAATCCTGAATGGCATACAGTGCACTGAACTGAAGCGAGACGCAGAAGACAATACATTCTTGTCTGAACGTCTTCACAGATGTCAGTGACAATAAATGCCAGACAGAGACAATAAATTTTTGATATTTTAGTGGGAAAATTGCTTCAAACAGTTTATTTTACCAGTATCTCAGCCACCTTAAGACAGCACCATAGATTGTTGTATTTTGATCTCTTGTACAGATGAATTAAGGAGAAATGAAAAATTTCAGGAAGGGTCTGAAGATCAAGGTGAATCTATGCCTTTACCCCCTTTGAATCTAGACCATTCTTGTTCATTGTACAATGGAAATGGATCTTTGATCAACCACTACGGACTCTGTGCCCTCCCTAGACTATTCTTAAATTTAGAGAGCTATCTGGGATTTCCAATATTAGGCTAGGAGAGGCCTGGTTGCTCATAAAGCAATGCCTTAGGTTTTCATGTCTCTGTATTTATAATGCTTTAAAATGACACTTGGGAAAGAAACTTGGGTTTCAGTGCTAGTTTTGCACTAACTAGGTATGTAACTGGGTCATTAGAGGTATAGCGTCCATTGCTTTAGCTTTAAAATAACCCCGCTTTTTGTGAATATGTAACTATATTGGGCACTTGCCGGTTTCCCATTACACTTAATTCTCTTTTTGGTCTTCTGAAATGCCACTGGAAACCAGGCTGGCGATCCACTGGTTCACAGTGAAGGAATAATGATCTAGTGCAAACTTGCCAGGAAACATATGCCTTCAGCTTCAAGCCAAATATGATATTTTTAAAGAAAACCATGAAAAGAAATGGGGATGGAGAGTTGGAGTCAAATGCAACCTTCCTGCAGAGTTCATTAGACCCGAGGAAAGCCCTCCAGCAACACTGTGTTCCCCTGTTCCTGGAGTTTGTCTACCAGGGATTGCTGTGTTAGCAAACATGGCTTCCGTGATGTGTGAGTTACGCGGGTGCATATGTAAATATCGCTTCTATATTTAGCTTCTCATGTTAGGTTCTGCCTAGAGCTCTCTGAACGATTTGTTATTAGAAAATTTATGATCTGTAATTTGTAGACATGTCAAAAAATACACCAAAAGGAATTAATAAAGTCATTTTAAACAGATGGTTCTTAAAAAAAATCCTGAATGGCATACAGTGCACTGAACTGAAGCGAGACGCAGAAGACAATACATTCTTGTCTGAACGTCTTCACAGATGTCAGTGACAATAAATGCCAGACAGAGACAATAAATTTTTGATATTTTAGTGGGAAAATTGCTTCAAACAGTTTATTTTACCAGTATCTCAGCCACCTTAAGACAGCACCATAGATTGTTGTATTTTGATCTCTTGTACAGATGAATTAAGGAGAAATGAAAAATTTCAGGAAGGGTCTGAAGATCAAGGTGAATCTATGCCTTTACCCCCTTTGAATCTAGACCATTCTTGTTCATTGTACAATGGAAATGGATCTTTGATCAACCACTACGGACTCTGTGCCCTCCCTAGACTATTCTTAAATTTAGAGAGCTATCTGGGATTTCCAATATTAGGCTAGGAGAGGCCTGGTTGCTCATAAAGCAATGCCTTAGGTTTTCATGTCTCTGTATTTATAATGCTTTAAAAATGACACTTGGGAAAGAAACTTGGGTTTCAGTGCTAGTTTTTGCACTAACTAGGTATGTAACTGGGTCATTAGAGGTATAGCGTCCATTGCTTTAGCTTTAAAATAAAGTTCCTTTCCAGCATAAGAATATTTTGTTTAAATTTTGCTATCATATTTACCTATCCATTCCTAGAAATTGAAATCTATATGGGCATCTTCAAATTTCCATAATCACTCTTGGATTTGGCCAGAACTCATTGTCCCTAAATTGGTCAACTGGAATTGCCCCACTTTTAAAGGAAATTCTACTTGGGTGTCCTTTGGGGCTAATTGAGAAAATTATTTGCTTGGAAACTAGGAGCGTATTTTAATCTTGGGCAATGTGGACTGGGCCGGGCCATGCCAGTGCAGCTTTTATCCTGATTCTGATACCAACTCTTGTGTGTGTTTTCCAAACCGTCCACTTCTATAAGAAGAGCTAACAATAGTAACTGCATCCCAGGCATGGGTGAGTCGTTACTCATAAAAATGACAGAAAAGCAGTTTTCTAATGCTGAAAGTGACATTAATGATATATAATCATGGCTCAAGATTATTTTGGCTGCACGCGTTTATGTCAGCAGCAGCCGCTGGCTGCAGCAAAGCAAGATTGTAGGCTGTGCAGGAAAGAGGTGGCCCTATATCTGATGTCACATCCAATTCTTTAAACTACTTAATCCAGGTGATTTATTGATCATTTTTAAAGTTAAGATGGATTCACCAACAGTGAGCATCTAGAAACATTCTAACTGTTCTTAAGTAATATTTGCTACTGACTTCCAAATTTAGTAAATATTTATAGAACACTTTCCTGGTGACTCAAATGGTAAAGAATCCACCTGCAATGTGGGAGACCTGAGTTTGATTCCTGTGTTGGGAAGATTCCCTGGAGGAGGGATACCCACTCTGGTATTCTTGCCCGGAGAATTCCATGGCTCATCCATGGGTTTGCCAAGAGGCAGACATGACTGAGCGACTTGACTTTCTTTGTTTGTAGAACACCAGATTCCTTTCAAGGTATAGTCTCGTTGTGCCTTTCCACCTACCCTGGAAGTTAGATCCTGGTGTATGTACCAGTCTTTTTGTAGATGCAAATGTATTCATGGGGGCTAAATGTCAAGGAGGTTAAAGGTCACACAACTAGCAGTGGTACAGCCTGGTCTGAGCTGGGTTTGCCTGCACAGATAGCACTGAAGGGCTTCAGCTGGTAGGGCCTGTGTGGCAGAGCCAGGTAGTGGGCTCATAAGCACCTGTTGACGGATGAGATGAAGTTGATGTGTTTATGAGCAAGGAGGGCAGGGAATAACCTAAGAACAGCTCTGAAGATGCCATACCCCGGAGGAAGCCTGGCCAATGGTGCAACCAGCTGTCCCAGACCTCTCTGAATGGTCTTACAAGCCCAATATCTAGAACAGATTGCTGGGAAGATTTTGTGCTTTTCAGCCACAACCCCTCAATGTAGGTGATCCCTCAACAAACCTGAGAGTGCATGAAGAACACTCTCTTCATCTGCTTTGTGTCCCGTCATCCACCTGTCTATGATTTCAGGGCCAAACCGTCCACTTCTATAAGAAGAGCTAACAATAGTAACTGCATCCCAGGCATGGGTGAGTCGTTACTCATAAAAATGACAGAAAAGCAGTTTTCTAATGCTGAAAGTGACATTAATGATATATAATCATGGCTCAAGATTATTTTGGCTGCACGCGTTTATGTCAGCAGCAGCCGCTGGCTGCAGCAAAGCAAGATTGTAGGCTGTGCAGGAAAGAGGTGGCCCTATATCTGATGTCACATCCAATTCTTTAAACTACTTAATCCAGGTGATTTATTGATCATTTTTAAAGTTAAGATGGATTCACCAACAGTGAGCATCTAGAAACATTCTAACTGTTCTTAAGTAATATTTGCTACTGACTTCCAAATTTAGTAAATATTTATAGAACACTTTCCTGGTGACTCAAATGGTAAAGAATCCACCTGCAATGTGGGAGACCTGAGTTTGATTCCTGTGTTGGGAAGATTCCCTGGAGGAGGGATACCCACTCTGGTATTCTTGCCCGGAGAATTCCATGGCTCATCCATGGGTTTGCCAAGAGGCAGACATGACTGAGCGACTTGACTTTCTTTGTTTGTAGAACACCAGATTCCTTTCAAGGTATAGTCTCGTTGTGCCTTTCCACCTACCCTGGAAGTTAGATCCTGGTGTATGTACCAGTCTTTTTGTAGATGCAAATGTATTCATGGGGGCTAAATGTCAAGGAGGTTAAAGGTCACACAACTAGCAGTGGTACAGCCTGGTCTGAGCTGGGTTTGCCTGCACAGATAGCACTGAAGGGCTTCAGCTGGTAGGGCCTGTGTGGCAGAGCCAGGTAGTGGGCTCATAAGCACCTGTTGACGGATGAGATGAAGTTGATGTGTTTATGAGCAAGGAGGGCAGGGAATAACCTAAGAACAGCTCTGAAGATGCCATACCCCGGAGGAAGCCTGGCCAATGGTGCAACCAGCTGTCCCAGACCTCTCTGAATGGTCTTACAAGCCCAATATCTAGAACAGATTGCTGGGAAGATTTTGTGCTTTTCAGCCACAACCCCTCAATGTAGGTGATCCCTCAACAAACCTGGAGAGTGCATGAAGAACACTCTCTTCATCTGCTTTGTGTCCCGTCATCCCGAGCTCCTGGTGATCGGCTGTATTGGGCTGGTCTGTCCAAACCATAGCACACTCAGGTGGTCCTTCCTTCGACACAAGGGTCCTGTGGTTGAGTGACTGAGCATTTTCAGTATCCCCTCTGCTGTTTTGGATCCCCAGCTCGGGCCGGGAGCAGAATGGTGTGGAATAAGAGACTTTGGAGGCAGAGAGCTAGGGTTTGATTCTCAGCCCTGTAACCTTGGATAAGATATCTAACCTCTCTGTTCCTCAATTTACTCTTCTGTAAAATGAGGATAATAATAATTGCCATTATCTCATAGAGTTAGTGGGAGGATGTAATCAGTATATAAGTGCTCTATCTGCTTTGGCTCAGGCAGTTATCATCCATAGGTTGATATGAGTGTACGTATAGGTATCATTTTTCTTGAAAATTCTTCTTTTAATTTCTCTCAGCATGTATCTTTTTGCTCTTGCCCTAGCTCTATCTCTTTTCAATGCTTTTTCATTTTCTGTTTTACCAACAAGCAAACCATCCAGTCCACTCGCCACTTACTTAACCTACAACAACTCCATCTTTGAAAAGGAGAAACTACATTCACAGCTTTAATTATCACATAATGCTCCAACTGAGATGCATATTAAATAGATTTTGTGAATTCCTTGCATGCCAAGTTCTGTGAGAGCTCCTCCGATGTGCTATTTTGTTGATTTCTCTCAAAGGCAAGTATGTTATTATTTTGATATTAAGAAGAGAAAGTTAAGTTTCAGAGAGATTTACTAACTTGCCTTAAGCCTCACAGCAGGCAGATAACGGTTATCACTGCCTGCTGCCTGCTGAGCGTAAGAGGTTCATTTTTCACAAACCATTTATAGATTCATTTACAAAGCATGTAATAATGTTCTGGAGAATTTGGGCTGTGTGGCCAGTGCCAGGTAAGGGGAAGCTTTTAGCTGACATAAAGACTACATCCTAGGACAACTCAGGGCCAGTTGGAATTTGGGCTTTTGCATTGCAGTATATCAACCCCTCAATGTAGGTGATCCTCAACAAACCTGAGAGTGCATGAAGAACACTCTCTTCATCTGCTTTGTGTCCCGTCATCCCGAGCTCCTGGTGATCGGCTGTATTGGGCTGGTCTGTCCAAACCATAGCACACTCAGGTGGTCCTTCCTTCGACACAAGGGTCCTGTGGTTGAGTGACTGAGCATTTTCAGTATCCCCTCTGCTGTTTTGGATCCCCAGCTCGGGCCGGGAGCAGAATGGTGTGGAATAAGAGACTTTGGAGGCAGAGAGCTAGGGTTTGATTCTCAGCCCTGTAACCTTGGATAAGATATCTAACCTCTCTGTTCCTCAATTTACTCTTCTGTAAAATGAGGATAATAATAATTGCCATTATCTCATAGAGTTAGTGGGAGGATGTAATCAGTATATAAGTGCTCTATCTGCTTTGGCTCAGGCAGTTATCATCCATAGGTTGATATGAGTGTACGTATAGGTATCATTTTTCTTGAAAATTCTTCTTTTAATTTCTCTCAGCATGTATCTTTTTGCTCTTGCCCTAGCTCTATCTCTTTTCAATGCTTTTTCATTTTCTGTTTTACCAACAAGCAAACCATCCAGTCCACTCGCCACTTACTTAACCTACAACAACTCCATCTTTGAAAAGGAGAAACTACATTCACAGCTTTAATTATCACATAATGCTCCAACTGAGATGCATATTAAATAGATTTTGTGAATTCCTTGCATGCCAAGTTCTGTGAGAGCTCCTCCGATGTGCTATTTTGTTGATTTCTCTCAAAGGCAAGTATGTTATTATTTTGATATTAAGAAGAGAAAGTTAAGTTTCAGAGAGATTTACTAACTTGCCTTAAGCCTCACAGCAGGCAGATAACGGTTATCACTGCCTGCTGCCTGCTGAGCGTAAGAGGTTCATTTTTCACAAACCATTTATAGATTCATTTACAAAGCATGTAATAATGTTCTGGAGAATTTGGGCTGTGTGGCCAGTGCCAGGTAAGGGGAAGCTTTTAGCTGACATAAAGACTACATCCTAGGACAACTCAGGGCCAGTTGGAAGTTCTGGCTTGGAATTCTCTTTTAGTCATTTAGCAAGTCATCTCATCTTTTTGAGCCCCACTTCCTTCATCTGGAAACCAGAAGAATCACTGTTGTTGACATGAGAATTTGTAAATGAAATTGTAGAGTTTATGTCACGATAGAAATGTTAAGTTTTATTAATCTTATTATCATTTTTCAGACCAGAAAGTTCCACATGTAACTTAAGAGGTAGATTGGGGAATAATAATTCTTGGACAAGATGCGTTCCAAATACCTGATATACTTTTGGCCATGAGATGAGAACATAAACAAGGATAGGCTTGTGTTTTTGAAAAGAATGAAAGTGTTAGTTGCTCAGTTGTGTCCGACTCTTTGTGACTCTGTGGACAGTAACCCGCCAGGATCCCCTCTCCGTGGAGTTCTCCTGGCAAGAATAATGAAGTGGGTAGCCAATCCCTTCTCCAGTTTGAAAAGCGTTTTATGACCTTAAAAGGAAGCTCTATTAGCATCAAACTGAATTTGGGGGTCATTTTGACCAATTTCTAAGTGGGAATATAGATAGTCAATTAAATTTTATTGGTCAATAAAGCTATGTGTCATTCTGTTCCTCTTTTCCCAGCCTCGTTTATGGCACTGATATCTAACTGGTTTTTGAAGATTTTCATCTTAATGAAACTAGACCATAGGAAGACGTGTGTAGATTATATCTTTGGTTCATTTAATGGGCCAGGCAAAGGGTGTGTAGCTCTCACTTTAATCAGCAGACCTCAGGCTGTTTCAATGAGAATAACCCAGGTGCTGATCACTTTAATGACAACACTATTTTAAAAAGCATTTTAAACACATTATACTGTAGATTATTCTATTTTTTCCCCCTAATGGAGCTGTCCTTGAAGGACCATTATGCCATTCCTTTCAGATGTTTAATAAAGCACGAGATTATAATGATCATGCTTGAGAATAGGTTTTGTGCAGCTGGGAATTGCAGTATAGCAATTTTCTATTAAATCATCAAGATGCTAAAATGTATCTTTAGTAGAGTGGTGATGCGGATTTTATTAAGTTGATCTAATCAGTATTCCCTATGATCATTCTTATAATTTTATTTTTAATTATGATCATCCTAATCAAAAAGCATGTATACAAGATTCCTTTGTGCATATTCCAGAGTGGAGATCTCGAGAGTTTCAGCCCTCCACAGGCTTACAGTTGGAAAGCACCCTGAAATGTACCTGGCCTAGTCACATGGTTCATCGTAGAAGGTGCTGGTGTGACAGCTTGAGTGTGGGCTCTGAGCGTGCTGGGTTGGATTCAGAGACATGCAGTGAACTTACTAGCGACTACCTGTTAGGCATGTTACTTAATCATCTCTGAGAATAAGGTGACTTTGTGAGACTAAAATAAGATGATTTGTATTAAGTAAACCCTTAGCATCAAGTCCGTCGCAAGTGTCTGATAAATGGTACGTGTGAAGTGACTTCAGTCGTGCCCAACTTTTTGTGACCCCATGGACTATAGCCCATCAGGCTCCTCTGCCCATGGGATTCTCCAGGCAAGAATACTGGAGTGGATTACCATTTCCTTCCCCATAATAAATGGCAGCTCTTGAAAAATAAAATGCTGAATATTAGAGATAATATGTAACTAGTAAATTTAGATTTATTTTCCACTCAATGTCTAAACAGTCTTTATTAAATTACTCTTGACATTCAGATTCTGTAGGATACAGAATCAACAGTCTGATGATGCAAGAGGAATCTCTTTCTTTAAGAATTACAACAGGAAAAAAACCTTTTTTTGCAAATGAATTGCAGGGAAATAATTTTTTATTTGTTTTGGAGAAATGACTTACTTTCTTCCCAATATTATTCTGAATACATGTTTTAGAGACTAGGGCTTCAGTGGGCGGTGTCAAAGTGTGCACAAGCAACAGGCAGGAGGACAGCATGAGCAAATGGGTCTCTTATCCAGAGAGAAGGAACTAGGCGCCCTCCCCTCCATGCGGTAGGAGGTGCTGGGCAGAAGACTTCAGAGCTGTTAGAGCTCTGGAAACTGCAAGAGGTGACTTGTTTTTGGTGCACACATGGTCAGGAGGTGAGCACAGAGAGCAAGCAACAAAAGCAGTGCTCTGAGATCTAGATAGGAATTCTTGGATTTCCTGGTTAAGAAAAAAGAAAGCAGGAGCTAGACTGAACAAGGGATTCAAACGAGAAGAAAAAGGATCTCATGACACAGATCTGACAGGGGCTTAGGCAAGGCATTTCTTTCTATCACATTGTTTCAGACCTGCTCCTGTTGAAAGGGTGAACCTATCACACTTACAGGTATTATAAAGAACTGAAAACAACCTAAAAAGAAATCAGGCCCTGGTGTCTTAAATGGTGACAGAGACATGCAGTGAACTTACTAGCGACTACCTGTTAGGCATGTTACTTAATCATCTCTGAGAATAAGGTGACTTTGTGAGACTAAAATAAGATGATTTGTATTAAGTAAACCCTTAGCATCAAGTCCGTCAGTGTCTGATAAATGGTAAGTGTGAAGTGACTTCAGTCGTGCCCAACTTTTTGTGACCCCATGGACTATAGCCCATCAGGCTCCTCTGCCCATGGGATTCTCCAGGCAAGAATACTGGAGTGGATTACCATTTCCTTCCCCATAATAAATGGCAGCTCTTGAAAAATAAAATGCTGAATATTAGAGATAATATGTAACTAGTAAATTTAGATTTATTTTCCACTCAATGTCTAAACAGTCTTTATTAAATTACTCTTGACATTCAGATTCTGTAGGATACAGAATCAACAGTCTGATGATGCAAGAGGAATCTCTTTCTTTAAGAATTACAACAGGAAAAAAACCTTTTTTTGCAAATGAATTGCAGGGAAATAATTTTTTATTTGTTTTGGAGAAATGACTTACTTTCTTCCCAATATTATTCTGAATACATGTTTTAGAGACTAGGGCTTCAGTGGGCGGTGTCAAAGTGTGCACAAGCAACAGGCAGGAGGACAGCATGAGCAAATGGGTCTCTTATCCAGAGAGAAGGAACTAGGCGCCCTCCCCTCCATGCGGTAGGAGGTGCTGGGCAGAAGACTTCAGAGCTGTTAGAGCTCTGGAAACTGCAAGAGGTGACTTGTTTTTGGTGCACACATGGTCAGGAGGTGAGCACAGAGAGCAAGCAACAAAAGCAGTGCTCTGAGATCTAGATAGGAATTCTTGGATTTCCTGGTTAAGAAAAGAGAAAGCAGGAGCTAGACTGAACAAGGGATTCAAACGAGAAGAAAAAGGATCTCATGACACAGATCTGACAGGGGCTTAGGCAAGGCATTTCTTTCTATCACATTGTTTCAGACCTGCTCCTGTTGAAAGGGTGAACCTATCACACTTACAGGTATTATAAAGAACTGAAAACAACCTTAAAAAGAAATCAGGCCCCTGGTGTCTTAAATGGTGACAGAGCAACAGCATTTGTTTGGCTTTTAAAGTTAGCATTGTTTTTGATCCCTGCTCCTTTAGAATGAACACCGATTAGTCTTAAAAAAAATTTTTTTAAGCTGCTCCAATTTCAGATATTTACTTTTATGCTTGAAGAAGTCTTATAGCAGTGGGAAAAAAACACTTCAAGTTACATTTTGAAGAAAGAATCTGAAGTATGTAAGACAGGGCAGGGAGGGCAGGTTACAGTCCAAAAGGTCCCCAGCCTTTTTGGCACCAGGGACCTGTTTTATGGAAAGCAGTTTTTCTATGAGCCAGGGCTGTGAGGGGATGGTTTGGGAATGGTTCAAGTGCATTACATTTGCTGTGCACTTTGTCTCTTTTGTTAGTACATCAGCTCCACCTCAGATCATCGGTCATTAGATCCTGGGGGTTGGGGGTCTCTCCTCTAGGAGATGTAGAGTATAGGGAGCGTATAGAGTTCCACAGAATCATGTCGCTTTATGTAGCTGCTCAGTGGTTTGGAAAGTGTGCCCCAGTCTTTAATGCAGCATCCCAGTGTGGTAATGACACCAGTGTAAGGATTGAGACCCATTACAGAATATGAACGGAGGGATTCGAAAGAAATTTTGTGCATCTTTTAAGTGCCACACATTGCACTGCCGATGCTACATGGATCATATCTCTTAGTCTTCATGGAGTCCCAACAAAGTATGTATTATCCTAGCGTTTTGTTCTTATAAGGTTAAGTGACTTGCTAAGGCTGTGTTTTGGAGAACCATGCATGCATGTGTGCACACTCGGTCATGTTTGACTCTGCAGCCCCATAGCCTCTAGCCCACCTGGCTCCTCTGTTCATGGAATTTTCCAGGCAAGAATACTGGAGTGGGTTGCCATTTCCTCCTCCATGCCTGATGTCAAGATACATCATCCTCATTTAGCATACAGCCTACTTCTGAGATGATGGGCTTTTGTAAAAGAAGTTAAGTCTACGTGCAAATATACTTTCCTGGGCATTCCCCACCCACTCACTTTCCCACGCGTGAGGTCTGTGCCGTCTCCATAGGCCAGCCTGTGTGCAAGGAACATCTTGACTTTTCTCCTACCTCTTTTTATTGTCCTGCAGATAACACAAAAATAATATAATTGGCTATAGCCTCTTCTGATATAAATGATAATGATACGTATTTTTCACCCAGAAAGAGGAAAAAGAAGCTGCTCTGTTGTCTCTTGTAATTGAAGATGAACTGACAAGTTCTGCAAGTGGTGTGAACTGCATTGTGAAAGTTTCTTTAGAGCATGAGTGATTGGGCAATTTAGCACAGTACTGCTGGTTGATGCATTTTGTAGAACTTTTCTTCTACCTATTCAGGAGTTCTTTGGGAAAAACTCAGACTGCATGTAGTTTATGTGTTTTTAGGTGAAGAAAATACATCCTTGCTATTCTTTTGTCTTATAAAATTGCTTAAGACTATTTTTCCTCTTTATACTGAGCTACCTTAATCTGTCTTAGAAAGTACTTTTAAAAACCGAAAGATGAAGTTCTGTTTCCTTCACAGATCATTGAGTGCTTTGCCTTAGCACCTTGAATAATGAATGTCTCATTGGCATACTGCTTAAGCATTATTTAGTCATGAAACCAGAAGAGATTCCCTGTTTTAAAACCATAGCCAATATACATGAAAATAATAAAATGAAAGCACAAGGCCATAGTAATTTGTGTGGGGATGTATCTCCCTAGGAGGACCTGGGAAAATCTAAAATAAAGAGCTCTTAAATAAACTCATAGAAATGACAGACTGTCTCATTGCACTGAATCTTCCCTAATCCCAATCCCTAATTTTACAATATGCTAGCTATCCAATGGGGCCTCCCCAATCTGCGTTCAATGCATTAGACACAGGAGATGTGGGTTCAATTCCTGGATTGGGAAGATATCTTGGAGGAAGGCATGGCAACCCACTCCAACATTCTTGCCTGGAGAATCCAATAAAAATAGGAGCCTGGCAAGCCACAGTCAATGAGGTTGTAAAAAGTCAAACACGACTGAAGCAACTGAGCACCCATGTACAGCTATTCCTCATGAACCTAAAAAAGTACGCAATTAACTTCTGGGGTAGTGCTCAAACATATCACGAATAAAGAAATAAAATGAGAGTTATAGAATAAATACTGGGGAAGACTAAAGGCAGGAGGAGAAGAGGGTGGTAGAGGACAACATGGTTGGATAGCATCATCGACTCAATAGACATGAGTTTGAGCAAACTTCAAAAGATGGTGAAGGACAGGGAAGCCTGGTGTGCTGTAGTCCATGGGGTCACAAAGAGTTGGACGTGACTTAGCAACTAAACAACAACAAATGAATAAATGAAACATTAGCAAAGAAACACCAACGTATATAGGAAAAAGTTGTAAGTCAGTATGACATAGAAAACATCCCAATATAAAAATGAGGAAACAGAACAAATAGGCATTTTTAAGAAGAAGAAAGCCTGATTGTGGCTAATGAACATAGGAAAATATGTTTAAGTTTAATCTCTTTGGGAACCTGAAAAGTGCAAATGAGAAGAAAAACGAGATGCCATATCTTGCCCACCAGATTGGTAAAAATTAAAGTGTCTTATCATATCATGGGTTTATGAGAATTTAGTGAAACAAAACCTCTCATATACAGCTGATGGGAATTAGCACACCCTTTTAAAACATAGCCAATATACATGAAAATAATAAAATGAAAGCACAAGGCCATAGTAATTTGTGTGGGGATGTATCTCCCTAGGAGGACCTGGGAAAATCTAAAATAAAGAGCTCTTAAATAAACTCATAGAAATGACAGACTGTCTCATTGCACTGAATCTTCCCTAATCCCAATCCCTAATTTTACAATATGCTAGCTATCCAATGGGGCCTCCCCAATCTGCGTTCAATGCATTAGACACAGGAGATGTGGGTTCAATTCCTGGATTGGGAAGATATCTTGGAGGAAGGCATGGCAACCCACTCCAACATTCTTGCCTGGAGAATCCAATAAAAATAGGAGCCTGGCAAGCCACAGTCAATGAGGTTGTAAAAAGTCAAACACGACTGAAGCAACTGAGCACCCATGTACAGCTATTCCTCATGAACCTAAAAAAGTACGCAATTAACTTCTGGGGTAGTGCTCAAACATATCACGAATAAAGAAATAAAATGAGAGTTATAGAATAAATACTGGGGAAGACTAAAGGCAGGAGGAGAAGAGGGTGGTAGAGGACAACATGGTTGGATAGCATCATCGACTCAATAGACATGAGTTTGAGCAAACTTCAAAAGATGGTGAAGGACAGGGAAGCCTGGTGTGCTGTAGTCCATGGGGTCACAAAGAGTTGGACGTGACTTAGCAACTAAACAACAACAAATGAATAAATGAAACATTAGCAAAGAAACACCAACGTATATAGGAAAAAGTTGTAAGTCAGTATGACATAGAAAACATCCCAATATAAAAATGAGGAAACAGAACAAATAGGCATTTTTAAGAAGAAGAAAGCCTGATTGTGGCTAATGAACATAGGAAAATATGTTTAAGTTTAATCTCTTTGGGAACCTGAAAAGTGCAAATGAGAAGAAAAACGAGATGCCATATCTTGCCCACCAGATTGGTAAAAATTAAAGTGTCTTATCATATCATGGGTTTATGAGAATTTAGTGAAACAAAACCTCTCATATACAGCTGATGGGAATTAGCACACCATTTTGGAAGTCATTTGGCAGCATTCATGAAAATGAAAAATGTGCATACTCTGTGACCCAGGAGAAGTTCTCCACCAGGTCTGCAACACGGAGACACTGTCACTTATGTGCTTCAGAAGGCAATTCTACAATGTAGTGAGAAATATAAAATCGGGACATGGTTAGGTATTCTGCAATATATTCACACTACCATGCCTTTAACACATCCTACCATTTGACTCTATGCATTCTACATTCAAGCACCTGGACAATGTAATTACTATTCCATCGTGTAGTCCATTTTTAGACCCTAGTATACTATTTGTTAATACAAAACAGGATCTAGCTGAGAACACTGGGTTTGGGAATGCACTGTACGTACTATATGACATATATTTTAATCTAGAGCAGCTATGATTATGCTTGCATGTGTGCTAAGTCACTTCAGTAATGTCTGACTCTTGGCTGCCCTGTGGACTGTAACCCACCAGGCTCCTCTGTTCATGGGGATTTTCTAGGCAAGAACGCTGGAATGGGTTGCCATGCCTTCCTCCAGGGGATCTTTCTGACCCAGGGACTGAACCCCCAACTCTTGCATCTCTTGCATTTCAGGTGAACTCTTTATCACTGGCGCTAAGTGATCATGCTTACCTTGCTGAAAATCTTATTCTAAATATCTCACCTAACACTTGATTGCAGTCCACCACAATGTGAAATGCATTCAGCTTTGGCCACTTCAAAAATAACATCAAGGGCTTCCCTGGTGGTCCATTGGGTAGAGTCTGCCTTGCAGTGCAAGGGGCACTGGCTTGATCTCTGGCCTGGGGAGATCTCACGTGCTGCAGAGCAACTGGACTGGTGTGTCCAATTACAAGCCAGCACTCTGGAGTGCGTGCGCCCAGAGCTGGTGCTTTGCAATAAGAGAGACCACTGCAATGGGAGGCTCACACAGACCAAAGCATAAAAATGGATGAAAAAAAAAAAAGAACAATGAAAAAGAGGCCAACATTTTTTTTTTAAAGATTTATTTATTTATATTTATTTTTGGGCGGGGGTCAGGTGGGGGAGGTGGGGGGAGCGGGCGGGTTACTTCCACTGGTCTTTCATTTCTCTATTTATCCGTCTTTGTTCTTTGGTTCCTGTGGGCCTCCCATCATGGTGGCATCTGTCGTTGCAGAGCACCGGCTCTGGGCACATGCACTCCAGAGCTCCAGCTCGGTAATTGGACACATCGGTCCAGCCGCTCCGCAGCACATGGGACCTTCCCAGGCCAGGGATCGAACCGGCGCCCCTTGCACTGCAAGGCGGTGTCTTTACCCACTGGACCACCAGGGGAAGCCCGAGGCCAACATTTAAAAAAACAACATCAGTGTTGTCTATGATAATAGGTTCATTTGAAAATTCATTCTTGAATACAAAATTTACAAGTATATAACTTCTCTTTAGAAGTAAGAATGAGGTCACACTGTCTAACCATACATGGAGATTTAGCTAGGGCTGGGTTAACCTCATGGAAAGTGTATCTCTGTCCTCCTTTAAACATCTAAAACAAATTTACAGCTGATTCTCTGTGTCCACAGGTTCTGCATCCATGAATTCAGCCAATCTCAGATAGAAAATACGCAAAAAAAAAAAAAAAAAAAGGCAAGAAAATTCCAGGAATTTCCAAAAAACAAAACTTGAATTTTCCTTCCAATGCCAGCTATATACATAGCTATTGTATTAGGCATTATAAGTAATCTAGAACTGATTTAAAGTATAGGGAGGGTGTGCAGAGATGGTATGTAAATGCTGTGCCATTTTATATAAGGGACTTGAGCATGTCAGATTTTGGTATGCAAGTAGGGGTCCTAAAACCAATCCCCCACGGATACTAAGGCGCAACTGTACTTCAGTATCCGAATTAGTCATGATCCCGGAGTGAAAGATTCAGTGGCTTTCCTTTGTACTTCTTTTTATTGCATCACGAACAATTCCTAGTATCATACTGGTGTTCGATAGCTACTTCCCAACCTAATAATATGGCAGAGAGGAGAACATGCTTTTTAGCTTGGAGGAGGAAGATGACATCTTCCCAGGAGATCTGACTTTATGAGGTTGGTCTTCTTATTCTGCATTGTACCCTACGACAGGCACCCTGCTACAAAAAGAGGACACTGATACCTAGTAAATCAGAGCAGAAAGATGGGAAGAACCCAGGTCCCCGATGATGTCTCTCACTCAGCCCTGAGCCCATCCACTCTCTGAATGTGGTAGTGCTCTTTCATGAAGTTTTTTTAGGTTGGAAACATCACAATAGATAATGTTTTAAAACATGCTCGGTAATTGGACACCTCGGTCCAGCCGCTCCGCAGCACATGGGACCTTCCCAGGCCAGGGATCGAACCGGCGCCCCTTGCACTGCAAGGCGGTGTCTTTACCCACTGGACCACCAGGGGAAGCCCGAGGCCAACATTTAAAAAAACAACATCAGTGTTGTCTATGATAATAGGTTCATTTGAAAATTCATTCTTGAATACAAAATTTACAAGTATATAACTTCTCTTTAGAAGTAAGAATGAGGTCACACTGTCTAACCATACATGGAGATTTAGCTAGGGCTGGGTTAACCTCATGGAAAGTGTATCTCTGTCCTCCTTTAAACATCTAAAACAAATTTACAGCTGATTCTCTGTGTCCACAGGTTCTGCATCCATGAATTCAGCCAATCTCAGATAGAAAATACGCAAAAAAAAAAAAAAAAAAGGCAAGAAAATTCCAGGAATTTCCAAAAAACAAAACTTGAATTTTCCTTCCAATGCCAGCTATATACATAGCTATTGTATTAGGCATTATAAGTAATCTAGAACTGATTTAAAGTATAGGGAGGGTGTGCAGAGATGGTATGTAAATGCTGTGCCATTTTATATAAGGGACTTGAGCATGTCAGATTTTGGTATGCAAGTAGGGGTCCTAAAACCAATCCCCCACGGATACTAAGGCGCAACTGTACTTCAGTATCCGAATTAGTCATGATCCCGGAGTGAAAGATTCAGTGGCTTTCCTTTGTACTTCTTTTTATTGCATCACGAACAATTCCTAGTATCATACTGGTGTTCGATAGCTACTTCCCAACCTAATAATATGGCAGAGAGGAGAACATGCTTTTTAGCTTGGAGGAGGAAGATGACATCTTCCCAGGAGATCTGACTTTATGAGGTTGGTCTTCTTATTCTGCATTGTACCCTACGACAGGCACCCTGCTACAAAAAGAGGACACTGATACCTAGTAAATCAGAGCAGAAAGATGGGAAGAACCCAGGTCCCCGATGATGTCTCTCACTCAGCCCTGAGCCCATCCACTCTCTGAATGTGGTAGTGCTCTTTCATGAAGTTAGATTTTCTATTACTTGAGGTTGGAAACATCACAATAGATAATGTTTTAAAACATGCTTAACTGCAGCCATCAAATATGTTTAAAAAATTGCATATGTTTTATCACTCCACCATTTTCCTCTAAGAGAAAAGTAAGAGCAGCAATAACAAATCAAATAAACCTTAGAAATAGGAATGATGGAATATTCAAGAGGGCATAAATAAACAGTATTCTAGCCCTTTTCTTTAAATAGAGAGCTTTAGGCCCAAAGAAATATAAGCCTTGTCAAGGTCACTCAACAGTAAATAGGACTGGATGGGCCACTTTGTACTGTTTCTAAATGGTGTTAGTGTTAGAGAGAGAGAGAGAGAGAGAGAGAGTGTGCATGTGTGTGTGTCTATAAATAAGAGGTATCAACAGAGAAGATTCCATTTCTGGATGATCATTCATGGCCACCTAAAACTTCACAAAGTCTTTTTTCAATTTATCATTAGCATGAAGGGACTGTATAAGATCAAGGCATTATTATTTTATGTTTCATTTTATAGGAATATACAGTGTCAACACTTCCACTGTTGTTTATACATAATTAATAATTATAGGCGCCTCAGGGATTTGAGGACTTTTTAAGCCGTTAAGTGTGCCTCGGGTTTGGTTTATGTTCTGATTAATGCAGGAGGATCTGTGACACGTGTTCCTTTCATCCTGTTTTGATTGTGAGATATCGTAGCCTTCATTTTGGCCCTGAGCTTTCACACAGAAGTTTCTGCACTCATACTCTTTGCCTAGTTAATGTTTAATGTCATTCGTATTCTTACACCTCTGGATATTAAGCTACAGAAAGGTTTTTCAGTGGTATAAATTATAGCTTCCATCCAAAGTGCTGGTGGAATTAATATCCTAGATGAATGTAAGCCTGAAACCTAAGTGGATAGCACATTAAGAGGATGAACAAAGATTCATACACTCTGGTTCACAGCCTAAATGAAAGGTCAAGGAGTTGAGATGTTGGGTCAACACATTATGTTTAGAAAGGTTTTCATCACACAGAAATCTAACGACCCATTAGATCCTGATGGTCCACTCGCCACGCCCACTCTAGTTCAGTCAATAAACACTTGCAGAACTTACTGTATGCCCATCAGCCTGAAAGACACTGGGTAGCCGCTGGGCAGGTGTAAGGGGCAGGTGACCACAGAGGAGCAGAAATATAATAAGGAATAACCCAACAATCCTGGGCACTCTAATGGGCAGGGTAACTAACCAAGTAATGACAGTAAATTATAGTCAATGATATAGAAATGACTAAAGTACTTTTTAAAGGGCAGGGTTATAAATAGAGAGCTTTAGGCCCAAAGAAATATAAGCCTTGTCAAGGTCACTCAACAGTAAATAGGACTGGATGGGCCACTTTGTACTGTTTCTAAATGGTGTTAGTGTTAGAGAGAGAGAGAGAGAGAGAGAGAGTGTGCATGTGTGTGTGTCTATAAATAAGAGGTATCAACAGAGAAGATTCCATTTCTGGATGATCATTCATGGCCACCTAAAACTTCACAAAGTCTTTTTTCAATTTATCATTAGCATGAAGGGACTGTATAAGATCAAGGCATTATTATTTTATGTTTCATTTTATAGGAATATACAGTGTCAACACTTCCACTGTTGTTTATACATAATTAATAATTATAGGCGCCTCAGGGATTTGAGGACTTTTTAAGCCGTTAAGTGTGCCTCGGGTTTGGTTTATGTTCTGATTAATGCAGGAGGATCTGTGACACGTGTTCCTTTCATCCTGTTTTGATTGTGAGATATCGTAGCCTTCATTTTGGCCCTGAGCTTTCACACAGAAGTTTCTGCACTCATACTCTTTGCCTAGTTAATGTTTAATGTCATTCGTATTCTTACACCTCTGGATATTAAGCTACAGAAAGGTTTTTCAGTGGTATAAATTATAGCTTCCATCCAAAGTGCTGGTGGAATTAATATCCTAGATGAATGTAAGCCTGAAACCTAAGTGGATAGCACATTAAGAGGATGAACAAAGATTCATACACTCTGGTTCACAGCCTAAATGAAAGGTCAAGGAGTTGAGATGTTGGGTCAACACATTATGTTTAGAAAGGTTTTCATCACACAGAAATCTAACGACCCATTAGATCCTGATGGTCCACTCGCCACGCCCACTCTAGTTCAGTCAATAAACACTTGCAGAACTTACTGTATGCCCATCAGCCTGAAAGACACTGGGTAGCCGCTGGGCAGGTGTAAGGGGCAGGTGACCACAGAGGAGCAGAAATATAATAAGGAATAACCCAACAATCCTGGGCACTCTAATGGGCAGGGTAACTAACCAAGTAATGACAGTAAATTATAGTCAATGATATAGAAATGACTAAAGTACTTTTGAGTATAGATGAGGGTACAGTTGGTTTTCCATATCTATGACTTCTGCATCTGTGGATGCAACCAACTGTGGATTGAAAATATTTGAAAAAATTCAGCCATTTCCAAAAAAGCAAAGTTTAAATTTTCCACAGGCGGAAAATTGTTTGCACAGCACTTATATTGTATTTACAAAGCCTTTACATTATATTAGGTATTAAAAGTCATCTAGAGATGATTTAAAGTATACAGGAGGATGTGCATAGAGTATATGCAAATACTGTGCCATTTTATATAAGGAATTTGAGTGTTTGTAGGTTTTGGTCTCCTCAGGAGTCCCTGCGGATACTGAAGGACCACTGCACACTTAATTAGAACTTCTCTGAGAAAGTGACAAATAAACTGGGTATTTTGAGATGAGTAGAATTCTGTAGGTGGAGACGAGAAGGCAGAAAGGGACTATTTCGGGCAAGAAAACATGATTTGCAAAGGAATACTGGCAAGAAAATTGTTGTTGAAGCAACCGTGAGTAAGTAATTTAGGAGGCCTGAGGGTGGAGCATATGCATAGTGAGAAATCAAACTGAATATTGTAGATGCTAAAGGACGGATAGAGTGATGTCAGGGATGCTCACTTAATCTGTTCTTGGAGTTATTTAAAGCTCAAGGCTTCTTTCCTCCTCTCCTGTGACCGCTCAACTCTATATGTCGATCCATTGCAAGTCATGTATACATCTCATTGGCTGTCACTGGGCAGTTATAAGTGTGCACAGCCATCAGTCAAAAACATCACTCCTTTATCATATGCAAACTGAGAGGTGGGATTTCACCACTAGGATTCTCCAAGACTTGGGTTGGGTCTAACGACCCATTAGATCCTGATGGTCCACTCGCCACGCCCACTCTAGTTCAGTCAATAAACACTTGCAGAACTTACTGTATGCCCATCAGCCTGAAAGACACTGGGTAGCCGCTGGGCAGGTGTAAGGGGCAGGTGACCACAGAGGAGCAGAAATATAATAAGGAATAACCCAACAATCCTGGGCACTCTAATGGGCAGGGTAACTAACCAAGTAATGACAGTAAATTATAGTCAATGATATAGAAATGACTAAAGTACTTTTGAGTATAGATGAGGGTACAGTTGGTTTTCCATATCTATGACTTCTGCATCTGTGGATGCAACCAACTGTGGATTGAAAATATTTGAAAAAATTCAGCCATTTCCAAAAAAGCAAAGTTTAAATTTTCCACAGGCGGAAAATTGTTTGCACAGCACTTATATTGTATTTACAAAGCCTTTACATTATATTAGGTATTAAAAGTCATCTAGAGATGATTTAAAGTATACAGGAGGATGTGCATAGAGTATATGCAAATACTGTGCCATTTTATATAAGGAATTTGAGTGTTTGTAGGTTTTGGTCTCCTCAGGAGTCCCTGCGGATACTGAAGGACCACTGCACACTTAATTAGAACTTCTCTGAGAAAGTGACAAATAAACTGGGTATTTTGAGATGAGTAGAATTCTGTAGGTGGAGACGAGAAGGCAGAAAGGGACTATTTCGGGCAAGAAAACATGATTTGCAAAGGAATACTGGCAAGAAAATTGTTGTTGAAGCAACCGTGAGTAAGTAATTTAGGAGGCCTGAGGGTGGAGCATATGCATAGTGAGAAATCAAACTGAATATTGTAGATGCTAAAGGACGGATAGAGTGATGTCAGGGATGCTCACTTAATCTGTTCTTGGAGTTATTTAAAGCTCAAGGCTTCTTTCCTCCTCTCCCTGTGACCGCTCAACTCTATATGTCGATCCATTGCAAGTCATGTATACATCTCATTGGCTGTCACTGGGCAGTTATAAGTGTGCACAGCCATCAGTCAAAAAACATCACTCCTTTATCATATGCAAAGACTGAGAGGTGGGATTTCACCACTAGGATTCTCCAAACTGAGCTGTGTTGAAGCTTATATTTTATAGCATTGTAAGTAAGCTCAACAATAAATACAATACTGGCATACATGTAGGATAAGATAAGAGAGTCTACAGTTCAGCACAGGTACATGTTTATTTCAGCTTCCACTTTATTAATGATTTAACAGCATAAAGACACTGATCACGCATGTGTTTCTCTATTTAGCAAATTAATCTACAGGATTCTCTCTTTTGGCATCTCTGCTCCCCTTGCCATAGTGGATCTCACAGTAGTTGTTGCCTGAGAAGAGATTATCCATAGGTTTAGGTCTTGGTAATGTTAATGGTAGATAGATAAGAAGCTATCATTTTTCTTTACCATTAGAATGAGTAAGGGATATTTGACTCTTTCATTTATTAATTAAACCTAGTGTTTAGGAGAAAAGTTGGAAGAGACAAAGATAGTTTGAATATTTATGCTCATCTCATATCAACAAGAATTAAGGATTTAAGGATTAATTGACCTCAGGTACTGATCTGCGAAATACAAAAACAAACCATGGAAGGAATTCTAGCGCCCCTGGAATCCAGCAAGTTTAAACCCCAATTGTACATAAGTGTAATATGTACCTTTCTCTTTGAGGTCATAGCTCACATAAAGTCATAGAAATATAGACCTTGGAAGGAAAGAAAAGACATCAGAACCCATTACGTCTAATTCAGAACTCTGTGCTCTTCATAGGAAACTTTGGAGTTTGCAAAGGAATACTGGCAAGAAAATTGTTGTTGAAGCAACCGTGAGTAAGTAATTTAGGAGGCCTGAGGGTGGAGCATATGCATAGTGAGAAATCAAACTGAATATTGTAGATGCTAAAGGACGGATAGAGTGATGTCAGGGATGCTCACTTAATCTGTTCTTGGAGTTATTTAAAGCTCAAGGCTTCTTTCCTCCTCTCCTGTGACCGCTCAACTCTATATGTCGATGCATTGCAAGCCCTGTATACATCTCATTGGCTGTCACTGGGCAGTTATAAGTGTGCACAGCCATCAGTCAAAAAACATCACTCCTTTATCATATGCAAAGACTGAGAGGTGGGATTTCACCACTAGGATTCTCCAAACTGAGCTGTGTTGAAGCTTATATTTTATAGCATTGTAAGTAAGCTCAACAATAAATACAATACTGGCATACATGTAGGATAAGATAAGAGAGTCTACAGTTCAGCACAGGTACATGTTTATTTCAGCTTCCACTTTATTAATGATTTAACAGCATAAAGACACTGATCACGCATGTGTTTCTCTATTTAGCAAATTAATCTACAGGATTCTCTCTTTTGGCATCTCTGCTCCCCTTGCCATAGTGGATCTCACAGTAGTTGTTGCCTGAGAAGAGATTATCCATAGGTTTAGGTCTTGGTAATGTTAATGGTAGATAGATAAGAAGCTATCATTTTTCTTTACCATTAGAATGAGTAAGGGATATTTGACTCTTTCATTTATTAATTAAACCTAGTGTTTAGGAGAAAAGTTGGAAGAGACAAAGATAGTTTGAATATTTATGCTCATCTCATATCAACAAGAATTAAGGATTTAAGGATTAATTGACCTCAGGTACTGATCTGCGAAATACAAAAACAAACCATGGAAGGGAATTCTAGCGCCCCTGGAATCCAGCAAGTTTAAACCCCAATTGTACATAAGTGTAATATGTACCTTTCTCTTTGAGGTCATAGCTCACATAAAGTCATAGAAATATAGACCTTGGAAGGAAAGAAAAAAGACATCAGAACCCATTACGTCTAATTCAGAACTCTGTGCTCTTCATGGAAAGTAAGCAGAAGAGTTAAAGTATATGTATTGGGTCAAAGGACCTCTGGGTGTTTGTCCAGGATGTAGAACTTAGATGCTACTGTATCTTTTTTTTTTGCACCAAAATTTTTTTATTGGGATGTAACCAATTATCAATTTTGTAATAGTTTCAGATGAACAGTGAAGGGGCTTAGCCAGACTGGTCCATAACATTAAGCAGAGTTCTGTGTGCTATACAATCAATTTTTGTTGGTTATCCATTTCAAACATGTCAGGGTGTATTTGAGTTTCCTAAAGTCCCAAACCATCTCCTCCCCCTGCCAACCATGAGTTCGTTTACTAAGTTTGTGAGTCCCTTTCTGTTTTGTAAATAAATTTGTCTGTATCATTTCTTTTAGAATTCACATAAAAGGGATGCCAGAATGCTACTGTATCTTGAGCAAGCTTTTTCACCTATATTTGCCCTCAGAGCGCAGAGGTCTCTTGGCCACAAATTAAAAAATACATATAGGTTCACTATGAGGACTGGAAATGAATTATTCTTACTATCAGTATCATTTACAGTAGTGAGAGCTACTCATAGGAAATGCTAATGTTTTTGGTGGCACCATGTGGTTTGTAGGATCTTAGTTCCCTGACCAGGGATTGAACCCCTGCCTCCTGCTTTAGAAGCTTGGAATTTTAGCCACAGGACAACTGGGGAAGTCTCACTATGAGTGTTCTTGATCATTTAACTAGAATTGGAGTGAAATTTACCTCTCTTCTCTCTGTAGGGAATTGCTTTCTGTGCAAAACTTGGAATAAATGAGATTTGATGGCACATTTTTTGATGTGCAGAAGTATTTTTCAAATGCTTTCTGATGCCATTTGCATGTAAACAATTTATCTGCTAATTACAGATGAGTTATTCAGTTACTAAAATAAGCCTCACAGGACTTAAATTTGGCAACATTTAAGTGGCTACTTTTACTTACTTGAAAATAATTGTTATATATTTTTTAAAATATGTAATATCTGACTTTGATTTTTTATTATTTTTTTACCAATTCACTTGCCTCACCTTGTTCCGCATTCCCCACAAAATGGTCTGAATCGATGAAGCTTTACTGCACTACTTCAGCCAGTACCTGATACAACTCTGAATTCTAAAGTCTGTGAGTTGTGTTAACGGTGCCTGGGTCCCTCTTTGCCTGTAATGAACATTACAGACACGTGAGCAATACCCTAAGGCAGTGACTGTGTAGCCAGTCTACAGGAGCATAATAGATAGGGTGAAAACACCAAAATAATCAAAGAGTCATTTACATCATACTCGAAAAGTATGGTGCTCTCATTTGCACTTAATATGATTTATCTTGCTTGGAGAATTCCTTTTCAGTGTTACGGTGAAATCTCATCCTAATGATTCAATCCAAGGACAAGGTGCCAGGAAACAGCCCTAGAGTATATGAGTACACTGAGTTCTGTTCCCTTCCTGCCACAAGCTAGCTGCATAACATGGAGCAAGCCACATGACCTCTCTGGACCTCACTTTTCCTCATGATTCTCCTTAGTCACTTCAGTTGTGTCTGACTGCCCTCAGAGCGCAGAGGTCTCTTGGCCACAAATTAAAAAATACATATAGGTTCACTATGAGGACTGGAAATGAATTATTCTTACTATCAGTATCATTTACAGTAGTGAGAGCTACTCATAGGAAATGCTAATGTTTTTGGTGGCACCATGTGGTTTGTAGGATCTTAGTTCCCTGACCAGGGATTGAACCCCTGCCTCCTGCTTTAGAAGCTTGGAATTTTAGCCACAGGACAACTGGGGAAGTCTCACTATGAGTGTTCTTGATCATTTAACTAGAATTGGAGTGAAATTTACCTCTCTTCTCTCTGTAGGGAATTGCTTTCTGTGCAAAACTTGGAATAAATGAGATTTGATGGCACATTTTTTGATGTGCAGAAGTATTTTTCAAATGCTTTCTGATGCCATTTGCATGTAAACAATTTATCTGCTAATTACAGATGAGTTATTCAGTTACTAAAATAAGCCTCACAGGACTTAAATTTGGCAACATTTAAGTGGCTACTTTTACTTACTTGAAAATAATTGTTATATATTTTTTAAAATATGTAATATCTGACTTTGATTTTTTATTATTTTTTTACCAATTCACTTGCCTCACCTTGTTCCGCATTCCCCACAAAATGGTCTGAATCGATGAAGCTTTACTGCACTACTTCAGCCAGTACCTGATACAACTCTGAATTCTAAAGTCTGTGAGTTGTGTTAACGGTGCCTGGGTCCCTCTTTGCCTGTAATGAACATTACAGACACGTGAGCAATACCCTAAGGCAGTGACTGTGTAGCCAGTCTACAGGAGCATAATAGATAGGGTGAAAACACCAAAATAATCAAAGAGTCATTTACATCATACTCGAAAAGTATGGTGCTCTCATTTGCACTTAATATGATTTATCTTGCTTGGAGAATTCCTTTTCAGTGTTACGGTGAAATCTCATCCTAATGATTCAATCCAAGGACAAGGTGCCAGGAAACAGCCCTAGAGTATATGAGTACACTGAGTTCTGTTCCCTTCCTGCCACAAGCTAGCTGCATAACATGGAGCAAGCCACATGACCTCTCTGGACCTCACTTTTCCTCATGATTCTCCTTAGTCACTTCAGTTGTGTCTGACTCTGTGACCCCATTGACTGCAGCCCGTCAGGTTCCTCCCTCTGTGGAATTTTCCAGGCAAGAATATGGAGTGGGTTGCCATGCCTTCCTCCACGCAGATTGTTCCAACCCATCTCCTCCATTGCAGGCAGATTCTTCACCACTGAGCCATCAGGGAAGCCCTACACACACACACACACACACACACACACACACACACATACACACAATATATATATAGATATGGTGATCCCTACATATATATAGATCTATCTATCTATAATATATATGTTCACCATATCTATCTATATATATATATTTGAGACTCCATAGACTGTAGCTTACCTGGCTTCTCCATCCTTGAAATTTTCCAGGCAAGAATGCTGGAGTGGGTTGCCATTTCCTTCACTTTGCTCATAGATACTTAGAAAAGGTTGAAAGTGCAAATTGCCTAAATTCACTTTCCAAGCCTATCTCCCAGGCTGCTCTTGGTGAGAGCAGTGGGTTTTTTGGTTTTTTTTTTTTTTTTTAATTTTGGCCTCTTTTTTTGGTTTTTTATTTATTTTCCTCCATATTTATTCTTTGGCCTGCGTGGGCCTCCCTTTGTAGTAGCCTCTCTCGTTGTAGAGCACCGACTCTGGGCGCATGTGCTCCAGAGTGCTGGCTCGTAATTGGACACAAAGGTCCAGCCGCTCCGCAGCATGTGGGATCTTCCTGTGCCAGGGATGGAACCGGTGCCGCTTGCACTGCAAGACGGACTCCTTATCCACTGGACCACTAGGGAAGCCTGAGAATAGTGTTTTTATATCCCTGATCAAAGAGCCTTTTACACCTTTCTCAAACTTTCTTACAGTAGATAGAATACGGTGAAATCTCTCCTAATGATTCAATCCAAGGACAAGGTGGGCCAGGATTTACATCATACTCGAAAAGTATGGTGCTCTCATTTGCACTTAATATGATTTATCTTGCTTGGAGAATTCCTTTTCAGTGTTACGGTGAAATCTCATCCTAATGATTCAATCCAAGGACAAGGTGCCAGGAAACAGCCCTAGAGTATATGAGTACACTGAGTTCTGTTCCCTTCCTGCCACAAGCTAGCTGCATAACATGGAGCAAGCCACATGACCTCTCTGGACCTCACTTTTCCTCATGATTCTCCTTAGTCACTTCAGTTGTGTCTGACTCTGTGACCCCATTGACTGCAGCCCGTCAGGTTCCTCCCTCTGTGGAATTTTCCAGGCAAGAATATGGAGTGGGTTGCCATGCCTTCCTCCACGCAGATTGTTCCAACCCATCTCCTCCATTGCAGGCAGATTCTTCACCACTGAGCCATCAGGGAAGCCCTACACACACACACACACACACACACACACACACACACATACACACAATATATATATAGATATGGTGATCCCTACATATATATAGATCTATCTATCTATAATATATATGTTCACCATATCTATCTATATATATATATTTGAGACTCCATAGACTGTAGCTTACCTGGCTTCTCCATCCTTGAAATTTTCCAGGCAAGAATGCTGGAGTGGGTTGCCATTTCCTTCACTTTGCTCATAGATACTTAGAAAAGGTTGAAAGTGCAAATTGCCTAAATTCACTTTCCAAGCCTATCTCCCAGGCTGCTCTTGGTGAGAGCAGTGGGTTTTTTGGTTTTTTTTTTTTTTTTTTTTTTTTAATTTTGGCCTCTTTTTTTGGTTTTTTATTTATTTTCCTCCATATTTATTCTTTGGCCTGCGTGGGCCTCCCTTTGTAGTAGCCTCTCTCGTTGTAGAGCACCGACTCTGGGCGCATGTGCTCCAGAGTGCTGGCTCGTAATTGGACACAAAGGTCCAGCCGCTCCGCAGCATGTGGGATCTTCCTGTGCCAGGGATGGAACCGGTGCCGCTTGCACTGCAAGACGGACTCCTTATCCACTGGACCACTAGGGAAGCCTGAGAATAGTGTTTTTATATCCCTGATCAAAGAGCCTTTTACACCTTTCTCAAACTTTCTTACAGTAGATAGAATAGTCTCTTATTTAAATAAAGAAACCAACAATCTAGCACCAAGCAAGTTCTCAGCAGTGCAAGTAATTAACTGAGCTAATGCAAAAGAGTATTAGCATTTTTTTCAAAAGCAAGAAGCCGACGTTTTAGCCCTTCCTCTGTCACTTGCAAATGAAGTAACCTTGCATGAGTCACTCACTATAAGGAGTTTCCCTGGTGGTATTTCTACCTATAGGTTTTAGGCACTCATTAAGATTCCAAGTGTTAATGTGACATGATGTAATTCTGTGCAAATGTTATGATATCAGTAAGTCAGGTGCTGGGTTAGGAGCAATATAATCTCTTTTGGATAATTGAAGGTTGCTATCTTATATTTGAGTTGATAATGATTTTTCTCTGTCTTATGATTTTTCATGTTTTTTCAACTTTGATTCACTATAATTGAATTAGAAATTAATGTCCTTAATATATTTTTTCTTTCCAAATTCTTCTCTGTTACCTCCAAAGATTCAGTATGACTGAAAATTTTCTCTTTTTTGTTAATGCATAAGCATCTCCCAAGCAATATATATACTCCCAAGCAGTATATATATATACACACACACACACACAAATATATGTTTATGAACAAAGCAACCCATATTTCACAAAGCATATTAATTTATGAGTCTTTCATAAGAGATCTGTCTCTAATGTTATTATTTTCATCTTGGCTAACTGACTGTAATGGAAGCAGTTAATCCATGTTTGCTACTTTATTTAGCACTTTGAAGTGTGTGTGTGTGTGTGTGTGTGAAATGGTTGTACCTTATGGATTAGTTCTCCGTAGTAAGCCCATTTAAAATTTGTCATGCCTTGTGATCTTGACAAAACATTAAGAGAAGCTGATTTAGGAAAACACAGATTGTTTGCTAATTCCTACTGTGAGTGGATTTCTTATTAATTTTATTTTTTCCTTTGAACTTTCCTGACATTTTCTTTATAGGTAATTATCATATGGAAATAATTTTTTAATTGAGAAAAAATTCATTTTTTAGACCTCTTTAAACCTTATTCTTAAGGACCACTAGGAAGCCTGAGAATAGTGTTTTATATCCCTGATCAAAGAGCCTTTTACACCTTTCTCAAACTTTCTTACAGTAGATAGAATAGTCTCTTATTTAAATAAAGAAACCAACAATCTAGCACCAAGCAAGTTCTCAGCAGTGCAAGTAATTAACTGAGCTAATGCAAAGAGTATTAGCATTTTTTTCAAAAGCAAGAAGCCGACGTTTTAGCCCTTCCTCTGTCACTTGCAAATGAAGTAACCTTGCATGAGTCACTCACTATAAGGAGTTTCCCTGGTGGTATTTCTACCTATAGGTTTTAGGCACTCATTAAGATTCCAAGTGTTAATGTGACATGATGTAATTCTGTGCAAATGTTATGATATCAGTAAGTCAGGTGCTGGGTTAGGAGCAATATAATCTCTTTTGGATAATTGAAGGTTGCTATCTTATATTTGAGTTGATAATGATTTTTCTCTGTCTTATGATTTTTCATGTTTTTTCAACTTTGATTCACTATAATTGAATTAGAAATTAATGTCCTTAATATATTTTTTCTTTCCAAATTCTTCTCTGTTACCTCCAAAGATTCAGTATGACTGAAAATTTTCTCTTTTGTTAATGCATAAGCATCTCCCAAGCAATATATATACTCCCAAGCAGTATATATATATACACACACACACACACAAATATATGTTTATGAACAAAGCAACCCATATTTCACAAAGCATATTAATTTATGAGTCTTTCATAAGAGATCTGTCTCTAATGTTATTATTTTCATCTTGGCTAACTGACTGTAATGGAAGCAGTTAATCCATGTTTGCTACTTTATTTAGCACTTTGAAGTGTGTGTGTGTGTGTGTGTGTGAAATGGTTGTACCTTATGGATTAGTTCTCCGTAGTAAGCCCATTTAAAATTTGTCATGCCTTGTGATCTTGACAAAACATTAAGAGAAGCTGATTTAGGAAAACACAGATTGTTTGCTAATTCCTACTGTGAGTGGATTTCTTATTAATTTTATTTTTTCCTTTGAACTTTCCTGACATTTTCTTTATAGGTAATTATCATATGGAAATAATTTTTTAATTGAGAAAAAATTCATTTTTTAGACCTCTTTAAACCTTATTCTTTTTAAAGATATATGACTAAAGTGAATTATTTAAAACTCAGTTTTTTTTACAAAACCATTTAAATAGATTTTGGTATCTGCTGTTATAGCTAGAAGATTTTTCTTCGAATTCAGGGTTTCCATCTATTTCCTTATGTTTTAATAGATCCATGCAAACCCAGAGAATAATTTATTTCTTCATTTCAAGCCTTTAATATTTAAATAATCAGCTTTCTTAAAACGATGGAAAATTAGGTCTTTGAGTTTTAATAATCTCATAAGAAGTAAGAACAAAATGAGTGAAATTTTTAGTTTTTATTGGTCATAGAATCAAATATATCTATGGAATAAAATGAGATAGTATGGTTTAATAAAGGGACTTTATTAAATTACTTTAAAGAGAACTTTAAAAGGGCGTACTTAGTTTCGATTTCTTACATGCTTTTTTTAAAAATTTTGGTCCTCTTTTATTGGTCCTTCATTTATTCATTTTCATCCATCTTACCTCCTTGGGCTGTGTGGACTTCCCATTGCAGTGGCCTCTCTCGCTGCAGAGCGCGGGCTGCGGGTACATGCGCTCCAGAGCACCGGCTCATAACTGGACACACTGGTCCAGCTGCTCCACGGCATGTGGGATCCTCCCGGGCCAGGGATTGAACCAGTGCCCCTTGCACTGCAAGGCAGACTCTTTACCCACTGGACCACCAGGGAAGCCCACTATTTTTTTAAATAGTTTTTACGAAAAATAACCAGTTTCAAAGCGTACTTGTGTCTCCTCTAAAAAAAAGATTGTATTCAGGTACATTTTTCTTTTTATTTGCTAATCAGCTTGCAGTGTAGTCATTTCATGCAACCACTAATTTTTGAATGCTTTGGAGATACCCAAAACTGCTAAAATGCATATGAAGAGAGCTAACAGAGCAGTCTTGGTGAGCTGAGTCAAGCGCCTAAAAGACCTAGACAATATATGCATGGAGCTTCCCCAGTGGCTCAGTGGCAGAGAATCCACCTGCAATGTAGGAGAACAGATGAGATCCTAGTTCTTTATAGGTAATTATCATATGGAAATAATTTTTTAATTGAGAAAAAATTCATTTTTTAGACCTCTTTAAACCTTATTCTTTTTAAAGATATATGACTAAAGTGAATTATTTAAAACTCAGTTTTTTTTACAAAACCATTTAAATAGATTTTGGTATCTGCTGTTATAGCTAGAAGATTTTTCTTCGAATTCAGGGTTTCCATCTATTTCCTTATGTTTTAATAGATCCATGCAAACCCAGAGAATAATTTATTTCTTCATTTCAAGCCTTTAATATTTAAATAATCAGCTTTCTTAAAACGATGGAAAATTAGGTCTTTGAGTTTTAATAATCTCATAAGAAGTAAGAACAAAATGAGTGAAATTTTTAGTTTTTATTGGTCATAGAATCAAATATATCTATGGAATAAAATGAGATAGTATGGTTTAATAAAGGGACTTTATTAAATTACTTTAAAGAGAACTTTAAAAGGGCGTACTTAGTTTCGATTTCTTACATGCTTTTTTTAAAAATTTTGGTCCTCTTTTATTGGTCCTTCATTTATTCATTTTCATCCATCTTACCTCCTTGGGCTGTGTGGACTTCCCATTGCAGTGGCCTCTCTCGCTGCAGAGCGCGGGCTGCGGGTACATGCGCCCCAGAGCACCGGCTCATAACTGGACACACTGGTCCAGCTGCTCCACGGCATGTGGGATCCTCCCGGGCCAGGGATTGAACCAGTGCCCCTTGCACTGCAAGGCAGACTCTTTACCCACTGGACCACCAGGGAAGCCCACTATTTTTTTAAATAGTTTTTACGAAAAATAACCAGTTTCAAAGCGTACTTGTGTCTCCTCTAAAAAAAAGATTGTATTCAGGTACATTTTTCTTTTTATTTGCTAATCAGCTTGCAGTGTAGTCATTTCATGCAACCACTAATTTTTGAATGCTTTGGAGATACCCAAAACTGCTAAAATGCATATGAAGAGAGCTAACAGAGCAGTCTTGGTGAGCTGAGTCAAGCGCCTAAAAAGACCTAGACAATATATGCATGGAGCTTCCCCAGTGGCTCAGTGGCAGAGAATCCACCTGCAATGTAGGAGACACAGGTTCGATCCCTGGGTGATGATGATCCCCTGGAGGAGGAAATGGTAACCCACCGCAGTATTCTTGCCTGAGAAATCCCATGGACAGAGGTGCCTGGCAGACAACACTCCATGTGGTTACACAGCTGGACATGACTGAAGTAACTTGGCAGCAGCATGAGCAGTGAGGTCCGGGAAGGGTATGTGGCTTGCTCTGTGTTAATGCAGCTAGCTGGTGGCAGGAAGGGAACAGAACTCAGTGTACTCTAGGTTCAAACCCACTACAGGATTCTTGCTTGGGAAATTCCATGGACAGAGGAGGCTGGTGGTCTACAGTCCTTGGAATCACAGAAGAGTCAGACACGACTGAGCAGCGAAATGACATCAACACGGTATACGAGGTAATGGACAATGTTGTCGAGAAACAATTTAAGTAGGAAGTCAAATTAAGGGAAACCAATGTGGATTGAAGAAGAGAAAATGTGGTGAAGGAGCAGGAAACAAAGGCTCTTAGAGCTGAAGAAACGAGACAAAATGAGACTTTGAGAGCTATTGGACTGATGTGGGGAACAGGGAAAGAACCTTGAGAGGTTGCTGATATTTGCCATAGAGCCTCTAAGTGTGACCCAGTTTTGGTCACTGTGTCAACTGCCAACCTAGTCACCTGAGTGAGGACTTACATCCTCTGTGTAAAGAAGAAAATTTCTTTCCAGCTGTTATAGCTAAGAATAAATGCAGATTCAGTTGGCCAGATCTTTAGATCTTTCAAATGCAGCCAGATACCCAGATTTTAAAGAAAATGCTCTTACCTTAAGTATTGACTCTTTTTTTTACTACTCTGTGAGCCAAATTATAGTTACCTGCTAGCCTGACACAACCTAAGAATTACCAATCTCCAATTCTTTGCAATGATAAGGAACACCAGGATGCTTAAACCTGGGAGTAGTACCGAACTCGGGTCCAGAAAATAAGTACCTGAGAGACAGTTTTTGGTATTAATAGCAAGTAAAGCTGCTTTTAATCAGAATGTCAGCAATCTGGAGAGATGGTGGACTCAGCGTCCCCCCAAAACCACCTCCAAACATTCTGCTTGGCTATGAAGGTTTTTAAAGGAAAACGGGAAGTAATCTCAGTTAGTCATTGAGAGAGGGGGTCAGAGTTGTCATTCCCCACTGTGTTCAGGCTTGTAGATGACTTCCTATGATCTCTCCTGAGATGCTCTCTTGTTCACACAGTTTGTTAGCAAGGTTACTGAAGCGGAAGCTAAGGGAGAGAGCTGTCGTCTGTTAATTACTTACTCTTCACTTCTACTTCTTTAATCTACAGGAGGAACCAACAGGTTAGGCAAAGTGTTGGTGCAATCAAAGGATTTGAAAGGTGTGTTGGGCTAGAGATGAGTAGAGCATGGCGGGGCCTCGTTTAAAGTTAGTGACAAGACCAAAGGGGTCGCCTGTGGAGAGCTCTTTCCTGCCCAAAGCTGCTTACAAGTCTCCACTTGTCAGAATAGCCTTCTGTTTCTGTGGAATTATGGGTGAAGGTCCCTCTTCATGCTGACGTAGGGTGCTATATTCTTAAGACTGGGCGACATCAACATGAGTCTGCAGCATATCTTTGCTGACAGTTGTAGGTGCCTGTTTACATATATGAGCAGAACAAGCCACACTTATTTTGATGCCCACTGTGATATAGATTAACTATCAAAAATGTTGATCGCAGTCTATTAAGGCCAGGTCTTGGAATTGTGCTAACCAGAGACAGTACTGCTCAAGATGGAGCAGCTGATGTCAAGACTGCAGGCTGGTCATCATGCAGTTAGCAATTTCCCTCTGGAGGCAGTTATAGTATTTCTAAAACAACTCTGGATTGTGTGTGAGACACCGAGTCTGTGGTGTACATGTTGTGGACTAAAATAGATGAACGACTTGAGAGCTGTGGGTTAAGTTTTATTTGGGACGTAATTGGGACTTCAGCCCAGGAGGCAGCACCCCAGATAGCTCTGAGAGACTGTTCCAAAGAGGCAGCAGGAGGAAGTTCAATATGTAAGATTTTGGGGTTTTGTGTCACTTTTGGTATTAATAGCAAGTAAAGCTGCTTTTAATCAGAATGTCAGCAATCTGGAGAGATGGTGGACTCAGCGTCCCCAAAACCACCTCCAAACATTCTGCTTGGCTATGAAGGTTTTTAAAGGAAAACGGAAGTAATCTCAGTTAGTCATTGAGAGAGGGTCAGAGTTGTCATTCCCCACTGTGTTCAGGCTTGTAGATGACTTCCTATGATCTCTCCTGAGATGCTCTCTTGTTCACACAGTTTGTTAGCAAGGTTACTGAAGCGGAAGCAAAGGGGAGAGAGCTGTCGTCTGTTAATTACTTACTCTTCACTTCTACTTCTTTAATCTACAGGAGGAACCAACAGGTTAGGCAAAGTGTTGGTGCAATCAAAGGATTTGAAAGGTGTGTTGGGCTAGAGATGAGTAGAGCATGGCGGGGCCTCGTTTAAAGTTAGTGACAAGACCAAAGGGGTCGCCTGTGGAGAGCTCTTTCCTGCCCAAAGCTGCTTACAAGTCTCCACTTGTCAGAATAGCCTTCTGTTTCTGTGGAATTATGGGTGAAGGTCCCTCTTCATGCTGACGTAGGGTGCTATATTCTTAAGACTGGGCGACATCAACATGAGTCTGCAGCATATCTTTGCTGACAGTTGTAGGTGCCTGTTTACATATATGAGCAGAACAAGCCACACTTATTTTGATGCCCACTGTGATATAGATTAACTATCAAAAATGTTGATCGCAGTCTATTAAGGCCAGGTCTTGGAATTGTGCTAACCAGAGACAGTACTGCTCAAGATGGAGCAGCTGATGTCAAGACTGCAGGCTGGTCATCATGCAGTTAGCAATTTCCCTCTGGAGGCAGTTATAGTATTTCTAAAACAACTCTGGATTGTGTGTGAGACACCGAGTCTGTGGTGTACATGTTGTGGACTAAAATAGATGAACGACTTGAGAGCTGTGGGTTAAGTTTTATTTGGGACGTAATTGGGACTTCAGCCCAGGAGGCAGCACCCCAGATAGCTCTGAGAGACTGTTCCAAAGAGGCAGCAGGAGGAAGTTCAATATGTAAGATTTTGAGAAGGAGGAGTTTAATATCATTAAACAGTCATTTTGCAAAGGGTCTTCAGTTAATCACTAGGATCTAATATCATCATGAAGGAATTTAGCGCTTTTCTAGATATGAGGGGATTCAAGGACTGAGACAGTAAAATCTGTTCCTAAAAGCATCCACCTATCTAAAGACCTGCCCCACGAGATTCCCTGGAGCACAGAGTGCCTCTACCCTACCCTGATCTTCATCAGCAGGTATTGAAGGTCAGCAGCTCTCAGCAGCACAGGGTCTGATCTCTGCAGAGGCAGAGGGCAAATGTCCTTGTGGTCCAGTCATTGGCAATGTAATTAGTAAATGTCAATTTGTAGTTGACAAGGCTGAAGCAGGCTTGATTTTACAGTCGTATCCAATTCTTTGTGACCCTTTGGGCTATAGCCCACTAGGCTCTTCCATCCATGGGTGTTTTCAGGCAAGAATATTGGAGTGGGTAGCCATTTCCATCTCTTGGGATTAAGCCTACATCTCCTCTGTCTCCTGCATTGCGTGTGGGTTCTTTACCTGCTGAGCCATCAGGAATGGGGCTGTTGTATGAGTCTGTGACTCTATTGTCCTAAGTATTAGCTGTTTAATCTTGCTCTTTTGTGACTCAGGAAAGCTTTGGGAGATTTCAGCTTTTCTATAAACAAGAGGCAGGGGACAAGGAGGGACTTCATACCTGGGGGAGCCTACAGAGTTCTGCTCAGTTCCAATCCTCCCTTTTCTTTGATGCTCCTAAGGAAAATCTAGTTTAAGAGAGACACAAAAGAATTGACAGAACTTAGATATTTTATTAATTCACATTTGAAAATAAAAGTCATGTAAGGAGCCTAGGCCAAGGTTTTACATTGGGGGTTCCTGGTTGATAGGGACAGAAAACAGCTTCGGGAACAATAAGAACCAATTTATTACAGCTGGTTTCACTCTCACTAAGATACTAGAGGGATAACCTGAAGTTCGTTGGAAATTTTAAAGTAGTGAAAAGGAGATACAGATGTCAAAATTGATTAGACACTTAATTGATCTCCTGTAAAAGCCATACATATTTGAAAACATGCCTCTTTCACATACAGAAATCATTCATGCATGACCTTGTGTGTTTGCATTTGAAAAATATACCTGGTTGGGTCATTTCCTGGGTATGTATTATTCTGTGGATACCTACATAGATATTTGTCCATTCATGCATGTGGAGAATTGCCAAATTTTACAAATAAAAATAAAGTATACCCAGTTAAATTTGAATTTCAGAGGAACAACAGATAATTTTTTAATGAAGTATGTCCCAAATACTGCATAGACTTATTTTTAAAATTGTATCTTTCTTTACTTGAAAGACAAATTTAGCTTGACTCCTATATTTTGTTTGGCAACTCTCCCCAGCATGCACCAGGCCACCGTCTAACTTCTCTTCAACCAGGGCCACTGTCCTCTTGCTCATTCCCTTTGTTTCACTTTCACCCTTCTATAGGTCATTCTCCATACATATCGGCAGAGCATTTTCTTAAAGTCTGATTATGTCAGCTCCTTCTTTCAACATTTTAAGAGGTCCTCTTTGTACTTAGAATAAAATTCAAACTCCTTACCATGACTTGTAAGGCCCTACATGATTTGCCCTTGCGAATGGGGCTGTTGTATGAGTCTGTGACTCTATTGTCCTAAGTATTAGCTGTTTAATCTTGCTCTTTTGTGACTCAGGAAAGCTTTGGGAGATTTCAGCTTTTCTATAAACAAGAGGCAGGGGACAAGGAGGGACTTCATACCTGGGGGAGCCTACAGAGTTCTGCTCAGTTCCAATCCTCCCTTTTCTTTGATGCTCCTAAGGAAAATCTAGTTTAAGAGAGACACAAAAGAATTGACAGAACTTAGATATTTTATTAATTCACATTTGAAAATAAAAGTCATGTAAGGAGCCTAGGCCAAGGTTTTACATTGGGGGTTCCTGGTTGATAGGGACAGAAAACAGCTTCGGGAACAATAAGAACCAATTTATTACAGCTGGTTTCACTCTCACTAAGATACTAGAGGGATAACCTGAAGTTCGTTGGAAATTTTAAAGTAGTGAAAAGGAGATACAGATGTCAAAATTGATTAGACACTTAATTGATCTCCTGTAAAAGCCATACATATTTGAAAACATGCCTCTTTCACATACAGAAATCATTCATGCATGACCTTGTGTGTTTGCATTTGAAAAATATACCTGGTTGGGTCATTTCCTGGGTATGTATTATTCTGTGGATACCTACATAGATATTTGTCCATTCATGCATGTGGAGAATTGCCAAATTTTACAAATAAAAATAAAGTATACCCAGTTAAATTTGAATTTCAGAGGAACAACAGAAAATTTTTTTAATGAAGTATGTCCCAAATACTGCATAGACTTATTTTTAAAATTGTATCTTTCTTTACTTGAAAGACAAATTTAGCTTGACTCCTATATTTTGTTTGGCAACTCTCCCCAGCATGCACCAGGCCACCGTCTAACTTCTCTTCAACCAGGGCCACTGTCCTCTTGCTCATTCCCTTTGTTTCACTTTCACCCTTCTATAGGTCATTCTCCATACATATCGGCAGAGCATTTTCTTAAAGTCTGATTATGTCAGCTCCTTCTTTCAACATTTTAAGAGGTCCTCTTTGTACTTAGAATAAAATTCAAACTCCTTACCATGACTTGTAAGGCCCTACATGATTTTGCCCTTGCCTCCGGTTCAATGTTACCTCGAGTGTGCTGTGACTTACCCAAACTCATCTCGTTCTGCTGCCTAAATTGAGCCCCTTTACCCCTATTTATTTTCTTCAAACTACCCAAACTGATTTGCACCTTGGGGCTTTTGCATTCATTGTTCCTTTGGCTTGAAAGCCCTTTCTCCAGAGCTCTGGTCCCCTGGATTTCTCTGTCGTCATTCTGGCTCCTGTGGGACCTCCTCGGGGATACCTTCCCTCATCTCTATCTGGTGTAGAGTTTCTCAGTTTGGGTGCTATTGACATCTGGAGTTGGATCCTCCTTTGTGGAGAGGGGCTGTTCTGTGTATTGCAAGACGTTCAGTGGCATCCTTAGCTCTACCCACGAGAGCTCCTGAGCTGTGACAATTACAGAGGTCATATCTATCCAATGTGCCCAGAGGCACAGCCACCCCTGGTTGAGAACCACTGAAGTAACCAGTCCCCTTTCAATTGATGTCTATCATATTATCTTATTTTTCCTAACTTAGTATTTGTCACTCTCTGCTATTTTTCTGTTTGTGTTTATTACTTGTTTATCTTCTCTTTCACTCACTAGAAGAGAACCAATGTGTGAAAGGTTTGATTTGCTTTACTCATTGCTCTATCACTGTTGTTGAGAACCATGCCTCACACATAAATATGCTCATAATCTTTTATTGAATACATGCCACACCTTGAAAGTGAAAGTCTCTCAGTTCTGTCTGACTCTTTGTAAGTCCATGGACAGACGAGTCGTGGAATTCTCCAGGCAAGAATACTGGGTGGGTAGCTGTTCCTTTCTCCAGGGCATCTTCCCAACCCTAGGGATCCCACATTGCAGACGGACTGTTTACCGAGCCACCTGGCAAGCCCAGTACATGCCAAATAACTTCAAATGACCTTTACTGAAAAGGTAATATGCTCAGACACTGTTAAGCTTAGGTGGAATAGCAATGAATGAGACATCATTCCTGCTCTCTTGTCTCTAATGTCTTGGAAACCCAGTCATGAACTCTACTCTTAACAGTTCAGTTCAGTTGCTCAGGTGTGTCCAACTTTGTAACCCCATGAACTGCAGCATGCCAGGATTCCCCGTCCTTCACCATCTCCCAGAGCTTGCTCAAATTCATGTCCATTGACTCAGTGATGCTATCCAACCATCTGGTCCTCTGTTGTCCCCTTCTCCTTTTGCCTTCTGTTTTTCCCAATAACAGGCTCTTTTCCAATGATTTTCCCCGTCTGCTTCAGCCTTCTTTTGGCTAATTTCCAGAGCTCTGGTCCCTGGATTTCTCTGTCGTCATTCTGGCTCCTGTGGGACCTCCTCGGGATACCTTCCCTCATCTCTATCTGGTGTAGAGTTTCTCAGTTTGGGTGCTATTGACATCTGGAGTTGGATCCTCCTTTGTGGAGAGGGGCTGTTCTGTGTATTGCAAGACGTTCAGTGGCATCCTTAGCTCTACCCACGAGAGCTCCTGAGCTGTGACAATTACAGAGGTCATATCTATCCAATGTGCCCAGAGGCACAGCCACCCCTGGTTGAGAACCACTGAAGTAACCAGTCCCCTTTCAATTGATGTCTATCATATTATCTTATTTTTCCTAACTTAGTATTTGTCACTCTCTGCTATTTTTCTGTTTGTGTTTATTACTTGTTTATCTTCTCTTTCACTCACTAGAAGAGAACCAATGTGTGAAAGGTTTGATTTGCTTTACTCATTGCTCTATCACTGTTGTTGAGAACCATGCCTCACACATAAATATGCTCATAATCTTTTATTGAATACATGCCACACCTTGAAAGTGAAAGTCTCTCAGTTCTGTCTGACTCTTTGTAAGTCCATGGACAGACGAGTCGTGGAATTCTCCAGGCAAGAATACTGGGTGGGTAGCTGTTCCTTTCTCCAGGGCATCTTCCCAACCCTAGGGATCCCACATTGCAGACGGACTGTTTACCGAGCCACCTGGCAAGCCCAGTACATGCCAAATAACTTCAAATGACCTTTACTGAAAAGGTAATATGCTCAGACACTGTTAAGCTTAGGTGGAATAGCAATGAATGAGACATCATTCCTGCTCTCTTGTCTCTAATGTCTTGGAAACCCAGTCATGAACTCTACTCTTAACAGTTCAGTTCAGTTGCTCAGGTGTGTCCAACTTTGTAACCCCATGAACTGCAGCATGCCAGGATTCCCCGTCCTTCACCATCTCCCAGAGCTTGCTCAAATTCATGTCCATTGACTCAGTGATGCTATCCAACCATCTGGTCCTCTGTTGTCCCCTTCTCCTTTTGCCTTCTGTTTTTCCCAATAACAGGCTCTTTTCCAATGAGTTGTCTCTTCGCATCAGGTGACCAAAGTATTCGAGCTTAAGCTTCAGCATCATTCCTTCCAATGAATATTCAGGGTTGATTTCCTGTAGGATTGACTGGTTTGATCTCCTTGCAGTCCAAGGGACTCTATATGTTCTAAGAATTACAGGCCTCACAGGCTGTGGGAATCTGAAGTTCAGGTTCAAGGAAGCTAACCATGCGTCAGTGTCTGGATCAACCCCGTACAACAAAGAATTGTCCTGCCCCAGTGAGAACATTGTACCTGAGAGAAACTCTGGCCTGAGCCACCCATGGCCTGCATTCTGGGAGTGTGTCATGGGATATAGGCCACATGGAGGAGAACTGGGGAAAGAAATTCACAAATGAAAGGACACTCAGCAGAAGGAGGAAGGTTCAGCATTTGTGAGAAACATATCCATCTTCTATAACAGGGGAAAGGTGTCAATGTAAATGTGTCAATAGAGAGATGAGATTTTTATGAAAATAGCATTTATTACTATTTATAATAGTATTTATTTATAATATTTCTTGTACTGTGTCACTTGGGTTAACTGATACAATGTAATTCTTACTATTAATTATGGTCTAATTTCTTTACTACTTTTAGCACTGATATAAAGGCTTTTTTCTCTATTTACTGTGTTTGTCTTCTAAAATAAACTTCAAAAAATTAGTCTATCATACTTACTGAGTTCACAAATCATAAGTGTACAAAGCTGGAAAAAGTGCATGACCAGCACCCCAAACCACCCCCTGTATGACTCAGTCACTGTTTCCCACTTTTCCCCCAAAATGACGATTGTGTCAGTTTCTGCCATCACAGTGATCTTTGCCAACCTTTGACATTTCCATAAATGAAACTACACAGTCCACAGTCTTGTGTTTGCCTTCTTTGGCTCAACTTTATGTTTGTAACATTCACTCCTGCTGTTTTTGTAGCAGAATTTTGTTGATTTCCATTTTCTTTACTATGTGCTGTGCTTAGTCGCTCAGTCCTGTCCACCTCTTTGTAACCCCATGGACTCTAGTCTGCCAGGCTCCTCTGTCCATGATGATTCTCCAGGCAAGGATGCTGGAGTGGGTTTTTCCAGGAGATCTTCCCAACCCAGGTCTCCTGCATTGCAGGCAGATTCTTTACTGTCTGAGCCATTGTATAAATATGTCACAGTTTGTTTCCTGATTCTATCTCGGTTGTTTCGTTGTTTGAGCTTTTGCAAATAGTTCATCTATGCATGTTTATCACAGTGTCTTTTTTGGGTCTATGTATTCATTTCTGTTGAGTTTACACCTCAGATTGGAATTGTTGGCCACAGAGTGTGTGTGTGTGTGTGCACTCACTGTATTAAATAGAGTCAAACAGAATGGTTGATTCCATTTACTTATGTGAGAGTCCCATATGCTCTACATGAAGTTAGAATTTTTTCAAAGGCAATAATGTATAGGATTAGGATATGATGAAAGAAATAAAATATTGCCTTAGAGAAACACTGCTAACTCTGTCATAATTTTATGCACACTTGGCATACTTCAGCAAGCTGATCACTTCCTTTTGTGAAAGTTTGCCCCCGATAATGACGGCAAGGATACTGAGATTTTTATGAAAATAGCATTTATTACTATTTATAATAGTATTTATTTATAATATTTCTTGTACTGTGTCACTTGGGTTAACTGATACAATGTAATTCTTACTATTAATTATGGTCTAATTTCTTTACTACTTTTAGCACTGATATAAAGGCTTTTTTCTCTATTTACTGTGTTTGTCTTCTAAAATAAACTTCAAAAAATTAGTCTATCATACTTACTGAGTTCACAAATCATAAGTGTACAAAGCTGGAAAAAGTGCATGACCAGCACCCCAAACCACCCCCTGTATGACTCAGTCACTGTTTCCCACTTTTCCCCCAAAATGACGATTGTGTCAGTTTCTGCCATCACAGTGATCTTTGCCAACCTTTGACATTTCCATAAATGAAACTACACAGTCCACAGTCTTGTGTTTGCCTTCTTTGGCTCAACTTTATGTTTGTAACATTCACTCCTGCTGTTTTTGTAGCAGAATTTTGTTGATTTCCATTTTCTTTACTATGTGCTGTGCTTAGTCGCTCAGTCCTGTCCACCTCTTTGTAACCCCATGGACTCTAGTCTGCCAGGCTCCTCTGTCCATGATGATTCTCCAGGCAAGGATGCTGGAGTGGGTTTTTCCAGGAGATCTTCCCAACCCAGGTCTCCTGCATTGCAGGCAGATTCTTTACTGTCTGAGCCATTGTATAAATATGTCACAGTTTGTTTCCTGATTCTATCTCGGTTGTTTCGTTGTTTGAGCTTTTGCAAATAGTTCATCTATGCATGTTTATCACAGTGTCTTTTTTGGGTCTATGTATTCATTTCTGTTGAGTTTACACCTCAGATTGGAATTGTTGGCCACAGAGTGTGTGTGTGTGTGTGCACTCACTGTATTAAATAGAGTCAAACAGAATGGTTGATTCCATTTACTTATGTGAGAGTCCCATATGCTCTACATGAAGTTAGAATTTTTTCAAAGGCAATAATGTATAGGATTAGGATATGATGAAAGAAATAAAATATTGCCTTAGAGAAACACTGCTAACTCTGTCATAATTTTATGCACACTTGGCATACTTCAGCAAGCTGATCACTTCCTTTTGTGAAATTTTACCCATGTGCCTACTTGAACCTACTTCAAACCAGATAATGACGGCAAGGATCTACTGAGTCTAGGAAATTCCAGTTATCCCCGGAATACTGGGGATATGGGAATAACTCACTTTGTACGTATATAGTGTTCCTTTCAGTAAATCATAAAAATCATTGCTGTGTTATATGAAAAGTTTATGAGGTCACATGAATGCTTGCTTACTGTGCACATGGTGAGAGCTGTGCATTTCAAGTTAAATAAAGGAGCAGTTCTGATGGTAAAGAAGTAGTTTAAGAAATCAAGAGAACTATAAATGGCCATCTGCTATCTTCTCCATTTTTATTTGCTGAATTAACCCAGTGAAATATTTTAATGAATAATGGGTTGATATTCCATCTGTTCATTAATTTTTTCCAACTATACAATAATCCATCATTTCTACTGAGTGGAAACAATGTGATACTTTGTAAAAATATTTTTCAAAATAGAGGCAGTGGGTGTAATTCACTTTCCATTCATTTCAAATGTATTTTAGAGATGGAGGTACAAGCGCCTCTTTTGAGTCAGGGTGTTGGGGAAAGAATGTCAGTTCTTTGAGTTGACAGTGTATAGTGGATGACCTACATCTTTGAGATAAGCTATCTATGTTTGGGCTTATTTGAGAAGAACAGAAAGAGAAGCTTTCTCTGTATGGCCGAAGGTCACAGAGATGTGAATAGCACCTATGATACTATAACACTTCAGCCAAAAACAGTGTTAAGAATTAGTTCCTTAAAAATGATGTAAAACATATGTCACTATCTGAGTGGTGTTTATGGCATTCCGATTCCATATTCAGTGTTATGACTCTAATGCAAGTGGAACATATGAATGTGTATATACACGTGTGTGTGAGTACACACAAATGCACACCTGTAAATTAAAATTTCATTTAAGTCTATTTTAAGTTTGTTTCTTTATTTGGGGGGTTTTGGGTTTTTTTTTTTTTTTTTTTTTTTTGCTTTTTATTTCTCTTTAGTTGGCATAGCATATTATATGCATTCAGGCTGTTTAAGGTTCACGTGTCCAGGAGCAGATGTCGGCTTAATGGCACACTAATGCCTGCTGTGTCATGTCCACAAATAGACGCCCTGAAACAGGATTTGGCCAGAGGGTTCAAGCTGACATTTGGAGAATTGACAGCTAAGGTGAGAGGTGGAGAAGAACAAGGAAGGGCCTTTAATGTATTCCAGTATTGACGATTTTTAAGACTTAAAGATCATTTACCAAATATTTTCTCCTTGGTGGTTTCTTAGCTCAGTTCGTTTTAAATAATTTATCAACAGATTTTTAAAAGCCTCCACTACAGTTCTTATAGATTTGGGGACCTGAGGGTAATCTTACCTATCAGTAGAGATATATTATTCCCTTTAAAGATAAGGGGCATGTTGTACAGAAGGAATGGAATATAATTAATAACAATGTTCCTGTGGATAATAGAAGCCTCTTCTACATTAATATTATTTCAAAATAATGACTAAATTCTGAAACGTGACAATCCACTAATCATTGGGTCTGAAGTAGATAAGCCATCTTAGAAAGCACACAGTTTAATCCTATCATATTTCACTTACACGTTCTTTCTATTGGATGGAATGAATTCAAACCATGGCTTTTTATGTACTCTTTAGAGTTTGTCTAAGAAATATTGCATACTTATGTTTTCTTCAGTCTCTTGGGCCTCATATATTGTTCATATTGTCTCCTGCAACCAATGCTAACCAGAGTATCTAGTAAAGTTGGAACTATCCTATCCCAATGTGTCAAGTAAATGATATATTATGAATTTTTTTCAAAAGAAAGTTCCATTAAAATTTGAAGACCAGGGAAAAATGAGGCAAACATTAAATAAGTCCAAAATGAGAAGTCAAGAATTTCTGTTTGGATGAACATGAATATAAAAATGTCTTGTCAGGGCTTTCCTAGTGGTCCCGTGGGTGAGGAGTCCACCTTGCAGTGCAGCGGCAACCAGCTCAATCCCCGGCCAGGGAAGATCCCACGTGCCATGGAGCAGCTAGACCCGTGTGTGCAATTAGGAGCCAACACTCTGGAGCGCATGGCCCAGAACTGGTGCTGTGCAACAAGGGCAGCCACTGCAGTGGGAGGCCCACACAGGCCAAAGAATAAAGATGAGTGAAAAATAAATAAATAAAAAAACAATAAAAGAGGCCAAAATTTAGGGGAAAAAAAGTCAGATAGCACCACATTGTAAAGAGAGGATTTCTCTGTGGGTTATACCTTGGAGGATTTTTATTTTTCATTTTTTACCTCCTTGTAAAATTTGGTTTTGAAATAGGAATATGGATGTTTTTGAGAACCTGTGGTCCCAGAGATGACAGCACAAAACATTTCTATGAGCTGCAAAGCATGAATAATAGATGGGTGTTTATTGACAACAAGCCATTATAATGCAAATGCATGTGGTGTGCATGTTATAGCCAAGAACTGAGTCCATCATGGCACTTGCCTGGACCAGGACTCAGCCAACCCTCCCTCCCAGTATGCACTACTAGATTCCTTGGTAGGTGCTATCAGACTCAGCTATCCATTTTCAAGATCATTGGGACAGTTTCTTCAATTATCCATACAAAGTGGGACTATAACAGGGGAATAATCATTATAGTCTATGAAAATTTCCCTGTGAATTTCATGGAGATAATTCCATTCAAATATACTTTCATTTTAAACATACAGCACTTTACTGTTCCTAATAAAATATGTTGATGGCAAATATTTTAGCACGGGCCATCGAGCCTTCTCCTTAAATCTTTAGGAAAGCACAGAAGCCCTTTTCCTTTCTCTGTTACAGAGCTCTAGGTATGCTGTGTGACTGCAGGTTTTATGCTCCTGTTCACCAATGCATCTCTAGTGGCAGCACAGTGCAGGGCGTCCAGGCCTTTAGGTGGATCTCAGGACACAGCAATAAGGTAAAGAAATAACTCTGGGCCAAAAACACCCTGGGTTCAAATCCCATCTCCTGCAGTTAATGGCGTCTGTAGTCTTGAGGACATGATTTAATCTCTCCAAGCTTCCATCTGTGCCTTTGGGGATAAAATGAACAACCTTCCAGGTTATTGTGAAAGTTACGATTTTTATATATAAAATGTTTGGTTCCGTGTGTGGCAGAGTTGGTGGTTAGAACAATGGTAACTGTCTGTTCACCCTTCCCCAGCTAGAATTATTTATTTTAAAGCAAAAATTTAGGATGGATAATGAGGCTTATGCATGAATATCAAAAATACTAGAGAATCTCTAAGGCCATTAGTGGTTTCCAGAGCCTCCAATAGGATATAGTGTATGCAGTTCTCAGAAATATCAGGGACTGACAGTATTCCCTCATGCAGTCAATCACTGATAGCTGCTTTACTAGTTAATGTTGGGTTCTTCTTTTGTTCCTTGGCCTTCATTGGGTACCATGGAGTCCAGAAAGGAGCAACCACACCAGACACTTGAAATTCCTCTGAGAGTAAAGTATGTTTGTCAAAATCCATAAAATTTGTTCGACTATACAATCTATTTCAGCGAAAAAGCCTGAGTTGATTATGTTATGTTATGTTAATTAGAATACCTTCTACTATGCTGAAATGTTCCATATACAATCAGTGTTTCACTTCTTCATGTCTCAAAGCACATAATTTGTAGTTTTCTGAAATGGAAGAGACAGATAGTACCAAATCTTTGTGTTGTAGCCGGTTCCCCAGAGAAGCTTGTAGCTGTGCTAAAAAAAAAAAAAGAAAGAACGAAAAAATAAAATCCTAAGGCATATTGCCTGAACTATATACTGAGATATCATAGATACATTTTTAACCTTATCATGTAAAGCTCAAGGGTATTACCTTCATAATCATCCAAAGAAATGTATCAATTTCTTTAGGAAAGCACAGAAGCCCTTTTCCTTTCTCTGTTACAGAGCTCTAGGTATGCTGTGTGACTGCAGGTTTTATGCTCCTGTTCACCAATGCATCTCTAGTGGCAGCACAGTGCAGGGCGTCCAGGCCTTTAGGTGGATCTCAGGACACAGCAATAAGGTAAAGAAATAACTCTGGGCCAAAAACACCCTGGGTTCAAATCCCATCTCCTGCAGTTAATGGCGTCTGTAGTCTTGAGGACATGATTTAATCTCTCCAAGCTTCCATCTGTGCCTTTGGGGATAAAATGAACAACCTTCCAGGTTATTGTGAAAGTTACGATTTTTATATATAAAATGTTTGGTTCCGTGTGTGGCAGAGTTGGTGGTTAGAACAATGGTAACTGTCTGTTCACCCTTCCCCAGCTAGAATTATTTATTTTAAAGCAAAAATTTAGGATGGATAATGAGGCTTATGCATGAATATCAAAAATACTAGAGAATCTCTAAGGCCATTAGTGGTTTCCAGAGCCTCCAATAGGATATAGTGTATGCAGTTCTCAGAAATATCAGGGACTGACAGTATTCCCTCATGCAGTCAATCACTGATAGCTGCTTTACTAGTTAATGTTGGGTTCTTCTTTTGTTCCTTGGCCTTCATTGGGTACCATGGAGTCCAGAAAGGAGCAACCACACCAGACACTTGAAATTCCTCTGAGAGTAAAGTATGTTTGTCAAAATCCATAAAATTTGTTCGACTATACAATCTATTTCAGCGAAAAAGCCTGAGTTGATTATGTTATGTTATGTTAATTAGAATACCTTCTACTATGCTGAAATGTTCCATATACAATCAGTGTTTCACTTCTTCATGTCTCAAAGCACATAATTTGTAGTTTTCTGAAATGGAAGAGACAGATAGTACCAAATCTTTGTGTTGTAGCCGGTTCCCCAGAGAAGCTTGTAGCTGTGCTAAAAAAAAAAAAAGAAAGAACGAAAAAATAAAATCCTAAGGCATATTGCCTGAACTATATACTGAGATATCATAGATACATTTTTAACCTTATCATGTAAAGCTCAAGGGTATTACCTTCATAATCATCCAAAGAAATGTATCAGCCTTAAAACAAATCAAACAACCAAGAGACACAGACATTCTCCCTTTCATTATAACTTTCTTTTCTGTTCCAATTTGCCTGTCAACATTTTATAAATGAAGAAAATATTTTAAATAGACATTTATTTGAAGGACTGAAAAATAACAAAATACAAAATTAACATGTTTTAAAGAGAGCACTGAGTTGTTTTATATCAAAAGCTATTTGAAGATATACATGATAGTTTTAGTTCGATAGAAATGTGTTTATTTAATGCAAGTCATATGTTAGGAACTGTAGACCTACTGACATAGGTAAGACATGACCCCTACCTTCAAAGAGCTTTAGTTTATTGGATGAAACAACCATGTAAAATAAGGTAAAATGGAATATGTGTGACCAAAGTACAAAGCCTAAGACCCCCTGCCAAGAAGTATCATAGAGGCTTCATCAGAGAATTGGAGATCTGAGTTAATCACTGAAGGATTAAGTGATCTTCTGTTAAGCACACAAGAGGAAGAAGTACTTCCAGGAAAAAGAACACTATGAAAAAGTCATCCAACTATGAGGATTTGGGAACCAGCAATAGGTTAAGCTTGGCTGGAGCAGAAAGCGTGTGAACCAAATGCATGTGGTATCAACAGGACCTTGAATGGAAGGTCCCAGGGAGTGGACTTACTTTAAAAAGTTAGTAGGGCTCACTGAGTGTTTCTGGAGAGGAAAATGATCTGACCATGATGGAGAAAACTTTCCTTGGTTTGCACATCTCAAGTGATGGCAGCCTTATCATTGCAGAATCTTGAACCCTAAACCCTGGAGTCATCCTAGACTCCTCTCTCTCACCTTACTTCCCTTGGTCAGGCAATCCTGAGGTCTAACCTAATGATCCCCTTCATCTTCATCAAAGATATGCCATCTCTCACTTAGATTGTTGTTTCCTTACTCAGCTTCCCATTTTCACTCTTGGCTCACCCCTTAGAGTCTTTGCCACCCAGTAGCCATGGTGATTCTTTGATTACAAAAATCCACTAGCATGACCCTTCCCTTCTAAATCCTCCAGTAGTTTCTCGTTAAAATGTGTGGTCCTTCCCGTGAGCTGCAAGGCCCTACAGGCTTCCTGTCTCTGTTTCTGGTCTGATCTGGTCCCTGGCCATTCTCCTCCCCTGGCTTTGCTTCGGCACATGCCTCAGTCTCTTGTGGTTCTGTCAATGCTCCAAGCTGTCTTCCTCTTCAGAGCCAGTCCACTTGGTTCCTCTACCTGTGACATTTTCCTGAGATTTGCAGAGTTCCTCCCTCACTTATGAAGGTTTCTGCTCAAAAGTCACATTAGCAGAGAGGCATTTGGGGAGAGACCACTTGGTGTGAAAGAGAGACCACCTCCAGCCTCTGTTCCCTCGCCCCTCTGAATGCCTTCACAGCAGTCATCATCACGAAACCAGTTACCTATAGGTGTGTTTTGTGTCTGTCTCTTCTTGATAGAATTTAAACACCTTGAAATGTCATTAAGCATTTATTTACATCGTACACTCCAGGTGTTCTTTAAAGAACGTTGCAAATATTAACTCAGTGAATACCCATAACAGCCCATGACACAGGTAATATTATTCCCATAGTATAGGCTAGGAAATTGCAACCCAGAGAGATTGTATCATTTACATAAGGTGTCACAGCTTGAACCTAAACCCAGGTGTCTGCCTTCCTCACCACTACTAAGTCGTATTGTCTTTTCAAAGTAGGGACTTTGTTTTGTTCACTCTTGTGCTGCCTTCCTAACACCCTGCAGGTGGCCTGGCCGAGTATTTAATGAAGAAGTAAACTTTGACCTTATTCTTTTGAAGTGGTAGCACAGAATTTATTTCTGTGTTAGAGACCAGGAAAATAAAGAAAGATAAAACTCAGAAAGGTTTTTTTTCCCACAATCACAAGTTTTGTTTTATTCAGAAAAAATTTTTTATTCAATCAGCATGTAATATGTCTTTTGAGAATATCACTTAACTTTCTTTTTGTGTGTGCTTTCTGGATTTTTTTTGTTTGCCTGCATGATGCCATTTTCTATTAAAACACTGTTATTATAAACTCAGCAGTAAATACTAAATATTAAATACTTGACTGATTTTTTTATGGTCATGTGCTGAGTTGAGCAAATTAATCAAAAGCATGCTTGTCTCTACAACTTCCTCTTTTTAATTGCTTTGTGGGAGATAGATGATAAAAAGATATTTGATGAGAAAGGTTAGCATTATCAAACTGAGCAAGCTTATTTGATCCTTGCAAGTGCCATGCACTGTGCTGTGCTGACTGTACATAGACCTGTAAAGTATCCCTCCACTTCTAGAGTTCAAAGTCTAGGGGACTGTGACAGACTAGGAAGTACAAAGATTGTTACCAGAGAGCAGCAGGAACATAGAGCTGTGTGTTTGGAGAACTGGGTAAGGATGGAGAGAAGACAGGAAGGCTTACTAGAGGAGAGACAGTTAGGTGTCTTAAGAGGTTATTGAGCATTTGCAAGGCTGACTCGGAGTGGGGGTGCTGCGGGAGGCAGGTATTAGTGGTGATGGTGGGTTAAAGGCTTTCAAGACAGTAAAAAAAACACAGCATGAATAATAGAAACTTTCAATGTTGTGAATCTTTGTTCAAGTTGGTATTTCATGGGGAAAAAAGTCTATTAATTTGTGAGAATCCAATTTCTTATGAGCTCTATAAATAGTGTTAAGACTATTGAAGGCTCAGAACTGCATATGTATAAAAATTGCTGACAGGAAATAATGTCATCATTTTATAGGCAGTTGAAAATGTATTTCCTTTTAATTATAAAAATGTGGAATTATAGTTTTAATTCCTAAACCACCCCCTTGTCTTTTCAAAGTAGGGACTTTGTTTTGTTCACTCTTGTGCTGCCTTCCTAACACCCTGCAGGTGGCCTGGCCAGTATTTAATGAAGAAGTAAACTTTGACCTTATTCTTTTGAAGTGGTAGCACAGAATTTATTTCTGTGTTAGAGACCAGGAAAATAAAGAAAGATAAAACTCAGAAAGGTTTTTTTTCCCACAATCACAAGTTTTGTTTTATTCAGAAAAAATTTTTTATTCAATCAGCATGTAATATGTCTTTTGAGAATATCACTTAACTTTCTTTTTGTGTGTGCTTTCTGGATTTTTTTTGTTTGCCTGCATGATGCCATTTTCTATTAAAACACTGTTATTATAAACTCAGCAGTAAATACTAAATATTAAATACTTGACTGATTTTTTTATGGTCATGTGCTGAGTTGAGCAAATTAATCAAAAGCATGCTTGTCTCTACAACTTCCTCTTTTTAATTGCTTTGTGGGAGATAGATGATAAAAAGATATTTGATGAGAAAGGTTAGCATTATCAAACTGAGCAAGCTTATTTGATCCTTGCAAGTGCCATGCACTGTGCTGTGCTGACTGTACATAGACCTGTAAAGTATCCCTCCACTTCTAGAGTTCAAAGTCTAGGGGACTGTGACAGACTAGGAAGTACAAAGATTGTTACCAGAGAGCAGCAGGAACATAGAGCTGTGTGTTTGGAGAACTGGGTAAGGATGGAGAGAAGACAGGAAGGCTTACTAGAGGAGAGACAGTTAGGTGTCTTAAGAGGTTATTGAGCATTTGCAAGGCTGACTCGGAGTGGGGGTGCTGCGGGAGGCAGGTATTAGTGGTGATGGTGGGTTAAAGGCTTTCAAGACAGTAAAAAAAACACAGCATGAATAATAGAAACTTTCAATGTTGTGAATCTTTGTTCAAGTTGGTATTTCATGGGGAAAAAAGTCTATTAATTTGTGAGAATCCAATTTCTTATGAGCTCTATAAATAGTGTTAAGACTATTGAAGGCTCAGAACTGCATATGTATAAAAATTGCTGACAGGAAATAATGTCATCATTTTATAGGCAGTTGAAAATGTATTTCCTTTTAATTATAAAAATGTGGAATTATAGTTTTAACTTCTTCCCCTTAGAATTGACATTTTATTACAGTTTTAAAAAGCAACCGAATTGCGACAAATACTGTTAACTTTTTGCTGAATTTCAGGTTTGTTTCCATCTCAGATGTATTTTTGTAGTAAGATTATTCTTAACATTTATTTATAATGTATCTTTAAAATGCATCCGGTCATTTTATTCGCAGGGACAGTTTGTCACAGATATTTGGTGGTACCCTGTACAACTTTGGCAAGACATCTAGGTTTTTCTGTACAAAACTTTCTCAGAACCACATCTTCGGTTTTATGATCTCAAAAATTCCTTATTGTATTTGTATCATGCTTTATGATGTATAAAGCCTATGACTTTATCACTTTATCTATGTTATATTAGCTGATCCTAGTACTGTTCCGTGGGTTAGACAAAGGCTCGCTGGTTCAGAATTCCATGTACACATTCCTTGCTTCTGTTTTTGCTGACTCTTAAATGCAGTTCCCTAAGATCACTGTTGAGAGCATGTAATTCCAAAGGTGTTAGGGCTCCATGAGGATCATTGATCAAGTGCCACAGAGAGCGCCATGTCGATTGCCGGTGAGTCATGTTGTAAGGGATTCATTCAATTTTGGCCGTTTCATCACCTGCAGGTAGACGCTGGGCATCTCAGTAGGCTATTTGGGGTCTTAGTTAATCACACCTGAATATGTTTTGAAAGCGAAGAGACTAAATCATGTCTGAGGTCTCTCCTTGTTCAGAGTTCTGAGACTTGCTGTGAACATGAAAGTAAATGAAGCAGAAAAAACACAGCATGAATAATAGAAACTTTCAATGTTGTGAATCTTTGTTCAAGTTGGTATTTCATGGGGAAAAAAGTCTATTAATTTGTGAGAATCCAATTTCTTATGAGCTCTATAAATAGTGTTAAGACTATTGAAGGCTCAGAACTGCATATGTATAAAAATTGCTGACAGGAAATAATGTCATCATTTTATAGGCAGTTGAAAATGTATTTCCTTTTAATTATAAAAATGTGGAATTATAGTTTTAACTTCTTCCCCTTAGAATTGACATTTTATTACAGTTTTAAAAAGCAACCGAATTGCGACAAATACTGTTAACTTTTTGCTGAATTTCAGGTTTGTTTCCATCTCAGATGTATTTTTGTAGTAAGATTATTCTTAACATTTATTTATAATGTATCTTTAAAATGCATCCGGTCATTTTATTCGCAGGGACAGTTTGTCACAGATATTTGGTGGTACCCTGTACAACTTTGGCAAGACATCTAGGTTTTTCTGTACAAAACTTTCTCAGAACCACATCTTCGGTTTTATGATCTCAAAAATTCCTTATTGTATTTGTATCATGCTTTATGATGTATAAAGCCTATGACTTTATCACTTTATCTATGTTATATTAGCTGATCCTAGTACTGTTCCGTGGGTTAGACAAAGGCTCGCTGGTTCAGAATTCCATGTACACATTCCTTGCTTCTGTTTTTGCTGACTCTTAAATGCAGTTCCCTAAGATCACTGTTGAGAGCATGTAATTCCAAAGGTGTTAGGGCTCCATGAGGATCATTGATCAAGTGCCACAGAGAGCGCCATGTCGATTGCCGGTGAGTCATGTTGTAAGGGATTCATTCAATTTTGGCCGTTTCATCACCTGCAGGTAGACGCTGGGCATCTCAGTAGGCTATTTGGGGTCTTAGTTAATCACACCTGAATATGTTTTGAAAGCGAAGAGACTAAATCATGTCTGAGGTCTCTCCTTGTTCAGAGTTCTGAGACTTGCTGTGAACATGAAAGTAAATGAAGCAGAATAATCACAACCATTAGAAGAATCAGTTAGAAGATTTTGGTGAAGCTCTTGAGACCTTGGAATACCTTGCACATGGACATGTCATCATAGGCATTCTGCAAATGGGCAGCATCTCTTCAGATAGAATGTACCAGAAACTGGTTTCATAGCAGCTGTGACACCTTTTGATATGACTTGAAGTTTACTGTAAGGCAGTTGCATCATTCAAGCAATCTGATTCTAATAGGACTGTTCTATTTCCCCCTAATTAGGCTTCCCTTGTGGCTCAGACGGTAAAGAATCTACCAGCAATGCAGGAAACCTGGGGTTCAATCCCTGGGTTGGGAAGATCCCCTGGAGAAGGGAATGGCAACCCACTCCAATATTCTTTCCTGGAGAATGCCATGGACAGAGGAGCCTGGTGGGCTATGGCCCATGGGGTCACAAAGAGTCAGACACAGCTGAGTGACTAACACTTCACTTCCCAATTGTACCAGAGAGCTTTCCTGCTAACAGCCTTAAGAGAGGATTATTCTCAGATACTGTAGATTAATGGAAATACAGTTGATACTGGTGAGAAAAAGTGATTTTTTTGTGCTGAGTTTTTTTTTTTTTTAGTTTTGCTAAAGTGTATTTTTTTAAACCATCGGTCTATGAAAGGTGAAGTGAAAATAAAATTATAGAAGTCATTTTTAGAAAGCAAGAGTTATATTAAATGTTAATATTATAGGGCATATAGTTATTTTCTTAGGAAATCTCTTGTATGTAAAGGTATCTATATCCCATGGTAGTTGTTGGAAATTCATTGTTTTCTTGTGCACTGATCCATAAGCTAGATAATTGGGCCTTTTCAAGGTGTTAGGGCTCCATGAGGATCATTGATCAAGTGCCACAGAGGCCATGTCGATTGCCGGTGAGTCATGTTGTAAGGGATTCATTCAATTTTGGCCGTTTCATCACCTGCAGGTAGACGCTGGGCATCTCAGTAGGCTATTTGGGGTCTTAGTTAATCACACCTGAATATGTTTTGAAAGCGAAGAGACTAAATCATGTCTGAGGTCTCTCCTTGTTCAGAGTTCTGAGACTTGCTGTGAACATGAAAGTAAATGAAGCAGAATAATCACAACCATTAGAAGAATCAGTTAGAAGATTTTGGTGAAGCTCTTGAGACCTTGGAATACCTTGCACATGGACATGTCATCATAGGCATTCTGCAAATGGGCAGCATCTCTTCAGATAGAATGTACCAGAAACTGGTTTCATAGCAGCTGTGACACCTTTTGATATGACTTGAAGTTTACTGTAAGGCAGTTGCATCATTCAAGCAATCTGATTCTAATAGGACTGTTCTATTTCCCTAATTAGGCTTCCCTTGTGGCTCAGACGGTAAAGAATCTACCAGCAATGCAGGAAACCTGGGGTTCAATCCCTGGGTTGGGAAGATCCCCTGGAGAAGGGAATGGCAACCCACTCCAATATTCTTTCCTGGAGAATGCCATGGACAGAGGAGCCTGGTGGGCTATGGCCCATGGGGTCACAAAGAGTCAGACACAGCTGAGTGACTAACACTTCACTTCCCAATTGTACCAGAGAGCTTTCCTGCTAACAGCCTTAAGAGAGGATTATTCTCAGATACTGTAGATTAATGGAAATACAGTTGATACTGGTGAGAAAAAGTGATTTTTTTGTGCTGAGTTTTTTTTTTTTTTAGTTTTGCTAAAGTGTATTTTTTTAAACCATCGGTCTATGAAAGGTGAAGTGAAAATAAAATTATAGAAGTCATTTTTAGAAAGCAAGAGTTATATTAAATGTTAATATTATAGGGCATATAGTTATTTTCTTAGGAAATCTCTTGTATGTAAAGGTATCTATATCCCATGGTAGTTGTTGGAAATTCATTGTTTTCTTGTGCACTGATCCATAAGCTAGATAATTGACAGGAGGTCAAGCTAAGATTTATCACCACTGGTGGCACATTTTCTAGAAAAATGCAGAACTATCTCTTATATAATTTTAGATCAAAAGCTAAATTTTATTACCAGTTTCCCAGAAAATCATTGGTTCTTTCCTGAAAATCTGTGTTCCTATTTGTAGAAACTTAATTTCCCCTTATTAGCAGCATTGCCACCACCACTCTTGAAACAATTCCTATGTGAACACCAGTGAACACAAACCCTGCCCAAGAACCTTGCTTATGGAAGCAGAAAATATAACGAGGGGCCCATATTCACATTATTTCTTAGAAATTTGTCTTTTTTCCAGCACACAGATCCCGATGTGTGAAAACCATGGCTCTCTGACCATGTATTCCTATTGACTACACACTTGTCAGAAGAAAAAAGCCCATGAACAAAGCTCAAATTATTTTTTTCTGAGATGACTTTCTGTATAGATGTATTTCTTTTTTCAGGTAGAAGAGAATGAGGATAATGTTGATTATTAATTTCTTTGAATCAGTATCTTCTTAATTTGTATAATCTTGGCACCTAGTAGGTGTCAGTAATTCTGTGCTGAAAAAAAAAATAGTCTCATAGGCTTCCAACAAGACTCTCATAGACTTCCACTATGTTTACTACAGAATAACCCATGAGATGCTAATGCAAAAGTATTATCCCTTCTCTCCGTAAATATGTTCAAGACTCATTAAGAGTTCAGAGTGAACTAAAGTATTTTGAACATTAATATACTGAGTGCTAACAGCCTTAAGAGAGGATTATTCTCAGATACTGTAGATTAATGGAAATACAGTTGATACTGGTGAGAAAAAGTGATTTTTTTGTGCTGAGTTTTTTTTTTTTTTAGTTTTGCTAAAGTGTATTTTTTTAAACCATCGGTCTATGAAAGGTGAAGTGAAAATAAAATTATAGAAGTCATTTTTAGAAAGCAAGAGTTATATTAAATGTTAATATTATAGGGCATATAGTTATTTTCTTAGGAAATCTCTTGTATGTAAAGGTATCTATATCCCATGGTAGTTGTTGGAAATTCATTGTTTTCTTGTGCACTGATCCATAAGCTAGATAATTGACAGGAGGTCAAGCTAAGATTTATCACCACTGGTGGCACATTTTCTAGAAAAATGCAGAACTATCTCTTATATAATTTTAGATCAAAAGCTAAATTTTATTACCAGTTTCCCAGAAAATCATTGGTTCTTTCCTGAAAATCTGTGTTCCTATTTGTAGAAACTTAATTTCCCCTTATTAGCAGCATTGCCACCACCACTCTTGAAACAATTCCTATGTGAACACCAGTGAACACAAACCCTGCCCAAGAACCTTGCTTATGGAAGCAGAAAATATAACGAGGGGCCCATATTCACATTATTTCTTAGAAATTTGTCTTTTTTCCAGCACACAGATCCCGATGTGTGAAAACCATGGCTCTCTGACCATGTATTCCTATTGACTACACACTTGTCAGAAGAAAAAAGCCCATGAACAAAGCTCAAATTATTTTTTTCTGAGATGACTTTCTGTATAGATGTATTTCTTTTTTCAGGTAGAAGAGAATGAGGATAATGTTGATTATTAATTTCTTTGAATCAGTATCTTCTTAATTTGTATAATCTTGGCACCTAGTAGGTGTCAGTAATTCTGTGCTGAAAAAAAAAATAGTCTCATAGGCTTCCAACAAGACTCTCATAGACTTCCACTATGTTTACTACAGAATAACCCATGAGATGCTAATGCAAAAGTATTATCCCTTCTCTCCGTAAATATGTTCAAGACTCATTAAGAGTTCAGAGTGAACTAAAGTATTTTGAACATTAATATACTGAGTGCTAACATTTTAAACTAATTTATGGATGTGACTTTTGTAGTATGTCATAGAGATAATTTGTCTACAGTCATTCATAAGCATCTCTGAATAGCTTTCCTGTAATAAAAGTCCATCATTATTATATTGAATCTCACTTAAATACAGAGTGTAAGTTGTACTCTATTGTAGAATGCATTTAAATACCTTGATTAAGCCCTACTAACTCAATTTCTAATGACATTTCATCCCCTTAGTCTCTTAGTTTCCCTCTACCTGGTGATTCTCTTTCCTTGGCTTCTCACTATATTCGTTGATTCTGTTTTTCTATTAGTTTACAGAAAATTAGGGTATTTATGTGTGTTTGCATTAACTATAGTTACTTAGCAATTTCAGATTGTGCTATCGTGAAGCTAATTTAAATATACTGAGTCTATCATTGTTAGATTGCATTTTAATAATTCTTTTAATAATGTCTGTTCTTTCAACATAATTCTTCAGTAACATTTTTGTTCTCCCTTCTCAGCATCTTTTGGATTCTAGCTATTGTTAATCCAGTCCAAGTCTTTTATAAAGGGATAAGGTTTAGCTCCATTTTAGCTGAGCTGGTAAAGTAGTCTCGAACTACAGTAATTGTGGTTTCACTGGAGAAAGACAACAGATGGACAGAATGTTGGAATCCAGTCAGTTTCTCTAGGTCAGTGGCTAAATGTGTGGTGTTGGATTAGTAGTATTGTAGTCATCTGGGAAATTCTCAGACCCCATTCATACTTACTGAATGAGAAATTCTGGAGCTGACGTCCACAATCCATTGCTTCATAAGCCCTCCAGGTGACTCTGATTCATACTCAAGCCTTCTCTTGCTGTGGAGAATTCTCTGGGGGCTAAAATCCCATCTTGGTGAACTCCAGATGATACACCCCAAACCTCAATTAGCTTAAAACTGAAGGACAGTAGTATGTATGGCTTTTAAGATAGACAGACTTGATCTTGCCTCTCAATAACCCGTCTGAACCTCAGGTTCCTAGTCAATATGCACTTACAGCAGACTGAAGTAATTCTGTGCTAAAAAAAAATAGTCTCATAGGCTTCCAACAAGACTCTCATAGACTTCCACTATGTTTACTACAGAATAACCCATGAGATGCTAATGCAAAAGTATTATCCCTTCTCTCCGTAAAGTACTCATTAAGAGTTCAGAGTGAACTAAAGTATTTTGAACATTAATATACTGAGTGCTAACATTTTAAACTAATTTATGGATGTGACTTTTGTAGTATGTCATAGAGATAATTTGTCTACAGTCATTCATAAGCATCTCTGAATAGCTTTCCTGTAATAAAAGTCCATCATTATTATATTGAATCTCACTTAAATACAGAGTGTAAGTTGTACTCTATTGTAGAATGCATTTAAATACCTTGATTAAGCCCTACTAACTCAATTTCTAATGACATTTCATCCCCTTAGTCTCTTAGTTTCCCTCTACCTGGTGATTCTCTTTCCTTGGCTTCTCACTATATTCGTTGATTCTGTTTTTCTATTAGTTTACAGAAAATTAGGGTATTTATGTGTGTTTGCATTAACTATAGTTACTTAGCAATTTCAGATTGTGCTATCGTGAAGCTAATTTAAATATACTGAGTCTATCATTGTTAGATTGCATTTTAATAATTCTTTTAATAATGTCTGTTCTTTCAACATAATTCTTCAGTAACATTTTTGTTCTCCCTTCTCAGCATCTTTTGGATTCTAGCTATTGTTAATCCAGTCCAAGTCTTTTATAAAGGGATAAGGTTTAGCTCCATTTTAGCTGAGCTGGTAAAGTAGTCTCGAACTACAGTAATTGTGGTTTCACTGGAGAAAGACAACAGATGGACAGAATGTTGGAATCCAGTCAGTTTCTCTAGGTCAGTGGCTAAATGTGTGGTGTTGGATTAGTAGTATTGTAGTCATCTGGGAAATTCTCAGACCCCATTCATACTTACTGAATGAGAAATTCTGGAGCTGACGTCCACAATCCATTGCTTCATAAGCCCTCCAGGTGACTCTGATTCATACTCAAGCCTTCTCTTGCTGTGGAGAATTCTCTGGGGGCTAAAATCCCATCTTGGTGAACTCCAGATGATACACCCCAAACCTCAATTAGCTTAAAACTGAAGGACAGTAGTATGTATGGCTTTTAAGATAGACAGACTTGATCTTGCCTCTCAATAACCCGTCTGAACCTCAGGTTCCTAGTCTGAAGAGTAGTGCTGACTTTACCAGACTTGTGTGAGGATCAGAGATGATACGGAAAAAGTAAGATTCAGAAATACTTTTACCCTGTCACTAATGAGGCTAAAGCATCTGGCCTTCACTTTTACAAGACCATACTAAAGAATAGTCATTTTTAAAATTTGTATTCATTTTTTTAAAAGGAGAACTTCAAATTGTATTAGCTTCAAGCCCCAACCCCTTCTGGCAAAAGACAATGCTTGGAATGTGCCAGGGGCATACTGGATGTCAGTTATTTAGGTAGTGAATCTGTTCATTATTTCTGCCACTTTTGTCATTTGCATTTGAGTCCTGAATTGTATTCTTGATTGACTTATCAGCATAGCACCTAAACCAGGTGATGGGTGCATAGTAACGTTTCTGGATGACAGTGAGGCTGAGCTGTATTTAGGAAACCAAACTTCATTCCTGAGGGATACCATCTCTCACAGAGCAAGAGTTTGCTGGCTTGTCAGATCAAGCGAGTATCCCAGCCTCTCCGTTAACATTTATCTAATGCATGGCAAGTCAAGTGTATGGTGAGTTGAATTTCTTTAAGATAAAACTCTTTTAAACCAATGAGAAGTTGCTTAAGATTCAAATGACAGTTCTCTGAAAGTCAGCTTGTATTCTTTGCCCTCTCTTTGACAATGATTATAGTAATTGAACAGAATATAGTCTTCTCCACTGAAGTGTATGAATGTAGACACTTAAGGTTATATTTCCTAAGTAGCATGCATAGGCTTAGCCGTGTGTCTCTTCTTAATACCAAGGATGTCTTGCAAGGAAGTACTTTTGCTCGTTGGCTTGAAAAGGTACCCCATGACGTTAAAGCAAGTAGCCTTCAGCATTACCGATTACCCCATTTCTATATGACTTCTTAATTTCATCCTAGAATGCAGTTATCTGAGCAGTGTTTTTTTTTTTTTTTTTTTTTTGGTTTAATGATAGGAATGCTAGCAGTTTCAGTATTTATCAAGTGCTGACTGGATCTTTTTGGTTGAAGAGTTGGTTAGGACAATTATTGTCAAGCTCACTCACCACCATAGTCTTGCCTCTCAATACCCCGGGTTTCTGAAGAGTAGTGCTGACTTTACCAGACTTGTGTGAGGATCAGAGATGATACGGAAAAAGTAAGATTCAGAAATACTTTTACCCTGTCACTAATGAGGCTAAAGCATCTGGCCTTCACTTTTACAAGACCATACTAAAGAATAGTCATTTTTAAAATTTGTATTCATTTTTTTAAAAGGAGAACTTCAAATTGTATTAGCTTCAAGCCCCAACCCCTTCTGGCAAAAGACAATGCTTGGAATGTGCCAGGGGCATACTGGATGTCAGTTATTTAGGTAGTGAATCTGTTCATTATTTCTGCCACTTTTGTCATTTGCATTTGAGTCCTGAATTGTATTCTTGATTGACTTATCAGCATAGCACCTAAACCAGGTGATGGGTGCATAGTAACGTTTCTGGATGACAGTGAGGCTGAGCTGTATTTAGGAAACCAAACTTCATTCCTGAGGGATACCATCTCTCACAGAGCAAGAGTTTGCTGGCTTGTCAGATCAAGCGAGTATCCCAGCCTCTCCGTTAACATTTATCTAATGCATGGCAAGTCAAGTGTATGGTGAGTTGAATTTCTTTAAGATAAAACTCTTTTAAACCAATGAGAAGTTGCTTAAGATTCAAATGACAGTTCTCTGAAAGTCAGCTTGTATTCTTTGCCCTCTCTTTGACAATGATTATAGTAATTGAACAGAATATAGTCTTCTCCACTGAAGTGTATGAATGTAGACACTTAAGGTTATATTTCCTAAGTAGCATGCATAGGCTTAGCCGTGTGTCTCTTCTTAATACCAAGGATGTCTTGCAAGGAAGTACTTTTGCTCGTTGGCTTGAAAAGGTACCCCATGACGTTAAAGCAAGTAGCCTTCAGCATTACCGATTACCCCATTTCTATATGACTTCTTAATTTCATCCTAGAATGCAGTTATCTGAGCAGTGTTTTTTTTTTTTTTTTTTTTTTTGGTTTAATGATAGGAATGCTAGCAGTTTCAGTATTTATCAAGTGCTGACTGGATCTTTTTGGTTGAAGAGTTGGTTAGGACAATTATTGTCAAGCTCACTCACCACCATAGTAACCGAATTTTAATACCTTCTGGGGATACAGACATTTATATAATCTAACTCTATGGCACTGAGGTGCAGTGTACGTAGTGTATTTATGATTGAACAGAAAGTTTCAAACAGCAGCCTGTGAAATTGGATTTTAGATGTAATGTACCATAAATAAGTGCTATAAAGATTGCCTTTAATGCTATAAATCAGATTTTATTGGTTTCAGCTATCTCATTCTGGTTATTGTATTACCCACAAAATCAGAGGAAATCAAAGAGCTGGAATATTTTTTATTTTAATATCCCATATTCTACAGTGATGGCACATGCACCCTTACAGCTTCCTTTTGGGGGAGGTTGGACACAGCTGACAGGTGGCAGGCCCCAGCAACACATCAGTGGCATGATCAGGATAAACAACCAAACTTTGGTACTTGCAACCTTTTCAAGTTTCCTGTCTGTAAAATATACAAGGTAGGAGAACTGGCAGATCTCTTTCCTTTCTGAGAGGCTGGTTGTCATGTTTTCATGCCAGACTGACACCTTGTAGAGATTGGCAGGTGAGGTGTGCTTTGCATCTTCTGCAAAGTTGATGGAGTTTGGTGATGACGGTTTTCCATTGGGGGCAAAGGTGTTTCCATGCATGACCTCTCTGAGTTATTTTTAAATGCCAAAAACTATTGCTATAAAATAAAGTTGTGTCCTCATACAATCTCTCGATGTTCAATTTAGAATCAACACTCTCTTCTCCCAACACACACACACACTCCCACATGCGCATACTTTATGATGTTTTTTATTCAATGTGCTTTTAGCCAAGAAAATCAACATATTTGGCATTAAAAATTGCTTAGAAAAGCATCTGCGTGGACTGGGAGAGC